>JACEHZ010000589.1:932500-2157284 GCA_017893485.1 Hemerocallis citrina | reverse complement strand
AAATTTCTAGTGATTGATCTTGAAGAGATTGTGTACCAAGAATTACTGATTTAATCTTAAAGAACTTTGGTATTGAGGAATATACTTGAAGTGTAGATAAAAATGAAAAAGGGTTCTATTGATTGAAAGAGCGTTGAATTTATCAAGTAAATGGTTTGGTTGTTAGCCAAGAATTTGATTCGATAAAATTGTTTAATGAATATTGTTGTAACCCCTGTTTCTGTTAAATTTGTATTTTCAAGTATTTTTCCATATTTTAAATTAAACTATTCTTTTTTAATTTAATATGTTATTCAAACTATTTTGTGAAGCCAATATTTGATTATTCAACTATTTTTAATATTTAAAATGTTTTGGAGCCCAATTTTTATTATATGCCCAAGTAATTGAATTATTTTGTATGAGCCTAAGCCAATTGTTTTAATAAATCCAACGGTCTAATTATTTATTTTGGCCCAATTCTATATTTAAATAATTAAAATGTTTTGAGCTCATGGACCAAGTCCACCCTCCTATTGGGTCTTGATCCGCTAACCCAACCCCATTGTGACCAGATCAACAAATCCCTAAAGTTTGAAATTTGAACCCCTATTTTTCAGCCCTATAATCCCTCTTCATTATATGGATGTTTCTAACCAATCCTTAATCGCCTTTTAATCTCCTCATCAGAATTAGCCTATTCATTGTGATCCCGTAACCCCCTCCCATAAAATCACTCTACTCCTTAATTTTATATTATTTCTATACAATAATAATATTAATACTCCCCTTCTCTCTCATCGCACCCTCTCTCTTCCTCTGCTCAAATCGAAAACAAAACCAAACAGAACAAAACAAACCCAAAATGCCCAATTGCGTCTCCTTCCTTCAACCTCCCGCTCACTCCCTTTCTCCGTTCCGTCTTCAACCAAAAACAGAACCCAACTCACTCCATCTCTGCCACCAACTGCCTCGCCATCACCACCCCCAACCGCTCATCGCCCGCCTCCGATCGCCACTACACCTGAGCCCATCGCCATTGACATCCCCACCTTCACCCTCCACCTCGCCTGCAGTCGCGCAACCCTCGGAGCTCTCCCTCGTCGACCTTTTCTCGACGCTAGCCTCACCTCCACCATTGAAGACCACCAACCGAAACCCACTCCCACCTCCATTATCATCGACCCCCGACCTCGACATCACCCCCCTTGAGTCTACCACTTCGTCACCTCCCTGAGCCCATCGACACCTCACCTTCTCCGCCATCAGCCATCATCGCAGACCACCATTCTCTTCCCATCTACAACCTCCATGTAACCCCCGAAGACCATCGCACTCGTCGCCACCGTCGAAGACCCCGAAGCTCCGCCATCCATGTCCTCTTCTGTTTCGGAAGCGAAACAGAGCTCCGCTTCGCTCGCGCCGTTGCATTGCCTTGGTTGCCCCCCGACCGTAGAACCACCGCCGCATCGTCATCGTCATCCTGTCGCAGTCGTCGCCACCATCTTCAGTTGCCGGAGCTGCCTCACAATCTCTCCCGCGATATCTCTCTCTCTCTCTGTCCCGTGGGGAAGAAGATCCGTGAGTGGTTGTCGAAGCTGTTCGGTGTTTGTGACTGAGGGATTTGGATTTGCTGTTCCCTGTTCTATCCTTGATCCGGTGTAAGGAACATATCCGATTAGCTGGTTTTGCCGTCCTGTGTTCTGGGCACACTAGATCCCGGGTTGCTGTTTGCTGTTCGGGCCGATCCCGGTGTGGAGTTCTTGCAGAGTTGCTGGTTTGTTTGCTTGGATCTTCTTGCATGTATTTTGCACGTAATTTTTGGAGTTCGCCGGATTATTCTATTTCAGAATCGTCAAAAAGGCAAGTCATTTCTTATCGAATATTTATCGTATCATATTCGATATTTTTATTGAATTCCGCAAGTGGATCCGTATTGAATATCGTAAAATGTTATTGTATCTATCGTTGGGATACCACAGATTTACACGAGCGAATCCAAGTGGTAATCTCGACTTCGTGCTGCCTTTTTGCCTCTAATGTATAGGGATCTTACATGCACCCATGTAGTTAGTTATTGAATATAAGAATAGGAAATTATTATCACATTTTATCTCATAACATTAAAGACAACTATTGTAGATTGTATACTAGGGTTGATCGTTCATGTGATTGCTATTGATAAATTAGTAGAATTGTAGATATCATCTACCTTAATACCATGTTTACATAGGAGTGACTCGCTGTGATTTATGATTATTAAACTCCAATTTATCATTCTTAACTTTTAACCATTTTATTCAAAATTAACACGTTGACATTCTGAAATTTACACCAACCCGAACCTTGCTGTGCTGTTTCAACGTAGATAACTTCATTAAAATCAGTCACTCCCTGAATATACGTAGCCCTATTTGTCTAGATGTCAATAGCCTCCTGAATTTTTGAATTCTGACTTATATCGCCCGAGTTATGACCCTTTTGCTACAGCTGCGCTGAAAATTCAGATTCATGTACATACCATGTTAGGCTGATAAATTAAGTGAACTAATGATCAAATATGGCCAAGATAAATTCCAGATTTTTAGATAACATACTTAGGGTGATAAAAATTATTTTTACTAATTTTTGTAATGATTATTTACTGCCTTTATAATTGAACTTAGTCAACATCGACACCCAGCCAGAAACTAAAATCTATAAAGATTACTGAATTTCGCCTAGCTATCATTGTCGGAATGTAGACTTTAAGTATGCGTTGGAACCGGGCAGGAGTCTAGTTTCTAGACCACCTGACGGATCCACATTTGCTGTCCTGTAGCAATGAAAATTCTAATTTTGGTACAGCAACCTATTGCTGTCCAGAATTTGGATTCTATGTTTTATAATATATAATTATACCTATAATGTTGAATTGGTGCATTTAATTGTATAGAGTATATTGCATGATCCTAGAGTTGTTTTGTCACTTCTTTTAGCGTCCCTTATTAATTGCATTATTGTGTGTTAATTGAATAAAGGAAATAAATCAAGCCGGGGTTAAAGGTTGATTGGGGTAGTTGACAATATAGTAAGTGTACTCGGATGATGGCCAGTGAATATTATCGTTATCGGCATCGTGTAAGAAATTACACATGTCCAGTGTTTTTATCGTTATCGGCATCGTGTAAGAAATTACACATCTCCAGTGTTATTACCGTTATCGTCATCATACCCAGTACATGAACTATAGAATCTACCACCTTAGTCTAAACGAAATTGATTGTATGCATCGAACCTGTGGTACGGCACACATGGGACACAGTAGTACGTGCATTAGTTAGGATTAAAAATGAATAATAGACCTAAGGCTCTCATCACATTATCATTGCATATTGTTATCTTTATTGAACAGTGTTATCGTTATTATTGCCATTATTGATATTGTTCATCGTTATCGTGATAAATCATAGTTATTGCATATTATACTATTATTGCTTTGTCACTGTTCAACACTATTGACTTCATCGTTTATTGAATTCATTGCTATACCACTATTGACATTGTTTCTTTGTTTCTCCACTTGCATGTCCACGACTTGCTCTAAGGACTTTCTTTTTCCTCTCTTTAGATGAGCAACTTACAGGTAATCAAGGTGATTTACCTGACGGAGTAGGAAAGCAGCATTGGTAAAGGAGATGTTTTACAGTGCCATTAAAATAAATGTTGTTTTATTTGATGACTTTAAAATTTGACAAATGCTATTTCTTTCTATTGTGGGCTTCGACCCGAATATTGTTTGTTAAATTTCCAGATGTTGGGTTATTTGATGTTGGTTATTTTTAAGCATTAATTTCCAACGTTGTTATTTATGTGATTATCTTTTCATTGCATGCGTGGTTGTTTTATTACTTGTTTATATTGTTGAGTTGGATCAATGACAGCCTATGGATGACACAAGTCATTCGCTGAGCCGTGTCACATGCTTGCATTCCATGTTTTTAGGAAGCGGGGCGTGACAGTTATTAAAAAAATTGAATGCTTCATGATATATAAAGAAAGTGGATAAATAAGAAATATGAATCATGAGGGTATGATTATCCCATAATGTTGAACATGAAAGATGTTGATTCTAGAGGCTAAGTGAGACCTAGGTACTGGCAAAGTGATGAAAAATGATTATTTCATTTGAGAAGTGGCCAATATGGGCTGTCGTCTTCGATATATTGTTTAAGACCGGTAGGAGGGTAAGCTAGCTCTAGGTGGAATTATTATTCATGTTTCAAATTTAAGGATATGCAATAGGTGAAGATGTAATAAAACTCGAAAAATGTAAGTGGGGCGTGTCTATATAGTCTGATGGTGGATTCCTGGACTATAGACTCAGTCAGACGGTGGATTCCTGAACTGTGGTTACTTGCAAGGTGAGACGATCCTCAATTAAATCCAGAACTATGATTGATTTGACGGTGGATTTCCAGGATCATGAATAGTCAGGGGGATGGAAGGTAGTTCACCATTATATATGTATATACCAGGGTTAGAGCGGCACTTGCCGGATGTTCGCACGACGAGGATTTTCGTATAGTCTGACAGTGGATTCCAGGACTGGAGTCCGTACTTATGGAATGTCTAAATCCTATTTTCATTGCGTAGAAGAATATTCATAGCGAAGAATTTAACCATATAATGTGGAGTACGATAAGGGCTTGCCTTCGGACCTATATAGTATGTGATGCATAGAATTTGAACAAGTATGCATTAGTATCATTGTAGTGTAAACATCTACATTAGGCATTAAGGCATATCATACAGTGACATGTTTAAGATAGTCACTTTTTATACTTTATTATGCATTCAAGTTTGTGTTTGCTAAAGTAAGAGAACTGTTGTATTATAGCATTGCGTCAGTTGTATGCAACTGACGTGTCCACATTTTCCAGTGCAGGACTTGGATTAGCAACAGCATACAGATGAATTGATCCTGATGATTATTTTTATATTAAAGTTTTTGAATGTTTGAGTTGTATATTTTGTAACCTCCGATGTGTATTTTGTAACAGAACAATGTTGTATAATGAAAAGTTTTTAAATTCCTTGTAAAACTGTACGAATTGAAGTAAAAGATCTTGTTGTGCTATGAATTAAATGTAAATAAAATTTGGAGAGTTACAAAGAGGGACAAATCATATCTAAGTCACTCACATCCCTCCGCATGATTTGTAGTATATCCAATAGTCGACTTTATAATCACCTTATTACAGGCAACGTTTGACGATATTAAAACATATAATTTCTCATGTAGGCAACCGTAGTAATTTCAAGTCAAAGGACTACGTACACCATGGTCACTGTGAGAACTTCTTATGACACTCACGTAACGATCCATGTAGCGTTCTCATGGTGGGTCAGTCCAGTACATTATTACTCTAATATGTACCCATGTGAAGACTTGATATCTCATATCCATGACCCGTGAGATATGGTCATCAGTCTATGCACATACTAGTCTCTGTGTATTATTGTTGTCATAATTCACAATAATACTTTACTAGGGACATTTTAGAATAGTGTTCTGATTACAACCAATAGGATCTCACAATCAAGTCATGCACTTGATATCCCCTGGTATTGAACCTACTGTTCTAAGGAGTTTATTATGTTCATTTAATCACAATAAACAACACAATAAATGAAATGCCTCATATATGAAATAAGTATCATGATACAATGTAAACTACTAATGTCAATACACAACTGGCCTCTAGGGTATATACCAACAAATGAAGCCCAGACCACATTCGCTTTTGGATTTGCACAACTTGTGCCAATTGCATAAGTGTTTACCAATTTAGTAGTGTCTGACCCGACCATAAAAAATTACGTCTGATCTTGTCAACATGTTTGACAACCCAAGAGGGCACATAGAAGAAAGACATAATATAAGAAGGAACAGAGGAAAGAACTGAATGAACACGGGTGAGTCTACATCCTCGAGACATTTGACGGCTTGCCTAGGATTTGAGTCTAGCCTGTATCTGGTCAATCATCGGTATCAAATCCTCTTTATAAAGAATCCCCCATTGGAGGGGAATTCCAAGATAATTAACCGGAAAAAAATCGGAGGCACATGCTTTTCTGTTTTTGGTTTTGCTATTTATTAGTGCCGGAATTTGGTAGTTTTTGGATATGAATATAGTAAGATATTTAGGCTTAGGTTTCTATTGTCTTTAATATTCTTTGATTATGAGTGGGGAAAAATATCAAAGATTGCTTTCTCTAATAATAATATTGTTCATCTTGTCAGGAGTCTGATTGCGGTTGAGCCGTAATCTCGCCATTGATGGTAGCATGATGAATCTAGGGTTGAAGCTAAGAGGAAATTGGGGGAGGAAATTACTTGATTTTTATTGATTTTAACAAATTATTACATCTCAGATTATATAGGGGAGGAGGAGCGGATACACTACAGGCCAATTTTATGAATTACACGTCCAACGCGCACTAAAACTCTTCCCGCCCTCTTCCCACTGTACTCTCATTCAAAAGAAATGCGCAACGCGCGTAAAACACAGACACAGACTCAAAACAATAATGGAAGAAAGAACAACTATACCCATGGTGAACTTCGGAGACGACGACTGTTGCAGGAACCTCCCGTCAATGTCTAATGTCATGCCGTCGACCCTAACAGCTTCTCCCCTTTTAAAAACGAACTTGCCCTAAGTTCGAAACCTGGAAACCTACGACGAAGAACATCTACATCCACCCATGAGGCACCCTCGACCAGAGTTCTTCCACTTAATGAGCAATTCAATTTCCATTTGATTTTTCTTTTTGAACATCCTTCTATCCAGTACTACTTCAGGGGCATCTTGAGAATCATCTTCCACCCATCAATGAGGAAGCTCAGTGGATATGTTTGGTGGGTTATTTCCATAGCATTTCTTTAACTTTGAAACATGAAAAATAGGGTGGATTGCTGCACCCTCAAGTAGCTGCAGGCGATAAGCCATTGCCCCTACCCTTTCGGTCACGCGATAGGATCCAAAAAATTTTGAAGTTAACTTTTGAAGGGTGGAGTTTCTTAGTGAAACATGCCTGTACGATTGAATCTTCAACAATACCAAGTCGCCCACTCCAAACTCCCTCTCCATGCACTTCTTATCTATAAAGAATTTCATGCGCCCATGGGCTAAGGATATGTTATCCTTGCGTAGCTTTAAAATGGCATCTCATGTCATTAATTCTTCCTCGAGAACAGGCATGCTTGAAGTCCCCTTGACATAGTGGAGCAGTGACGATGGAGGCTTGCCATAAACCCCTTCAAATGGTGTCAACCCTGTTGAGGCATGCCAGTTGGTGTTGTACCAAAACTCCGTCCACACCAACCACTTGAGACAATCTGCAGGTTTTTGGCTGCAGAAACAACGCAAATACAACTCCAATGCCTTGTTGACCACCTCTATTTGGCCATCACTCCATGGGTGATAGACAATTGAGTGTTTGGGCTTGCAATTCTGAGTTTTGAAGAATTCCCTCCAGAATCTACTAATAAAAATGGGGTCCCTGTCACTCACGATGCTCCTCGGCATGTCGTGCAGTTTGTAGATGTGATCAATGAATACTTGGACTATTGATTGAGCAGTATATGGGTGGGATCCCTATAAAGTTGGCATACTTGGTTAGGAGATCTACTTCCACCATAACGACACTTTTTCCATGGTTTTTGGGCAATCCTTCTATAAAATCCATCAAAATGTCCTCCCAAATTCGATCAGGAATTGGAAGGGGGTGAAGCAACCCTGCTGGGTGTAAATACTCATTTTTGCTCTTTTGACAAACCATACATTCCTTGATCCATAGCTTAACATCTTTGTTCATTCCTTCCCACCGAAAATCACTTTTGATCCTCTGTAGGGTCTTATGAAACCCAGATTGGCCTCCCAAACTGAATGGGTGATGATCGAAGAATATCAGATTCCTCACATTTGCTGTAGGGCTAACTAAAATCTTCTTCTTATAATACCAGACCCCTCCAATTTTCTTGTACATTCCCAGGTCTAATTGACCATTTTTCAGCTTCTCTTGCAATGCAATGAAGTGGGGGTCATTTTTGACCATAAGCTTGATGCCTTCCAACCATTATGGCACTACAAAAGTGATTTCACAAAAAATGCCCAATTCTCCTTATCTCCTCGATAGCCCATCAGCTACTGGGTTGTCGACCCCTCTCTTATATTCTACTGTGCAAGTATATCCCAACAACTTCTAGAGCCATTTTTCTTGGATTTCCATACTAATACATTGATCAAGGATGTATTTGATGCTTCTTTGATCTGTTCTTTTGATGAAGAACTTCTCAAGATATATTGCCTCCATTGCTTTACTGCTTGTAAGATTGCAAACACTTCTTTCTCATATGTCGATAGAACTAACAACTTGCCCTTTAAACCTTTACTCATGAATGCTACGGGGTGAGACTCTTGCATAAGAACTGCGCCTATTCCAGCTTACGAAGCATCGATCTCCACCACAAAAGGTTTGGTAAAGTCAGGGGCCTTTAATACGGGTGTAGTAGTCATTGCCCTTTTAAGAGCAATGAAGGCTTCTGCTGTTGTGGAGGTCCATTTGAATGATTTCTTTTTCAGGAGTTGAGTGAGAGGGGTCACTATCCCTCCGTAATTCTTCACAAATCTCTAATAGTATCCAGTTAAACCCAAAAATCCTCTATGTTCTATAACTGTTCGTGGCTCCAGCCAACTTTCCACAGCTTGAATCTTTCTAGAGTCGATTGAGATCCCTTCTTCACTGATGATAGGACCCAAGAAACCAACTGATTTTTTAGCCAAATGTGCATTTGCTAGCTTTAGCAACCAAATGGTGCTTCATAAAGATGGTTAAAGCATCCGCCACATGGAGCAGGTGGTTTTCCAAAGTAGAACTATAGACCATTATGTCGTCAAAGAAGACTAATATAAATTTGTGAAGGCATGCTTTAAAAATCTCATTCATCAAGCACTAGAAAGTTGCGGGAGCGTTTGTGAGCCCAAAGGGCATTACCACAAATTCAAAATGGCCATGGTGGGTATGGAAAGTAGTCTTGGAGATGACATCAGTGATACCCCGATCTCAAGTCGATCTTTGAAAAGTACTTGGCTCCATTTAACTCATCAAGTAGCTCATCTACGACTGGAATTGAAAATTTAGCATTAATGGTTTGGTTCTTCAGGGCCCTGTAGTCGACGTAGAGATGCCAGCTGCCATCAGACTTCTTGACTAAGATCATCGGTGAAGCATAGGGGATGTTGCTTGGCCTTGTAACTCCTGATGAGAGCATTTCTTTTACCTACCTTTTAATCTCATTTTTGTGGTAGTGGGGCTTCTTGTAAGGTCTAACACATATGGGTTTAGACCCTTCTATGACTGGAATGTGGTGATCAATGGATCTTTGAGGTGGTATTTCCAAGTGTTCTGTGAACACATCAGGGAATTCCTTAAGAACCTGCTGAAAATCTGCTGCAACAGTATGAAGCCGAGAGAAACTGCTTGCCCTTTCCTCATTGCTCAAAACTTCGTGCAATTGGATCATGTAGGATTGACAAATACAGTTGTTCATTTTAGCTAGCTCATCTGCGTCCATAAGCTGCAGTTGAGAGTTTACAATTCTCTACAGCTTCTTCAAATGTCCTGCAATCTTGAATTCCATATTCATTAGATTAAAATCCTTTGTTACAGGGCCTAAAGATCTTAACCAATGTGCACCCAAGACCATCTGAGCAGGCCCTAATGGCAAGATCAAGAGTTCTGCCTGCAGGTTCACTCCTTGCACTATGAAATTAACTCCAAACACCTTACCCTCACTGTACATGCATTGACCATTAGCTACTATAACTTTGTAATGAGGCTCCTTCATGATATGTAAGCTGGCTTTTAATGCGATTCGAGGGTCTAGGTAATTATGTGTAGAACCAGAGTCAATGAGGATGTTAACTTCCTTACCATTTATTTTCCCTTTCACTCTCATTGTTTGGAGATAAACTTGGTTGCCTACGAGCCCATGAAAATAGATCTCTGGGTGTAGGGAAGTTGGAACTGGTGTTTGCAGGATTGTTAGGGGTGTCTCTTCAGCTTGAATAACTTCAAAATCAGCTTCCTCACTTTCGTCTTCTTCCAAGCCTTCCAGGAAGTAGAACTTTTGCGTCTTGCAAATGTGCCCTTGAGTATAACTTTCATCATAGTTAAAACATAATCCCTTGGCCTTTCTCTCCCTCATCTCCTGAATGCTTAAACGTCTCGGCACAAAATTTGATGCTGCAGTTGGCGTAGGATGGGTGTTACTGGTTGCGCTTAGGGGGTTTGTAAGTTTAGCAAGCAGTATAGTATCTGTAGGTGCAGTGGTTTTTGGTACAAATAGGTTTCTATAACTCCTCTTCAAACAAGATATCTTCCCAATCCTCGAGCTAATCTAGTAGCTTCATTCACATTCTTTGGTTGCTGCGACTTCACATCCTAGCGTATCTCATTCCTTAGTCTGCTTATAAAAGTAATCAAATAGTGAGCTTCGGTCCAGTCTTCTACAAAATTGGAAATCCTATCAAATTTTTGGATATAAGTTTTGTTGTTTCCCTTTTGATGCAACTTTGATAATATCCCTGCGTACTCTTGGAACTCCGTGGGTCCAAACCTTGTTAGCAACTCTTCAAGAAACCAAAACCAATTCACCTTATGAATTCTTGGTTTTAGATGCTTGCGCAACCATTGTGCGGCCCTTCCTCTCAAATTAAGGGAGGCATACTTTAACTTCTGATTATCTAGAATTTCATAGAAATCTAGGAACTGTTCTACACCAAAAATCCACTCCGTCGGATCTCCCTCCTGAAACATTGGAAACTCTACTTTGAATGGGTTTCTAATCACACTTCCACCATCATTATGACTAGAAAAATGCATTGGATTGGGGTTTGGATTCATTACCTCTCTATGGGAATGTGGATGAGTTGGATTAGGAAGCAGGGGAGGGTTTGCAGGGTGTGATTGGGTTTGTTGCATCAGTGCCATCATCGACTCCATCCTAGCTTCGATCGTCGAAAATCTTTCCCCGATGCTAGTTGCGATGGCCTATACTCTCTCGGTGAGGTATCCGGTCTGAAGCTGGGTTTCCGCCATTTGGCTCCTCATATTAGCCACTTCCCTTTCGACTGTCGTTCTCCCTTCGTTGTGGTCATCATCATCGAAGTTGTCCTGCTCTGATACCACATTATCAGGAGTCTGATTGCGATTGAGCCAGGATCTCGCCATTGAGATGAATCTAGGGTTGAAGCTAAAAGGAAATTGAGGGAGTAAATTACATGATTTTTATTCATTTTAACAAATTAACATAGTTCAGATTATATAGGGGAGGAGGAGTGGTTACGCTACAGGACAATTTTATGAATTACATGTGTAACACGCACTAAAACTCTTCCTGCCCTCTTCCCACTATACTCTCATTCAAAAAAATGTGCAACGGGGGTAAAACAAAGACACGGACTCAAAACAGATAATGGAAGAAAGAACAACTAAACCCATGGTGAACTTCGGAGACGACGACTGCTGCAGGATCCTCCTGTCGATGTCTAATGTCACGCCGTAGACCCAGACACATCTGTTGCGGTCGAAGAAACATTCACGTATAGCATTGAGTTGCTTTGTTTGTCCATACAATTTTTTGCGAAGAATTTTGCATATACCATTCTACATCTTCAAGTGTCCCACTCATAAACCTATCTAGCTTGCCTTTTTATTTCCTTGTGGAACAAATTTCACCTTAAAGACATTTGCTGGGTTTATGTTTCACACTTGAGTTAACTAATTTTTTAAGAAAAAAAAAATCTCAAAAGCCTAAAAATATTTTTGGTCAAACTAGGGACCTGAAGGGAATTTTCCAATTTTACTTACACATCAAGTAAAGAGTTCCTAATTTCTTTGAGTTTGGATAAATATTAAATATTGAAATATTATGTTGAAGTCTAGTTTGGTCAATCTTTTATATTTTAGTTTTGACTTGAAGATAAATGTCAAATTGGGATATACATGTTTAGAGATAATGATGAGAAATAAATGTAGGGGTTTCTAGATTTTTATAAATAATCAATGAGAGGTGAGTATTTCACATTAGAGTTTTCCATTGTAAACAACAGAGTATCTTCAAGTGGGTCTTAAGAGATATATATTTTTTGTGTGAGAGTATTGTAACTCTTGTGTTGTTTCAAATTAAGTAATATCTTGGTTATTTCTCCTTGGATTAGGTTCGCCGAACCAGAATAAATTGTGTGTTTTTTGTTTGATATGGTCTACGTTTGCTTTGTTGTTCGTTATGATCATTTTTTGCCTTTTGCGCTTAAACTTTAGCTGCGCCGAATGTCCTAACAAGTGGTATCAGAGCAATCCAGAGTTGCTCGAATTCCTTGGTGACAGTGACATATCATGGTTTTTTGAAGATCAACCAGTTTGATGGTAAGATCAACTTTAAACTCTGGAAGGTGAACATGCGCGATGTAATGGTTCAATAAGGCTTTCTTATTACCCTAGAATAAGATAAAGTGAATCCAGAAAAACCGGAAAAGCTGGCTAGCATGGAACATGACAAGTGAGATGAGATTTGTTTAAAAACGAGTTTAATTTGTCTGTCATTGGAGGACGAAGTGCAACTTTATTAAGAAGAACAGCGCGATGAGTGTAACACCTCGAATTTGTAAAATACCGAAAATACCCGTTTTTATATTCCTGAAGTGGTGAGAATTTTATTTGGTGTATTTTTATTTTAAATATTGATATTGGTGTCTATATTTGTGTTAGATTGGTATTATTGATATATTAGAGATAAGAGTTGAGATTTTATGTGAAGAAATATTGTTTATTTTATTTTATAATTTTAGTGGATTAATTTTAATGTATTTTGTATTGTTCGTATTATTAAAGTATAGAGTTGGGATTTATCTGAAATATTTTGGAGATTGGGGGCTTATATGTTAATATACCTTATTAATTATTATATATATTATTTTAATTTCCAACCCCCCCCCCCCCCCTCCCCAATCCCTTCTTCCTTCTTCTCCTTTCTCCTCTCTATTTCGATTTCGCACAGAGGAGACCGAAACCCATTTCGTCCTTACTCTCCCCCACCTAAATCCACTCATTTTCTTCGAGATTTTCAAATTAATTTGAGGTGATAGCTAAGTGAAGGGTGCTCTAGCTAGTGGTGGAGTCAATTTGAGAAACAACTACGGGAAAGTATACCTTATTTTATTTTGTTTGTATAAAATTAAGTGTGGTTAATTTCTATTGAATAGAAATATTATGGTAGGGAGATTAGAAGATATTGGGAATAGTAGAGGCAATAAATTAGCAAATTATTGCAGATTTTGTAAGTTGCTAATAAATTAGGGTTTTGGGTTTATAAAAGTGAAGTAAATATGTGAGAACTATCTCCTTCATAGTAGTAGAATTTTAGTTGAACTATTAGAATAATTTGGATGTGATTTTAGTAAATGTTTGGGGATAGAAATCCAGTAGCAATTTGAATATTACGTGCATCACACATGTGTATCCCAGGACATTCAATAAAATGCCTGAGTGACATCAGGATTAGTGTTATTAGTTCCTGTGAATGGTTTGGATGTTTTGAGCCTTAATTACTTTGAAATTTGATACTAGGAGATGTTAGCGACTTCGGATGCGGGATGGCGAGGTGGTGTTTCGAGTCTACACAGGATATTATGTGACTATGATTTTATTTACGTATCCGATGTTTTAAAAAAATTTAGAATAAACTGAATTGTTAGTATGAATTACGGATATGGTGCATTGGGATAAAGTGTGTTGGTATAAGGTGTGTCTATATAGGAATTAGTACTCGGTGTTGGTGTGAAAATATGACGATTAAATACTCGTGTACTTGTGTATTGGTATAAATTTATAGGTCATGGTTTAGTTATGTATGTTAGGACGTGATATATTTATATAATGATTTCGATATATAGTGAGTATGATTACGCTAAATGTATATTATGTTGTGATTGAATTTTAGGCGATATGAAGTGAATTTGTGAGTTTCAGATAAATGAAGATTTACCGAAAATATAGAATTATTATTTGTTGTGAATTTTGTTATATGGTGTTATGATGTATCAACCTAATTGGTGTATGTATGTGATGTATAAATGGGTGATAATATAATATAATGTGATGAAATAAATCATTTAGTGCATTCATGATATGATATAATGTGGTGTAATAAACTGATAAACTAAATAACCGGATGTATGCAAATATGTGATAATGAGGTAATAAATAGTATGGTGTACTCATAATGTGTAATGTGATGATAAATTAAATAGTATAGTTCATTCGTGATATGCCATAATATGATGAGGTGATTTTATATGTTAAATAATGCGGTATTGCATATATGTGATACAATGAAAAGATAAATGATATGGTGAACATCGTATGTGTTAATAAGTTCTGATAAAAGATTAGATGTTATGTGTTAATAAAATGAGATATTAATTCTCATGGTTAATGTTGAAGAGGTGGCAGTTTATTGAAATAAAAGATGAGATGCTATATGATGATAAAATGGGATGAAAAGATAAAATGAAAATGATAATAACAAAAATATTTTGTTGACCAGTATCTACAGAAATCGAAGGGGTTTGGGCTAGACTGCCTAATACCCAAGTTATCAATTTGGGGTGCGGTGTGTGCGTAAGACCCTTGGTTGGAAGCGATGCGTAAGGCCCTTGGTGGGCAGCGATTTGTGTTTGACGGAGCTATCAGCTCTAGTCTTGTTGGATGCATAATATCCTTGGTGGGCAGCAATTTGTGTTTGATGGATCTATTGGCTATAGTCTTGTTGGATGCGAAAGACCCTTGGTGGGCAGCGATTTGTGTTTGACGGAGCTATCGGGTCTAGTCTTGTTGGATGCGTAAGACCCTTGGTGGGCAAAGATTTATGTTTTCTTTGCTGGCATAGGCTGGGAGGAAGACGTAGCCTCGGACGTATAAGACCCTTGGTGGGCAGAGGTCCACATGTTTACTGGACTGTCGACTTTCAGTATATTGGGATACTGTGGCTCACTGGTCGACAAATTAATAAAATGAATAAATGTGAAATGAAAGGAAAGATAACAAAGTAAAGAAAGAGTATAAAGAGAATGAAAAGTAAATTATTACCCAAGCTATCGGCTTTGGGGTGCAGTGTATATTACCCAAACTATGTTTGGGGTGCGGTGAATTATCTGAAAAAGAATGAGGGTTAAAGTGAACTGTATTATGAGATGGAAAATAAAAAGTAGAATACATTGTATTATGAAATGATAAAATGAGAAATTAAAGATGGCATATGATATGAAATAAATATGAGAAAATAGAGAAAGCATATGATGTGAAATGAGAATGGAAAATTAAAGTAAGTGTATTATGAGTTATGAATAAAGAATACAATAAGTTAATTATAAGATGAGATTGAGAAGTAAATAAAGTGAATTAATAAGGATAAAATGAAGAAGTTTTGTTATGAGAATGAATACGGGACGTAAAGAAAATGTATTATGTGTTATATAAATGATAGTGAAGATGTGATGCGAGAATGGTTATGAAAATGGTTTTTAAAGAAAAATATGTTGTGATATGAGTTTGTTGTACCTTGGAAGTGTGTCGAGGAACTACTCGCCCACTATTTCTGTGGAAATGGTGGGAACTACCTGTCTTGGCACAACTTCCAGGGTGAATGGGTGGGTTGTTGATATGATGCAGGAATTGCGAGTTGGAAATAAAAAGTGAAGTAAATTGAAATATGAGTTATAAGGAAAAATGAAAGTAAGTTATATTATCAATAAGAATGAGAAGTAACATAAGTTGTATTATGGCATGAAAATGATTTATAAAGTAAAATATATGATAAAATGAGAATGAGTATTAAAATAATCGACATGATGAAATATGGATGAAAAGAAGATGATTGTAATTTTTAATGAGAGTGAAAGTGATGTATTGCGAGACGTTATGATATGTGTTATAAGAAATAAATGAATGTGATGTTATATGAGAATGAGAAAGAAAATGTTTATGAATGAAGATGAGTATGAAAGAATATGAGTCGTGAATTTGTAAATACAAATGAATGGTAAATGAAGTGCGTAAATAAGTATGAAGAAAAGAGGTAGTGGCATTATGTGATTACTTATGAAAATAAAGAAATGGTGATGTGATGGTAATTATGAAAAGATGAATATTTGTGTTAGGGAATTAAGAATGAAAAGTAATGGAATTGTATGTGAATTAATTTACTGTTTTGAATTTGAGTGTAAAGTGAAGGAATTACCTATACAAATTAATATGATGTGGTGCATATGAGATTAATCATGAAGGTTCAAGTATGAAAAATTAATGTGTATAACTCAAACAAATTATGGTATGGAAAAGAGTACAAGAAATAAAGAAATTGGGTAGGTATGAGATAAATTTTGTACAAGTATAATAAAGATATAAGTGATATTAGTATGATGCACATTGGGATGCGTGTTAAGCTATGGATATATGAGTGGGTGAAGATTTGAAGAGTACTTTGATATAAAGTCGCATTTATGATATTTTTATGTTCAGATTTCAGGTTGAATCATACTATCTTGATATTTGTAAGTTCAATCTATTTTTTTTATACAGTATAATTTATTTGTTAGACTAGTAACTTATACCCACACCAGAAATGGCTAACCCCTTAGTGTTTGGGGGGTTAGGGGAGTCCCAGGACTACCTTAGATCCCCTACTGTTGCAGGTCCCCAGTAGTGCAGAGGTGAGGCGTAGATTTAGTTGAGCAGATTCTTTTACTTTGAAATTTTTGTATAAGTTAGTAGAATGAATAAAAAAATTTGTGGTTAAAATTTATTCTGGATGTATAAACATGTAGATGACGATGATGAGTATAGTGTGCGATAGTACGTTATATTTTTGAATCGCACCTATCTCGTTGTGGAGTCTCGGGCTCTGTGGTGTGTTTTCCAATTTCTTTTCCAAAAACTTTACTACGTTTTTAAAGAAATTTATGATTTTTATTTGATAATTGATATTCTATTATGAGTTTGACCCCCAGAGCATGATATTTATATTGTCTGTATGTTTCTGCTCATTTTGGCCTGGGGAGTCCATGAAAATATTGTCTGTGTTGTGAGCTACGGAATTTAGAGCAGAATTCCGTAAGCTTTTAGTGTTTCGGAGCAGAAATTTCAGGGGAAACTCTTCCAAAATTTTATTTGAAATATAACTATCTTAGTTTATGTTTAAAGTGATATAGAAATTGAAAGAATTCAATTTGGAGTCATAGAATCAAAAAAAAAAGATGGGGCATTACAGCGAGTCTATGGGGTGAGACTCAAAATTGACTAATCGGGATCGCCGTTACTAGATTGGATGTAGTATAAGAGAAAACTATTTAGTTTTTCAATGAAGGAAGGCACCGCTCTTCATGATTATATAGTAGAATTCAATAAGGTGTTATCCCGTTGAAGGGGACAAACTCAGTGAAGAGGATAAATCTTTCAACCTAATATATTCATAATCATATTCATATGAGTATTTTATAACCACCATGTTACATAGAAAATCTACCAAGGAGAAGCTCTCGGCGGCCGATGTGAGCAACGGCTTGAAAGAGGATAAACTTAGGAAGGAGAATCAGAAACCAGAGTCTACTTCTTCTAGTTGCATAACGGTGAAGGGAACTTCAATTTGAAATGACTGTGTGCGTAAAAGAGATGTCTGTTGCTGCCATTATGGAGGAAGAGGGCGTCATAAGAGGGATTTTCGCAAGTTATTGAGTCAGGAGGATGCCAAGATAGTCAGCATCACTTAGTCATGTGAACACTTCAATTTTCTTATTGTTTCAAGTTCAAAAGATATTTTTTTTGGTGTCTTGATTTGGGTAGTTCTTCTTATATTTACTCTGAGAGGGAGATGTTCTTTACTTACAAGTCTACAACTTATGGTTCTTGAAGAACATGGACTAGTGAGAATTGTGACATAGTGACTGTAGGGACAATTGAGTTTGAGATGCCAGGTGAAAAGGGGTTCACATTGCAGAAAGTCATGCATATTCCTATAATAAAATAAAACCTAATATCCTTGGGAACTCTGGAAGCATGGGGCTGTAGGTATACATCTCGAGGTGGATTTCTATCAGTTTGGGAAGTTCGTCGCAAGGTGATAAATGGAAGGAAGAGTATTCAACACAACCTTTACAAACTTTATCAGAATGGAAAATCTTGGGCAAGTGTTCATAAGCTCAGCGTTCCTAAAATATCTAGTCCTCCGCCACTAGAATTAGTTAAGAGAGATCAAGACCGCCGAATACCATCGAGAGGTGGAGGATGCCTCGAAGTAGGTAGAGTTCGTACGGAGGATTGAGTCTCCGTGTTAATACCTATTGGGGTATTCCCTTGAGAGGGCATACAATCGGAGAAATAACAGGTGAAGTTAAATTTGACTAGCAGATGAACCACTGAATTGTGTTGTTTACAAGAGGATTAAGGAAAGAGTCTTGAAGCATAAGTTACACAAGGCATGAATTACTAAAAATGCAAGTCAAGATGGAGATTTTTGGGTTTATGTCTCACATTGATGTGAATAATTCTTTAATGAAAAAAGATCTCAAAAGTTTGAAATTTTTTGGGTCTAACCAAGGACATGAAGGAAAATTTTCAATTTGACTTCCACTTTCAGCAAAGTGTCCCGGATTTCTTTGATTTGGATAATTAATAAATATTGGAAATTTGTAAGATCTAGTTTGGTTTATCCTTCATATTTTTGTTTTGGCTTGGATATAAACATGAAATTAGGATATACACGATTAGAGATAATGATGGCAATTAAACCTAAGGGTTTCTAGATCTCTATAAATAATTATTATGGCCTCAATTGAGAGGTCAATAATTCATCTGAGAGAACTGATGGCAAAAGGGTCCGGCAGGCCGGTCCGGTTCATGTTCTGCCTGGCCAGACACTGTACCTGACCGATCCCAATTTTGGTTTGTGTCAGAACTAGTCTGGGCTGGTTTAGTTCAAAGGGGAAGGAGGCGAGCAAGGACCGGCCCGGCAGCCTGATCCCCCCGGTTCCCAGCTGAGGTGGGTCGGGTCTTTTTTTTAACATATAAAATAAAAAATGTAATATTGAAAAAATACCTCAGTAATTATTATTATTGTAAAAAATTACAATTGTTGTTAATAGAAATTTAAAGTTTTACTGGTAAAAGATAGGGAATCCCTACCTCATACTAGCATATTATTTAAAAGAAGTAAGTACTAATACAAACTACGAAAGAAGAGAATCTAAAAACATGCTACATGCTAAGCTTGAAGGTGATCTAAAGTTTGAGTTAGCCTATGGTTAGATTGAAGAGTGGGCACTGGACTACTATCATGCACCTCAACTTAGCCTAAGCATAGGATCTCATCGCCCTAAATTTCCTAGTGAGCTTCCACTACCACAAAATTGAATATCTCTCAATTATTTAAAGTTTGAGTTAGTTTACAACAAAATTAAAGTTTACAATTGATCTTCATTGTTTGGGAGTTAGTGAGACTTGGTCTTCAATTTGGAGAGTTCTTGAGATGTGATCTTCATTCTTCAGAGTTCTTGAGATTAAATTTTCATTCTTCAGAAGTGTTGCTACCACTTGAGCCTTCTTGTATTCCTTCACTCCTCATTTTTGCTTTCATCCAATCTTCCGAGTACAATAACATTTGCAAAGTCTCCAGCGTCAAACGATTCATTTTCTCGTTCAATATTCTACCACCAAGAGAGATAAAACACATTATGATGCGATGGTGGACACCTGGGGGTTAGTAGATCACATGCCATACGGGAAAGAATAGGATTTGTGAATCATTATTTTTCCATCATGTTAAAACATCAATATTATGTTTGGTAGACAGTGTTTGTTGTGCATTATACCATTTTAATTCATTTGGTCCATTTGTCTTAGGTGTTGTAGATTGGATAAGATTTCATACAGATGATGATGATGATGCAATCCCTTTACCTTTGAATTAAGATGATGTTGTTGTTGTATTTGGACTACTATATCAAATTTTCTATCATAAGTATCATATATAGTATCTAATATTGACTCAAATGTCAATATATATTCACCATAATCATAATTTAATCCTTCACCCATACTATAAAACAAAACAATCAAATCTTTTGCACCATATCTAACTTGATACGATGATCCATTAGCAACACACTATAACATCAGAAGAAAATAAAAATATTTCATCAATTTTACGTAAGTAGGAATAACATTTGTGCTAATCAAATGGTCATATTTTATTTATTAGAAAGTTTCCATCATACTAACTATAGCAAATAAAGCATAACTAGAGATAAACTCATAAGAACTTGAAATTGACAAGTTGCATCATGAAAATGTTTTAAAATATTAACAAATTTTTGGCATAAATAATCTTGATTCATGCAAAAGTTTTTCATGTGTTTTGCAATACAAAAATCATGTGTAACAACTTTGTATATAATAACAATCGTAATCAATTTTAAGTAGAATTTCATCTTGTTTTAATATCTTTAGTGAATTTTTAAAATTTTGTTTCTCTAAGACCACACCATTGTTGGAATTCTTGAAGATTAGGACAACTCAAATTAATAAAATATACACAATCTTTTGTTGCATTAACATATGGTTTGACTATCTTTAAAGCATCTGACACAGAAATTGAGGATATGACATGCACAATTAATATAAAATATTTCAGGCAATGGAGGCATAAACGCATCAAGTAATGAAGGAACATTTTTTTATTATTGACAGAATTATGAAGGCTAATAGAAATAATTTTATCTTCAATACAAAAAATATTACATGCTTCACTAATTTGTGATGCGATGGCCACACCATTCTGAGGATACATCAAATAACTAATTGTATGATCTTTTTTTTGAATGATTCAATCACTATCAATCCAATGGCAAGTATTGCACATAACAGAAATATTATTACAACCTTTCCAATAATCACTAGTTAAGACAACTTTAGAAGGTAAAGAAGACAAAGTAGCAACTAGAGTATCTTGAAGCCTGATACAATCGGATTTAACAGTGTATCTAGAAATTCTTTTGAAATGGGGTTTTAGAGTGAGTTGGTTAAACATTTATAGGTTCTTACATTCCGAATAAGTAAATAGTAACTCATCATTAATAACGATTTTTAGTCATTTTCCTACGTACAATTTCATGATCATAACTAAAATTATCTACTTGACTGGTCTTGTGGTTTATTTTTTATTGGGTAAATTTTTATTGTGTTTCCCTGTGTTTACTATTCAAGTGGCGCTTAAGTGTACCTGCCTCGCTATCCACTTTCCATTTGTAAGCCATTTGGCACTTGTTACATATCAGATTTTTCTCTTTCGGATTGGACACAGAGAGAAATCAATGTAAAACAATTGGTGCACATAGGAATTTTTTTCTCCAATTTTTTATGAAGAAGATGGGGTCTCAGTATTTTTTTTTAGGTATCGTCTAAATGAATTTCATTATCATTGTGGGGAAGGCCAATAAAATTAAAATTGGGAATATTGTAGTATTCAACTCTCTAACCTCATCAGTATCTAAATTTGTAATATCAACATGGTGAGATGCATTGGACGACTATTGTGCACTTTGACTACATGATGATCCCATAATTATATGCAAAATATAAAATTAATATTAAAAAAGTAATAAATTAAAAGGTTATAAATTAACAAGTAACAAATATTAAAATATAAAAAAGATAGAACACTAGAAGAATTATCAAAGTTGTGTTGGAAATGCTTCTTGAATGTTGATTGATTCCAAAAGAACTTCAAGATTGCACTTATTCACTTCTTCAAACATTAAGATTCCACGAATTGCAAGAATAAATTAAGAGAGTTGAGAGAATTGTTTGGAATAAATTGAGAGAGTTGAGAGAACTGTTTGGAAGTTTTGGTGTGAAAAAAATGGTTTGGAAGACTCCTATATTTATAGAATTTCATATTTTTTGTGTTTCTTAATTTCCCCCAGAAACTAGCCATTTATGGCTACTGGGAAGGGTAAAAATGAAATTTTTAACCCTAAATATTCTTTAAAAAACAAAAAAGGACTATAAGGGTTGGCCCGTAGGGCCAATGATTGCTGGTACACCCAGTTACGTTCGGGTTAGTCCGGTTCACAACCTGGTAGGGCTCAGGCAGCGGTCACATAAATGAAGGATCGGACGGCCTACCTAAATTAGGCAGGCCGGCCCGGGACTGGACCATTACAGTGCCAGTCTGGTTCGGTTTGAGCTACAAAACAGGTCAATTCAGTCTGATTTCGGACCAAAATAGTTGTTTACCATCCCTATCTGTGAGTTTTTCGTTGTAAACAGTGTTGAATTTAATACCCAACCCAAGATGAAAACAATTAATCGAATAAAAAAACACAAATAAAGCCAACAACACACAAGCACACGATATTTTTATCGAGGTTCACCCAATGCAATGGTTACTTTCCCACGCAAAGGTACTCCTATGATTTTCACTAAGAGAATATGAAGAAATATATGTTTACAATAACTCAAGATCCCACCACCAATGTGTACGGTTTAACTCCTTCTCCCTCTCTCTTAAGAACGGCTGCTAGATCTCTCTCTTACTGATATAACAATAACATAATTAACCCTAAATTCGTACACAATACATATAGAATTACAAAATATTAGATTGCAGTCATTGCCCAATTTTTTGACTTTGCATCTTTGCGGTCGACTGCTTTGAGTATGAGCAAGTCTAAGAGGGAGCAGATGATGGTTTCGTCAACTGTCCCTCATGGCAGTCGACCGCTTTGAATCTCTGCAAGTCAGAGAGTAAACACAATCGACTGCAGCGCGCTGCTCCTTTTGTTTTTGTTGATGCCTTTTCTACTATTGTAGTCGTCTCGTTTTCTTCCCCTTCTTCAAACCTTTATTCTCGTGTATCGGACCAAAAATCCTGACAATCTCCACTTGGAGACATATACACGAAGTCTCTAACATGTTCTTCATTTCTCTCTTGTTCTATTCAAGATCTCTGCCTCTGTGAGTCTCACATCAATCAACTTAGAGAAAATCCGATAGCAGATTAGCAAAACTGATGCTTCTGCTATCCACTACCTTTATAAGCATGTCAGCCGAATTCTTTGTGCTAAGAATCTTTGATAGCTTCAACTACTTCTTTTCATTTGTCATCCCGATAAAGTGATACCACATCTGAATATGTCGAGTCCTAACATGGAACATCGAGTTCTTTGCCAAAAATACTGCATTCTAACTGTCACACAGTAGATCCCTTATGGGTTTCTTTCTACACAACTGGCCCATGAGTTCCGAAATCCATAACATGTCATTCGAAGACTCTGTAAGTGCCATATATTCTGACTATGCCATTGACTGTGCTACAAACTTCTGTAACTGAGAAGCCCAACTCATAATTGTACCTCAACTGTGAATACATATCTTGTAGTACTCCTACAACCATCATGATCATCGCAAAAGTCCGCATCGACATAACCATGTATGTGCAAAGAATTACCCCCAAAACATAGAGAATGATTTGAAATACCTGTAAGAAATCTAACAATCCACTTCACTGCATACCAATAATTTTTTACCTGGATTCTTCATGTACCAGCTAACAAATCCCACTACATGTGTGATATCTGACCTAGTAGATACCATCGCATACATTAGACTACCAACGACTGAGGTGTAAGGAGCTGCAGTCAGTTGCTCCATTTCTACCTCTGATGTAGGACACAAGTCCATAAATAATTTGAAGTGTGCACCCAAAGGGATAAGTAACTGATCTCGTACTATCCATATTGAATCGCTTCAACATTTTCTTTACATAATCCACTTGTGACAACCAAAGCTTCTTACTCTACCTGTCTGTACAGATTGTCTTGCTAAGAATTTAATTTGCCTCCTCCAAACTTTTAATAGAAAATTGAGAATCTAGCAAATTTTTCACATCATTAATTTTCCTCATATATGAACCTGCCAATAGCATAATATCCACATACAAAGCTAAAATTACTGTATCATTGTCACCATAATTGTGCACATAGATACAATGATCTGATTACATCTTTTGAATCCATTTTTTCACATGAAACAATAAAACTTCAAGTATCATTGTCGTTGTGCCTGTTTGAGCCTATATAGACTCTTCTTCAATTGACAACCCATGTCTTTTGTTTCCTTTGACTTCAAAATATATGGATTGCTTCATGTAAAACTCTTTTTTCTACATCACCATATAGAAAAGCTATTTTTACATTCAATTCTTCTAAATGTAAATTTTCCATTGCTACTATACTGAGAAAAACCCCAATCGAAGCCATCTTCAGTATTGGAGCTAAGATCTCACCGTAGTCAAGACTTTCTGTCTGAGAAAACTTAGGACAACAAGTCTTTTCTTGCACCTTTTGCTACCATCTGCTTCATCCTTGATTATGTAAATCTACTAGTTCATAAGAGCACGCTTTTCTGAAGGTAAGTTTGTCAACTTTCAAGTTTGTTTGTGTATGAAGGAGTTCATCTCATCCTTCATGGCTGACTCCCACTAAATTTGAGTCCTATCTTTCAAATCCTCATCATGAGTCTCATGCTCACCTGAATATATGTACAAAACATGCTCCTAAACTGTGCTGGCTGGTGGGTCAAGTATCTTGTTGGCTTCTCTCTTGTATCGACATTCTTAAAGCAGATATCGGTTCGCTGACCGGTTCAGGATCCCCAAACGAATCTATTTGTACCTGTTCATCTTTGACATCTAACTCAATCCCATTAGGCTCATCATGAGCCTACTATGCTGCTAATGGTATCTGTACTTGTTGTTGCTCTGTAAGGGCCCCAACTCTAGGACCTTTACCGAATATGATTCTAAACCTATTATATCGCCCTGATCTATGTGCATGACTTTGTTCAAGAACTCTTCGTTAAAAACCAAAATCCTGCTGCAAATGGCCTTGTTATCAACAGAGTCACAAAATCTATAACCATATTCATCACCGTCGTAGGCAATGAAGACACTTTCTGGATTTTGAATCCAGTTTCTTTCTTTTGTTCCTATCAATTAATGAACAAGAAATACAACCATAAAATTTTAAATGTAAATAATTAACATGTTTACCTGACAATAGTTCTTGTTGTATGCCCCCAACAAGGGCACCGGACGAGTAACGGTTGATCCAGTACACTAATGTATCCACTGTGGCTACCCAAAGATGGACATGAAGACTCGCATGAAGCCTCATGCATCTCGCTCTTTCAAGTAACGTGCGTTTCATTCTTTCTGCTACTCCATTTTCAAGTGGAGTTATAGGAACTATCTTGATTCCTTGAATACTTGCATGTGCCAGAAAATCATTAAACTCTTTACTCGTGTACTTACCGCCGTTGTCTGATTTTAATGCTCTCACTTTGCAATATGTCTCATTCTCAACTCTAGCTCTCCAATCTCTGAATGACTCAGACACCTCGGACTTCTTATGAATTTCATACACCCAAAATTTTCGAGTGGCATTATTGATAAATGTGACTAAATATCTCTTACCACCGTAAGAGAATTTCTGAGCTGGACCTTACATATCTGTATGTACCAACTCTATTTTTCGTAGCTTCTTCTCACGCTCTCTCATCTAAAAACTAACTGCCTTTTATTTTTCCATTACACAATTCTCACATAAATTCATCTCAGCTTTCTTCAGCCTTGGCAAAAGATCTTTAAAAAAAGTTGTTTGACACATTTATCACCAAGATGCTTCAACCTAACATGCCATAAGATTGAAAGAGAATTACCTGTTGATGTTGTGACATTGATTTCACCTGAATCACTTCCTCTGAGCAAGTTCAACGTGGAAACACATTTTCTTCTAGTCACCAACCTAGCATCTGTAGTAATCTTCCAGTCTCCATATCCAATTGTAGTCATAAGTCCTTCTGTATCCAATTTTCTAATTGAGAACAAGTTTTTCTTCAAGCCTGGATTGTGCCCTTTTTTTTGCAAGACTAGTTGCCCACCACTGTGAACTTTCACTATAATTGTATCTTTTCCAACAACTGGGCATCATTTCTCATTCCAAGTTGTGACTGAACCAAAATCACTTGTTATAAAGTTCTCAAAAGCATCCCTCATGGGTGTACAATGAAAAGGAGCACCTAAATCAATAAATTAATCACCTTGCATTATATCAACCCTAATAGATACACACAAATTATCTAAGGGAATTTCATTACTTACTGTTAAGGTGAACAGATAGATTGAAAAAATAGCTTTGAATTATTAGATTGATTATAACTGAGTACAATGACTCCTATATATAGGAGGAAACCAAATACTAAACTGATACATAACCCGATATGGGACTACATATATATTACTATATCTAACACCCCCTCTCAAACTCACGGTGGGTTGAAGAGTGTGATCTTGCTCACCAAGTAACAAAATCTCTGAACAGTGTGGGATTTGGTGAAGAAATCTGTTGTCTACTGTAAAGATATAACAGAATGAAGGGAAATGGTCTCCGCTTCAAAGCGCTTACGAACATAATGGCAACCTATCTCTATGTGTTTCGTTTTCTCATGAAAGACCGGGTTGCTTGCAATGTGCAATGCATTCTGGTTATCACAATGAAGAGGAGTAGCTTCTGTGAGAGTGACATCCATATCTGATAACAACCAACGAACATGAACAATTTCTCTAGTAGTAGCTGCCATTGCTCTGTACTCAGCTTCAGTGGAAGAATATGCAACAACTGCCTGTTTCTTTTTTCGCCACGAGATCAGCGAACCACCAAGAAATAGACAGAAAACATGTGGTAGACCGTCTGGTAGTAGGATCACCCGTCCAATCTGAACTAGAATATGCATTGAGCTCCAGTTTGGATGTAGAAGATATGAATAATGAGTGAGTGATAGCGCCTAGAAGATATCTGAGGGTCCGAAGAAAAGCACTGTAATGAACCGATGTAGGAGCATAAACAACTGACAAACAACACTGATTGCATGAGCAGTATCGGGTCTGGTCATGCATAAATAGACAAGCTGTCCAACAATCTGTCTGTAACTAGTAGGATCAGGAAGGAGCTCACCCTCTGTGGGACTAAGCTTCACATGAAGCTCTAAGGGAGTATCGGCTGATCGATTGTCAGAGAGATATGCAGCGGAGATAATATCTTATGTGTATTTTTGTTAAGAAATGAGTATGCCCCGTGATCCATGGGCAATTCTAGACCCAGAAAGTAGCATAATATACCAATATTTTTCATATGGAACTGCTGGCGAAGGTAGTTTTGGGTGGATGCAATGTTTGCGGAGTCATCCCCAGTAATAATCATATCATCAACATATAATAGTAGAAGTACTCTCTCCTGTGGTGATGACCACATAAACATAGAGTGGTTCTGTGAACTCTGACTGAAATCTGCCCGGGTGATGATACAGAACACTCAAACCATGCGCGAGGGGCCTATTTTAGGCCATATATAGCACGATGGAGACGACAAACATAAAAAGGAGGAGTGGTAAGAGCAAAATGAGGATGCATGTAAACAGCTTCAAATAATGTACCATGAAGAAATGCATTCTTCAAGTCCATCTGGTATAACGACCACTGACGAATGGAGGCAATGGCATGGAGAGTACAAACTGTAGTCATCTGTGCAACTGGGGCAATAGTCTCATCATAATCAATGTCATGCTCCTGAGTAAATCCTCGGCCAACTAGACGGGCCTTGTGCCACTCAATGGAGCCATCAGGTCAATATTTGACAATGAAGGTCCACTTGCAACTAAGTGGTTGAACGCCTACAGGCAGTGTAACAGCATCCCAAGTGCCAGTCTGATCAAATGCACGATACTCCCCTGCAATAGTTTCCTGATAGGTCCTGGACTCACGTGTGGAGTATATAGCAGTGAGATATGCATAAAACTGTGGTGAGTAGGAGGCAAGGGTGGCAAAACCAAACTAGTCAGAGAGACTAGTGGCATCGGGTGTGTAACGGGCCGGTGGGATGCCTAAGGTCGAATGTGTAGACTAACGGACCAGTGGTGGATGGGCAGTGTGTGGGGGTGAGATAGGTGGAGTGGGTGCATGAAGCTGCGTGGATGCAAGTGGTGACGGTGCAGGATGTTGTGGGGATGTAGGTGGTGTCTCCATAAGAGGAATAATAGGTAGAATGTCTGTATAAGATGAGAAAAAAGCCAAAGGAGTGAGATCATATACAATACGTGAAGGTAGGGCCAGAGAGAAAACCAGCATCCTCAGGAGGAGACAAGTAGTATGGAGAGTCTTCCGCAAAGGAGACTTGTCAAGAAATACTAACACGACACACCACAGGATCAAAACAACGATTTCTTTTATGTGAGACCTAGATGAACACACCTAGTAGCTCGAGTAGTGAGCTTCGTGAGCTAGTGGGGGGGAGAAGGACATAACAGGTGCACCCAAAAGTACGAAACATACTATAGTTTGGTGGTGAGTGACGAAGAGCCTCATGAGGTGATGTGCCAAATAAGGCAGACGATGGAGTGATGTTAATAAGACTGACATACGTCATGACAGCTTCAGTCCAGAAAGAAAGAGGAACATAAGAGGATAGTAGAAGAGCGCGAGCTATCTCAAGGATGTGACGATGCTTGCGTTCAGCTATACCATTCATTTCATGTGTATGAGGGCATGATTGTTGAAATAGTGTACCATGAGATTAAAGGATCAATCTCATAGTAGTGGAAATGTACTCACGAGCATCGTCTGTGCAAAAAATTTTGATACGCACACCAAACTGAGTGTGAACCATGATAGTAAAGAAGTGGTAAATGTCAGGTATCTCAGAGCGTTGGTGCATAAGAAACACCCATGTGTATCTAGTAAAGTCATCGATGAAACTAACATAATATAGATAACATTTGTGAGAAGTAGGGATGGCAACCGGGCCGGATTGACCAGCGACTCGTCTGCGACCCACCCACTCGAACCCGGCCAGCAAATAGGCGGTTCAGGTCCGGGTCCAAACTAAGGGTCGACCCGGGTCAAAAAATTTGTAAACCCAACCCGCGCACCCGTTGCCTAGGTCAAACCCGCCCGCAACCGGCCCGCTTGACCCACAGGTTTGGACCCGAATGGGTCAAACGTTCGACCCGCGGGTCGAACGGTCCAAAATAGAGCCAGGGTTGTTAGTTGTTTTTTGGTTTTTTTTTTTGTTTGTTTTTTGTTTGTTTTTTTATTTTATTTTATTTCATTTTGATTTTTTTTTTCCCTATCAATACTCCCTTAATTCAATCTAAAAAATTTCACACCTTACTCTCTTACTCTCTCTACTACTACTACTCAATTTAATCTCAATTCAATTGAGTTTATTCAACAAAGAAGCAAGCAACAAAGAAGTGAAAGTTTTCAATCGTATCAAATTGTGTTGGTTCAACTCTCAGCTACGTCTACTTCAACTCCTCCAACAAAGAAACTTTCTCTCTCTTTCAATTATCAACGACTACTAGACTACATGATGTCGTGACTACGTCTACTACATTTTTCTCCACTTTTATTTTCTCTCACATTTCTATATTCGATTTTCCGCGAAGTACGGTTTCAAAATTTCACAATCCTCCTATTTTCTTGATTTTTTTTGTAGTTCTAATTTTTTTATATCATATTTATTTGTTAATTGGTTTTTCGCTTTTCTCTCACTCAACCTTCCTATTCTTTTTTAGATTTAATTTTTTAACATATACCTCATATTTTTTTGTTTTGTATTATTGTACATACACTAGTAAAATACTAGAAAATGTTTTTTTCACATACACTATTACCATGTCTAGATCACGAGGTAGCTACCGTTGCCAAAGTGGACAAGATTCCACCGGTACTTCACGTCGGCCTCCAATAGTCCCACATGTGGAGCCCGAATTTATACTGAATCCCATGGTAGGATCTCACAATGTCCTTCCATATGACATAGAAGAAGAAATGGATAATGTTTACACATAGACACAACAAGCCAAACCCATTAGTAGTAGAAAAACTAGCGGAAAAACAAGTGATTGACACAGATTTTATGACTATATCCTTGATGAGAATAATCGGGTGTAGGATATAAGATTTGTAAACATTGTGACAAGAGTTATAAATGAAAAAAAATGTGAGGGAACATGTATAATTAAATGACATATTTTAAATGTACACAAAGAATTAGTACAAGACCAACAAGGCTAACAAAAAATCAACCCAAGGACCGGACAAATAGATATCCAACCCTATGATCCCGAACTTGTTCGTCGGAAAATGGCCCGTCTAGTTATTAAGGATGGGCTACCTTTTTCTTAGTCCGAGAGTAGGAATGTAGGGTCTTTCAAAAAAATGCACTAAATCCACATTTTAGAAGAATTCCTAGATACACACTAAAGTCCAATTGTTTTAAACTTTACAACGAAATGAAAGGCTTTAATTGCACTCTTGTATTCTTTAACTTGTATAGTATCGTTAACTTTCGAATGATGGAAAATTTGTACCGATATTTCAATGATGGGATTAACTTGTCATTGGCTAGAGAGTGATTGGATGATTCAAAAGAGAATTATCTCACTTGCGGCTTTGCCGTATCCCCATATTGGACTAGTTATTGCAATACGTATTTTAGAAGTTTGTGATTTATATCTTATTCGTGATAAAAACTTTACTATTGGTTTTGAAACATTGCTTCGATTAGTACATTAGTACAACATTGCTTCGATTAGTACATTAGAAATACAATTAGTTCCTCCATGTAACGAAATTTTTCATGCTAGATGTGCGTGTCATATTTTAAATTTATGTGTACAATATGCATTGAAAGTAGCCGATTCATATATAATTGCAATTAAAAATTGTGTACATTTTATTACTTTGAGTGGTCCTAAGCTTCAAGAATTTAAAGGATGGTATAAAGCTAGGGGAATATATTTTAGAAAATTTTCTAAATTTGTTAAACACCGATGGAACTATACTTTTGATTTACTAAATGTTGTTACTCAATACAAAGATATTATAAACGATTTTTGTCTTGCAAAAAATATGAAATTTTTTCAAATGACTCCCCAATCATGGTATTTTGCTGAATTTTTATTACGATTTTTGGAACATTTTGAAACCGCATCAGTGAATTTTTTTACAACTTATGATTCTACTTTTCATAGTATTTTTATTTCTATCATTACTATGATACAAACTTTTCAAGAAATGATTTCAGACAAATACCCATATTGTTGATCCCGCTTATAAAAAAATTTCGAAGTATTTTAATCCTCCTCCTATGTTGTATTGTATTGCTATTGTTATAAATCCTCGTATCAAATTAGTGGGTACAAAAAGTTTGATTGAAATATTTTTTACTTTACTTGGAGATGATTCTGAATATGATTGTAATGAACTTTTAGCTAGCTTTGAATCGACACTGAATAACTTGTATGATTATTATGATAGAACTTTTGCATCTAGTAGTACAACTCGTATAGTTACTTCTTTTTCTGCTACTTCTAGAGGTAAGGGTAAGAGTACATTAGAAGATGTCACTGCTAATTTACTTGCTTGTATTCAATCAAAAACCTAGGACTAATGCACCTGATGAATTAAATTGGTATAATCAACAAGATAATGAGAGTTCTAGTACTAAGATTGAAGTGCTACAATAGTGGAAAGAATATGAAAATCTTTCTCCTATTCTTTCACATATGGCTAGAGATCTACTAACTCCTCTTGTCTCCACAGTTGCTTCAGAAAGTGTTTTTTTCTACAAGTGGCAGAGTTGTAACAGATTACAGAAATCGTTTGAAGCTGAATTCATTGGAGATACTCGTGTCCACTGAAGATTGGATGAAGGTTGAAGTCATGACTCAAGGAAAATCGGCATCTACATCAACAAGTGGAAGCAACTTGCCTGAAGTCCAACAACAAGATTAGAAAATTTAGGGCAATGAGATCCTAGGTTTAGGTTAAGTAGATGTGCACGACAGTAGTCCAATGCCCTCTCTTCAATCTAACTCTAGGCTATCTCAAACTCTAGATTCTGATTATCCACTCAAACATGTAAACATAAAATTGTAAATCAAGAAATATTGTATATTCTTTATGAGTTTCTATTACTTGTTTTTGTATGTAAAAAACTTGTAAAAAATTCATAGTAGTTGAAATGAATAATATATGCATTTTTTCACTCTTATACAGTTATACTTGTAAAAAAAAATAAGTGAAGTTGTAAAAAAAAAGTTCTAAAAAAATTTAAAAAATTTAAATTGAGCTAACCCGCGACTCGGCCCGACCCGAAACGAGTTCAACCCGAATAGGTTTGTGGGTCGAACGGGTCAAAAATTTGGATTTTGAACCCGGCACGGTTAACCCCGGGAACCAACCCAAACCCGCTCTAAATTGGCTGCAACCCGCGTGGGTCCGACTTGACCTGGCCCGGTCGACCCGAATGCCACCCCTAGTGAGAAGGTGTAGGAGATGGTCCCCATATGTCAGAGTGGATAAGTTGAAAAGGATGGGTGGTTTGAAATGTGCTTTTGTGATTAAAATTGAGTGTTATGTGTTTGGTCAAATGACAACCCTGACAATCAGACAAATGAGTAAAGGAAAGACAATTAGACAGTCAAAGGTTTGAGTCACGGCTAATCCATATCGAGGACAAAGGGAACCTCTATGGGCTAAAGTCTTGATTCGAGACTCTCTAATATGACCTAAATGTTAGTTCCACATATCAGTATCAGAGAACACAACACCAGCAAAATGAGGATAAGATTGATGGGCATGAAGAAAATCTAGATGGTATAGATGACCCTATTGACTAGCACGCCCAAATTCCTGACCAGTGTGTGAATCGGTAATAGAACAACCTAAAGAATCAAATATAATGACAAGACAACTATCACATAGCGCACTAATGGAAATAAGGTTCACGTATAAATGAGGAGCATAAAGAACAAAAGGCAATGTGAGAGTGAGAGAGCTAATAGACCCTGAGTGCGTAGTGAGAAGTTGTGAGCCATCGGCAGTGTGTAGGGATGGAGAGTGTCAGAGTGATTAGGAATTGCAGTGCTGGTGGTGAGCAATGTGTAATTACTAGTAAGATAATGTGATGTACCAGAATCTAAAATTCATGAAGAATTCATACCATAAATAGAGAATGCAGGGGCAGAGGGGCCAGCAGTGACAGACTGACCCAAGAGCTGAAGTTCTAGCTGAGCGAGGAGATGCTAAAGATTATCCCAATCAGTACGATTCGGAAAGGCTGGAGTAAAAGTTATGGCCAAGGATGTAGGGGAAGAGGTGTTGCGAGGAGGAATAAGATTGGTGTTGTTGTGGCTGGGATCGAAGTGAGATCAAAAATGTTGCTGGTGTAAGGATTGGGATAGGGAGCTGGATGGCGCTACTGGTTGTGGAAGAAGGGGTGGGACCGGGGTAGGAATGATGCTGGAAAGAGGCGGCAGGATGTCGGTATCAGGATGATGACGATACTGTATCTATTTGAATTTAGAAGGAGATCGAGATATGAGGGGGAGTGGAGAGGTAGATGTATCAGCAGGGAAGTCGGTGGAGAATGAAAGAGACTGGTGAGACAGAGCTTCCATTGGAGAAGAAAATACCTGCAAATTTTTTTTGTGACTTTTTTTGACTTGTTTTTTTTGGAAACAGTAAAGAAACGAGTAGGGTTTGGGTTTCGGGTGTGGGTTTCGATTTGGGTATTAGAGTATAGGGTTTAGGGTAATAGTGTTTGGATTTCGGGTCAGGTTGAAGTGAGTATGGGGAGTTGGGTTTTGAAGTCAGATATAATAGGGTATGGGTAAAGAAGAAGAGAAAATTAAGATGGCAGCTAGGGTTTTGAAGTCAAGGATAGAGGCGGTTTGGTGGAGGAGAAGGGGATTAGAAGGTTGGTTAGGGTTGTTTGGGAGAGCTTCGAGATGAAGGTGAGAGAGACGGAGGTTGATGATGAAGGAGGGTTTGTTGTTCGAGGGTCAGGATAGGTAGAAGTGGTGAAATGGTGGGTGGTCGGGTGGGTGGTGATGGTGGTGTGCGGTTGAGTTGGGGTACAGCAAGGGGCAGACTCGAAGGGTCGAAGAAGGCAGCAAGGTCAGGGTGTTCGGGGTAGGCAGCGGAGGTCGGGGATGATGGTGAGGAGATGGATGTGTGAAGTTTGTTGTTGAAGTGGTTGTCAGGTTGTAGATTGTGGAAGCTCGAGAAGGGTGAGGGAAGGCAGTGGGAGTAGGATGCAGCTTCGAGTACGACAGTGGGATCTGGAGGGTTTGGATCTTTCTGTTGGCTGGTCGCGCGAGTGCAAGGAGGCGAGGGAGTTGCTGGAGTTGTTGCCGCCAGAGTTGAGGATTTGTTGTTGTTGAAGAAGGAGGTTGTCGATGTTAGACAGTCGACGTGGGTTGAAGTTGGCTTCTTCTTGTTGTTGAAGTTGGCTTCTTTTTTTTGTTTATTTTTTATTTTTTATTAATTTATTTTGGTTAGAATTCTTAGGTTTTGATGAAGAAAATAAGAAAAGAAAATTTGTATAATCTTGCTCTGATACCATGTTACGATTAAGAGAGAGATTGGAAAAATATCATTGGATTATTGGATTGATTATAACTGAGTACAATGACTCATATATATAGGGGAACCAAATACTAAACTGATACATAACCCGATATGGGACTAAATATATATTACAATATCTGCACTTACCACATTAGCTCCTTATGATTCACCTTTCTTTTTATTGTACTCTTCGCATTGGCCTCTCTTGTGTCATGGTTTATAACAGTGTCAACACTAGCCTTGACGATTTCTTGCTTTAGACTTTGACCTATGATTTTTTCTTTTCAACCTCCCTTTGTAAGTGCTTATCCCACGGTTTTCCACTTATCTTCATTCTCACCTCCTCGTTCATGATGATGCTCACAACATCCTTCAGAGTAGTCGAATCAATCATAAACTTATGATAGTTTTTTCTACAATATCGTAACTGTCGGAAAGAATAGATAGAAGTAACAATGCATGTTGTCTCTCTACACACTTCAAATTTATTGTAATCCACGCAGAAATTATTCACATGCTCTGCTACTGAACCATCTATGATAACTTCATGTTCACTAACTTTTTCAAATGAAGAATCTGAATCGATGCGGACGGTTTTTCATACATATCCGTGAGAATCTTCATTGCCTCCTTTGCGGTTTTTGCATTCTCAAAAATGGAATAACTTTTTCCTACTCATCGACAATTGATTTTTCTAAATCACCTTCTGATCCAAACGGTTCTAAGCCACCAGCACAACTGGACCTACCACCTCTCCTTCTGACTTCGAGCCAAACAATGGATCATCTAGATCTTTTTACCAGAGATATGCTAGCATCTTGATCTTCCACATCGAGAACTTTGTTCCCTTAAACCTTTTGACTTTCCCATTGTTTCCCATCTCAAACCAACCTGATACTCTGATACAACTTTGTTGAGTTCAGTACCCAACCTGAGATGTATATAAGTATCGAATCAAAGAAACACAAATAAACAAGGCAATAACACACAAACATACGAGATTTTTATCTAGGTTTACTCATTGCAATAGTTATTTTCCGTACAGAGGCCCTCCTGCAATTTCGACTATAGAATATGAAGAGATACGTGTTTACAATCACTCAAGATCTTACCACCAAGGTGTAGGGTTTATCTTATTCTCCATCTCTCAAGAACGACTATTAGATCTCTATCTTACTAATAGAACAATAACACAATTAACACTAGAATTGTACACCATACAATACGTATAGGATTACAAAAGATTTAATACCAATCGTTGCCCAATTTTTTGACTCTACATCTTTGCGGTCAGCTGCAAAATAAGGCAGTCGATTGTTTTAAACTTTACATGAATAGAAATTATCTTAATTTTATAATTTATATGAGATAGCCTTTAAAAGATAGCAAAAAGTCTCGATCCCTTAACTTATTCTACATACAAATGTCACCAGTAGTATCCTATATTATCATCAGTGTTTACTTTAAAGAAGTCATAAATTTATTACTTTTCCAAATACCTCGTTATCACATTAATTGCATGCTTTTTTTCTTCCTTGACCTTTTGTATTGTAGTTTGCTTCAAGGTAGCAAAAGACTTGTTGAACTACGGCCAAGTTTTTATTTAAATTTATTAATATTTAAATCTATTCAACTGCAATCCTGATAAAATGATGTATCATCTTTATGTGTCGAGTTCTAGCATGGAACGTCAAGTTCTTTGCCAAGAATACCACACTATGATTGCACACCACAGATCCTCAACTGGTTGCTTTCTATACGCAACTAACCCATGAGTTCTGAAATCTATAAAATGTCATACGAAGACTCTGTAACTTTCATATATTATGACTTTGTCATTGACTGGACTACAACCTTCTGTAACTGAGAAGTCCAACTTATAGTTGTATCACCAACTATGAACACATGTATCCTGAAGTATTCTACAACCCTTACGATCACCGCAAAAGTCTGCATCAACATAATCATGTATCCGCAATGAATCACCCCAAAAACATAAAGAATGAGCTGAAGTACCTGCAAGATATCTACGAATTTACTTTCATTGGATTCCGATATTTTTTACCTGGATTCTTCATATGTCGGCTAACAATTCCCAATGCATTTGCGATATCTGACCTAGTAGACATCATCGCATACATAAGACTACCAATGACTGAGCATTAAGGAACTGCAATCATTTCCTTTATTTCTACCTCCGATGTAGGACACAAGTCCATACATAAATTGAAGTGTGCACCCAAGAGACAAGTAACTAGCCTCGCACCATCCATATTGAATTGCTTCAACATTTTCTTCACATAGTCCGTTTGTGACAACCAAAACATCTTACTCTGCATGTTTCTAGTGATTTTTATGCCAATAATTTGCTTTGTCTCCGCCAAATCTTTCATTGAAAACTGAGAAGCTAGCATTTTTTTTATACATCATTAAATTTCTTCATACATGAACCTGCCAGCAGCATATCATCCACATACAAAGCTAACATTATCGTATCATTGTCGCCATACCTATGCACATAGATACAATGATCTGATTCCCGTCTTTCGAATCCCTTTTCTCGCATGAAACAATCAAACTTCAAGTACTATTGCTATGGTGCATGTTTGAGCCCTTATAGACTCTTTTTCAATTGAAAAACCATGTCTTATTTTCATTTGACTTCAAAACTGGTGGGTTGCTTCATGAAAAACTCTTCTTCTACATCACCAAGGAGAAAACTTTTTTGACATCCAATTCCTCTAAGTGCAAATTTTTCATTGCCATTATATTAAGGAAAATGCTAATCAAAGTCATATTCACAATTGGAGTGAATATCTCACTGTAGTCAACATCTTCTTTATGAGAAAATTCTTTGACAACAAGTCTCCCCATGTACATTTTGCTACCATCTGCCTCATCCTTGATTCTGAAAATGCACTGGTTCATCAGAGCATGTTTCCCTGCAGTTAACATAGTCAACTCCCAAGTTTGGTTCTGTATCAATGAGTTCATCTCGTCTTTTATAGCAAAATCTCATTGAATTTGAACCATATCTTTCAAAGCCATGTCATAAATCTCTGACTCACCTGAATCTATGTACAAAACATGCTCGTGAACTGTGCTGGATGATGGATCAAATATCTTTATCAGTCTTCTCTCTCGTATTGACCTTCTCAAAGCAGGTATCGGTTCATGGACTGGTCTAGGATCTCCAAGTAGCTCTAGATCTACTTATTCATCTTGGACATACTGCTCAATCCCAATACGGTCATTATGATCCTCCTGTGCTACCAATGGTATTTTTACATGTCGATGCACTGTAGGGACCCCATTACTAGAACTGTCTTAGGAACCTGAATCCGAATACGAATCTGAACCTATTGTATCACCCCAATCTGTGTGTATGTCTTTATACAAGAACTCTTTATCGAAAACCACATTCCTGCTGCGAATGACCTTGTTATTAAGCCTCAAAGTTTGTAACCATACTGATCGTCGTCATAGCCAATGAAGAAACACTTTCTGAATTTTGAATGCAGATTCATTCCATCTTCACTGTCAATTAGTGAACAGGAAATACAACCATAAACTTTTAAATGTAAATAATTAACATATTTATCTGACCATAGTTCTTAAGGTATGCCCCCATCAAGGACACTAGACAGACAATGATTGATCAAGTACACTATTGTACCCACTGCAGCTGCCCAAAGATGGACATGGAGACCCGCACGAAGTCTCATGCATCTCTCTCTCTCGAGTATCGTGCGGTTCAATCTTTCTCCTACTCCATTTTCATGTGAAGTTCTAGGAACTGTCTTGATTTCTTGGATATCTGTCTGTGCTACAAAATCACTAAACTCTTTACTCGTGTACTCACCACCATAATCTGATTTTACTATTTTCATTTTGCAACTCGTCTCATTCTCAACACTGGCCCTCCAAGCTTTGAAGGACTCAAACACCTCAGAATTCTCACGAATTATATAAACTCAAACTTTTCTAGTAGCATCATCGATAAATGTGATAAAGTATCTGTCACGCCCCGCTTCCCAAAAAGAATACGGAATATGGATACGTAACAAAAGCCCAGTGAATGATTTTCATCATCCATACGCTGTTCAAAAAATCTTTATAATACTTCACAAGATAATCAGAGTCAGAAGCAAAAGTATCAACCAACATGCATAATTGAAACAAGATACCAACAGAAATTACTTGAAAATCAAATACAATACTTTCAATAATCAAGTTCTAAACAAGTCAAATATTCTGGTTGCATCGCCCAAAAATACAAGATAAATATCCAAGTCATCAAGTATATCTTATTCAAGTTCAAGCAACAAATAATAATAATAAATAAATAAAGCATGCAATCCAGCACTAGTACATTATCTTGCCAATATCATCTGCCAGTCGTCCATCCTGATCTGCAATTGGTAAATTTGCAGGAGAAGGAGAAAAGAAGAAAACAAGTACCTGTTAATTGCAAGTCGCGGGTCACAAATAGTGTAGGATACAAGCATACAAGCACATGGAAATGGGGTGAATCTAAGTAACAAACCTAGTATGGTATAATCATGATGTCCAAAATAAACAACTAGCATGGCAAAAGTGAACAAGTGTAAAGGTTAGAATCAAGTGTCAAGAAATCGAGTAATCGTGTAAACATGCATCAAGTGTCACGTGTCATGTAATCATGTATCAAATGTCAAGTATTCAAGTTTCATGTAATCAAGTCTCATGTATCATGTTTCATGTATCATGTAGTCAAGTATCAAGCAAGCATGTATCATGTTCAAGTATCATGTTTAAGTCTTATGTGATTTACTATCTAGGTAGCACTTTATGCATCCCGGTTTTTACTACAGAGTTGCTACAGCAAACAGTTTCGTTTTAGATTTTGTAGGGGGCCATAACAGAGCAGTGTACTCAGGGACAAGCTCCAAGTATCATGTAATCATGTATCATGTAAACAAGCTCCTAAAACCCAAACAAGCTCTAATGTCATGTGTGTACTTATCATGTAAATCGTGTCAAGCTCCACATATAAACAAGCTCCAATAATTACTAGGTTCTTCCAAGTATACGTTTCTGCACTATCCACTACTGGATCTTACCCTTAACCCCGGCTTGGTAAATTTTATTATTAATGTCATACAAGCATGTAAAGGTGAAAAATATAACAAGAATAGCATGGCATGATCATGTGACAAGTACAAGTAGCAAACTAAACATGTACAAGTGCAAGTTATCTCATAAAAGAACAAAATAAACACATCTCAAGTTCAGGACAGCAAGACCATGCTGTAGTTAAACAGTGACTCCGAGAGTTACAAACAAGAAAATCTAAATCTGTCAAAGGATCTGGAAAATAGACATCCACAAGAATTCAGAGAGTATAATTAAGTCATATACTAGTTCACAACAACACAGCTCAAAACTGATTCGAATACAGAATTTAGGTTCAGCCAGAAATCAAGAAAACGACTTCAAGAGCATGAAAACAGCATGAAAATAAATTAAATAATTCCACGAAAAATCTGGAGTATTCCCCCATATGTCCAGAATCAAAATATAGAGTTTCATAACTTTCTAGTAAAGATAGATCAGTTATCAAAAATAAGAAAGCATCACGAAAACATAGTTTAACGAATCTGGAAATCCCAACACTGTTGTACGAAAACTAAGATATCTCGCAACCAGTGAAACGAAATCTAACTCCGCCAAAGGGATATGAAAATAGATCGAATTTAATAACTTTCACATTTCACTAAGAATTTTCATAAAGTAAAAGGAATCATAGTGAAAACAGGGTTCTTTACAGCACAGCGAGCAAAATACAGCATGTATAGATTTTAGAAACGATCATGAAACACCACATAAAACTTATCAAAAAAATTCACCAAAATTCTGGCTAATCCCTAACTTAATAAATAACCACTGACCAAAATATTGGCTCAAAATAATATGTATAACATAGTTCTTGAAAATAGTTTGTTAACAAAATCAACCAAAAACAGAATTTGGAAATGATCGACACCTCTGTACTAAAACAGTCATAACTCAGTCATACGAAATCCAAATCAAGCAAAACCAGTAGGGTTTGAAAATAGAAAAAATTATCTAAAATTCAGCTTTTATACCAAAATCAAGATACTGACTGTAGCACAGTCGAAAACAGCAAATGAAACAGAACATCCAGAAAATACAGATTTCACCCTCAAGCACAAACACAACATAGAATCAAGAATATTGCTCTAAACACATCCAAACTTGAAATACAACCTACCAAGTGTCTAAATATCATGAATTAGGGTTATTAACATGTCCACGCCTATTATTTCACATGGGTATCGTCCAAAATATGAATTTGCACACAATTTTCACATACACATCTAAAATCAAGAATTTGGCGATACCTAAGTTATTTCATGTCAAGATTTGTGTCATGAGTCTTCTATGGCCAAAATATCACAATAGAGACAAAACCCATCAAGGAAAACACAATCTAGGGTTGTCTCTAGATCCAACTACGCTATAGGTGAACTTTTTGACTTGTATCAAACAAATAAATTGGAGTACAAGTTATTTGCCTTAATTTAGGGATGAAGAACGATGTAATCAATCCTAGAAGCAAAACCCACGAATGCAATCCGCTACAAGCACGAATCTAAGCAACCACGAAAAAAATCCTCTCACGAACAAATCCCTTGAAGCAACGATCAAAGTGGCAAGCACCCACTTTGAGGACACCACGAAGAGACGAGTAGGGGTCAAAAAGTTGCAAGCTTGATGATGGTAGTGGTTTGTATGGTGATCGGCAAGCAAAAGGGGATGGGGGTTGTCGGGTTGTATGGAGATGTCGGAGATGAGTAGGGGATAGGCCGGAGGTAGGGCTCGGCCTAGGAGGGATGCTCGGCCTGATGGTGAGGCCGGGATGATGGTGATGGGGTGCGGGTTGGGCAAGGCCGGGAGCACAAGAGAGAAAAAGGGAGGCTAGGGTTTTAGGATGTTAGGGTTAGGGTTTGTGGATGTTAGGGTATATATATAGGGCTTGAATGTGGGTATTAGCATGTAGTAATAGGTATACAAATGGGTAATGGATTTTGGGTCAAATACAAATAGGAATACAATTAGGAGTGAATTCTATGGCTCTTGAAAAATCTTATTAGGAGTCAAAAATCATGGAAAGGGAAAACACCACCAAAATTCCACCACAACACTATGGAATAATAAAAATAAAGATATCGAGACCAAAAATGAGGAAAAGACCAAAATGATGAAAAACGATTCAAAAGAGACAAACGAACAAACATAAGGAGTTCAAAATGAAATAAAACGAAATATATTGAAATCAAATCCAATATACGGTTCAGAAAAAATACAAGATAGAAAAATACACCCAAACGAAAAAAATACAGTCAAAAATATATAAAATGAAAAACAGGGGTTACAGTATCTTTTACCACCAAAAGAGCATTCCTTAGTTGGACCACACACATCTGTATGCACCAACTCTAGATTTCAAACCTTCTTCTTTCGCCCACTCATCTGAAAACTAATCGCCTTTTGTTTTTCCATTACACAATCCTCACAGAAATTACTCTCAACATTTTTTAGCCATGCCAAAAGATTTCCAGATCAAAGCTACTTGACACATTTTTCACCAAGATGCCCAACCTGATATGCTATAAAAATAAAGTAAATTATCTGTTGATATTGTATCAATGATATCACCTGAATCACCTCCTCTGAATAAATACAACGTGCCAACCCATTTTCTTTTTTCCACTAACTTAGCACATGTAGTAATTTTCCACTCTCTATGTCCAAATGTTGTCGTAAGTTCCTCTATATCTAGTTTGTTAATGGAGATCAAAATTTTCTTCAAGCCTAGAATGTGCCTTGCTTCATGCAAGACAAATTGCCCACCATTATGAGCTTTCACTATAACTGTGTCTTTTCCAACAAATTGTTATCTTTGCTCATTCCCAACTATGGTTGGACCATAATCACATGTCATATAGTTCAAAAGCATCCCGGAGGGGGTACAATGAAAAGAAGCACATTAATCTATAAACCAGCAGATAAACATAAATCTTCTAAGAAAATTTTGTTGCTTATTACATTGGCTCCTTGTGACTCATCTTGATTTTTCTTGTACTCTTCGCATTGGTTTCTCATGTGTCTTGGCCTATGACATTTTTGCAACCTCATGCTCTAGACTTTGACCCGTGATTTTTTGTTTTTCAACCTCCCTTTGCTATTGCTTCTCCCACAGTTCTAAAATGACAACGCGGAGTCCCCAGAAGATGACGAAGACTCACCATATCTCTTCCCTCTCACCACCTCGTTCATGATGTTACTTACAACATCTTTCAAATTAGACGAATCATTCATAGTACTTGTGATAATCTGTTCTACAGGACCATAGTTGTTAGGGAGACTATATAGTAGTAGCAATGCATGTGCTCTCTCCACAAACTTCAACCTTGAAGATTCCAATTGATTGTATACCATACATAAATTATTCATATGCTTCGCTACTGAACCCCTCTCGCACAACTTCATGTTGACTAACTTCTTCAAATGAAGAATCTGATTCGATGCGGACGGTTTCTCATATAGATCCATATCTTCATTGCCTCATTCGCAGTTTGTGCCTTCCCAACATGGAATATTGTTTTTGTACACAACGCCAATTGAATTTGCCAAAGCATATTTTGATCCAAATGGTTCTAAGTCGCCAATGCAGTCGGATCTACCTTTGCTCCTTTTGGCTTTGTGCTAAACAATTGATCATCTAGATCTTTCTGTCAGAGGTATGTTATCATCTGAATTTTCCACACCAAGAATTATGTTCCCTCAAACCTTTCGATTTCCCCCTTGTCGCCCATCTCAAATGAACATGGTGCTTTAATGTCATTTTGTTGAGTCAAATAACCAATCCAAGATGCAAACAAGTAACTGAAATAAAAGAAACACAAATATTTGCAGCCAACAATATGCAAACACAGGAGATTTTTTGTATCGAAGTTCACCCAGCGCAATGACTACTTCCCCATGCAGAGGTACTCATGTAATTTCCAATATAGAATATTAAGAAAAATAGGTTTACAACACTCAAGATCTCACCCTTAAGATGCAGGGTTTATCCCCTCTTTAATCTCTCAAGAATGGCAACCCAAACTCTCTCTAAGTGTTGAAAATTACCATAATAATTGTACATCATACATATATATAGGATTATAATGAAGTAAATCTTAGCCGTAGATTCATATCCTTAATTTGGCGTCGTTGTGGTCGACTGCATATAGTTGCAGCAACTACTTTGAGAGTCGAAGAAGTCAGAGGAGCTCCCTGTAGGTTGCGTTCGACTGCTCCCCTAGCAGTCAACGGCTCTATTGGTCGAGAGCAGCCCGACAACATTGCAATCGACTGTCAAGTCTTGCTACTATTGCATGCTGCTGCTAGTGCTACTGCTTGCTCCTTTTCTCCATTGTGCTTGTATATTGTAGGGGTGGCAACCGGGCTGGGCTAGCCCAAAAATTGCCTGACCCGGACCTACTCGGGCTCGAAACCGAACCAGACTGCCCTTTACTGCCCGATTTGGAAAAAAACCCAAAGTGGCTCAGTTTTGAAACAGACTACTTTGGGACAAGGCCCACCCAGGCTCGACCCGGCCCAAATCGAACCGATCTGGACCACCTAGTGGGCTCAATGGTCGGCCCACTCGGCCAGCTGTTGGAGATATTTTTCTTTGTTCTTTTTAATTAAATCCTAGAAACTATTATAACCCCTCCTCCAATGGTTATAAACAGTCATAAGCGTTGGATAATTTGGGAAACACCAAAAATATAAAATTCTATAAATTATATGTAGGTTTATGTATTACATTTTTTTATCCCTTGAAAATCATTCCAGACTTCAAGATTTAAGAAAAAATAATATATGTTTCTTTTTTAATCCGATTTTTGTACATTGAAATTTTCTACAATATTATATGATTTTTTAATATATTTTATATGTTAAAAGAAAGAGAGAAAAAAATTAAACAAGTAATCTAAAAAAAATTGCCCGGCCCGAACCAAAACCGGGATGCCCGGGCTCATGGCATAGTCCAGACTGAGGTCCCATCTCCGAGACCAACCTGGCTCCAAATATAGTCCCGACCGGCACGACCCGCTACAAGATTGACCCCGGCGGGCTGCAGCCGGACCAGCCCACCTGGTTCAGTTGCCACTCCTAGTCTGTATTGAATCCATTCAATCCCAACAAAGGTTTGTCCAATGAATCCATACAACAGGTGAGTATTAATTGAAGGATTCACAAACAACAAATCCATTACAATTTGCCATTCTTTCAGTGACAACTCGATCATCCATGCAGTCACCACCTATGCTTTACTTTGAACTACTGCAGTGAATATCAGTCTCTGATCACCATTATTTGGTAATCCCAACAAAGGTTATCCTTCCAACCGCGGATAATTAATGAAATGATTCACAGAGAACAAATCCATTACACTTGACCACTCTTAGAACGACCACTCTGTCATCCGTGCAGTCGCCACTTATATGCTCTTAATTTGATCTACTGCAGCTACATATCAGTCTCTGATCACCATTGTCTGTAATACGAAGTGGCTGTCCTTTTCCCATCATGTGGGGTTCAAAAGCTTTGGATAGAATGGCGCCATCACAACTGCCATTAATCATGGCATTGAAGGTTTTATATATATATATATTAATAAAGACTGCGATCGACAGCAGGATAACCTCGGAACTAGATCTTCATTTACCCATCTCAAATTCTTACCATTATGAGCTATAACTCAGTGGTGACATTGAAACTTTTGTCACTAAAATTCAGAAAATTAGTTCTGCAGAAATATGGTCAAATTGCAAACAAAAGCTAGTTAAACTCTAGGAAGTTGTGTATTTGCATCCAAAATCTTTACTAATATAACTGCAAATTATTTAGCTATGCAATGCAGGTAAGTTACAGTTAAGTACTAATGATTGGTACAATTTGAAGTCTTAACCTGAGCAAATTATTTAGCCATGGAATGCAGGTAAGTTACAGTTAAGTACTAATGATTGGTACAATTTGAAGTCTTAACCATCTCCGGGACCGACCTGGTCCCAAATGCAGCCTGGACTGGCACGACCTGCTACAAGATTGGACCCGGCGGGCTGCAGCCCGGACCAGCCCACTCGGACCGGTTGCCACTCCTAGTATGTATTGAATCCATTCAATCCCAACAAAGGTTTGTCCAATGAAGCCATACAGGATGAATTTGTTGAAGACTATCGATTTGACGGCCCAACCATGGATTTTGTTGGAGGGACCACTTGTTATTTGTACTGGTAATGTTGCTTCATATTTTATTTCTTATTTGTAGTTTGTACTTTGGCTTAATACTCTGAGTTTGTTTTGTTAATTTCTTATTAATGAAACATGGTGGCCGTATTCCACTCCCCCCCCCCAAAAAAAATAAAAATAAAAATAAAAATAAAATTCCATACAGCTACTGAGTATTAATTGAAGGATTCGCAGACAACAAATCGATTACAACTGGCCACTCTTTGAGTGACAACTCGATCATCTGTGCAGTCACCAACTATGCTCTTACTTTGAACTACTGCAGCTGTATATTCTCTGATCACCATTGTTTGGTAATCCCAACAAAGGTTATCCATGCAACTGGTGAGAATTAATTAAACGATTCACAGAGAACAAATCCATTACAATTGGCCACTCTTAGAACGACAACTCTATCATTGGTGCAGTCACAACTTATGTTCTTGCTTTTTTTTTTTTTTCGAGATAAAAGTGACCTACTCGGTCGTCTCTTTCATTAAAAAGGTTTTAAAGAAATATGTTTTCTTTGAACTAGTGTAGCTATATAAGTCTCTGATCACCATTGTTTGTAATAGGAAGGTGCCTGTCCTTTTCCCATCTTGTGGGCTTCAAAAGCTTTGGATAGAATGCGCCATCACAAATGCCATTAATCATGACATTGAAGGTTTTTGTTTTTTTATTGGTAAAGACTGCGACGCACAGTGTAACCTCGAGTATGAGATATTCCTTTACCCATCTCAAATTCATCTTCTACAACTCAGTGGTGACATTGATGCTTTTTTCAGTAAATAAGCCCTGCAGAAATCAGGTCAAATTGCAAACAAAAGCTAGTTATACTTATACTTTAGGAAGTTGTGTAGCAAGATATAAGCTGTGTATTTGCATCCAAAATCTTTACTAATATAACTGCATGCAAATTATTTAGCTATGCAATGCAGGTAAGTTACAGTTAAGTACTAAGGATTGGTACAATTTGAAGTCTTAACCTGAGCAAGCCGTTTTAAAGGTGTGTAATTAGACTATCGTCCTCCACTTATATAAACTTGTGAAAGGTCTGCTACTACTCCACTACTCCGAAGTTGTTGTAGGGTTAATGATTTCACAGTTTGTATTTGAACATAGCTCAACTCTCTAATTATTTAGTGTGTTTTTTTTTTTTTTTTTTAAATTATAAAAAAGTTCAACTCTCTGATTATTACAGTATAAAAGATAGTTAGTCATATGGAGATGCAACCTTTCATCTACCTATCGTATCAATTCTTTACTGAATCATGACCATTTATTTTTTGAAGTTTAGGTTTTCATCTATCGCTCACTATTTCTCCTTTTTTTTTTTTTCCCCCCCCAAAGGACTCTAATTTAAACGGGCTTTTACATTTTGGAGGAGTTTAACGGGCCAAAACGGCCCAATTGACATCTCTAAAATCTAAATCAAAGAGAATTATGCTTAAAAATTACAAGTTTGGTTCGGCTCTAATTGAAGCCCAACCCGGCCCAAATACCAAATGCATCTCCAGCAACAAAATCTTTTAGATTCTTCCTAAAAGAAATGACAAATGACGGCCTTTTGGTCCCAATCCAATGGCTGAGATCTCCCCTTCACCTCCTTGTTAATTTCCAACAAATCACCTCCATTTCTCTTCGGCAATCTTTTAAACCCTAATTTTCAAATCTCTACTCTCATTCTTGATAACTCTAACTCCTCAACTGGGGTTTTTGTCGCAGAAACAATCGATCTCACACCCCGAGGTAACCTCTCTCTCTCTCTCAACAAGGCTTTATGGATAGTGTTTTTTGTCGGATGGAGGAGGAGGAGGTGGTGGAGGAGGAGGAGGAGGGGTGGCGGGGGTTGGGGGAGACATACTATTACTCTGTATTGTTGATTTTCTTTAAAGTTGACATTTTCATGGTAAAGACACCGTCTTTATTCAATTTTTGTCTCTCTCCCCCTTGGTTAGGATGGCCCAACATTTGTTTGAGGATATTTTCGTGGTAAAGGATTTGAACCCAGATGGCAAAAAGTTCGATAAAGGTACTTCCTACTCATTTCATTTCTTTTGAGGTTAGTGAATTCATTTCCTTCAAAAATTTTAGTAACTCAATCAGATTATTTGTTTGCGTTTTTTTGTTTTCCTTGCCCCTGTTAGTGACCCGAATTGTTGCGGACAGTCAACAATTTGAAATGACGATGCAGCTGGATATCAACTCTGAAATATATCCCCTTCACAAGGATGATAAGTTCACTATGGTGCTGACTCCTACGCTGAGTTTGGATGGAACTCCTGACACTGGCTACTATATGCCGGTACTGCCCTTCGACTGCTTTACTTGTAACATTCATATTTGTTTTTTAAACGGTTTAAGAAGGGAACATCATATAGATGCAGGTGTTTCTGTAGTTTTACAAAATGATGAGAATGAGTGCTCATATCTGCTCCACGAGAGTCTAGTTTAGGAACTTTTTGGCACTTAAATGTGTGATTGGACTAATGGCTGCCATGTTGCTTGCATGATATATCAATTGCTGGTAAATAAGATGTTTCTGTTAGGGAGATCTACTCTATTCTTCACCCACAACTTTTAAAATTTTCAATAATTATTAGATGCTCATTCATTTAATTCGGAATGTGTAGTATAGATATCGAGCATATGGTGTATGGAGCAGTACCAAATTTAGATATATGGAAACTCACTTTGTTGTCTAAATATGCAGCTTTAGTATTACTTGTTTTGTTGGATGATAATTTGTTTAATTTTTATATAAGTTGCAGAACATGGTTTTCCTTTCAATTTTCCATGAGGGCATCAATTGCTTAAACAAAATAATTTTAAGATTTGTCAGGAATGATCAGTTCTCTGTTCTTTCTAACTTATTTGATACAAGAAATGTCTATTCACATCTTTTTCCTACTATTTAAAATTGCTTACAGTTAGTTGTTTTATAATTATGTATTATTTTCGAATATATAAAATATCACTGGTTGGATTGTACGATTTTCATTGTATATCATGACGATTGACAGTTCTTTCATTGTATGTCACGTTAGCACCGTCAAATGTTAGCTTGGTAATGAGTAGATCAGACATGTCAAATTTATTTTGAGGATATTGTAAATGCACAGTCAACTCTTATATATGCTTGTTCCTCCTGTTATATACGAAAAAGGTTGAAGGATATGGATATACATGCCCTGAAATATTCAAACTAATATTAACTAGAAAAAGTACTCCAATTCCTTTCTTAAGTTGGGGAGCTTTTTAACTTGGTAATGAGTAGATCATATATGTCAAATTTATTTTGATATTGTAAATTCACAGTCTACTCTTATATCAGTTTATTCCTGTTTTATACGAAAAAGGATGACGGATAGGGATATACATGCCCCGAAATATTCAAACTAATGTTCACTAGAAAAAGTAGTCCAATTCCTTTTGAGTTTGGGAGCTTTTTTTTAAAATCCTATTATGCATGACACTCGTTGGAAATTCAGAACCTGATTATAATAGATCATTTTCTACTCCAGGGTGCTCGAAAGTCGCTTGCAGACAAGTTTGAGTATGTAATGCACGGGAAATTGTACAAGATTTCGGAGGACGTTGCTGCGGACAAACTTAAAGTGTATGACTTCTCTGCTTGATTTTACCTCCTGTCCCCGTATTTGAATTATTGGCGCTTGTTTTTGTTGTGTTGTTCCTGCAAATAATTCTTCCTTGTTCCTGCAAATAATTCTTCCACTTCGCAAAAATTAATCATAATCGTAGTGTTGCATCACTTCTTGGAAACATTTCCCAGTACACATCCTCTTTGCCATAAAGAGGGGAATAGTTTGTGGTTTTGAAGGCATTTTAACTAGAACCCGAAGGGTTTTTTGGTACAAATTATCTTTGTATTGTGGCTTGTGACTGAAAGTTCAATGAACATATAACTTTACAATGGTATTTTTCGTACCAGCCACTCAAATATTTTCTTGTTAGTTGTCACATATTAATTCCTTTAAATCACGTAAATATTAATCCCTAACATGCATATTCATCTCAAATTTCTACGGACTTGTGCAAATGAGCCTCATATTTTTACTGATTTTGCTTTTTTGGTGAGTGAGTTGGAACTGTAAAAGCACTAAAATCAGCATGGTCCTAGTCACTTTCTAACTTCTGTTGTTACACTAACAAAATTAGAAGCCACATCTATGGAGCAGCGAATCATTGTGGGAAGCTGTGTTGTCATGAACATATGTGAAACACATGTATCTATAGTTATGCTTCCTTTTTAATATAATATTCTAGACTTTTTCAGTATTTAGTGTTTTGTGGTGTCTCTGTCCGCAAGTCAGTTTGAGATTCTTAGCTTTCATTACATACTAACTTACCACTCTCTAATCCCCTTCGATAAATAATGAGTTTTCCTTTTTCCATTTTGCTACCCCAATATAAGCAACCAGCAGATAAGTAATCGGTTCATCAGTTTGCAAATCTCGTTTAACGATTTGTAACCTTTATGTTCACATAATATTAGTTTGCAGTAATCCCTTGCAAAATTTCTCATGCAGAACTAAATTGTAGGCAAATTGTTCAATTTTTCTGTATACAATTCCAACTAATGCCTGATCTCTATTATTGTGGGCATCAGGAGTAGCTTAATTCTTACTGAAGAGAAAATTTTCAGTTCATAACTATATAGCCTGCACAAAAGATATAGAATAATAGAAAGAAGGGTTTATGATTGAATCTCAGAATATCACATGTGTGTTTTCAAAGAACAAGCTATCCGCTTATTTGACATTTCATTAACCAAGGGTTAAAATAAAGAAAGTTCACTCTCCTGTCTAGTGGACTATACATTCCTTCTTTCAGTAATTTTTTGTGCTCCACTAGGCCTACAACCCTCATTTGCTCCTTCTTTCCCAAATATGGTTATGAACTCTTTGCCTGATTCTGTCTTGAATAATAACAATTTCCATAACTGCTTCAGTAAGATGAATATAAAATTGCTTGAACCTTCCAAGGAAAAGTTTTCACTTTTCCTTGTTAACTTGCATGTGAATTGCGGATTCATATCTTGGAAATTTTTATAATTTTTTTCTTTTTTGGTACATGATAGTTTTTGTTTTATTTACGTTTTTATTACTTCTGCGTATGAGCGTCTCAAATCTTTTCTTTTTGCACACTAATCTCATTCTGTCACTCAAATATTTTTCCCTAATAACTTTGGCATTTTTGACCTCAGATTACTATGGACTTGTGGATAGTAATCTCACATTTCTGGTTTTTTTTTTTCCTTTACTGCGGATTGAGGTGCAATTGGCAGTTGGCGCTGTAATAACACTAAATGGTCACCAGCTCATTTAGTCACTTTCTAACTTCTGTTGTCACTCCAGAAAAATTGTAGCCCACCACCTACGAAGCAGTGAGACATTTTTTGAAGAACTTGTGTCATGTGTCAAAAACAAGTATCTATCATAAGTAACCTCACATTTCTGTTTTTATTCCTTTACTGCGGATTGAGTTGCAATTGGCAGAGCGCTGTAATAGCACTAAATGGTCACCAGCGCATTTAGTCACTTTCTAACTTCTATTGTCACTCCAGAAAAATTGTAGCCCACCTACGAAGCAGTGAGACATTTTTTGAAGGAACACGTGTCGTGTCAAAAACAAGTATCATAAGCTTCCCTTTCATGTAAAATTCTAGAATTTTCAGTATGTCAGTGTTGCATCATGTTCGTCAGGCCGTTGTATCTATTTGAGTTTCTTAGCCTGCATCACATACTAAGATTACCACTCTCTAATCCCTTTAGGAAACTATGTTTTTTCTTCCCATTTTCCATTTTCTTGCCACATATAAGCAAGCACCATCTATGCAACAGTTTGTCATTTGTAAATCTCTTATAAATTAGGGTCTAACCTTAATGTTTCCATGGTACTAGTCTGTAGCAATCCCTTGCATTTTTTCATATTCAGAACTAAATTTTAAGCAACTCCTTCATGCCAGCTAATACCTTCTGTCATAGCCATCAAGAGTAATTTATATTATGGAGAAATTACCATTTTCTAATTACATAGCCTGCACGACTAATGTGGTACAAGGGTTTGTGATTGAATCTCATCTGGGAGAAGAGCATACAAAATCCTTTTGTTTCTTAGTTTCTGAGTGAAGTTCCGATGCATTTTTTAAAGGACAGGCCATCCACTTATTTTGCATTTCTCTAACAAAGGTGAGAACAAAAAAAAATTTACTCTCTTATCTAGTGAGTTATGCTTTCCCTCTTACTCTAGTTGTTGAGAGGTTATTTTTGTACAATTCGGAAAAAACCGATATATATGGAGAAATAGATGGAGATTTAGGGATTTGAGAAATAAATCTCCATACAAACCCAAGCCCAACTAAAATAAGTTGCGGCCCAAGTACTAATTTAAAAAACAAAAGCCCAAAAAATTAAATATGGGCCCCCCCGAATTTTGCGCATTTTTAGGGGCCCCCAATTTTTTTAGTCCTTGTATTTCATATCTTTGGATCTTCCGTTTCTTCCTAGAAATTTTGTTGATGTTTTTTCTTTTTGTTATAGTCATTTTTCCCATACTTGAATTGGTTGGAACTTTGCAACATATGCAGAAAAGCTGCGGCAAACTTGGTTACTTTGTAATTAGGGTTTATCTCTTATCTTTTTTTAATTCAGGTTAAAAGATTAACTTCTAAATTGAAATTAGATACTATTACCGTACAAAGTAAAAAATAATTTCGTTTAGTTACACTCCTAAAGCAAGAGAAAAGAAAGAGAAATTTACTGTTTAAGATAATTCAATAAATTTGGTCTTAAACTTAATTTTTCTTTATAATAAAATTATATTGCTACTTGTTATCTGGATAATTTGATTGTTGCTACTATACCCTTTTAGGAGGAATTAGTAAAACACTAGCAATTCCTTAATATCTAATTCAGATAGTATAGTCCTATTATCCTGTATATTATTTTGCTGCCTAATGTGCATTTCAGCCCATTTTTTCTTGAAAACACATTTAATAGAATTTAATGATTTTCATTTTTATGTACTCGCTACTGTTTATGTTTGATTTGGTATGAGATGTTTTGAGTGTGGACTAGGAAGCACCGATTCGGGTGCGGGGATGCGGGTGCAGGGATGCGGCAATTTCCACAAACAATGGGATGCGCGTGCCGCTGGGATTCGGCTAATATTTAATTACTTATTTTATATAATTATATATTAATATTAATATTCATGTTTTTGTATAAAAAACCAAAATCATTATCATTCATTATTCATTAACCAATCAAAATGACAATATAGCACAACATAGTTATAAAACTCTAAACATAGTCATAAAACACTAACAAGTCTAATATAGTCATAAGGTTTAACATAGCACAACATAATCGTAAGGTCTAACGTAGCACAACATAGTTTAAAAATGAGATCTAAAGAGAGAGATGATTTGGGGATCTAGGGATTAGGTGGTGTTTTATTGAAACGAGTTTCAGGGTTTGGGTTAAAAGATACTACCGAAACCTACACAAAAAAACCAAACCCGCACTAAATAACTAAGACCAGTGTCGCGCTGCACTTAATACCGCACCCAGCTGCACCATATTTTATGATTTTAATTTAAATTAATGGGACACTCACCCCTCCACACTGGGAATGTGTCCCGCCGCACCCAACTGTACCCGTGTCCGATACGAGTCATACTCGAGTGCGAGCGCCTCCGTGAAGAGTCCGTGCTTCCTAGGTTGTGGATAATTTGTTGAGGAATGCTATACCTACATGAAATTTTACCCCTAACATACATTATAAATGTAGTGGGATCTATTAATCACTAAAAGACAAGATTAGGGTAATTTTTAAATCATTTTTTGTTTGTCTTTTAGTGCTTAAGGTAGGTTTGGGGTAAAAAATGAGGCATGTGTAGCATTTGTGTAATTTGTTCTGCTGAGGGATACACCACATATGCTATTTCCCCGTATATAATTTTTTTTTAATAAAAATATCTCTTTCTTGCAGGGATATATATGCATCGTTTGGTGGGCTTCTGATGATGCTGAGTGGGGATCCATCCAATGCAACTAACTTTGAGTTGGATCAGAGGCTTTTCCTTCTCATTAGGAAAGTCTAAGAACCAGATTCAGTAGTATTATTGTAAGAACCAGATGGAATCTATTATCTTGTTCAGAGAACCTTTGTAGTAATTAACATCGATGCATGGTCTCTGTTGAATGTTCTTAACCGCAAATTTATATATGGATTATGTTGAATGTTCTGTCTATCTTGCTTGAAATCATCTATTGACGATAAAACATTCAACATGAACACAAGAAAACATTCAACAATAGCAGAAGCGTGATCTTTTTGGTTAGGTATAGTTTTAACCAATGTTCAATACCTCATTTATATTGGGTTGTGATGGCTAATGACTGTTGATCATAGAGGCCTGTGTTACAATTGGCTGCTCCAAGAGATTGATAAGAGCATCTGTAGTCGTCGAATGTAAAATATGGATAATATGGATAATATGGATAAATGGAAATAAGAATCGCAGTTTTGCTGTACTCGTTTAAAGCTATATTTTAGCTATCTATATTAAAATAATAAGCGACGGCACATGAAGTGCCGTCTGAGAAAAAAAAATTTAAAAAATCAAAAAATTTTGTGGGACGGCACTTCATGTGCCGTCCAACACTCTTCAAAATTTTTTTTTGTCATTTTTCACTTTTTTGGAAATTACAAAAACATTTCGGTAATTACACACAAAAATTGCAAAAACATTTCAGAAATTGCTAAAAAAATTAAAAAATTGCAAAAACATTTCAGAAAATTGCAAAAAAAAAGTAAAAAAATACAAAACCTTCTAGACGGCACTTCAAGTGCCGTCCGAGGATTTGGGAGTGGGCTGGGATTTTTTAATTGAAAAAAAAAAATAAAAAATCAAAGGACGAAGTGCCGTCCGAGGGATTTGGGAAATTTTTTAATTGAAAAAAATTATAAAAAATCAAGCGACGGCACTTCGGCACTTGAAGTGCCGTTGCTCAAATATGGATAAAAGTTATATTCATTCTCATATATAGCAATCGACTGTAGCAAATTATCGATAATAGGGATATTTGGCAAACGAGTGCAGCAGTTTTTTAGTCAAATATCCATATTATCAATATATAGCAAACGACTACATATGCTCTAAGGCATGTCATGTGAAGGACTTATGCTGAGCAGCATTGTAAAAATCACTTCCGTCATGATTGCAGTAATTCCTCCTATATTTTGTGGTTACAGTTCATCAACAGATGTGGTAATCCAACTAGATAGTGAAACAGATGGTGTTCCAACTGTGATTTGGCAATTGCTTTGATGTTTCAATGCCATAACGATTATACAACAGGGGTAGCGTCATAGATGTCGGTCTAATTTGTTTCCCTAATGGTTCAGTAAGCACTGAATATACTAAGTGCATCTGTAGTCGTTATTGCCAAATTTTGACAAATTTGGCTTATAGCATATAGCAAAAATAGGTTTGGTTGTAGTTGTTTTTTTTGGAGTAACTGGATAGTTCCTTAGAGCATCCACAGTCGTTTCTTATATTTGGCAAATAGCCATTTTATAGCAAATCGATCGCTGCAGTGGTTTTCTATTTTGCCATTTTTTAGCAAATTTGCTATATTCGTTTCTCATATATGAGAAACAGAATAGCGATTCTCAAATTTTGAAAGACGGTACAACATATACCGTCCGGTATATGTTATACCGTCCCATTAAATTTTTTTTTTTTTTTAAAAAAAAGTGTGTCGGACGGTATAACATATACCATCCGGTATATGTTATACTGGCCCAAATTTTTTTTATTTTTATTTTTTATTTTTTTCCGATCCAACGGTCAGATTTAGTCAAAAAAAAGGACAATGGTGGGACAGTATAACATATACCGGCCGGTATATATTATACCGGCTGTCCATTTTATAGTTAATATAATTTAATAGGTTTAGTGGGTAGGTTAGGTGTAGTTAAATAGGTTTAGTTAGTGTTTAATTAGGTTTAGTTATTATTATATTATTTATTTAATTTAATTAATATAGTTTAATAGTTAATAAGTAATTAATTTTTTTTAATTTATTTTTAAAGAATGAGACGGTATAACATATACCGTCGCTCGCTTATTTTCTAAAAAATGAGAAACATATAGCAAACGACCACTGCAGCAAACATCCCTATTTGCTATTACTGTAGCTGCCATTTTTTAACATATGAGAAAAACGACTGTGGATGCTCTTACGGCACCAGCCAATCTATATAATAAATTACAAAGAAAGCTATCAAGTGGCTCACAATCATCCCCCCTTAAAATCAAAGGCCTAGATCAAACATCACAAAACATATTTTTCCTCCAAAATTTCAAACCCCAAAACTAAATTTTCTCCCCCAAAACTAAAAAACTTATTACTTTATTACTATCTCTCTCTTCTCTCTTCACTTTTTCATATTTCTCTCTTTCTCTCTCTCCCTATCTCTCTCTCTCTCCCATTCTTTCTATATTTACTTAGAAATTTAGATTTTCAGAATTTTAATATTTTTTTCTGCACATGTTATATTGGAAAATAGGAAATATCTCTTCAACTCCACACCTAAAGGACCATCTTTATTCTCAAAAACTCCACACCTAAAGTTCTAAGAAGTTAGATTTTATATCCCCATTTATAATTATTTTTCAACATATACTAATGGAAACATGGACTTTTATTTACAACTAATTATTGTCATACTATTCAAACTTGAGCTACATAATTGTTGTTTTACTGTTTACAGACTTTTCGTGTTTTGTATCGTTTCGAAGACGTGCCCTAGGCACGTGCCCACAGGAAAATCTAGTGATGTAATAAATAATAATGAAAAGTAGAGTACAACATACATATTTTACAAATGGTAAAACAAGGAACCAAAAACAAGCTACCAAACTAAATCGAATGAATCGAAAGAAAACGAGGAAAGTAAACAACACCAACAGATGTTGCTAACAAACATCACTATCAGTCGACGGACGCCCAACACGACGCCGGACCGTGGTACAAAGCTGAAGAAGAGCCAGCAGCTACAGTCCGCGGCTCCCATCCAGGAAGCGAGAAATGCTTCGCAAAAGAGGAGCGGAGGAAGAGGCGCTGGAGAAGCTAAAAGCGACTGCTCGCTCTCCAGGAGGACTACTAACCTAGACCCAACAAACAAGCAGAGTAATCGGAACCTCCGATGCAAACAACGCAGGAAAAGGGGATGCAAAACCTGGAATAAAATGAACAAAAAGAAAGCCAAAAGCCTACCTCTCTCGCTGCTCCTCAAGCTCCGGGGAGCAGCGAGATAGAAAGGACCAAACAACAATCGAAGGCCAGCATTCGTTGAGGCAGCAATACCAAAAAAATGGGCCTAGAAAGTCTAGTAACACAGAGGGAAACACACAACCAAACGAAACCGAACCATCACTGCAACCAAACGTCAATGGTGAAAAAAGAAACCACACCAAAGAGCCACTCTATAAGCAAAACGGTAGGGTTCCACACCCAAAGAAATAGAATACCGGGCATTATGGTTAAAATCTTGTAGCCCACGCTTTGAGCGTTGCACAAACTCATACGAGCAACACTAACCTGCTATAGAAACCATCCCAAGCAAAATAAGCGCACAAACGATGCCCGGTGCAAAAAAGAAAACGACCGCAATCAGAATCCGAGAATGGCACAGAGGAGACAACAACAAATAAACCATAAGAGAACTAAAATAACATATTCCAAGAAAGAGAGTCAACTTACAGGAAGAATGATAAACAGTTACGGGACTCAGGCCTCTAGGGGCCAGCCAGCCTGCAAGTAAAAGGAGTCACCGAGAACCTCTAAACAAACAAAAAGCATCTCAGGGGAAAGCAAAGCCAGGGGAGGGAGCCAAGCCGCCAAAGGGGGCAAAAAACACCGCCTCAAAAAGCCAAGTAGCAAAACCAACAAAAGAGGCTCCACCAGGGTTGCCAAACTGTTCAGCACTGCAAAGCAATGGGAAGAAGTAAATAGAGGAGGATCAAATAAACTAAAAGTAATTATTAGCACGAAAATTAAAAAAAGCATCGTCTAGGCGAAGTAAATGAAGAGCAGTAACTTTCTCAGCCGGTAAAAAGGAAGGCCAGAAATTAAGATAAAAAAGGAATTCGTCGATGATAGTATTAATCGAAGCGGTAGACTGATGGAAGATGTGTTTGTTCCTTTCCGCCCAAATAACCCATATAATAACAATGACTGAAAGAAACCACGAATTCTTAAACTCTTTCTTGGGGGAGGGGAACCTACAGCACGAAGCGAGATCTGCCGGCAAGCTCTGAGCTTGCCATGCCCTGGCCGCAATCAACCCCAGAGGTTGGATAAACACACATTTAAGGAACAAATGCTCTGCATCTTCGAGGTGGCTAGTACAGAGAACATACAGTTGACCAACAGCTATATTCCTCTTATTAAGAACATCAACAGTCAATAGCTTATTATGCAGCGCTAGCCAAGATAATATTTTGGATTTGAGCGTCACACAGTTGCCTCATAAGGCATTGGCGAACGGTGCCTCTGTGCCCCCAAAATTAAGAAACTTATAAAGGGATTTCACCGAGAAGTTCCCATCGGCAGACCATCTCCATTTGAGATCGTCAGCCGGGAACCATTGGTAAAGGTTAATACTATTAAACAACTCTTGAAGTTCGATCTGGAGGTTCGGAGACAGCACAATAGAGAAGGGGATGGACCAGAATTTTTTGTTATTGCTAATGATCACGTAATCAGCCACTCTGGTCGCAGGGTTGGTCACCAATCGGAAAAGGTTAGGGAACGCATGGGAAAGTATGATGTTCCCAAATCACAGATCAAGCCAGAACCTGGTCCTAGTACAGACCGCGCAAAGGTGAACTAGGCCGCACTGAAATGGTTTGGCAACCTTCCAAACTCCTCTCCAGAAGGCCGAAGATTTACGAGGAAGATTGTCGCTAAAGACAGTCATGGAGTTCTTAGAAAAACAATTGGAATCGATCTTGCGCACCCAAGGCAGTTGATCCTATTTAAGAAAACGCCAGAGCCATTTGCCTAAAAGCGCTAAATTCTGGTGTCTAAGATTTAGGACCCCTAGACCACCAGCTGCCTTGGAGGTGCAGATAAGATTCTAGCTACAAAGGTGAGAGCCAACCTTATACTCTCTCGAACCTGACCAGAAAAAATACCTTCTGATTCTGTCAATTTTTTTGATGACCCAAGAGGGGAGGAAATAAAAAGACATCATATAGAGAGGGATAGAAGAGAGAACGGAGTTGACAAGAACAAGTCTGCCTCATCGAGACAGGTATTTTCCAGACCATCTGTTCAGCCTGGATTCAACCTTTTCGATAAGCGGCATCCAATCCGCTTTGAGAAGTTTTCCCCATCTCAGAGGGATCCCGAGATAATTAATAGGAAAGGTGGCAGAAACCACAATTAAAGAAATGAGCAATCTCCGATTGCCTGTTTTGAGACCCTCCCAGCCAAATGACAGAAGACTTTTGGAAGTTGATGGCGAGTCCTGACGCATGCTCAAAGACATAGAGAAGAAGCTTCAGATTACGTAATGTGTATTCGTTCGGTTTGGCGAAGATAATGATATCATCAGCGTATTGCAGGTTTAAAATGCGAGGAAAATTACGAGAACTACCCAGACCTCCAGTGACACCCGCTTCCCAAGCGTTGCAAAGGAGTTTGCTAAAGACATCAACTATCAGAGCGAAAAGCAAGGAGGAAAGAGGATCCCCTTGACGCAGGCCCCGTTTACACTTGAATTTGTGGCCTTCTGTACCATTAATAATAACGAATGAAGTGCCAGCAAAAAGACTAGATTTGATCCAGTTGATCCATTTCGGGCCAAAGCCACGATGAAGAAGGGTTTCAAAGAGGAAGTCCCAGCTAACGTTGTCGTAAGCCATCTGAAAGTCTAGCTTTAACAGGATGCCCTCCGAATTAGTACGGTGGCAATCAGAGATGATTTCTTGGGCCGTAGCCACACTATCGAGAATAAATCGATCCTTAATTAAACCAAATTGCATTAGGTCAATTAAAGGAGAGATGATGGAACTCAGACGAGTCGAAAGCACTTTCATGATAATGTTAAAGGTGGAGTTGATGAGACTAATCGGACGAAAGTTGGGGACCGAATTCGCCCCTAAAAATTTGGGGATAAGGACGATGTGCGCGTAATTGATCCTATCAAAGGAAAAGTTTTCCCGATGGAGATCAGAAAACATCTGGAAGAGATCTTCTTTAAGGGATTCCCAAAATTTCTGGAAAAAAAAAGCTGGAAAACCATCCGGTCCCGGGGCCGAATCATCTTTTAAAGCGAACACCACTCTCTTAATCTCTTCCCGAGAGAAAGGAACTTCCAGACTAGAAAGGTCATGAGACTGCTGACCATATAGTTGTTGCCGGTCTAGAAGGATGGAACGAGGTTTCAAAGACCCCAAGAAATTTTTGAAGAAGTGAAGGAAAGAAGCGTGGATGTCGGAGTTCGACGTGAACTCAACATAATTATCTATAATAGAGGAGATCCTGTTACATCTTTGCCTGTGTGAAGCAAAATTATGGAAGAATGCCGTATTAGCATCTCCTTCTTTGAGCCACCGACATTTGGCGCGTTGGGCCCATTTAATGTGGTCATTGTGAAGGAGCTCTGCAAAGCCTCTCTTGTAGGATGCTCGCTCAGAACGAAGAGGGTCAGAGATGGGTCCATCTTCTTCCAATCGATCTATGGATTCGATGGTCGAGAGGTAGACCCATTTGAGAAAGTTATCGTTGGCAAATCTTTCAGATTGCCACAATTTGCTACCATATTTAATGGCATGCAACTTAATAAGAATTCGACCTAAACCGGAAGAACCCATTATAGCAAGAGACATTCCGTGATACGGTTGACAAAGGTTTGGTCTTGTAACCAAAATTTTTCAAAACGGAACTTATGCGGTTTCGAGAAGTTAAAGTGAGAAGATAGCGAGATGGGGACATGATCTGAAGAAGGATTGGGTAAAGTTGACACAAAAGAGTTGTGGAAGCAATTTATCCAATCCCAGGAGACCAAAAAACGATCAAGCTTCGCCAGGGTTGGCGGCGACCTCATATTGGACCAAGTGAAAGCTCTACCGTTAAGCGGAAGATCAGTCGATTGCAGAAGTTGGATACATTCATTAAAGCAGAACGAATCCGACGAATAGTGAAAATCACCAGATCTATCTGCGGCGCATCTGGTGACATTAAAGTCACCACAAAAGATCCAAAAACCCGTAATGGATTGTTGGAACAAGATGAATTCGTTCCAGAATTCTTTCCTCTGATCTGCCGTAGAAGGTCCATAAACCGATACCACAGTGATCGGGCAATCGAACTGAAACCAGTGAAGACGAACTAGCAGAAAGAAGGACAAGCGAGAAGTAGAAATGTGCGTGAAATTGGCTTCTTTGAAGCCAAAAAGGATACCTCCCCTGGTGCCTATGGCATCTAAAGAAATCCAGTGGGATATGAGGGATCCGCCAATCGAACGAAGGATCTAATTCAACGGTGAGACAAGTTTTGATTCCTGAATGGAGATCAAATCACAGTGGGAGGAAGATATAAGCTGAAACGATGCCTGTTGTTTCGACGGGCTACCTAAACCGCGAATGTTCCAAGAGATACTAATCATTAAACCCACTGGCCTCACAAGCTCTAGCAAATTTGCGATCGCGAATGGCCTGAAAATCCATTAGGTTATCCGAATCAACCAGAAAACCCATCTTACTAGTCAAGCTAAGCATCTCCGTATCGGATAAAGAATCGAATTGCACATGATATAAGGAACCTAAACGTTCCTTACCAGAAAATTGGGGGGGGGGGGGGGGGGGGGAGGCTATCTGGGGACAGAATTTAGCAATGGGGGAGGGAGGTACTGCAGAGAGAAATGTACCTCTATTGGCTCAGATGCGAGCACTAGAGCGGATGACCGAGATACCATTCGGTTTCAATACCCTTATAGCATAATTACTTTATTTATTAAAATTTTTTTTTTGAGGGATAAAACTGCTGGGGACCTCTGCGACCAGAGAGAAAGCCGAAGGAGTGCTCCCCACAACCAGAGGTGGGTGCGCCAGCACCGTGTTAATGGAGGCCCTTAAAGCCAACGGCAAAGGACGAAAGGCCGGCAGAGCCAAGGGAAGGCCAGAAAACTCCTTCCCATAAACGGGAAGGGGTGCAGGTATCCCCCTCGGGAGCGAAGGGGGAGAAAAGATGCCTATACTAGCATCAATGTTGATACAGATTATCTTGTTTGGTTGTAGTTATTGGTAGCTAAAATTTAGCCGGACGGTAGATTATCTTCCGTCTGACGTCTAAAAAAAAAATTAGTAAAAAAATCATTTTACATACAAGATGATAGTGACATTTAAAAAAAAAAACAAAAAAACAATTTAAAAAATCACAAAAAGCCCACTGAATTGCTTGGACGGGAAACAATGTTTCGTCTTGGTCTTTTTTGTCTTTAGCGGAATTGTGTTGGACGGTAGATTATCTACCGTCCTTCACTTTTTTTTTAAAAAAAAAAATTAATTAATGGGACGGAAGATTATCATTCATCCAACAACTTCGTCGTATGCAAATTTGGAGGGACGATGTATCGTTTCTCGTCTGACGTTTCAGACGAAAGATAATCTTTCGTCTCATTTAACGGACGGAAGATTATCTTTCGTTAGCTATAATTTGGCAAAAGCCAAACCGTCTGCTATATTTGGCCAGCAACTGTTCACGCGCGACTCAAATTTTGGCTAAATGGCCAACGACTGCAGCACTTTTTTTCTCAATTTTTTCAAAAAATGAGTAAATGCCAAACGACTACAGATGCTCTAATCCCTATTCTCCTTCATGCGAGGTGGTCTGTAACATTTCGTCAGACTCGTCCAAAACTGTTGAAACTAGAACTTTCTCATTAACTCAGGACTCAAGTTCGGCCTCAGCTTCAGGATCAACTAGAAGAAGCTCCCATTTTTGGGAGACAATCAACAAATCTTGCCCGGACAATCTGCCAGCCTTGCTTTGAACTTTACTGTTGATGTAATTTTTGTCTCCAAAATGTGAGTCTCACTTCACTCACGTATAAAAATGACTTAGAATCCATATTAAATACTACAATATAAGCACAAAAAAAAAATCGACTTTCCACCAACTTTATAGAATATTTATAAATGTTCTTTCCAATATTGTTGTGTTTTGCATGTCTGAACATTACCACTCTCACTAAAATAATGATACATAGAAATAACTATGACTATGTGTTCCTCGTGTTTGGATTCATAAGATATCTCATTTTATTGTATTTATTTATTTACTTTATGTTGAAATTAGTTAACGAAGTAAGCACGAAGAGAATGTACAGTTTAAGAATACAGATTATACAGACCATATGGATAGTACATGTACAGAAATAAGAAAAATAACAACCGTACTTAAGACAAATGAAAGACCTCCACACATAAGACTGCCAAAGATGGTGCTTCAAAAGCTGAAGACGTTACAAAGTTAAATGATCTTGCACTTTCAGGCTATCTGAGAGACAATTAGACCATTTACACAATGACTCAATTTGAAACATATATATAATGGCATTTGGTTTAGAATAAAACAGAGAAAGGAAAAGAAAATGAGAGAAACTCAATGATCTTTGAAACATCTTTTCTTTTGCACGGCTAGGACTGAACGTAACAAGATTAAATGATAAAGGCTATTCAGATCCTAGTAAACAACATAACTTTACATAAAGAATAACAGAAGAATCCTAATTCTTATTCTAACATAACTTGCTCACTTCTCGCAGAACAGAACCCTACTGACTAATGTCATCATCAAAAATCAAATTTACGAAAATGACTGATGCCCTCAATCCCGCAACAAAAAATTTTAATTTGGTTTTCCCATCGCACCTTGTCACCATTTCACCATTTCTAAGTCTCTCAATAACCATATCCTGCACATCATAAAAAGGATATAACGTTAGTGCAATATGATTAAAGGCAAAAATATCTAAGATTTTCTCTGCACATCCATTGTGGAAAGTAGGAGGATCCCAGTAACGGTATGTTTTCTCCACAATTATGACATAAGAGTTGGGGTTGTGCAGCTGTGTAGGCATGTACAGGAATACATGCACTAGATGTGCTAGAGAGTTGGGAGAAAACATCAATTTAATGTAACCTCTTCATTTTCCTGTTTTTTCTTTCTTTCTAAACTACCCTTTCAACTTCCCAATCGACCTCTTCAACAAAAAAATGAGAGGAGAAGAGCGGAGCGTGAGAGGAATGAGAGAGCAGCCCCCACACAAGTCCACTCACCCCCACACCAAATCTCACCAAGTATATTCCTGCAAGCCACACCACGATGAAGAGGAGAACAAGCACCATAGAAGCCTCCAGACCTCCTCTCCCCCCAAACGACCTGTGATGAAGAGAGGGAGAGAAGAGGTCGACACCCACAGAAGCCATCATCCCCACCACAGCGATGCCATAACTAGGGGCGAGTCCAGAGGAAGGCACCGCTCTCCGGTGCGCGAGGCGCGTCCTGGCCATAGAGGCCCTCCGGTCTTGGATGCCGGCCACCAGGAGCATAGAGCTCCCAGGAAGGTCGACGAGCGGTCTGGTAATGTGAAGGAGAGAACTTTGAGGCCACATACTACGACCTATAGAAGGTCCTATCTAGAGGCTACGAAGAGATCCCTAGGGGTATCCGATAGGGGAGGTCAGCGATCACCGAATTTAGATGCCCCGGTCAAAAAAATAGATGATCAAGATGAGTGGATCCTTGTGAAACCCAAACGCGTAAGAAAGGAAGAGAGGAAAGAGGAGAAGTCGTCGTCATCTTCAAGATCAGCTCTTCCGTCGGCCAAGAAGAATGCTCATAAGTGTGCGGAGAGGGGCCACATCATTCACGAATGCACAAATGAGTGGTTTTGTTACGCTTGCAAGAAATTCGGCCACATCTCGAAGAGCTGCCCGCGCGGCTTGGTGTCGGGGAGCGCACAATCCAAGCCTAGCGCTGAAATTCCCTTTGTTGGTGGATGTAGCAAACCTGTGTTGGTGGGGTCGGAAGAGAGTATAGATGGTAGGCAAAAGGTGATAAGGGAAGTGATTACTCCCACTCCGATTATGGCCGAATTCGAGAGCCGCTTCTCGAACTCCATCCTTTTTAAAATGCATACTGGGTATCCTTCTACTGAGGCCATTGAGGTTTTGCTCTCCGATAGCGTGCGTCCAATCTCTAGACTAGATTGGGATGTGAAAAAGCTCAAGGATGACGTTCTCATGGTGTTTTGCAAGACGGATGAGATCACAAGAGAATTCTTATCCATCGGCAGTCTTGAGAGGGAAGATTTTTACATTACGATGAGCAGATGGTCTAGAGCTTTCGGCACGTTGAGGGTGGATGCGCGGTTGTCTCTATGGTTGAGACTCTTCAACCACCCTCTCCAATGTTGGGTGCGTTTTGCTTTCCAAAATCTGGTCCATAGTTTCGGCTCCCTTATCAGCGTCGATAAGAACACTAATTTCCTTCCAAGGCGAGAGTAAGCTAGAATCCAAGTGGGTGTGGAGGATGTTAGTTTAATCCCTTCTGTGATCATGGCCCAATTTAACGAGGAGAAGTATGAGGTTAAAGTGATTGTAGAGAGAAAGAAAAAAGTGTCCTTCCGAAGCTCGCCGGAGCTGTCTGGCTCAAACTCAGAGGTGGGTTGCAAATAGAGGGGCAGGGAGGATGAAGACGTCTGTCAGCCATCTGATCAATCCAGGATTAATCCGAGCCGTCCTCTAGCACTGCAACCGTTGATCAAACACTCGACTGTCGAACGACCGTTGGATGAAGCATCGATGGATATCCAGCGTACAAAACAACGTGCAGCTTCTTCTCGGGTCCCTAGCGATAGCTGCAAAAGTGGGTCACTTTTCAGGAAAGCTGGCGATGGAAAGGGACGGGTCATAGGCGGGGGGACCAAGGTACTAAGTACTGTGCTTCTGGATGAAGAGAGAGAGGATGGTCAGCTGGGGGAGATGTCGATGGTGACAGCTTTTCAAAAGCAAAAAGGAGACTGCAGCTATGGTCAAAAGACAGGTCAGAGTATGGGGAAAGAGGAGCGTGTCTCGGATTTCGATGGGGAAAAAACTGACATGTATGCAGCTTTGGGGGGCCCACTTACAAGCAGGCCGAAGTTCTTAACTTATCTTCAGCGGATTTCAAAGCGGCATTGGACTTAGCTGTTAAGTCTATTACCCATAGCCTCCTTCGTCATAGTCCGGGCCCATGGGCTGCTTCTAATTCCTTGCCTGCTACAGAAGAACAAAAGATGCGGAGCCCAGTACAAGTCATGGTTCAGGCTAGGGAAGAAGAAAATCAGAAAGGGAAGGGAGTTGCAGAGGTGGTTGGGGGGGAGTCCGAGGTAGGCTCAGGGGTCAGAGGAGAAGTCGGTATGCAGGAAACTAATCAGGGACTGTTGGAGGATTTTTCGACTGTGGATGGCATAATTGGAGCACTCGATGATGTGGGCAAGGAGATTATAGACTCAGATGGTGAATTTGAGAAGTGGGAGAATGAGGTCAAGGCTCTAACTCCAGTCATACAGGATAATGCAGAGACGGATGGTGGAGATGCAGGGAAGGGATTCGAGGAGTCAAAACGAAAGAGCAAAAGGCAGATCGACAGGTGGGGAGCCAAAGGCCCTAGTGAAGAGGATCTGATTAGATCGACAGCTAAAGCCAAGGAACTGATGTCAGCCTGCGGAGGTTCGTTCTCAATTTTAAGTTTTATTTCCGATGATCTACTTCTTTATTATGCTACTATGTTTGGTTATGCTACTATGTTTGGTTTGAATATGGGAGCCACGGGTAGTGAACAATATAGTAGAGTCAGAATTCTCAGGGAGGAAGCCTATAGATTATGCTTATAGGACTCCAACCTCAAGGTGATTAGGATAGATGATCATAAAGTTAGGTTTCCCATGAGTTACATCTTCTGGAATGTGAGAGGGATGCGGTCGAGGGTCAAGGGTAGATTGGTAAACGACATGATTGCTAGGGTTAGGCCGGTCTTGTGCGCAATTCAAGAAACTAAGATCGGCGACCAGCAGGGTCATGTTTTTTTGGGACTCAGATTACTTAGAGATTTTGTATGGCAATCTAAACCGGCAAGGGGAATGTCAGGGGGTATAGTGTTCGATATTTTAGATTACTTCGTACACGAATTTTCTGTCACCATTGTTATCAAGCGTAAAGCAGACGGCTGGGAGCACATGGTCACCTCAGTTTATGGCCCATATATTCCGTCTCAAAGACCAGAATTTTGGGAGGAGCTGCAAAACATTAGGGATAGATGGCATGGCCCATGGGTCATTGGGGGAGACTTTAATATCACTAGGTTTGCTAATGAGCACAAGGGTAGGGGACCAATCGAGAGGGACAGACAGCAATTCAATAGAGTCATTAACAACCTCCGCCTCATTGAGATTCATGTGACGGACCGAAAATTCTCCTGGACTAACAAGCAGGCATCCCCAATTCTAGCTAAACTAGATAGAATTCTCGTGTCTACGGATTGGGAAGATCTGTTCCCCTTTGCAATGGTTAGATCATTCCCTCGATTTACGTCTGATCATGTTCCCTTTCTGCTACAATGGGAGGATGACAGGAGAGATAGACAATGCCAATTTAGATTTGAGAAAGCATGGATGATGAACCCTACCATTTCAAGCGTCATTAGGGAATCCTGGGAGTCTCCCACAACGACACCTGACGCAATATCCAAGTGGATCATCAAGTTCCGTCGCCTGAGAAGGCGCTTAAAGAAATGGGCAAAAGAGGAATTTGGGGAATTCAAAGAAAAAAAAGAGAGGTTAGGAAGGAGGATACAAGAGTTAGAGAAAAGCGAAGAGGAGAGAAGTCTTTTGGTAGGGGAATTCGAGGAACTGGCCGCCAGTAGGGCAGAAATCCATAGAATTGGTGAGATGGAGGAATGCTATTGGCGATAGAGATCAAGGGTTCAATGGCTCAAGGAAGGAGATGCCAACACTGCTTTTTTTCACAGAGTGGCCAATAGTAGACGATGTCACAATCAAATTACGGGACTAGTGGTGGATGAGGTTTGGACAGAGGATGAAGTTGTTATTAGAAACCATATTGAGGGGTCCTTCAAAGACCTATTTGGAAAAAAGAGAGCGTTGAGAGGGGAGATGCGAGCGGAAGTGTGGAGCGAGGGGGCTTTGGAGGGAAGTGAGAATCTAGAATATCCATTCACTGAGGAGGAGGTGCTTAAGGCGATCAAGATGTTGGGACAGGACAAGGCTCCGGGCCCAGATGGATTTTCGATTTGCTTCTACACTAGGTATTGGTCCATCATCAAGAAAGACCTCTTAGACATCTTTCACGAGTTTTTCACGGGGGAGGCGCATATAAAGAGACTTAACTACGCAAATGTGGTCCTTATCCCAAAAAAGGCTGAAGTCCTTAGCTTTAAGGACCTCAGACCCATTAGTTTGCTAAATGGGTCATTCAAGATCATCACGAAGGCATTGGCCAATAGATTATCTCCAGTGTTAAACGATATTGTGGGAGAGGCTCAAAGCGGTTTTATCAAAGGAAGAGACATCTTGGATAGCATAGCCTCGGCACATGAAATGGTTTTCAGAGGGCATAAAGACTAAGTTAACGGATTCATGCTTAAATTAGACTTCCAAAAGGCGTACGACACGGTAGAATGGGAGTGTGTCGATGAGGCGATGAACCTTAAAGGGTTCGGAGAAAGATGGAGGCGTTGGATAAATATGTGTATTAGGGATGGCAAATCCTTCGTTCAATTCAATGGGACGATAGGAAGGGAGATCAGATGTAAGAGGGGTCTGAGACAGGGAGATCCTCTGTCTCCGCTAATATTTACAATAGTTGCTGATGGATTGGCTGAAATGAGTAAGAGAGGAATGGAGGCTGGACTGACTAAAGGGATTTCAATTAAAGGGATTCCCGAGCCTTTGTCCATCCTACAATATGCTGACGATATCATTCTTTTTGGGATGGCAGAGGTGGCGGAAATAGTGGCGATTCGTGCCCTCCTAAGATGCTTCAAATTTTGGTCCGACCTGGCAGTTAACCTACAAAAGAGCACCGTTACGTCAATCTACAACAATTCTGCATCGCCCACGGAAATTACATCTGCCCTACTTCAGTGAGAAACAAAGGATTATCCGATCAACTACCTGGGGACGCCAATCAGGCCGGGGAAGCTGATTAAGGAAGATTGGATTCCACTTGTAGATTGAGAAAAAGTTGGCAGGATGGAAAGGCAAATCCCTGTCCTTGGGAAGGAGGATCACGCTCATCAACTCCGTCATTAGTAGCATCCCGATTGATCTCATGTCGATTTATGAGATCCCCAACTGGGCCATCGAAAGAATCGACAAATGTAGGTGGAAGTTCTTGTGGAAAGGAGCTCGCGACGATAATAAGGGAGTTAACCTTATTAGGTGGGATAGGTATGCAAGAAGAAAGAGTTCGGTGATCTTAGAGATATGAACAAAGCCCTATTGTCCAAATGGTGGTGGAAAATGTATAAACAACATAAGGCTTGGTGGAGCAACTCGTTTATGAGGTATCGTAGGAAGAAAATAGCCAGATTCAGAGGAAAATGTAGGCACGGGAAGGCGTCGGGCATATGGAAGGGCGTCGCAAAGGTAGGAGAGATATACCACATGAACACTAAGTGTAAACTGGGGAAAGGGAACAACATTAGGTTTTGGAAAGATAAGTGGTGTGGAGATAACACGTTACAATCGCTCTACCCCGAACTTGCTTTGTCAGCTACAACGGAGGACGCTCTGGTGGTAGACGTTTGGAAGAATATGAAACTGAGACTGGCACTCACGGCCAATAGCTCTAATGAGGCACAGGAGCAACTGCTGAGGCTCAATTCGATGCTCCTAGAGCAAGGGCCACATGGTAGGACGGAGGTGGATACTAGAGAATGGAGGCTAGGGAAAAACAACACGTTCTCTGTATCCGCCATGTATGGATTCTTGAACGATGGTGGGATGAGGAGCCCACACGCAAATACCATTTGGAATTCTAAAGCCCCTCCCAAAGTTAAGGCCTTCCTATGGCTGGTTCTTAATGACGGAATTCTTTCAAAGACTAACCTTATGAAACGAAAAATTCTTTTAGACGCTACGTTCCAACGGTGTAACATAGGGGAGGAAGATACCACCCACATCTTTTTCGTCTGCCCTAGAGCTAGGTTAGTTTGGGAGATCATGGGTCTGGGCTTTCACACCACCGAAATCCCGAATTGCATCGATCATTTGTGGGGGGGATGGAGAACATTGCACATCAGAGTAGAACTTAGAAGTCTCTGGGATATTACGGTTGGGGCTATCTTGTGGAGCCTGTGGCTAGATAGGAATGATTTTTGCTTCCGTAATACTAGATGCTCATTTCTTATGTTACTCCATAAAATGCTTTTTCTAATAGAGGCTTGGGCAGGTCTAGCAGGTTCATGGAAGAAGCCGAGGCTGGAAGGACCTCATTAGATGTGACATGAACAAGGCCGAGATACTCTTTGCTTTGGAGGGGATTTCAGGTCTGTCTTCTATTTTGAAACATTTATGTAATCGATGTTGTAATTTCTTTTCTAGGGGTGGAACTCTATCTTGTATTAGATCGGTTTAGGCTTATTTTGTAATGATGGGTACTCTTTTCGTTAATCTATCATTAATGAAACTGATGACCTCGGTCATTTTATTTTCAAAAAAAAAACTTCCCAATCGAAGTGACTTATTTCCAATAGTTTTTTTGATTGAAAATGGTGGGTATTAGTCACCCTGCACTTCATTAAAGAGATTTTAACTAAACAAACAACCAAACAAGATAGATGATGTTCATGCGTCCCAACAATGGGCCATGATACTCATTCCCTTACAAAAAGTATTACCCATCCCTTTACAGATAAGTCCCCTCCCAAAAAAAGATATAATTACAAAAGAAACCAGTAGTTCCGAAGACCGTACAATCCCCCGAAAGTGTAAGCTCCTCCACTCCTTCCTCGGATCATTCCCCAATCGTAGTCCCTCCTTCCTCCTTAGACTCCGCCTCATACGTAGATGTACTGATGTCTGCAAATAGTACTTTCAATAGTTACTTATTTCCAATAGTTACTTTGCCATTACTTTGCTAATAGTGAAACATTTAGAAAACACACACTCTTAACAGGAGTTATAAACCACATGCATTACATGTGCTAATTATCTATGTATATTATGACTGAGAAGCGCTTAAAAAGAAAGAATGTTTAACTAGTTTTTGTTGAGAGGATGAAAGAAAACAATTCCAAGAAACTAATATCACTTGTTGAGGAGTGGTGTGGGGAAAGAGGGAAAAAAGAAAAAAAGATACTCTGGAACAGTGCTTTGCCATACAACTGTACCCAATTGACTACATACTCAACTGTTAAGAGTGTGAAAAGTGCTTTTGAGTCTAAAAGCAATACCAAGCTAGCCTGTACCTTCTCGGTGACCACACTTCCATTTACTCCAGCAATTTTAGCAATCAGCTTCAGTGGGTAGCTCAGAGCTCTTTTAACAATATCTGCCCCAACCTAAAATTCATACATAACATGATCAGAAATAAGCGAAGGGGGGGGGGGGGGGGGGGGGGGGGGGGGGGGGGGGGGCTCATCTCAGAACACCCGTAGGATTTATTTTCTCTTCATGAGTTAAGCGTAAATTGAAAAAAAATAATAATAATAAAAAATCTGGTTTTCAACCTTTTGCTCAGTACCCTCAACAGTATCCTTGATGGCATCAACCTTTGATGCGAGCCTGAGAAGAGTGCACCCTCCACCAACGACAATCCCTTCCTCAACAGCAGCCTAATCATAAATTTCAAATAAGAAAGACATAATTAAAGACTTGATTTTTCTCATTGTAGCTGAACATTCATCGAGCAAGTAAATGAATATACCTTGGTAGCATTAAGGGCATCTTCAACTCTTAACTTCTTCTCTTTCAATTCAGTTTCTGTCTGTGCTCCGACCTAGACAAGTTCAAATAAAATGTCAATTTTTTTTCTAACATATCAAATTTAAGTTTGGGCCAGGGCTTAACTCAATTAGTGATCAAACAATTAGAAAGTTCCATTTAAGAGCGGAAAAGCGTTGGTGTCAAAATGCTTCTGTAGTTTGTTACACCAAAGAGTATTAAGAAATAGAATGTTGATAATATACTGTGATATACTATACTAACAATACTAATAGATAGTTGCACCAAAGGGTAATAAACTAGAATTAGCATATAAGTAATCATTTGACACATGCTTATATTATTTGTTATTATGAACAATTTATAGTATTTTAACCCAAAGGAAAAACTATTCGGTCGAAACATGCTTATTTCATGCATTTGTTATTATTATAGTATTTTAGCGCAAAGATAAAACTATTCACTGAAACTTTTAGTCAGTAATTTATAACAGTATCACTAAAACAGTTGAATTAAATAAACACAATGTACAGAATTATGTGACGTGTCATATTTCTTATGAGGCTTCTTGGAAACATTAAAATTTTAAAAAATATTTAAATGAAGAACAAATACTGTACTGCATTGTCCATTCACTACTTAAGTTATTAAAATATTAAATGAGCAATTTTAGCATGAAAAATAAGTGGTTGCTGAAATTGATATAGTGAAGTTAGAAGAGTACTTTAAAGAGGCATAAAAAAGGAGTGCTGCACAATCAAACTTAACATTATTACGAATGAAAAAGTGGAAAGACGATAAAAGTGATTACCTGACTGACAGCAACAACACCAGAGAGCTTGGCAATCCTCTCCTTCTCGTATTCTTGTTCAGCATTCTGAAGAGAAGTTGCATTGATGTTTCAAACCTTAATAAAAGATAGAAAATTATAACTCAAAGGAAAAACCATCATGGAGAAGACAAACCTCAACAAGGTTGCGAATCTGAGCAACTCTTTTCGTCACTTCCTCGTATGCTTCCATCACCGACAATCGTGGTGTTATCTTTGGTCAGCACAACTTTTGCGGCAGTACCCAAGACATCTTGGTCTGCTTTATCCAGAGAAAGCCCAACTTCTTCTCTGATTACAGTTGCTGCAAATGGAATATTGATAAAAACTGATGAATAGAAGAAAACTTTATGTTGGCCTATAGAAGCAAGGCAAAACCATGGTAGAATCAGGCATCAACGTATTGGCTGGGCCAGGATCCAAGTATTCTAGGAAGATAAATTGAGTACTGTACACAGTTCTAACTTGTGGATGTTGGGTTCTTCTCAGCTGAAGAATGAGTGTGTCCCCTGGCGGATGTCAGAAATAAATTTGAGATATTCAGTATTCGCTGAGGGGTCATAGCATATCGATGTATATGTCCTAAAGTGTGTTTTAACCTCTTACATTCATTACATGTCATGGCTACTAGATGAATATTAACTATAGTTACAAGTTATTGGCGGCTTTGACTAAAACCCGAAATAATAAAATACATTCAAATTTTAAAACGCTAGCATCTTCTAGCAAAAATGGTGGATGATATATCGGATTTTACTCCACATATGACAGGTCGGGACTCAAAATATTGTCAACTTTGACCTTACAATGACACGTTATTTATTTAAATACTAGATTTGCCTGTGGGCACGTGCCTACGGCACGTTTTCGGAACGATACAACACACAAAAAGTCCTGTAAACAGTAAAATAACAATTATGTAGTTCAAGTTTGAATAGTATTATAATAATTAGTTGTAAATAAAAGTCCATGTTTCTATTAGTATATGTTGAAAAATAATTATAAATGAGGGTGTAAAATCCAACTTCTTAGAACTTTAAGTGTGGAAAATGATGAAATTTAACTGTTAATGAGATATTTGCTATTTTCAATATAACATGTGCAATAAAAACAGCATAAAAATTCTGATAATTTTATAAACCTGAAATCTTAAAATCTAAATTTCTAAATAATAAAGAAAGAATGGGAGAAAGAGAGGGAGAGAGAGAGAGAGAGAAATATGAAAAAGTGAATAGAGAAGAGAGAGATAGTAATAAAGTAATGAGTTTTTTAGTTTTGAGGGAGAAAATTTTAATTTTGGAGTTTGAAATTTTAGGCGAAAAAATATGTTTTGTGAGAATCAATCTAGGCCATTGATTTTAGGGGATATTGAATGAGAGCTACTTGATAGCTTTCTTTGTAATTTATTATATAGATTGATTGGGAGTACCTTAAAAGATGAAATAACAGAATTGTTATCGAACATGTCAGGCAACATTTAAAACACTGGAATATCAAAATGACGCTATCTCTATCTGGAAATCCTGGGGGGAGCCAACTCAGGCAAATGACGCTATCTCTATCTGGAATATCAAAATGAGACGTCTAAGGAGAGATCTCAAAACTTGGGCTAACTGCCAATTCGAAGAGTCTAGGAGAAGAAAAGAATACCTAGCGGAGAGGGTGCAGGTACTAGAAACGATAGAAGAAGACCGAGCGGAACTCGAGGAGCTATCGTCCAATAGAGCGGAACTTCATTCAACCGGGGTTAGGGAGGAATGTTACTGGAGACAGAGATCGAGAGTTCAGTGGCTTAAGGAGGGGGATGCTAACACGACATTCTTCTATAAGGTGACGAACGGGAAGAATAGACATAACAGAATAGGGGGACTGCTCGTAGGGGAGGAGTGGACTCCAGAGGAGTCAATTATTAGGGAACATATAGACGCTAACTTCAGAGATCTTTTGGGACGTAAGAGATCCTTAAGATGCAACTTGGATTCTGAGAGGTGGGCCAACACGAGACTTGAGGGGAGTGACTGTCTTGAGGTACCATTCGAGGAGGAAGAAATTATTAAATCTATCAAGTCTCTAGGGCAGGATAAGGCTCCGGTTTTTCTACTCAATGTTTTGGCACATTGTGAGAAAAGACCTCCTAGATATTTTTCAAGAACTCTTCGAGGGGGACACTAAGATTGAGAGACTGAATTATGCTAATGTGGTTCTAATCCCAAAAAAAAAAGAAGTTAGGAGGATTAATGACCTGCGCCCGATTAGTCTTCTCAATGGCTCGTTCAAAATCATCACCAAAGTTTTGGCCAATAGGCTGTCGCCTCTTTTAAACGAAATAATCGGTCCGTCACAATGCAGCGTTAGGGGAAGAGACATCACGGATAACATTGCTTCGGCACATGAGGTTGTTTTCAGAGGACATAATGACAGAATAGACGGCTTCCTTCTGAAACTTGACTTCCAAAAAGATTATGATACCATAGAATGGGATTGTGTTGATGAGGCGTTTAAGCTTAAAGGATTTGGGGTAAATTGGAGAAGATGGGTTAATTTGTGTGTCAAAAACGGCAAGTCGTTTATTCAGATTAACGGGGAGAGAGAAAAAGAAATTAGGTGCAAGAGAGGGTTGAGACAGGGGGATCCGTTATCTCCTCTTATCTTCACGTTTATTGTGGACAGATTATCAGAAATGAACAAGAGAGGACGGGAGGGAGGCATTATCAAAGGAGTCAAAGTTAAGGGGATCGCCGAACCTATCTCCATTCTGCAATACGCTGATGACACTCTCTTATTTTGGGGGTTCCCAAGTAGAAGAACTACTGGGCGTTAGGATCCTTCTTAGATGTTTCGAATTCTGGTCGGGGCTATAGGTGAACCTGCAAAAGAGTTGTGTCATGAACCTTAGTTGTGATAATGCAATTTCCTTGGAAATTGCGTCGTCAATATTAGAGTGTGGGACAAGGGACATACCCACTTTGCTATTTAGGTATTCCGATTAGACCAGGGAAAATGATACATGATGATTGGATGCCTCTTATTGAGAAAATTGAGAGGAAGCTGGCAGGGTGGAAAGACAAGTGCTTATCCCTGGGGGGGGGGGGGGGGGAGTTACACTCACAACTCTGTTCTTAGCAGTCTTCCTACCTATCTCATGTCGATTTACGATCTACCAAGTTGGGTTATTGAGAGAATTGATTGATGCAGGAGACGATTCCTCTAGAAAGGATGTCAGGAGGATAACAAGGGCTTCCACCTTATGAGATGGGATAGGGTCTGTAAGAAGAAAGAGTTTTGAGGTCTAGGAGTCGTTAACCTGCGAGACATGAAAAAGGTGCTGCTTTCTAAGTGGTGGTGGAAAATGCACAAGAAATGAAAGGCGTGGTGGAGTAACTTGTTCATGAAATACCGAAGAAGAAAAATCTGTAAATTTGGGGAAACTCGAAAACAGGGAAGGGTTTCATTTCTATGGAAAGGCATAGCAAAGGTATGGGATGTGTTCCATGCTAATACGAAATGCATTCTTGGAAATGGAGGGAAATGTAGATTCTGGATGGACAAGTGGTGTGGGGATAACTCCCTATAGTCGATCTTCCCACAGCTGGCGCTCGAAGTTAGGGGGACGGACGAGTTGGTTTCTGAGGTGTGGAAGAGGTGAAGACTGAATCTAAGAGGTATAGTACCACTGTCGATATTGGCTGAGGAACAATTGGGTAGCTTGGAGAGGTTTCTGAGGCCTTTAGGGCGGCCTAAAAAAGGGATAGGAGACGAAAGAGTATGGATAGGGGGAACCGAGAAAGACTTCTCGGTAGCTTCGATGTATGGACTCTTGAACGATGGGGGGATCAGAAATTCATTGGCTACTACTATATGGAGATCTAGGGTCCCAAACAAGGTGAAAGCTTTCCTTTGGTTGGTACTTCAAGATGCAATTTTATCGAAGACAAATCTAAGAAAGAGAAATATCCCGATAGATGTCATTTGAACGAAATGTAACTCGGAAGAGGATGACACATCTCACATTTTCTTTTCAAGCCCTAAAGCGAGGCTTACTTGGGAAATATTGGGTATTGGGTTCAACACCGACATCATTCCAAATTGTATAGAGGACATATGGGTTAGAGGGAGATCTAGCAAAATATGTAAAGACCACAGAGTTTTGTGGGACATCACGACTGGGATGGTTTTGTGGTCCCTGTGGAGAGATGATCTTTCAAATGATATTTGCTTTCGTAATTATATTTGCTTTCGTAATTATAGATGATCTTTCAAATTGTCCTTGCATAAAATTCTGGCTCTTATTGATTTTTGGTCAGGTAACTCAGCTGCAAGGAAGAAAATCAGGTTCGAAAGGGGGGAGTAATTCGCAAGGAAGGAGGGCAGGCTAATAATACAACTCGGAGGCTCACTCTACAGATTTGGGCACTGGGCGACATCTTTTGTTAGGGTATTTTGAAAGTTGGATGTAAATCCCGAGCTTGATGTATCTTTTGCTTTCAGCTTTTGTTGTATTGGTTTATCTGGAGGAGGACTTGTACTGCTCGTAGGAGAGGTAGATTTGTAATATGAATATTTTGTGGTTTCGTTAACCGTTCATTAATGAAATCGGTGACTGGGGTCACTTTATTCTCAAAAAACATTTAAAACATTTATTCATAAGGTATTGTACATTATGTATTTTTCAAAGTACCAATAATATCTTCTTAACTGAATCACATATGATTCAGATCTCATACCGTAAATATGTACAACTAATCTTACCCAACACAAGGGATTGGGATTGTGTGGTTGCGGCGTCTTTATGGGTCATTTGGCTAGATAGAAAAGATTTATGCTTCAGAAATCAGTCTTCTACTTTTAGACATTTGATTTATAGTATCTTTTCTCTCACTACATCTTGGATCTCTATTCCAGGTCTCAGGAAGAAAGCTCGAGTGGGCCCTCTGTTTACTACAGAGGGTAGTTACAGTTAAGCAGTAGTGATCAGTTAGGGTGCTGGCAAGGAGCGAATTTCGGGATAATGGACGGTGTTCATACCCTTTTTTGGGTCTTTTTTATTATTCCGAATCCTTGTGTATTTTAAGCTTTCTAGTTCTTTCACTTCTTATGTATTTTGAGGTTTCTACATCACCTATGTGTGGTGTTGTATTTTTGTTGTATGTGGATCCTTTTTTGATATGAGTCGGATGTCACTTCTCATGTCATCTCTTGTTTCAAAAAAAAAACACATTGTCAATACAGCCCTACCTAGAGTCAACAACAATTGGGTTGGCATCAGTTAAAAGAAGGTAACGGAGTGTAAATATCAGATAGGACCACAAAAAGGAGTTCCAAACAAAGCTTTAATTTCATTATGGCAGCTAAGGAAGAGCGACCGGACGGTAGTTAATGGAGCAGACCATGCATAGGGCCTAAACAAACTTAAATTTAGGCAGTTCAGAAGGAAAATGATAGAGGACATGGCCTCCAACCGAGTAAATAGAGGAAAAAGAACTCATGTGGCTGGCACCTAAGGATTTGTGATGATGGGTTTGTTCTTGTTGTAGATGTTTCTGTTGTCTACAAATCAGTAGGAGCAGAAAAAGAATGTCACTTGCCCCCAGTAAGAATTGCAATATCATCAAGGTATTGGCTCTTTCTCTCTCCGAAACCAGGGGCTCTAAGTGCGGCAATCTTCAATGCCCCTCTAAGCTTGTTGACAACCAAAGAAGCAAAAGCTTCCTGTTGAATATATTCAGCAATTATTAGAATCGTATATCCCCCTCTAATGGCATCTTCCAACACATTGATCAAATCTCTCGCACTCGTGATTCTCTTATCCAGGAGGAGTAACTGGCATAACCAATTAAATACAAAATGTTACACCAGAATCACAGAATTTATGATAAAACAAGACAACAGAATTAGCATGTACAAACCTTACAGTTATCATATTCAACTGACATCTTCTCACTGTCTGTTACAAAATAAGGAGATATGTAACCACGATCGAATTGCATTCCCTCTAACATAAAGGCAATTTGCAGCACTCTTTCCTTCTTCAAGCGTCACCACCCCTTTCCTACCAACCTTTGCTTATAGCCTCGGCTATCATATTTCCTATTTCATAGTTGTTTCCAGCACTAACTACAGCCACATCAGCAAGTTCACTTTCTTCAACCTGCAATGTAATAAGAATTATTCTTGAAGTCATGAGAATTTTGAAGCCTATGTGAGGAAAAGCTTAAATCATCACTAAAGCATATATTATCCTTGCCTATGTTCCAGGGATACAGTTCATCGACATGACACAGACATGGGGGTGCAAAAAAAAAACAAAAACAAAAAAAAAAAAAAAAGAAACACACACACACACACACACACATATATATATAGAGAGAGGATCTTAGAGTGACACTCCTGAAAATTTTCCTAGAGTGTTGCCTATTTTACATGCATACCTCCCCGAATGCATGATTACAACTGTTCAATGTGATCAACACCTCGTAAAACATGAGAGGATGTAAAATCACTAAAGTTTCAACATGATCTGGACATTCATCATGTACTTACAGAATGAATGGGTTTTTAGCATAGAAGAAACTGGATGAATTGACACATGAACAACACATGTTTTAACCTCGTGATTTTACAAATGCATAGGTTTTATGACATGTAGATTACACTGAATAGTGTGGATAATGCATTTGGAGGTGGAAGGCTTGACATATGGGTGACACTCTACGCAAATTTCCTAAAGTGGTTCCTTTATCTCTCACACACACACACACACACACACACACACACACACACACACACATATATATGGAAAGCTTTGGTTGTGCACTCCTCTAGTGCACACGGCGTGTGCACTAGGCCTTCGGGCATTCATATCAACGATCCAAACCGTTCACATTGATCAACATATCTAAATTAGTCTAAATATGTAAAATCAAATCATTTGAAATTCATTTACCCATCCATCATATGACTATAAAAAATAATGATTTTCAGCCATACAATTTTGTAACACATCAATGGATGGGTAAATGAATTTCAAATGATTAGATTTTACATATTTAGACTAATTTAGATGTGTAGATCAATGTGAACGGTTCGGATCGTCGATATGAATTCCCGAAGGCCTAGTGCACATGCCGTGTGCACTAGAGGTAGTGCACAACCGAAGCTTTTCCTCTCTCTCTCTCTCTCTCTCTCTCTCTCTCTCTCTCTCTCTATATATATATATATATATATATATATATATATATATAAAAGAAAATCTTCCATTGAGCACTTCTTTCTACGAGCACTCACCCTTCTACCATCGTATGAATGATCCAAACCGTTCACACTGATCTAAACGTCTACATTAGTCTAAATTTGTAAAATCAAGTTATTTGAAATTCATGTGCTCATTCATTGAAGTGTTACAAAAATTGTATGGTTGAATATCGTTTTTTTATAATGACATGATGGATGGAAAAATGAATTTTAAATGCCTTGATTTTACATATTTAGACTAATTTAAACGTGTAGGTCAATGTGAACAGTTTGGATCATCCATGCAATGGCCGGAAGGACGAGTGCTCACGAAAGTAGTGCTCAATCGAAGGGCCCCCATATATATATATATATATATATATATATATATATATATATAGGGAAAGCTTCGGTTGAGCACTACTCTAGTGCTCACCGCACGAACACTAGGCCTTCGGGCGTTCATATCGAAAATCCGAACCGTTCACATTGATCTACACATCTAAATTAGTCTAAATATGTAAAATCAAATCATTTGAAATTCATTTGCTCATCCATCATGTGACTATAAAAACAATGATTTTCAGCCATACAATTTTGTAACACTTCAATGAATGGGCAAATGAATTTCAAATGATTTGATTTTACATATTTAGACTAATTTAGATGTGTAGATCAATGTGAACGGTTCGGATTTTCGATATGAACGCCCGAAGGCCTAGTGTTCACGCGGTGAGCACTAGAGTAGTGCTCAACCGAAGCTTTCCCTATATATATATATATATATATATATATATATATATATATATATATATATATATACTAGGTTTGCCCGTTGACACGTGCCTACAGCACGTCTTCGAAACGGTGCACCTCATTTGATTATATAAAATAGTTTTGGACGTCCAGCAAATTAATTAAAGTAGCAAACATATTATATGAGAAAACAGTATATCTACCTCTAAGCTCAACCATCGCCTTCTTAATCATTAACTTGAACTTACCTAGAATGCATATAGTTTGTTAGAAACACTGCATAGAATTTTTTTTAACTTCAGCATCACTTTTAGATGCTTGTAATAGTTATGCAAGGACATTACTCTATAAAACACTGCATAGAGTTTTATAGAGCTTACTCTAATCTCATAACCACTATAAGTATGTCTAAATACAAAATAAAATAAGCATACATCTCTGAACTTAAATCCCATGCACACACAAAATTCAAGTTAGCAAAAAACTGAGTAATCCCCTGTACACAAAAAATTAAAAATTAAAATGAGAATTCAGTTAATGAGATTAAATTAGATCGCATCGCATATAGAGGCTCTCGATTCGGTGGAGGGGAGTCGTCGATACGGAGTTGCTTGATATTCGCGCTCGATTTGGTGGAGGGGAGTCACCGATACGGAATCAGCAGCGGATCAGATATCGGCGACGACCTATTGATTGAGATTCGACATTGGATTTGGATTTGGATTTGCTTTGAGATTTTTCAAATTTTCAAATTTTCAAATTTTTTCAAATTTCCAAAATTTAAAAAAAAAATTTATTATTTTTTGGATTTTTCTTTTGAATTTTTTTTAAATTTTCAGAATTTTCAAAATTTCTAAAATTTCTAAAATTTGAAAAAAAAAATTAAACTTTTTAAAATTTTACAATTTTTAAATATTTAAAAAATAAATATTTTTTAAATTTTTTAAATTTTTTTATAATTTTTGATTTTTTGAATTTTTTAAAAAGTTTTCAAAATTTATTATTATTTTTTTTAATTTTAAAAAAAAATTTTAAATTTTTATTTTCTTAATTTTTTGAATAGAAGAGAGAGAGAAAGAGATAATTAAATAAATAAAGGAGTTGTTTTGAATGGGGATTTGAATTTGAGTTTTGGAGGGAAACTTTTTTGGGGGGGGGGGGGGAATATGTTTTGTGAGGTTAGATCTGAGCCATTGATTTTGGGGGAGATTGAAGGAGAGCCACTTGATAGCTTTCTTTGTGTTTTATTATATAGATATGGGAACATAGTGATATATATACAGTAACTATTGTCTAATATAGAATTTGATCACAAGAGTGCCTGTAGGAAAATCTTCCATTGTGCACCACCCCTCCGTGAGCACTCGTATGCCTTCCCGCCTTCGTATCGACGATCCGAACCGTTCACATTGATCTACACATCTAATTTAGTCTAAATATGTAAAATTAAATCATTTGAATTTCATTTGCCCATCCATCATGTGACTATAAAAAATAATGATTTTCAACAATACAATTTTGTAACACTTCAATGGATAATTTTGTAAGTAACATAAGAATTGGTTACTTGATTGGCTTACTTGAGGTTAGACGAACTGTGCAAGTAGTGACACCATGAACGATAATTTTTAAAAACTTGATCTAGTAAGTCCTTCACGGTATCATCATCCACCTGTGATAATTTGTTTAATATACTAAATGAAAGATGTATCTCAAGGAAAAGATTGTATTACCCCATGATAGTTATCTCCAGCCTTATTGTGCCTTATGTCAATATTGGCAAGTAGCAAAATCAGATGTTACCTTTGATTTTCCACATTCCCTTTCTTCATTCAAAAGTTAAAAATGACAATAAATTCAGTTTCTAAGAAGTTCAAGAACAGAACAAATTTGCAAAAAATTTTAAATTATACATACAATATAGCATTTATTAACATTTATACAAATATAATGGCAATATTGAATTGATCTTATATTACATGGCAGATACTTGCCTGAAACCCAAAGGTTAGCCAAAGCCAGTCAAGCACATCACGAACAGAGTTATCCCTATCACCAGAAACTAAAGGTCCATCAATTCTCTGTCTGCCACTTGATGTTGGCTGCATGCCACTTGATATTGGCTGCACTCTAGGCAGTGAAAGTTGGTCCAGCTTATTACGTAAAGGAATCACTTGGATCTGTATCAATGAAATACACAATACAAAATTATTCAGAAAAAATGAAAATAGAATCAGTTAAATAATTATAGCAGTCCAAGGGACAAGAAAAAAGAGAGCCAAAAAAAGTAATATAATATAATATAATAAAAAGATCATGAATTATGCAGCTAACCACGGCAAGTTCCATTATCGCCGGAGTAGCACCAGAAGCATGAAGAGGAAGGATATTATACTCGGCATAGTACACTTTCTTTGTCTCAACTTCTCTAGAAAATCTATTTATCTACAAGTATAGCATCAAAAAGATCATTTTATAAGAAGCAGTAATGATAAGGATGCAGAATCAATGAGACATTATGCAAGACTAACCTCATCATCAACTTTCACAGATGGTACCACGGTTTTCAGTACATCATATAACACTCACACTATCTGATAATGCTTTGCCATTTGCTCACTATAAATTTTGATTCTTAAAGACAAACCAGGGGAAATACGCAAATGAGATTGAATCAGAATTTTGAAGACATCAGATTTATCAGAATTTCAGTATCATTTAGGAAAGGACATTTAAACCAAGAAATATGAAAAGCAAACACAAATTATTGAAGTGGATAAAAATCGTCATCTCCTTTACTTATTAAATTTTTATTTACATAGTATCTCTCGGATACATACTTGGTATAATACTTCTGCTTGGGTTTTCCATGTTCATTGTATTTTGCCCATGTCAAGAGCATGCTGATGAAATGTATCAAATCATAAAACCCTAACAACTAAGTTACTTGTCATCTAAAACCTTGTCTCCCCTCTTCATTAATCCTCTTATTACCCCTCTATCAATCAAAACTAACCAAACCCAATTGGTATGTACTGAATTGGAGTCACAACCAAATAACAAACTAATAACTTCCTCTCTTTATTTGCCCTTCCATACAAATTGGAAAATACCGTCAATCAAGCCAAGAAACTTATTAAATCATCGCAAACTACGTATGATCACAAACTGAATTCTCGTTATTCATAAACAATCATAAAATTCAAAACTTTTTAGTTAATATTCAACTCAATGTTCCTCTTGTTCATCATGCACCCATCAATATCAGTCAAAAATAAAATAAAATAAAATAAAAGAAGAAGGAGGATACCGATCGAGATCAGGATCGGGTTGTTGTCGGTGTCAGGCGTTGGATGCGGACACGCCTGAGATCGGGTCGACACGGGGATCGAGGCAGCAGAAGGAGGCGTCAGAATTCTTGATTGAAGGTTTATTACTGGACTGGGGATTTCGGATTGGGGAGGGGTGTCGGGATTGGTTAGAGTTAGGGTATTGGTTTTGAAAGAGATCGGGAGAGAAGATTAGAGAAATTAGGTTCTACAGAAGAGAGAAAAGAAAGCAATTGCACGTGTATTACACGTTCCCATTAAGTTATTTAATCTCAAACTTTAACACTTTTTATATAATTTCCTGGGATTAGAGGTCACCAATCAGCTATAACATCTTTTATGAGTTAAGCTTGTGGTGGGCATTTGTGAGAAAAATCGTTGTTTCAGGCCGGGGTGTTACAAATGGTATCAGAGTCAACTTTCGATACCGAGTGTGAGTACAGAGCGGTGGTTATGCCTGAGATGGAGCTAGCAAATGTACTGGTAGGTATGCCTGAGAGGGAGCGAGGTTAGGACAGGTCGCCCGGGTAAGGGATTGTACAACTAGTAGAATCAGGGTATTGTACAGCTAGCAGATTCAGGGCATGCCATTCCACATCAGCTAGAAGGGGATCCTGGATCAGGTTGCATATCCCGGCTTCAGCGAGGACGCTGAATTCTTATTGGGGGGGGGGGGGGGGGGTAACACCTCGCATTATACATATACATATACATATATATATATATATATATATATATATATATATATATATATATATATATATATATATATATATATATAATTAGAAGAGTGCCCTATAGAAGATTTCTATAGGTGGTGTTTGAATTAATTGGATGGATGGGGCCCACGAGGAAAGTGACAGCGACTTTGAAAGCTGCTGCTTTTCCTGCTGACGTCAGATGATGTGGTGGGAGTGTGAGGGGACCCACTGGATTTGTGAGAGGCAAAACAACCACTGAGTGCTGTCTGCTGATGTGGGCATAGGGCCACTGTTTGGGTCTATGGTCACAGGATTGAGGAGGTAGGGGATTTGATTAAGTCCCATACCGGGAGTATACATGATTATATATATATATATATATATATATATATATATATATATATATATATATATATATATATATATATATATAATTTCTTGAGATTAGAGGTCACCAATTAGCTATAGCACCTTTTATAAGGCAAGCCTGTGGTGGGCAGTTGTTAGAAAAATCGATGTTTTGGGTCGGAGTGTTACAGTGCAAGTCTTTCTTAATGGATATTTAGATGAAGAAATTTATTTGGAGCAACCTGGAGGTTTGATATTTGCACCCAGTCGAAGTAAGGAACCATGGCATATATGTTTGGAATAGATTCCATTTTGAAAGATTTGAAAAAGCACTATCTCGTTGAAAGGTTCTATACACCTGCTCTTTCTCAACGTATTTCTTTAGACAAAGACTCTGTTTTTTCCTCTTTTCGGATAGTAAATATTTGTCAGAACATAGAGTGTGAATCAAACCCCAGCTCTAGGACAAGAAAAGAAAGTATGTAAAGTGGTGAAATCATTATATGATTTGAAACAAGCTCCAAAGCAGTGGAATGATAAATTTGACAACGTCATGATGACAAACGGTTTTAAAATCAATCAATGTGATAAATACGTGTATGTCAAAGACAGAAAAAGTGTATATGTCATAATATGTCTGTATGTAGATGACATGCTTATTGTTGGAAGCAACGATAAGATGATTAAATCTACTAAGAATATGTTGAACTCGAGATTTGACATGAAAGACATGAGACTAGATGATGTTATATTGGGGATTAAGATCACAAGAAAGTCAGACGAACTTGTTTTAAGCCAGTCACATTATATAGAAAATACTCTTGAAAATTTTGATAAAGATAATTTTGAAATTACCTGAACTCCAATAGACCTAACTTTACACTTATCCAAGAATAAAGGAGAGAGCATTTCTCAAGTAGAATACTCTAGAATCAGAGACAGTCTAATATACTTGATGAGTTTTATAAGACCAGACATAGCTTATGCAGTTAGTAAACGAAGCAGATATACGAGTAATCACGTAACTGAGCATTGACAAGTGGTTACAAGAACACTGAAGTACTTGCATTTTACTTGAAGGATATCCGGCTATACTTAAAGGATACAGTGATGTGAACTGGATATCTAGTGATAATTCAAAATCCACTAGTGGCCATGTGTTTTGTACAACAGTTTCGTGGAATCCTCGAAACAAACAGTGATCGCTAAATCCATAATGAAATCTGAATTTATCGCACTGGACACATGTGGAGAAGAGGTTGAATGGTTACGCCACTTCCTTGAGGATATTCCAAGGTAGACAAAGCATGTGCCTCTGATCTGCAAACATCCAGATAGCCAATTTGCAATTTGTAGTGGACAGAGCAATATGTATAATGGTAAATCTAGACATATTCGTCGAAGAGATAATACCATTAGACAACTACTCTACTGGGATTATCACTATGGGCTATGTGAAGTTAAATGATAATATTGTGGATCCACTAACCAAATGGTTAAATAGAGAGTTGGTTAATAAGTCATCGAGGGGAAATGGACTAAAGCCCCTGAAAGAATAAGTCGATATAATGGACACCCAACCTAGTTGACTGGAGATCCTAAAATCTAGGTTCAAATGGACAACTAAATTGTAAAGACCATGTTGGATCACTGTGGGGATTTTCCCATGTCCATTCCCATGATTAAACAGTGATGCTCGTATGGTAAGAGGTTAAGCTAGGCTTTTATTGATTATTATGCATCAGAAATCCGAGCAGAGTAATGCAAGTTACTCTTAACTAATAAATTACTTATGTGAGAGGGAAGAAGGGCCGCTTCCAAGAAAAAGTATAGAACAACTTTCCTGTTAAACTCTTGCAGAACCAGACGTATGTTCATGGCCAAAACGAACATAACAGTGAGAACTGAGATATGATAGAAAGATTCATGTATGAGATATGTCATCGTTTACACAAGTGATAGAACAGTTCAGGAACATCGCGTCTACTGTTTAGTTAGTAAAATAAACATGTTTTCATAAGGGAAGGTTCAAAGGGTAACACCTACCTATCCTGTGCAGATTTCAACTGTTGAATTCTATCACCAAGTCTATCTATCAGTCTGTCGTGTCTGTGGTCATCAATATCATTTATATGAGGAATGTTAGAAAATGGGTGTTTTAACACCATTTTATGAACCAGTTTTGATGCAATTTTTTGAGTAATATCTAGTATGAATAGTGATAAATCTTTATGGATTTGTGTTCCCCTTCGCGAGTATATCAAAATCATATATTTATTTACTTAAAATGGTTATAGGGTGAATGAGAAATTGTTTCCCAAAGTGATACACTGATGTCAGAAAATGGTTTGAGGGACTTTAGCCCCATATCGAAAAAGTCATAAGAATTAGAAGGGTATATATAATAAACCCTTTCTTGGCATTGTAAGAAAGCAAGCCAGAAGGCTCTCTGTCGCGCACGTAGGGGGGTAAAAATCTCGAACCGGAGTACATGCGGCTTATGTGTGCCCACACGTCCTGCATACATGAATGACGTACCAACTAAACCCCACCCCATGCAAATCTCGGACCGGATTTGATTTTTCTGATCTGTAACGGACGATATAAATGCAGAAACGGTTTTGTCTGCCATTACAACCCGTTTTAAACTGAGAATTAGTTTTGTCTGCCATTACAGTTTGGGCATTCATTCACCTATCTGCCTTTACAGTGGGTGCATTCAACCACCTGCTACCGTTACGGTGTGTGCATTCACTCACCTGTTTTCCCCTGACTTTATATATAGAGGCCCCTTCTCCCCTCATTCCACACAGCTGAAACTCTCTTCCTCCCTGTCCTCCTCTTTTCTTGTGTCGGTGATAGATTCTAGCACATTAATCAGTTCGAGAATGTAGTGTTGTGCTATTATTGACACTCGATGACTGTTTCATCCTGGGAGACAGACGCCATAACATTCCTCCAGCACCAGTGAGGCGGCGAATCTGTTTTAAGCACAGGACTTGGTTACTACTCGGTTAAGTTTAATTTCATGTTCTTCTTTACATTTGTACGGTTTTTGATTTTCTTCTTCTCTTTCTCTAGTTTTGTGCCTCTCATTCAAAAGTTGTTTTTTCTTGCAAACCTTTTATAACATATTCTTTCGCTGGTTCTGATCTACCGTTGTACATTTCATCAAGGTCTGAATTAAAGATGTGCGCATCTTACTATCAGAATGATGAATCAAAATATGAGAAAGTGAATCTTACTTCAGTCGTATTGTGTTCATTCAAATACATATAAGGGCCTTTATTGTGGTATATTACTAACTTGTATATGTTTCTTTCCAAATAGTAATGTTAGTTTATATTTGAACCAGTTAGAATTATGGATAGGAAGGGAAACTTTATTATTGATTATTTATTGATTTTAAACTGAGTACAATATGTCACTAATACATTATTCGATATGGAACTAAACTAATATCTCTCATAATATAATATCTATATAATATTTAACACCCCCTCCCAAACTCAAGTTGGTTCAAACAATATGGGTTTGAAATATTGACGATGTTGATGTGGCAGAGACGGCAAACTACGATGTTTGGAACGACGCTCAAGTAGATAGCACAGGGAAGGCGCTCGATGGCACATGTGTTGGGATCTCACCCCGAACTTGAGAATAGTAGCACTAGTAGTGGAAGGAAGTAGTGGTGGCACACTTTTGGGACTCTTATATCCCGAACTGTGGTGGGATCTCCATATCCCGATCTGTTGGGATCTCACCCCGAACTGAGAAGTAGAAGAAGTAGTATGTGGTGTCACACTATTGGTGCATGTTGGGATCTCACTCCTGACTTGAGACGTAGTAGTATGTTGTAGGAGGAAGTGGTGCACTATTGGCGCATGTTGGGATCTCACCCTTGACTTGAGAATTGACCCTGAACTGAGAACAGTGATGGGATCTCACTCATGGCCTGGGAATTGTCCCTGAACTGAGAACTGTGATGGGATCTCACCCCTGACTTGAGGATTGTCCCTGAATTGAGAACTGGATGCGGTGGACATCGACGAAAGGTGAGGGAGACGGGAACTGTGATGATTTTGATATCTCCCTCTCTCAAACTTAGTGTGAGTATGCTGACGAATATAGAAGCTGAAGGACCTGCATGATATATATATATATATATATATATATATATATATATATATATATATAACGACGAACGGTGGCGGCGACAACCAACGGTCGGTAGTAGCAGATCTTGTTCTCGGCTCCATATACGAAACACCAAGCCTTCAACCAATAGGAAGGTTTTGTTTGGATCAGATTTGGATCGATGCAATAGATCCTTTCCTTGGCCCCAAACACGAAACAGCAACCCCTCATCCAATGGAAACATCAGAGCTTGTTCTCGGCTCCATATACGAAACACCAAGCCTTCAACCAATAGGAAGGTTTTGTTTGGATCAGATTTGGATCGATGCAATAGATCCTTTCCTTGGCCCCAAACACGAAACAGCAACCCCTCATCCAATGGAAACATCAGAGTTTGGATTGGACCTGGCTCAGATCCTATTCTAGAACATTAAACGGCAATTTCACCCAATGAAAAAAATTAGATTTGGGTTGATCTAAAGCCCAATCATAGAGGAGGGGTTGCAGAGTGGGCAGTCGCAGGCGGTGGTCGCGAGGTGTTGCAGTGCTGTCAATGGCGGCAAGACGAAATCGTCGGTGGCTGAAGACGGGGATAGGAGTTGGTGGTGCTGGATGTGGGAGCATTCGGTTGGGTGAAGAGGGGGCGGGGATGGGTTGACGGGATGTTGAGAGTTCGAGGTCGACGGGATCTCAGGGATGGTTGTGTTGGGATTTTTGTTCTTCCCTATTTCCAAGATCACAATGATCTAATATTTAATCTAATCTCAAATAAAATAAAAAGAACAGAAATCAATAAATATTACCTTCAAGCTTTGATTTCTTGTTTCTTTTTCTCCTTCAATTCTAACTCTAGTTCTTCCTCTCCTTTTCTTCTATATCCTGGTAGGAGGAACAAGAGAGGCGGCTAGCTTTTACCCTTACTCTCATATTTATAAAGGAGATGAAAGCCTAGGGTTAGGAACTTTAGGAAATCCTAGTTGGGATAAAATTACAATATTGTCCAGTATGTATTTATATTTTGCTCCCTAACTAAAATCTACATTATTATTAGACCCCTGTCACAATATAGTTCTACAAGACGCCCCTCATTTACCGATATTCACAAATGCACCCTTAAAATTCGTGATACCACCTCCATGGGTCAATTTGTAACTTAAACATTGTTTTCACATTTAACCTTTTATACAATCTGACAATGACTCTAAAATTTATTTTTTTTACAAAATAAAATTTTGTATATAATAAAATATTTTTTCTGTAAAATATACCCATGGGATTTTATTGTCAGATTATACCTTCGTTAAATGAATAAGGGAATATCTTCTCTTTTTAGAGATAGGATTCCGTATTACAAATACATGTTCTCATATTTCTAATAAGACACATCCAATGCATCGAGGTATTGGTCTAGAAGACCTCACTCTTTGATTTATCAAAATGCGCGATATTTAAAAATGAGTTCACTATATGCTCAGGATTTATAGGTCATGTTTATATTGCCTTTAACGATAACACTGTCTTGTGGTTATTTACAAGTGTAATTATTCTTTGTTCCATCAATTCGTACTAAATGAACTAGCACAACAAGTTCGATTCGACTCTCTCACTTGTTGTGCTACAGTCTGCCAAATAGAATGTCAAGTTCTATTATAGACTGTGAATGTGTTCTTTGTGCACAGACTTAATTACTATGCAATATGGACCTTGTTGATGCACAATATCAATATTTGTGAATAAAACAAAAATTGCTCTATAAATAAAATAAAAAATAAATAAATTTATTTTTGCCTAATCATATAACCCTACAACTCCCACTTGCACTCACAGTTTAAAGATAAACTTTGAGGGCATACTAACAATCACTCAAAAAATAGCAATTTGATCCCTCTTAAGACCCATGCTGCCCAGATGAGACTCAAAACTCTTTTGCGGCAATGTCTTTGTAAAAGGATCTGCGACGTTATTAGCTGTTGGTATCTTTGTTATAGCGATTTCTCCATTGTTGACAAAATCTCTGATGATGTGATACTTCCGCTTAATGTGTTTTGCCTTCTTGTGGTTTCTTGGTTCCTTGGATTGTGCAATTGCACTAGTGTTGTCACAATATAAAATCATAGGTGACAATACCAATGAGTCAACTCCAAGGTCTGAAAGAAACTGTCTGAGCCATACTGCTTCTTTAGCTACTTCAGACGCAGCCTCATACTCAGCTTCCATGGTGGAATCAGTAGTACAAGATTGCTTCACACTCCTCCAACTGATGGCCCCTCCACCCAGGGTGAAAACATATCCAGAAGTAGACTTACTAGCATCTTTGTCTGATTGAAAATCAGAATCGGTGTAACCTTTTGGTGACAATTCGGATCTGCAGTATACTAACACATAAATTTTGTAGCATTGAGATACTTCAATATGTGTTTAACTGCTAACCAATGTTCGAAGCCTGGATCTGATTGGTACCTGCTGACCATGCCAACTGCATAACAGATGTCTGGTCGTGTACAAAGCATAGCATACATAAGACTTCCTACTGCTGTTGCATAAGGAACTGATCTCATTTTCTCTCTTTCCTCAGCTGTTTTTGGACACTGTTCTTAGGTTAAAGGTATTCCATGTCGAAAAGGTAAAAAACCTTTCTTAGAATTTTGCATGCCAAAATAAACCAGTATCTTATCTATATACGCAGCTTGGGAAACTCCAATTTTTCTTTTCTGGCAATCTCGAAAGAGCTTAATGCCAAGAATATAACTGGCTTCCCCCAAGTCCTTCATATAAAACTGTTTTAACAACCAAATCTTGATTGTTGTCATGACTCCCACATCATTACCAATGAGCAGAATGTTATCAACGTAAAGAATTAAAAATACCACTACTTTGCCCACAATCTTTTTTGTACACATAGTGTTCATCTCCGTTTTGATCGAAACCATAAGACTTTATCTTTTGATCAAAGCACATGTTCCAACTCCTAGATGCTTGTTTTAGTCCATAAATGGATCTATCCAACTTTCATACTTTATCCTCTTGGCCCTTAACTATGAAACTATCTGGTTGAGACATGTAAATCTCTTCTTCAAGACGTCCAATTAAGAATGCGGTCTTGACATCCATTTGCCAAATTTCATAATCGAAATGAGCTACAATGGATAAGAGAGTTCGAATAGATTTCAACATAGACACTGTCAAAAAGGTTTCTTCATAATCAAAGCCTTCCTTTTGATTAAAACCCTTTGCCACTAATCGTGCCTTGAAGGTTTCAACCTTCCCATCCACTCCTCTCTTTCTCTTGTATACCCACTTGTATCCAATAGGTTTAATATTTGCAAGTGTTTTTACAAGATTCCATACTTTGTTAGAGTACATAGACTCCATTTTTGATTTTATGGTCTTTTGCCAGGATTCTGAGTCAACATCTTTAAGTGCCTCTTCGTAGTGTCTGAGATCTGAGTCATGCTTATCAGGGATGGGCTCGCAGGCTTCTCCCAAAATCATGTATCTACCAGGTAGTCAGGTTTCTCTCCCACTACGACGAAGTACCGGTGCAATATTAGAATTTTCTGTGGTAACTAAAGTAGTATCAGGTAAATTTGCATCTATACTATCAGGACTTAGTGTTGGATTATCTGACAACTCATGTAAAATCAAGTCACTTCGTGAAATATGTTTCATCACATAGTCTTCCTCTAGATAAACAACATGTGATGAAATAAATACTTTCTGTTCACTAGGACTATAGAACATGCCTCCATGAGTTCCTTTCGGATACCCAATGAACAGACAAGCTTCTGATCTTATTTCCAACTTATCTGGTTGTTGCTTCCGCACATATGCAGTACAACCCCATATACACAAATGTTGTATACTTGGTTGTCTCCCACTCTATAACTGAGTAGGTGTGCTATCAACAGTCTTAGATGGAACCAAGTTCAAAAGATAAACTGTTGTAAGTAGGGCATATCCCCAAAATAATATAGGTAATGTAGCGTAACTCATTATAGATCTAACCATATCAAGTAAATTCCTATTCCTTCGCTCAGCCATACCATTCTGTTGGGGACGGTTAGGTGCAGATAACTGTGGTACAATCCCACACTGCGTAAGATAATCCCGAAACTCACTAGAGAGGTACTCTCCTCATCGATCTGATCGAAGAATCTTCAAGTGTTTACCTAGTTGCTTTTCACCATCTGTCTTAAACTCCTTGAATTTTTCAAAAGTTTCAGACTTGTGATGCATTAAGTATACATAGCCATATCTTGAGTAATCATCTGTGAAAGTCACAAAATACTCATAGCCTCCCCTTGCACTAGTGCTCATAGGTCCGCATACATCTGTGTGTACCAATTCTAAAGGTTCTTTGGCTCTATTTATTTTTCCAGAATACGGTCTTCTAGTCATTTTTCCTTGTAAACAAGATTCAAAAACTGGCATAGGCTCCTTTGCCAAGGGACCCAAAGATTCACTTTTCACCAATTTGTCAATCCTATCAGGGTTAATATATCCTAGACGTAAGTGCCAAAAAGTCTTAGAATTACTATAAGGTGTTTTTCTTTAATTTGATTTAGTACTAGATAAGGCATTAGTTTCATTAATAGGAAGTTTGGAATAAATAGTATGAAGCAAATATAATTCATCTTCTATTATTCCAGAACAAATAAACTTGCCATTCTTATGAACTATGGCTTTGTCCTCAAATAAAGTAGAATATCCATGTTTCCATAAAGATTTAACTGAAATTAAATTTCTCCTCATATCTGGAACATAAAGAACATTATTCAAAACTAAAGATCTTCCATCATTAAACTGCAAATCAACTGATCATACTACTACAGCTTTAACTCGATGTTGCGATCCTAGATAAATGTCAACTTCACCATCACTTAGTTCCCTTGCTGTCTTGAACCCCTGCATGGAATTACAAACATGTTCAGTGGCTTCTGTGTCAATACACTAAGTGTCTATAGACTTCTCCACAAAACATGTTTCAACAACTAGTGATTCAGGCATACCTGAGTTGGTATTTTTCTTTGCCAGATATTTCATGCAATTCCCTTTCCAATGCCCTTTGATACCGCAGTGGAAACATTTTTCCTTTGGTTTATTCTCCTGATTCACAAGCTTTGTTGGTTTCCCAAAACCATATTTACCATTAAAATTTTTGCCTTGCTTCTTCTTTCCTATCTTACCTTTCGGTTTGATAGAAGAAATTTCACCAATGAAAACACTACTTTTTGGCTTAACGATACCTTCAGCCGCAATCAACTCATTCATCAGTTCAAAAAGGGACAGATTCATTTTGCTCATATTGTAATTGAGCGTGAACTGATTGAATGAGTGTAGTAGCGTCTGAAGGATCATATCAACTTGGGTTTCCTTATCGATTACTACACCAAGAATCTGAAGTTCATTAAGGAACCCCATCATTTTTAAGACATGCTCACAAACAGGAGTACCCTCAACCATCTCAGCATTCATTATTCCTTTCATCGCAACTTGCCTTGCGGCTCGCGATTGACTGACAAACATTTCTTTTAAGTTAGTTATTATATCTAAAGCATGCGACATTTCATTGTGTTGGTGTCGAAGCACATTTGACATGGACGCCAAAATATAATATTTAGCCATGTCATCATCCTTAACCCATGTTTCATGATAATCAAGATCTTGCTGGGAAGTTTCATCCGTGGGCTCATCAGCTTTCTTTTCTAGAAGTACAAATTTGTAATTCTTAGAGGTAAGGACAATGTCAAGATTGTGTTTCTAGTCAACATAATTAGGTCCTTCTAACTTATTGTCTTTAAGAATCATAAAGAGTTGGTTCATGCCGGAAGACATCTGAAATAATTTTAAAAATAATATAAGAACTATAGCAAAAAAGGGTTTAAACAAAACTTTTTAAATTCTCATCATAATCATTATGGGGTTCCTCAAACCATAAACTTATAGAGAAAAATCGGATGACTAGTCCTATGGTTACAAATTTCGTTGGGAAAATTTGCTCCCACTAACTAGCGGGAAACCCATTAATTTTCTTAGACTTGATATGTCAAATTAACATCAGATTTCTTTGGCCTCCAATAATTAACGATAAACATCTGTTGGGGAGTTTACCATTATTTATTGATCGAGTATGCACCACTATCAAGAATCTAAAATTGATTACATGAATTAAGTCCTCAATGGGAGAATCCCTTTTCATGCTACCAATTCATATTCTAACTTAAAGAAATTCACACTTATAGTCCATGTTAAGTACCCTCCGTTAGGGAGCTTCACAAAGGAAAACGATGTACCATTTCAATACTATTGTGAATAGATAATGGAAGGTCGTGGGTTTCATTAAGAGCCCTCTCCCACTCGATATTTTTATATGAGGAAATTAAAAGACATATCTGTTTTTGGCTCAATTAACATTCAATGCAATTTAAAATAGAATATCAACAAAAATAAAACATTCATCCCCCAACCAAACTCATGGCCAGAACAATATTTAGATGTATCCCTGCAATAGAGAACCTAGAGATCTAGTCTTCATGTCCTCCTTGTTTGCATTGTCTTTGCTCCATTGACATTTACAAAATTTAAACTACCTCAACATAAGGAGGCTTACATTAAATTACAATAAAACTACTCAACATAAAGAGGTTTACATCAATGAATAACAAAACTAGTTTAACATAAGGAGGTTTACATCGATGAACAACAAAAAATAAAAAATAACAAGTTCTGACCATGGGGGGATTCACACAAACATACACATACAACCACAGGCAGTATAATAAAGCAAGACAGCGGAAAACAAAATTATACAATCCTATAATTATAACTGCGGAAAAATATAATCAGATTATTAATGATCTAGGTTATTAATGACATCAGCCGATCATCATGATTGACGACAAAAAGAATACTAATCCATGATGATCTAGATTATTAGAAATGTAACTGTGGGTGGATACAGGAACTAGATAACTAATGACAGCAAAAAAAAATAAAAAAATAATTAATAGTGAATACATATCCACCATCATCCATCTTCATGATTGATCCACCAAAAAGAAATGATTGAATTGGGTTGGAGTACAGCGGCTGGACTCCCCATAAAAAAAAAAATTAAACACAATGGGTCTGGAGTACGGCGCTGGAACCCCCCATCACCCGATCTCAATTTTTTTGTTAAAAATTAAAACTAATAAGCGCATCCTCAGTCGTTTTTCTCATATGCTATAAAATGACAAGTACAGTAATAACAAATATCATCGATCGCTGCAGTGGTCGTTTGTTATATTGTTTCTCATATTTTAGAAAAAAGCGAGCGACGGTATATGATATACCGTCTCATCATTTAAAATAAATTAAAAAAAAAGTTAATTACTTATTAACTATTAAACTATATTAATTAACTAAATTAAATAATATAATAATAATTAAACCTAATTAATTAACTAATTAAACCTAATTACTACTCTAAACCTACCAATCAGGATTAATTCCCCAAGAAGCATTAAATGCCCAGAATGTTCATGGACGGGGTTTGATACCCCGGCCGGGGTATCATTCCCCGTCCTACGGAATTATTAAAAAAAAATATTTTTTAATTGGGAGAGACGGGGTATCATACCCCGTCCGGGGTATGTATCCCCGTCCGACCATTTAAAAAAAAAATAATAATTAAAATTATTAAGACGGGATATGATGTTCCGTCTGAATCGATTAAATAATCATTAAATAGGAGGGACGGGATATGATATCCCGTCCTTTATATTTTGAGAAACTACATTTCGTTTCTCATATTTGAGAAACAAGAATAGAACGTTTGCTAAAAAATGGCAAAATGAGAAACGATTGCAGAGGTTCGTTTGCTATAATATGGCAAAATGGCATATATAGCAAACGACTGTGGATGCTCTAAGAATCAATTAGATGATTGATTAAAATTAAATCAAAGTGGCTTTGATATCACTGTTGGAATTTTTGTTCTTCCCTATTTTCAAGATCACAATGATCTAATATTTAATCTAATCTCAAATAAAATAAAAAGAATAGATTTCAATAAATATTACCTTCAAGCTTTGATTTCTTGTTTCTTTTTCTCCTTCATAGCTAACTCTAATTCGTCCTCTCCTTTTCTTTTATATCCTGGTAGGAGGCACAAGAGAGACGGTTAGCTTTTACCCTTGCTCTCATATTTATAGAAAAGATGAAAGCGGTTAGGAACTTTAGGAAATCCTAGTTGGGATAAAATTATAATACTGTCCACTATGTATTTGTATTTTGCTCCCCAACTAAAATCTACATTATTATTAGACCCCTATCACAATATAGTTCTACAAGACACCCCTCCTTTACCGATATTCACAAATGTACCCTTGGAATTCGTGATACCACCTCCATGGGTCAATTTGTAACTTAAACCTTGTTTTCACATTTAACCTTTTATACAATCTGACAATGACTATAAAATTTATTTTTTTTACAAAATAAAATTTTGTATATAATAAAATATTTTTTCACTAAAATATACCCATGGGATTTTATTGTCAGATTATACCTTCGTTAAATGAATAAGGGAATATCTTCTCTTTTTAGAGATAGGATTCCGTATTACAAATACATGTTCTCATATTTCTCTTAAGACACATCTAATGCATCGAGGTATTGGTCTAGAAGACCTCACTCTTTGATTTATCAAAATATGCGATATTAAAAAATGAGTTCACTCTATGCTCAGGATTTAGAGGTCATGTTTATATTGCCTTTAACGATAACATTATCTTGTGGTTATTTACAAGTGTAATCATTCTTTGTTGCATCAATTCATACTAAACGAACCAGCACAACAACTTCGATTCGACTCTCTCACTTGTTGTGCTACAGTCTGCCAAATAGAATGCCCAGTTCTATTATAGACGGTGAATGTGTTCTTTGTGCATAGACTTAATTACTATGCAATATGGACCGTGTTGATGCACAATATCAATATTTGTGAATAAAACAAAAATTGCTCTATAAATAAAATAACAAATAAATAAATTTATTTTTTTTTCTAATTATATAACCCTACAGGTTGTTCGAAGGCGGTTGATGTTGTCGGAGATGGCGACGGGATTGGCACCGTCGATGGTGGATGCCGCTGTGGTTGGAGATGACGATCGGGGTTGCTGTTGTAGGAGATGAGGAGATCGGAGAATGAATCGCAGCGGGTGCGACGGCGAGTGGTTGCTGCAATTGTTGAAGTTGATGATGTTGATAATGTTGCCGGAAGTTTGAGGTTGATGCCGACGAATTGTTGTTGATGGCAGCTAGGGTTTTGGTAGAGATAGTTGATGGCGGCTAGGGTTTTTGGATCTTGTTGTTTGATTACGGCTAAGATTTTGGAGACTTGATCAGAAGAGGGAGAGGGATGTCGACTACGGGAGGTTGAGGGATTCCGATAAAGGCGGGAATCACTCAACCTCGATAACGCGGATAAAAATAGTATAGGCCTTATAGGACTATAGGCTCTAATACCTTGTTAGAATTAGGGATAGGAAGACAAACTTTATTAATGATTATTGATTGATTTTAAACTGAGTACAATATGTCTCCTATATATAAGAGGGAAGGGAAGACTAAACTAATCTCTCTCCTAATATAATATATCTATATAATATCTAACAGAACCAAGTCACAGCAGTGGCTGGTATTAAGTCTTATCATTTATTTAATTTTTGATTGTGAGCTGATCATATTTAGTATATATTTTGACATGATTTCTTACTACTGCTTTGTTTCTTCTATGAAGCTTGACATATTTACATTGAATAGTTAATCTATGATTCTTCTTTATTTGTTTGATTCCAGGCCTAATTCAACAAGAAGCTTAAATTAGTTAACAATCCACGAAGGTATAATAATATACCTCAAGACACAGGCAATTAGTTCATCTTTGAATAGGTAGCCCGGTTAACCAGACAACCTGTAGGGACTTACTGCAAATTAGCAAACACAGTGGTTGCCTCTTAGCCACCAACTGGTAAAATAAAGCAGGTACTTTCCATAAAAAATACTTTTGATCTTCTGACGAAAATGGATCAAAGCATTCGATCTAACCCATTTTCAAATTTCGTATTGTTTGTATGTTTCATGGTATTTCTATGAATCAAGGTATAATGTTCTATTTCATCCTTTTAAATTCCATATGGGGTATCTGATTTTGTATCAACTATGACAGGAGATACTTCAGAAAAGCTCAGAGTTAGCCACTGAAGCAAAAATTACCGGAGATAAGGAAGCATGATGTCGGAGAAGTTATAGATCTACAGAATGTAATTTCTCATTGATTGTTCTGAAGCTCTTACTCCTGGGAAATATATAGTGTTTTCAGGTTCATGTGATCCATAACCTTAACCATAATGCAGTAACTGGACGCTACGGACTCAACGACTGCTGGGTTTATTGCCCTTAGAGCATCCACGGTCGTTTTTCTCATATGCTATAAAATGGCAGCTACAGTAATAGCAAATAAGATCGATCGCTGCAGTGGTCGTTTGTTATAATGTTTCTCATTTTTTAGAAAAAAGTGAGTGACGGTATATGATATACCGTCTCATCGTTTAAAATAAATTAAAAAAAGTTAATTACTTATTAACTATTAAACTATATTAATTAACTAAATTAAATAATATAATAATAACTAAACCTAATTAATTAACTACCTAAACCTAATTACTACTCCTAAACCTACCCAATCAGCATTAATAGCCCACTGTCACCTTAATTCACGGACGGGGTTTGATACCCCGGCCGGGGTATCATTCCCCGTCTGAGGGAATATTAAAAAAAAAAAATAGTTTTTGAAGTGGAGAGACGGGGTATCATATCCCGGACGGGATATGTTTCCCCGTCCGACCATTTTTATAAAAAAAATTAATTAAAATTATTTAGACGGTATATGTTCTTCCGTCTCACTCGATTAAATAATGATAAAATCGGAGCGACGGGATATGATATCCCTTCCTTTATAATTTGAGAATCGCATTTCTGTTTCTCATATATGAGAAACGAATATAATATGTTTGCTATAAAATGGCAAAATGAGAAACCGTTACAGCCGTTCGTTTGCTAAAAAAGGGCAAATTGACATTTATAGCAAACGACCGTGGATGCTCTTACCAAGGTTCGCTTCTATTACTATTTATGTATAAAATCATTCTCATTTGTAAGTTAATTATGGCTTATTTATGTTATTTTATTAGTTTTATATGTTTACAACTTGTTATTTGATATGGGTCAGATGACGTGGTCCCTCCTAGACCACAGGATCACCTCATAAAGCGTGCACCGTCGGATCATCCTGGTCCGCTACGTCAGTGCAGAAACCGCCTGGGCCCCTACCACGTCAGCCTGGAAACAGCCAAGGCCTCTGCCACGTCAGCCCTAAACCGCTTGGGCTTCTGCCACGTTAGGCCCATGGGCAACCGGGTCCAGACCCGGCCCCAAACGGATCCAGACCCACTTGGCTTCTCCTATAAATACCAGACCCTCTACATCTTCTACAGGTAATCAGTCTTTTCCCTCAAAAACTCTAGTTACTGTTACTCTCTCTCAGTAGCTCACTAGATCGTTGAAGGGTCTGCCCCCGGGACCAACCCCGGTGTTCCAGACCGTGTGCAGGTACACAGGACTCGAGCCTTCAGATCCGAGCCGAGCCTCCGATCCCCACCTCAATCCCACTTGCTCCCGAGCCGTTCCTCCAGCCGAGGGTCGGGACCACCGTCCACTCTAGAGGTTCCTCCACCAATACAAATCGAGTAGAATTCACGCCTGGTGCATCCACACTCCCCCCAAAAACAAACCGCATCAGGATGGCGCCGTCTGTGGGAAACTTCTAGTGCAGACTATAGCCAGAGCTCGTCGATCAACGGTACTCCGTCATCCCAAGCTCATATGGCGCCCAAGGCCAGGAAAGCTGTTACCTCTGCGCGTCGCCAGGACGCGCCTCTTCAGGGCTTCGCCGCCGACGCTCATGGATCCAACAACCCGGGGGTCAGTCACGGACACCAACTGGGTGCCTCCCATCTGGTCCAGCCCGACCTACGAGGGGTAATCCAGAATCTGCAGGCGAGCCGGTCTAAGGGAGGGGCCGCTTCCAACTCAGCCCCGAACCATCTCACACCTCCATCCCTAGGGCAGGGGCCGGCACTCAGCCGCGTAGGACGGCAGCCATAGGCTCAGCAAAACCGTGTTGTGCGAGCTCCGGTCACCCACCAGGAGCTCCAAGACTTTCGGAAAGAAATCATGGAGGCTATCCGGGGGACCCCCGTCGAAGGGACCGTCCGTCGCTCTCACACCCGTTCGGACGCCGAGGCCAGCGTGTCTCGCATCCCGACAGTCCAGCCAGAGTATGACGATGACATCCTGAAGCGCCCCCAAGAAATGGAAGACCACCTCGACCACTTCGGCGACGGCGGTCCGAGGCCGGCCCAGGGATACAGGCCCATCCGACCCCCTTTCTCCACCGTCATCTTGCAGGCAGAAATACCCCGGAACTTCCGTCCACCTCAATTCGAGACATATGACGGTGAGGGTGATCCTGCTGATCACATGGAGGGCTTCAAGACCCTCATAATGATTCACAGTGCATCGTATACCCTCCTGTGCCGCGCCTTCCCCACCACCCTTCGGGTCCAGCTCGGGAATGGTTCTAGAAGCTCACCTCCGGCTCCATCTATTCTTTTGACCAACTGGAGGGCAACTTCCTCGCCCACCTCGTTACCAGCCGGAAGGCCGAAAGGACAAGTGCGTCCCTATTGGGCCTCCAGTAGAAGGAAGGGGGTCACTCCGGTTGTTTGTCCGAAGGTTCACCACTGAGGCAAGGTCGGTCTCCTCCCTCGACCCATGGTTCGCCTCAGCAGCATTCCGACACAACGTCCGGCATGGCCAGCTGAAAGCCTCCCTAGCGAAGAAGCCTCCGATAGATTTCCCAGACCTCCTGAATCGTGTCGAAAAGTACATTCCGGCTGAGGAGGCCCTGAATCCAGAGGACTCAAAAGAAATTCCTGGGAAGGGGAAACGCAAGGCCGACGAGGCCGAGCCAGCAAGAAAGTCCCAAGAGACGGGGGCAGCCCGAAAAGGGTCCCTCCGATCCCTCGCTTCGAGAGATACACTCCGCTGACGCAGAACGTATCAACCATACTCCTAGCAATCGAAGACAGGGACCTCGTGCAATTTTCCCTCGACCGACCAACAATAATAGCAAGAAGAGGGATCAGCGGTTCTACTGCCGCTTCCACCGGGACAACGGGCACGACACGGACCATTGTCGTGCCCTGAAGGATGAAATCGAGGCCCTCATCCAACGAGGGTACCTCCGGGAGTTCAAACGGGAAGGCACTCGGGACCAGAGGGATACGAGGAACAGGAGGGTTTCCCCTCCTCCTTGAGCACCTAGAAAGCAACCCGAGCGGGATCAGGAACCCGAAGAACCCGAGGGTCAGGCCATCTTGCATTGCATCCACAGAGGGCCCATGGGATGGGAGTCCAACACTTACCACAAGGCATTCGTTAGAGATGTCAATGCCGTCCAGGGCCCCCTCTCCCCCCAGGTACAGCAACTCCCTGTGTATTTCTCGGGAGAAGACCTGGAGGGAGTTCGGCTCCCGCATTGTGACGCGCTCGTCATCAGCCTCAATATGGCAAACTTCGAGGTCCGCCGCATCCTCGTTGACAACAGAAGCTCGGTAAACATCCTCTTCCTAGAAGCCTTCGAGAACTTGAAGCTCCCCCGAAATAAGCTAAAGCCAGCCAGATACACATTGCACAGATTCTCCGACGTCCTAATGCCAATAGAGGGGATTGTCACCTTAGACGTCACAGCTGGTACGACCCCACACTGAAGGACCGAGTCAATGGACTTCATGGTTGTGAACATCAAGGCAGCCTACAATGCCATACTCGGCCGTCCCGGGCTCTGCTCGTTCCAGGGGGTTCCCTCAGCCTACCACCAGAAGATGAAGTTTCCTACCAACAGCGGTGTCGGAATTGTCCGAGGGAACCAAGAAGCTGCACGATCGTGCTATATGACGGCGATCGGGCACGGTGTATTTCTCCTCGATGCCTTCGAGCTACAGCCCAAGAGAACCCAGCCAGAACCAGAGCCGACAGACGAGTTAGAAGATGTCTCGTTCGAGACAGGGGACACGTCAAGGTATTTCTGAGTGAGCTGCTCCCTCGCTCCCAACCTCAAATCTGCCCTGATCGACTGCATTCGCCGCAATGTCGACCTCTTCACCTGGAAGCCCTCCGACATGCTCGGTATCTCTGAGGATCTCATCATGCACAAACTCAGCGTGATCCCCAGTTTAAAGCCGGTCGTCCAGAAGCGACGTAAGTTCACCCCAGAGAGACAACAGGCGGTGAATGCGGAAGTAGACAAACTCTTGTCCGCCCGTTTCATACAAGAGGTCAGCTACCCGAGTGGCTGGCGAACGTCTTGATGGTCAGAAAGGCGAGCGGGAGCTTGAGGATCTGTATAGACTTGACAGACTTCAACAAGGCGTGCCCCAAAGATTCGTTTCCTCTCCCCAGCATCGATGCCCTTATCGACGCCACATCGGGCCACGAACTCCTTTCTTTCATGGATGCCTTCTCGGACTACAACCAGATCCGAATGTTCCCTCCCGATATAGCCAAGACGTCCTTTGTTACGGACCAAGGGCTTGATTACTACCGGGTTATGCCCGTCGGACTGAAGAAAGCCGGTGCTACCTATCAGAGACTCGTTAACCGACTCTTCAAGGATCAAATTGGGCATAATATGGAGGTGTATGTTGACGACATGCTCGTCAAAAGCAAGCAGGGACGGGATCACATCGCCGACCTGGAGGAGGCCTTTGGGGTCCTTCGGACCCACAACATGAGACTCAACTCGGCGAAGTGTGCATTCGGCGTCTCCTCGGGAAAATTCCTCGGGTTCATCGTCTGCCAGCGCGGCATCGAGGCGAACCCCGAAAAAATCCAGGCCATAATAGACATGGCCCCTCCCAGGAACATCAAAGAAGTCCAGAGGCTAACGGGAAGACTGGCGGCCAACGGCCGTTTCCTCTCCAAGTTCGGAGAGAAGTCCCTCCCATTCTTCAAGGCACTGCGTGGAACCGGAGGATTCGAGTGGGGTACTCGGCAGCAAGAAGCGTTCGCCCAATTGAAGGAGTACCTCGCTAACCCCCCTCTCCTCAGTAAGCCCGAACCAGGTGAGCCCCTCTGCCTTTACCTTTAGGCTTCGGAGAACGTGCTCAGCGCTGTCCTCGTTCGAGAAGGGGAAGGAGTCCAAAAGTCCCTGTACTATGTGAGCAAAGTTCTGCTCGACGCCGAGACCAGATATTCTAGAATGGAGAAGATTGCATGCCTTGGTCATGGCTGCGCGGAAGCTCCGCCCCTACTTTCAGGCACATTCAATCCAGGTGCTCACAGACCAACCTCTGAAGGCCATGCTCTATAAACCTGAGAGCTCTGGATAACTTGTCAAATGGTCGATCGAGCTCAGCCAATACGACATCGGCTATCAGCCAAGGACAGCCATCAAAGGTCAAGCCCTCGCCGAGTTCATCACAGAATGCACCATCTCCGAGCAAACCAAAAGTAAGGAGGCTGACCAGGCATGGGAAGTTTACGTCGATGGTTCCTCCTGCGAAGCGGAGAGTGGTGCAGGCATCATTCTACGGGGTCCCGACGGTTTCATCCTTCAGTATTGCCTCGGCCTCAACTTTCCAGCCTCTAACAATGAGGCAGAGTACGAGGCCATGATCGCCGGGCTCACCCTGGCCCATCAGGCCGGTGCCAGACAGATCAGGGCCTTCAGCCACTCTCAGCTCGTGGTCAACCAGATCACTGGAGAGTACGAGGACCGTGACGATCGGATGATCAAGTATTTAGCCGTGGTCCAACGACTGTTGTCGTCCTTCGACGAATCGGTCGTCTTGAGGATTCCTAGGGAGCAGAATGCCCAGGCCGATGCTCTGTCAAAGCTGGATTCCTCTTCCTTCGAAGGCCTCGACCGCACCGTACTGATCGAAGTTCTCCTCAAGCCAAGTACAGACTTCCCCGAGACTCTCTGTATTGAAGACGATGCTCTTCCTGCCGACTGGACCACTCTTATCAAGAAATTTTTAATCAAGGGAGAGCTCCCCAAAGACCGGGCTGAAGCGAGGCAGGTCAGGGTCCGTTCAAAAGGTTCGCCATGATTGACGCAACCCTCTTCAAAAGGTCATACACAACAACAGATGGCAGACCCTACCTCCGCTGCCTGACCCCGGATGAAGCAAAGTACGCCCTCAAGAAGCTGTATGAGGGGATCGGTGGGTGCCATATGGGAAGCCACTTGCTCGCACGAAAGGCTTTGAATCACGGGTATTACTGGCCCATGATGCTGCAAGACGCCCTCGCCCTAGTGAAGAAGTGCGGCCCCTGTCAACGGTTCTCCCCTATGAAAAGGGCCCCGCAAGCGAATCTCCGTTTCATAGCCAGTCCGACCCCCTTCGCAATGTGGGGAATGGATCTGGTAGGCCCGTGCCCGAAGGCAACGGGCCAGCGAAAATTTCTCATAGTGGCAATCGACTACTTCACAAAGTGGATCGAGGTCGAGTCATTGGCAACGATCACCGAGCAACAGACCCAACAGTTCTTCTGGAAACACATCGTCTGCCGGTTCGATATCCCACAGGTGCTCATCACGGACAATGGAACTCAATTCGTAGGTAAATATTTCCAAAAGTTCTTCGAAGATCTCGGGATCCAGCAGCGCTTCTCCTCGGTGTGCCACCCACAGTCAAATGGTCAGGCCGAGAACGCGAACCGCCAAATCTTCGACGGCCTCAAGAAACGGCTCGATAAATCTTCGAAGGGGTTATGGGTCGATGAGTTGCCGAGCGTTCTCTGGGCCCACCGAATGATAAAAAGAATCCCCATGGGAGAGTCGCCATTTAATCTAAAATATGGCACGGAGGCCATCATTCCCCTGAAAATCGGGATCCCCTCACCCCGGATCATGGCATTCGATGAAGCAAGCAACTCTGCACAGCTGCGAGCCGACCTGGACCTCATAGACGAGATCAGGGAGAAGTCCACCATCAAAAGGAACACCTACCAACAGAGGATCGAAAGGTTCTACAACAAAAAGGTGTGCCCCACCGACATCAAACTTGGAGACCTCGTACTCCGGAAGCTGGCGGTATCCAACCCCAGCCAAAAGAGAAAATTGTCCCCAAACTGGGAGGGCCTATACAAGGTATCTGAGGTCGTACATCCGAGGAAGTACCGCCTAACTGAGCCAGAAGGCAAGGTTGTCAAGAGGCCCTGGAATGCGGAGCACCTCATCAAGTTCCTAATGGGGAAGGGTTAGCCTCCACACCCCATGTAAATAATGAAGAATGTAATCGGCACGTCGTGCCTTATTTTTTGTAAAGTTTAAATATATTGTAAATATGCCAGCTTTCTTAAAACAAGTTTATGGCTTCGTACTGATTCTCATTAAAAAACATGACTCGGGCTCGGTGCGCGGTTAGCATCGCGAGCCATAAAAGCTTCCCTTATAAGCTTACGGCCCGGCATTCGGATAGCATCGCAGGCCATAAAAGCTTCCCTTACAAGCTTACGGCCCGGCGTTTGGATAGCATCGCGAGCCAGAAAAGCTTCCCTTACAAGCTTACGGCTCGGCGCTCGGATAGCATCGCGAGCCAGAAAAGCTTCCCTTACAAGCTTACGGCTCGGTGCGGACAGAATTACGAGCCAGATTAGCTTCCATTACAAGCTTACGGCTCAGCACTCGACTACACCCATACCGCCTTCCTGAGAACAAGTGTGGGGACTCGTCGTCGACCCCGAGCAAGGTCGAGGCTTTCTTCAAAGCCACTCGACCGTTACGCTCGGCAACGACCTTCAGCCATGCCCATTACCAGCTTTCTTCCTGGTGTGGAGGCTCGGCATCTGCCCCTAGCATGGTTTGGGCCTCTTCAAGCCCATCAACCTATGCACAAGGCGGCGACCGCCAGCTACACCCGTACCGCCTTCCTGAGAACAAGTGTGGGGGCTCGTCGTCGGCCCCGAGCAAGGCCGAGGCTTTCTTCAAAGCCACTCGACCGTTATGCTCGGCAACGACCTTCAGCCACGCCCATTACCGATTTTCTCCTCGGTGTGGGGGCTCGGTATTTGCCCCTAGCATGGTTTGGGCCTCTTCAAGCCCATCAACCTATGCACAAGGAAGTGACCGCTAGCTACACCCATACCGCCTTCCTGAGAACAAGTGTGGGGGCTCGTCGTCGACCCCGAGCAAGCCCGAGGCTTTCTTCAAAGCCACTCGACCGTTACACTCAACGACGACCTTCCGCCACGCCCATTACTGGCTTTCTCCCCGGTGTGGGAGCTCGGCATCTGTCACTAGCATGGTTTGGGCCTCTCCAAGCCCATCAACCTATGCACAAGGAAGCGACCGCTAGCTACACCCATACCGCCTTCCTGAGACCAAGTGTGGGGGCTTGTCGTCGACCCCGAGCAAGCCCAAGGCTTTCTTCAAAGCCACTCAACCGTTACGCTCGATGACGACCTTCAGCCACGCCCATTACTGGCTTTCTCCCCGGTGTGGGGGCTCAGTATCTGTCCCTAGCATGGTTTGGGCCTCTTCAAGCCCATCAACCTACGCACAAGGCGGTGACCACCAGCTACACCCGTACCTTCTTTCTAAGAACAAGTGTGGGGGTGCGTCATCGACTCCGAGCATGGCTGAGGCTTTCTTAAAAGCCACTCGACCGTTACGCTCGACGACGACCTTCAGCCACACCCATTACCGGTTTTCTCTTGCCATCTGCCCCTAGCATGGTTTGGGCTTCTTCAAGCCCATCAGCCCATGCGCCCGGTGGCAACCGCCAGCTACACCCGTACCGTCCACCATTATGCTCGGCGGCGACCGTCCACCACAACCCCTTCAGCAAAATTTTCATTAAGGTTTAGGGCGCTCGCCTTCAACGAATGCCCCGAGCTTCGAGTCGTTATTTGACCCCCCTCTCACCCGCGAGCAACTCAGGGTTTGCAGCCTTCCAAAGCTAAAACCCCGAACTGTTCGAGGGCGACAGGGGGGCCACCGACCTAAGGCTCTTCCCGATCCTCTGAGCTTCCGAATCAACTGATCGGACCACCACTCACCAACGAACAACCCGGGGTCTTATGGCCCCTAAGGCCAAAATCCCAAATTGTTCGAGGGTGATTGGTGCACCGTCAATCCGGAGCCCTCAGACCAAAGTTTCAACGTCGGGGTGCCCGCCTTCGGCAGGCACCCGGGTCATGAGGCAGTTAAGCTAACTCCAACTCCTGACAACCAACGTGGGAGGAGGGAGGGTTATATAGCCCCCCCAAGAAGCGCAGTTATTGCCCCTGGGAAGCCCAAATGGCGGAAGGCGAAATGTTGCCATTAATGTTCCGGGAAGGCGAAACGTCACCATTAATGCGTGACGGAAGGAAAAACGCCGCCAGTTGGGCGTCATCGACCTAAGGACACCAACGACCTTCTCCCTCGGCGGCGATCCCCTGCAAGGCCGAGCCCGGTCACAATCATCAATGAAATTGTAAAGGTTAAAGGAGTCCGAAATTCTTTTTATTATCACTCATCGCACTCCGGTAACAGCGGCACAAATATAATAGAAGGCTTACAAATCACTCATGCTCGGCTTGAAACTCAAATTCAGCGCCCCCTTCGATTTCCTTCTCGCGCTCGGACGGACCGACCTGGGAAGGCACACCCGCCACTGAGCTCCCCGCATCTTTAGGCTGAGCCCCCTCTAATAAGAAGGTCGGAGAGGGCCCTATCACCGAATTGCTCGCCTCCTCGATCAAACCAACGCCTAACACCAGTTTCAACCGGCGGATCTCCAACTCCTTCTCAACAACGACCTCGCGAAGAAGAGACTCCGAAGCCAACCGCCCACTCGAGGCATCCGAGATCGACCAGTTTGTCTCGATTACCCACCAGTCTCGGTCGGCTATGGCTTTCTTCAGACGAGCGACCTCCAAACCGAGCTCCCTAAACTTGTTCTCAAAATAAGTCACTGCGGCCGCTCGGTCCCGAGCCTGTTTCCGCTGGCGAGCCAGAGCCGTCTCAATGGCCTCCTTCCCTACTCGGACCAGGGAACCCTCGGCAGAAACAGGGTCGGTAGTCAAGACCTCGTGCGTCTATCAAAAAGATGAGAGAAACAACTAATCACAAAAGCGACTAAAAATTGTGCAAGTCACGAAGCCTCTGCCAAAAAGTATCTTTCATTACGTTCAAAAATTGTGCTATAAAAATACGGTGGCCAGTCCGCTCGAGGCATATACAATCAAAAAAAAAAGAATAAGTCTAAGCTATGCTTGAGGGGGGGGTGGAACCTCTTCGTCATCCTAGTCGCCCCCCATCTCCTCGCCACCAGGAGTTGGCAGAAGGTCCGGCTGCCAGTTGAAGTGGAGATGGTCGACCTTCTGATCCGGATAGATCCGCTGGAAATGCTCCTTGGCACGGTCGTAGGCCTCGTCCTGCGCTAGGATCAGGGCATCCGCCAGGGTAATCTCCATGTGCTCCAGGGCCTTCCGCCCCTTCTCCACTTCGTCCAGAATCTTCTGCTCAAGGCAATCCACATCCTTCTTGTGGTGGTCGAAGATCGAGGCCATCTGGGCCTCGTGGACGGCTTCCATGCTCTTCGCCTCCTTCAGCTCGTCCGTCGCCTTGTTCAGTTCGCGGAGATACCTCTCCACGTTCCTCCTCTCGACGAGGATTTCCTTCTCCAAGCACTTCTGAAAGTGCTGCCCGTGAAGCATTGCCTGTCCGAGGAAGAAAGAGTCAGAAAATTTCTAGAACCCAAACCAAATACAAAGTCTCGAACACTCACCGAGACCTGCGCCTGAGACCACCGCATGAAGGCCTGATCAGATGTCTGCACCGCCAGCGCCATCCGATCCCGCTCGGTGGCAATTTTTCGGACGAGCTCGATGGCCACGGGACCCTCGAGCAGGGAGTCCCCTGTACAATCGACCAATCGGGGGCAAAGGGCTGTAGCTACTGTTGCCCCACCATCTGCTCGGCGGTGGGACGAGTGGGGGGAAGCCTCTGCTCTGGGGCTTCGATGGTCCTCTTGCTACTAGAACTTCTGATTTGTTTAATTTATATACAAATATTTTGTACTCATTTACCCATTAAAATTGCTTGTTTTCATTGATATTGCTTATAATTCATCTTATTTCTATAAGATTTCAATTAATTAATTATTTTTGAAGAAATAATATTTTTGATGCAAAAAGTGAAGATTTGTGAAAAAAATCAACAAACAAAGCAAAACTATGGATTTATTAATTTTTATTATTTTGTTGAGTAAAAGTGCGATAAATAATTTTAAAAGGATTTTAATGAGCTAATATGATTTTTAGTTAGTTTAATTAATTTTAAACTAATTTATTTTATTTTACTTAAATCTTAAATACTGGTCTTAATTTGTGTATGCAGTAGCACGTGCTTGCAAGAAAAGGAAAAAGAAGAAGAAAGGAGAAAGAAATAAATATCTGATTACAGAAGGAAGGAAATAAATAAAAGGAGGGGAGTTTTCTGTAAAAGCGTAAACCCTAATTTCTTTTCCCGTTCCCTATAAATATATGCCAAGATTGGAGCACAATTCTTAAGAGGTGACGGCTAATCAAAAAAAATAATAATAAAATAAAATAAACAAAGAGAGAAGAGAGAGAAGTCAGAGCTCTCTCTCTCTCTCTGGCTGCAGCAACACGTGTGGGCGAAATCCAAAAGGGAGAGAGGGCGAGTCAGACGTGCGCACGTAGGGTCTCTAGCTGACGTGGCGCTTCTGATTGCGAGGCAAGGCAGCAGCAGCGCTGACACATGAAGTTGGATCCCTGTGTGGCACTACGAACGAAGCAGAAGCAGCAGGCGTGCGTCCTTTGGCGAGTCGACGTAGCGACGCGACAGCGACAGAGGTGACAGCTTTGTGGGCGACAGAGTCGGTCGGTGACGTGGCGACAAGACAGAAGAGGCGGCGTGTTTTTCCTACTGACGTGTCTTGCTTTGACTCAGTGTTTTGGCTAGGCTCGGCTTTTGAGACAGAGACAGAAGAGAGATAAAGTCTTGGACTCGGTTCTAGAAGTTCGGTTTGCGTTAATTTTATAGTTTTTGTATCTCTTCTTCTCTAATTTTTATGATGCAATCCTAAACAATTTTTGTTAGTTGCAAATTGAATATGAACTAAATTTATTTTTATAGAGGCTAAGATGTAGCCTAGTTTTGTAGAACACAATTTTAATTCCTTATTATTATTCTATTTTTCCTGGTTTTGTTTTGATTTTTATTATTTATGCGTACAATTGGTGGATAGACATTTGTATGATCTTTTAAATCATGAAGAGACCGAACTGGTGATTTGTGATTAATAAAAATTAAATACCGTTATTGGAGGACGTGACCATTAAGAAATCCAAAAATTTTCAATTAATAATTTGATGGATAAGCAAATAATTAGTTGAGAATAATTTTTATACTGCGTGGATAGAGTAGTTAATATTTTTAGGATTTTGGTCTACAACTTGGAAAGATAATATTTTTATTCATAAGGAGTTACAATTTGTGTGTGTGATAAACGAGGTGAAATCAAGAGCCCTGTTACCGCTGATTTCGGTGTGAGGGTAAACAGATAGAATTTGTGAGTTCGTGAAAAACCTGAATAGCAGATCCGAACCTGTTCGTCTGAGTTGGGCTGCTGACTCCCGCCGTACACCTGCAAGGAAAGTACGAAACACCGGGTTTGATCCCGGCGACGCACCCTCCGACGCTCTTGTCAGTCACCAGTGATATGATTAAGAAAGAGCTTTTTATTGAAAAGTATTGATCAACCTGTAACAGTGGTTGGTGGGGGGTATTTATAGTCGCCGTTGGGATCAGATTAGGAATGTGATCCTGTGATCTGATAAGGCATAAAATCCTCGTAATCAGATTAGGAATGTAATCCCTTAATTCCCAGTGAGAGCAAATCAGGCCTGTTGATTTGGTCAAATCAGTAACCCTGATTTTTCTCTTGCTGATCTGGGTTTGTCTTGGGTCGGGACCCATACCCAGTTGGAGTGGATCCGTTCGCGGGTTATTGGATCTGTGAGAAGGAGACCCAGTACCCGCTTCGGACCCGCTAGTAGGTGAAATTACCGTTTTACCCCTGAGCTTTGAGATTCGCGTCCGATGTGAACGGTCCCAATTTAATCCTATTTTTAGCCATATCACGAGCCCCCCACTCCTAAAGACTGAGTGTAATCAGCCTTTGAGGAGTAGTTTAACTGTTCTAATGGCGCACGGGATTTTATCGGTGTTCTTAAGGGAGCTTGGAATCTTGCTCGGGGTGTAACAGTGTTATTATGGGCTTGTAAAATGCCCAAAAATATTCTCAGAATTTTCTGGATTTTTGGTGATTTTTCCAGATTTTTCTGAATTTTTTCTCATTTTTTGAATTTTTTATTCATTTTCCGAATTAAATAATTAATTATCGAAAATATTAAATAATTATTCTAATTAAATAATTATAGTTTTCAGAATTTAAAATAATTTTTCTGAATTTATAATTATTTTAAAAATTTTTATTTAATTTTTTCCGATTTTTTAAATATTTTTTTCGGATTTTTTAAATAAAAAAACAATTAAATAAATAAATTAATTAAATTAAATAATACCTGACACGTGGCGCGTTCTGCGCCGTCGGATCCTGGCACGAATCTCGAGGAGGCGCGCTTTTCGAAAAAACGTTATCTTGTCGTTTAGCGCGCGTGGCGCGATCTGGATCGTCCATCACCAGAAGCGTGAATTTCTGAAAGATCCAACGACCGTAGTCGTTCGGCTGGATTTTTTCTCCAATTGCAGCAGGATCGGGAAGGGGTTGCTCGGCAGCCGTCCGAGAGGTAACTTCGCCCAACTACGTAGCGCCACGTGGCACCAATATATATTTTCTATATTATTCTTTTTTTGTCTTTTTCCTCTTCTTCTCTCTTTCCGCTGCTCCTTCTTTCTTCTTCTTCGTTGCTTTGTTCTTCGTTCTGTTTCCTTCTCCTTCGTTGCTCGTCATCACCCCTCCGACGTCGCCTTCGTGGGAGACGAAGTTGACGGGAGCGGCGACGGTGGAACCCTGGCGAGGCGTACGGAGTTCGTCTAGAGCTTAGTGAGTACTCCGAGCTTGGCGACGGAGGACCTCGGCGAGAGAGAGGGTCTCAGCGACGGGGTGAGTTTGCGAACGAGGAGGCAAGCTCGGCGACTGAGTGCAGCTCGGTGGCACAGCTTGAAGAGAGGGAGAGAGAGCTCGGGAAGATGAGCTCGGAGGCGGCGGATGTGGAGCTCGGCCGCGAAGGTCATGGAGGCGAGCTCGCTGTTAGAGCTCGGCATGGCGATTGTGTCGCTCGACGACACAGCTTGAAGAGAGGGACTCGAGCTCGGCCATGGAGCTCGACGAAGGACTGTGGGGAGCCTGAAGTTGGGTTCGGAGCTTGGAGCTCGGGATTAGCGCTCGGTGAGGGAAACGCTTCGAGCTTGGCTAACTCGCGAGGGGGGAAGCTCGACGAGGTTGGAGGAGCTCGGCAGCAGAAGTCGAGCTGACGATGGTGAAGGTGTTGGAGCTTCGGAGAGAACGGAGGTGAGGAGGTGCTGCTCGGAGATGAGGGAGAAGCTTGTAGAGGAGTTCGGTTTGTCGGCTTCGGCGGAGGGGAGCTCGGCATGTAGTTGCGAGTTCAAACCATCTTGAAGATGAGCTTCAGGTTTTGTTCTCTTGGTTTTGGCGGGAACGAGCGGAAGAAGAAGGTGAAGTGGGTTCGGGTTTGGGATCCTAACGGGTCCGAACCCGACCCGTTCTACCCTTAAATTTTTTTTATTTTTTTTTTCCTTCTTCCTCGCTGTTTCTTGTTCGGCGAATCCGAGCGCGGATTTTGAGGTGCATTCTTTGGCCATTTTGCAGCTCGGTAGGGCAGTAGCTCGGATTGGAGATCCGAACTATGTGGCTTGATCTGAGCCTTTGGATGGTGGCACAAATCTCGAGACGGGCTCAGTTTCCAAGAAAACACTATCTTATCGTTTAGCGACGCTGGCAAGATCTGGGCCGTTGGATGATGGCACGAATCTCGAGACGGCTCAGTTCCCAAGAAAACGTTATCTTGTCGTTTAGCGTCGCTGGCAAGATCTGGGCCGTCTGATCGAGATCTTACACGAATGTTGAGGAGAAAGTGTGTTTTCTCCGTTTACAGGATCGGGAAGGCACTTGCTCGGCAGCCGACCGGGCTCTTTGATGTTGGGGCTCGGACGGGTAGAGCTCGGATGGGAGTGGCTCGGCTCGGCTCGTGCGAGTGGCTCGAATGGGAAGAGCTCGGATGGGAAGAGCTCGGATGGGAGTGGCTCGGCTCGGCTCGTGCGAGTGGATCGGCTCGGATTTCCGAGCTATTCGGCGCAGCTGCATTGAGGTCCACTTTCCCGGTGCTACGGTGGTCCGATCGGGGCGTGCGACCCCTCGTTTCGAAGCTAGTTCGAAGATCTACAACTTCTCTTTAGGAGTGGGATGAAGATTCACCCTCCTTCATGGTCAAAATAGCCCCACAAGATGCTTGTCTTCATGAAGTTGATAAGTACTTTGGTCTTGGGGATTTTGGAAGAGGAGCTCCGCTCCTAGGGGCGGAGAAGATGTGCCAGGAAGACCCTTGTGCTTGGAAGACCCTTGGGTTAGGAAGACCCTTGGGCTAGGAAGACCCTTGTAAGGTGTGCTAGGAAGACCCTTGGGGCGAAGAAGAGGCGCAAGTGGGTCGGATCGCTAGTCGCTCGGCTAGGAATACTGAGCGACGTGGAGCGATCTGAGCCGCTGGATCTCAGCGCGGATCTCGAGGCGGGCACAGTTTCCAAGAAAACACTATCTTGTCGTTTAGCGACGCTGGCAAGATCTAGGCCGTTGGATGATGGCACGAATCTCGAGATGGCTCAGTTCCCAAGAAAACGTTATCTTGTCGTTTAGCGTCGCTGGCAAGATCTAGGACGTCTGATCGAGATCTTACACGAATGTTGAGGAGAAAGTGTGTTTTCTCCGTTTACAGGATCGGGAAGGCACTTGCTCGGCAGCCGACCGGGCTCTTTGATGTTGGGGCTCGGATGGGAAGAGCTCGGATGGGAGTGGCTCGGCTCGGCTCGTGCGAGTGGTTCGGATGGGAAGAGCTCGGATGGGAAGAGCTCGGCTCTGGAAGAGAGCTATTTGTGAGACCAGTGTGAGGAGGGACCCTATGAGAGAGTTGAGCTCCAAACTCGGTGAGAAGAGGTCCGCTTCGGGGGCGAGCGGAGGGAAGAGCTCGGCTCTGGAAGAGAGCTATTTGTGAGACAAGTGTAAGGAGGAACTCTAGGAGAGAGTTGTGCTCCAAACTTGCTGAGAAGAGATCCGCTTCGGGGGCAAGCGGAGGGAAGAGCTCGGCTCTGGAAGAGAGCTATTTGTGAGACAAGTGTAAGGAGGAACTCTAGGAGAGAGTTGTGCTCCAAACTTGCTGAGAAGAGATCCGCTTCGGGGGCGAGCGGAGGGAAGAGCTCGGCTCTGGAAGAGAGCTATTTGTGAGACAAGTGTAAGGAGGAACTCTAGGAGAGAGTTGAGCTCCAAACTCGTTGAGAAGAGGTCCGCTTCGGGGGCGAGCGGAGCAAAGAGCTCGGCTCTGGAAGAGAGCTATTTGTGAGATGAGTTTGAGGAGCAACTCTTGGAGAGAGCTGTAGCTCCGAACTCGTCGAGAAGAGGTCCGCTTCGGGAGCGAGCGGAGGGAAGAGCTCGGCTCTTGAAGAGAGCTATTTGTGAGACAAGTGTAAGGAGGAACTCTAGGAGAGAGTTGTGCTCCAAACTTGCTGAGAAGAGGTCCGCTTCGGGGGCGAGCGGAGGGAAGAGCTCGGCTCTGGAAGAGAGCTATTTGTGAGACAAGTGTAAGGAGGAACTCTAGGAGAGAGTTGTGCTCCAAACTTGCTGAGAAGAGGTCCGCTTCGGGGGCGAGCGGAGGGAAGAGCTCGGCTCTGGAAGAGAGCTATTTGTGAGACAAGTGTAAGGAGGAACTCTAGGAGAGAGTTGTGCTCCAAACTCGTTGTGAAGAGGTCCGCTTCGGGAGCGAGCGGAGGGAAGAGCTCGGATGGGAAGAGCTCGGATTCCTGCTCGGATGGGAAGAGCTCGGTTCGGATTGGAAGAGCTCGGATGGGAAGAGAGCCATTTGTGAGATGAGTTTGAGGAGCAACTCTAGGGGAGAGCTGTAGCTCCGAACTCGCTGCTTATGTGAGAGAATCAACGGTTGTGGGAGCAATTCCGAATGGCGAACCACTTCTAACCCGCTGAAGAGCAGGTTATTTGAAGCAGAATCGAGCCAAGTGTTGGACTCCGAACCATCGGTAGAGGTGTTCAACGGTCGTGGGAGCAATTCCGAATGGCGAACCACTTCTAACCCGCTGAAGAGCAGGTTATTTGAAGCAGAATCGAGCCAAGTGTTGGACTCCGAACCATCGGTAGAGGTAGTCAACGGTTGTGGGAGCAATTCCGAATGGCGAACCACTTCTAACCCGCTGAAGAGCAGGTTATTTAAAGCAGAATCGAGCCAAGTGTTGGACTCCGAACCATCGGTAGAGGTAGTCAACGGTTGTGGGAGCAATTCTGAATGGCGAACCACTTCTAACCCGCTGAAGAGCAGGTTATTTGAAGCAGAATCGAGCCAAGTGTTAGACTCCGAACTCGTTGGGAAGAGCTTAGTAAGTTGCAGGAGCAGCCATGTAGAAGAGGCTGGGCTCCGAACTCATCCTTCAGTGAGTCACGACTCGGAGAGGTAGAGATGAAGCAAGAGCAACAATTTCCAATAAAAAAATGTAAAGTTTTATTGAAATAAACTAAGTGGCTGCTTCAATATGGCGAGCCCTTATTACATGCTATTGGCCGGATTACAAGCATCGGCCTTATTAAAAGTCAAGATCCTGCTTCTATGATAAGGTGAAGACCTCTTGGGAAGAGCCGGGAGGTTCTGAGTCTTAAAGCTCGGCGGGCCCTTCGGTTCGTTTGTTGGCTCCTTAGGGGGGAAGCTTGGCCCCCTCTTTCTGGACGAACTTGGTCAGGTGCCCCCGCTGTATGAGTTCTTCGATCTCCTCCTTCAGAGCCCGACAATCTTCCGTGTCGTGGCCGTGGTCCCTGTGAAAGCGGCACCACTTATGCTTGTCCCTCTTCTTGCCAGCTGTATTCATTCTCGGGGGAGCGCGGAGGAGCCCTTCCTTGTCCACCTCCATAAGAACTTCTGATATATTGGCAACGAGGGGGGTGAACTTCTCAAACCGAGGAGTCGGGCGGCGCTGGCCACTGCCATCCTTCTGAAGCTTCTTAGCCTCTTCTTCTTCGGTCAGCTTTCGTTTCGTCCCTGAGGTAGACCCTCCGAAGCTTGGAAGGTAGGCAGCCTCTTCGGCATGAATGTACTTGTCACACCTGAGAAGGAGGTCGGCAAAGTTCCGTGGAGGCTTCTTAGAAATAGAGGAGCGGAGGCTGGAATTGAAGACGTTGGATTGGAAGGCGGCTGTTGCGACGGATTGGTCGAGGGAGGCTATGGACCTGACCTCCGCAGTGAACCTCTTCACATAGTCTTTCAACTTCTCTCCCTTCTCCTGGCGGAGCTGGAGTAATGAGAGGCTGGTCTTCTCTGTGTGTCTACTACTCATGAAGTGAGTGATGAAGAGGCTCTCGAATTGCTCGAAGGAGAAGATGGAAGAGGGAGCAAGGTGGGAGTACCATTCCCTAGCCGACCTCCTCAGGATGGCGGGGAAGGTCTTGCAAAGTAAGGCGTCCGAAGCCTGGTGGATGAGCATGAGGGTCTTGAAGCTTTCGACGTGGTCCACGGGGTCCGACTCCCCCGAGTAAGTTTCGAACTTCGGGGGTTCGAATCCCCTCGGGATGGGAGCCTCCATGATGGTTCGGGAGAAAGGGGGTCTGCTCGGACGGATGGTTCTGCTGTTCGACCCCTCCCCCTCGTCCATTCGACCGATTCGCCTCTCCACCTCATGGAGACGGCAGTATAGGGCATAGTCCCTCCCGCGGTAGTCGAACGAGTCTCTGGACTCGTCTTCGTAGGAGGGAGAGCCGGGGCTACGACGATGGTCGTCCCGAGAGCGGCGAGGGCTAAGTTCATGCTGCCGGCGGTTAGGAGCTGGCGGAGGAGAGGCGGGCCTACGGCAAAGACTGGGAACCTGTTGGGGCGAAGGAACCCTTTGGGCCTCATTGTTGTTGGGTCGGAGGTTAAGAGCCTGCAACATTGTTGCTTGAAACTGCAGGAACTCGGCGCGGGTGATGGGCGCCTCATTGTTCCTCGGCTGATGCCGACCGGCAGGAGAGTGGCGCCTCCTCCTGTAATGCCCGGGTGACTCTCTTCTTCCCCTTCGGACAGGAGACCTTCTATAATCTCGGTGGTGAGGGGACCGCTCACCCGGACGTTGTTGGCGGGAGGCTCCCTCTCGGGCCCGCTTCTCGTCCAGACGATGGCGTAGGTCCCCTTCCTTCTTCTGATTTTAGGGATTGTGAGAGGCCATGGAATCCGTAGAGGTGTTGTGTATGGGGACGCGATCCTGATTGAGCGGTTGCTGCATACGAGAGCCCCCCGCACCGGCATTCTGAGGACCGGTGGGAACCCTGGGGGGTTGCTGATTCTGAAGAGGAGGCTGATCTTGAAGAGGGTCCTCCACTTGAAGCAGGGGTTGTCCCTGCTGCGGAGCGGGTTGGATGGGGACTACCTCTTGCTGATCAGCGGGGTTGGGTCCACGGTTGGACCCCCTAGATCTGACCTTTCTGGGAGGCATGGCTGGAGAAGAGCCAGTAGACGGGGAAGAGGCAGAGGCTATTCTTATGGTTTTCCCACAGACGGTGCCAATCTGTTACCGCTGATTTCGGTGTGGGGGTAAACAGATAGAATTTGTGAGTTCGTGAAAAACCTGAATAGCAGATCCGAACCTGTTCGTCTGAGTTGGGCTGCTGACTCCCGCCGTACACCTGCAAGGAAAGTACGAAACACCGGGTTTGATCCCGGCGACGCACCCTCCGACGCTCTTGTCAGTCACCAGTGATATGATTAAGAAAGTGCTTTTTATTGAAAAGTATTGATCAACCTGTAACAGTGGTTGGTGGGGGGTATTTATAGTCGCCGTTGGGATCAGATTAGGAATGTGATTCCTGTGATCTGATAAGGCATAAAATCCTCGTAATCAGATTAGGAATGTAATCCCTTAATTCCCGGTGAGAGCAAATCAGGCCTGTTGATTTGGTCAAATCAGTAACCCTGATTTTCCTCTTGCTGATCTGGGTTTGTCTTGGGTCGGGACCCGTACCCAGTTGGAGTGGATCCGTTCGCGGGTTATTGGATCTGTGAGAAGGAGACCCAGTACCCGCTTCGGACCCGCTAGTAGGTGAAATTACCATTTTACCCCTGAGCTTTGAGATTCGCGTCCGATGTGAACGGTCCCGATTTAATCCTATTTTTAGCCATATCAAGCCCTATAACTAATTTTACCATTAACAAATTACAAGAGCTTCACTGTTTCACAGCCCTCTCCCTCATCACAAATTTAGTTAGCTTTAATTAGATTAAGTTAACTTAGTTGTTTTATCCGTTATAAATTTCAATCTGCCAAATAGTGATTAATCTAGTGATATCGGTACTCAATAAAATATCTAGTTCCTGTGGGTTTGGCACTCTATTCACTTAAACTATACTACTTGTTGCGATTTTGTAAACTTCAAATATTCACACCAAGTTTTTGGCACCGCTGCCGGGGACTAGTTATTTTTTTATTGATATTGAAAATTGCTAGATTATTAATAGTTTGGATTTTTTGTAATCATTTTTATTTTATTATTATTTTACATCTTTATTTTCTTTTGACTAACTTTTACATTTATTTATTTTTCTTATTTTATTTTTTTTAGTTTTTCTATTTTTTTATTTTTTTTTCTCTTTTTCGATACTTATATTTCAGGACATACACGTACATTATCATGGGGAACGATGAAAACAGGCATTTGAGAGATTATGCTATGCCCTCAATTTATGAATCAAGCATAAAGAAGCCGGTTTTTTAAGCTAACGATTTTGAGATTAAACCGGCAATGATTCTAATGATTCAACAGACTGTTCAATTTTGGGGACTACCGCACGAAGATCCTTATGTTCACACTGAAAATTTTCTAGAAATTTGTGACACTTTCAAGCACAATGGAGTATCAGATGATGCAATTAGATTGAGACTCTTTCTTTTTTCACTACGAGATAAGGCGAAGGCTTGGCTACATTATCTACCACCAGGTAGTATTACTACTTGGGAGAGACTTGCACAAAAAATTTTAGCCAAGTATTTTCCACCAGCAAAGACATCAAAGCTAAGAAATGATATTTGCACATTTACTCAATTTCAGACTGAGTCTTTGTATAATGCGTGGGAAAGATACAAAGAGTTATTAAGAAAGTGTCCTATCATGAACTACCGAAATGGCTGCAAATGCAAACATTCTATAATGGTTTGGGAGTTACACATAGATCTATGGTTGACGCAGCAGCTAGTGGTGCACTAATGAGCAAAACGTACAAAGCATCCTATGATCTTTTAGAGGAGATGGCATCAAATAATTACCAGTGGTCTTCAGAGAGAACAATGCCAAGAAAAGTAGCTGGAGTTTTTGAACTTGATCATTTTTTCTACTTTAAATGCAAAAAATGATATTTTATCTAAACAAGTAGAAAATATGAATTTAAATGTTATTCAATCTAATATGATTTGTGATCTTTGTGCAGAAAATCAGTCAAGTTTAGATTGTCAAGTGGGCAACCTTTTTGCTCCATCAAATACCGAACATGAAAATTTTGTATCAAACTTTCAAATGCAAAACAATCATTATGCAAACGCATACAATCAAGAATGGAGAAACACCCCCAATTATTCATGGAACTGCAATCAAGGAGTAGTTGTGAAACCTCAAAATTTTACACAGCAAGAAAAGAAGCCGACACTTGAAGACATGTTTATGCACTACATGCAAAGGGCAGAACAATACATACAAAAGACAGATTTGGCAATCCAAAATGTTGCAAATTCAACTTCGGCTTCCATTCACAATCTTGAGGTACAAATTAGTCAATTTTCAAATATTCTTAACAAAAAAACTGCAGGAACATTACCACACAACATAGTTGTCAATCCCAATGAGCATGTCGAGGCTATAACACTAGGAAGCAGGAGGACAATTGAGCATCCACAAGAAGAAATTTTCGAACAAAAGGTGGGTGCAAAGGAAAAAGAGTACGAACAAATCATGGAGGAACAAATTCAGCATAAGCAAGTAACGTATAATGTTTTTAATTCCATAAAGCTTCCTCCTGAAGAACAGTCATGTATTCAAGTAAAACTGATTTAATTATGGGCGAGAAACATAAGGCTAAATTTGAAAAGTCACCAATTAAAGTATGTCCAACAAATTCAGAAACTTTTGAAACTGAAAAAGAAAATATTTTTGAACATGTTATGTATTTGAATGCTGCACCCTCTATTTATTCATTTTTACAGCAAAAGTTCAAAGAGGTGGGGGAATCAAAGACATCATCATCACGAAGGAAACGCCTCAAATTGGAGCTTGAATCTGATCCACATTTGAAGAGAAAAATTAGAAAGGATGTTTTAATGTTGTTGGATCTAGGCGTTACATAACCATCTCACCCCCATGTATGGTTGAAGACTTAAAACTTAGCGCTTCTTGGAAGGCAACCCATGTTTTCTTTTATTACTTTTAGGTTTGATTTATCTTTTAGTTTATTTTACTTTAATTTTTGATTTGATCTTGTAGGATTGCATAAATTTTGGAAGTTGCCGGGCGGAGCTGTTTTGTACGCCTTCATTGATGGCTGTTTTTGAGCAGTATGGAGTCAGAATCTGGAAACCTGATTTAAAGAGAAATTGTATACAATTGTCTTAGCTTTCCAGTAAAAAAAAATCAGCCCATTTGGACATCTACAGCTCCAGATATCGCCAAAATACTGAACGCCGTGCGTGCAGAAATTTAAAGAAGAATCAGGGGAGAAATTCTAAACTTTTTGCATTCCTTTTGTTTTTCTTTTCTTTTCCCATTGAGGAAAATGTGATATTCAAGTTTGGGGGAAAGGTTTACAAATTTATTATTTATTTTTTGAAAAGAAAAACCAATTGAATTAGGCTCACATTTACACTTTTGAGTTCTTCATTGTGATAAGCATTGAAATAATTTTTTGGGATAGACAATTGCTTATAAAGCAAGAGTAAGCATACTTATTTACTTTAGAATTATTGGCATTTACAATTCCTTAAAACATTTACAATTCCTTAAAAAATTGTGGAGTCATGCTATTATATATAAAAGACAAATGTGATGCTTTTTCTTGTGATTATTCCCTTTGATCTAGTCCTAAACAGGATTTAAGTAAATAGAGTAATAATGAAAGAAAAAAAAAATTATGAATAAAGTCAATCTACTCCAATGTTTTGAGTTGCTTAGTAACTAGGAGTATTCATCACCAATGTTTACTTTTACGTCAAACGGCAACTTGAAATATGAGTATGCAAAGCACTTTAAGTTTGTGACTTGTTGAGTAACCGGGTGAATTTATCACAAATTTTTTGCATTCGCGTCAAAAGGCAAGTGACAACTTAGAGAAAAGACTTTAAAAAAATATAAAAATTAAAATTAAAATTAAAAAAACTCTAATTTGCAACTCGGTTTGTAGTAGTGAGAAGGGATAATCACAGATTGAGTTGTTACATACTATAATTACATTAATTGCACGAAAAATATGATTGGGTTTGGAATTATGAATAAATAATTGCACTGGAGAAAGTGAGTATGCTTGGTTTTACTTTATTTGCTATTGTTTATAATTTTAATTGAAATTTTGATGCTTGCATGATAAGATCTCTTGGTGTGATGGGTTGAGTCTACTATTATTATTCCCTTGTTCATGATTCTACTTTTTGCTCGAGTACAAGCAAAATCTCAAGTTTGGGGGTATTTGATGTGTCTAATTTATATACAAATATTTATACTCATTTACCAATTAAAATTGCTTGTTTTCGTTGATATTGTTTATAATTCATCTTATTTCTATAAGATTTCAATTAATTAATTATTTTTGAAGAAATAATATTTTTGATGCAAAAAGTGAAGATTTGTGAAAAAAATCAACAAACAAAGCAAAACTATGGATTTATTAATTTTTATTGTTTTGTTGAGTAAAAGTGCGATAAATAATTTTAAAAGGATTTTAATGGGCTAATATGATTTTTAGTTAGTTTAATTAATTTTAAATTAATTTATTTTATTTTTCTTAAATCCTAAATTCTGGTCGTAATATGTGTATGCAGTAGCACGTGCTTGCAAGAAAAGGAAAAAGAAGAAGAAAGGAGAAAGAAATAAATATCTGGTTAAAGAAGGAAGGAAATAAATAATAGGAGGGGAGTTTTCTGCAAAAGCGTAAACCCTAATTTCTTTTCCCGTTCCCTATAAATATATGCCAAGGTTGGAGCACAATTCTTAAAAGGTGACGGCTAATCAAAAAAATAATAATAATAAAATAAAATAAACAAAGAGAGAAGAGAGAGAAGTCAAGCTCTCTCTCTCTGGCTGCAGCAACACGTGTGGGCGAAATCCAAAAGGGAGAGAGGGCGAGTCAGACGTGCGCACGTGGGGTCTCTAGCTGACGTGGCACTTCTGATTGTGAGGCAAGGAAGCAGTAGCGCTGACACGTGAAGTTGGATCCCTGTGTGGCGCTACGAACGAAGCAGAAGCAGCAGGCGTGCGTCCTTTGGTGAGTCGACGTAGCGACGCGACAGCGACAGAGGTGACAGCTCTGTGGGCGACAGAGTCGGTCGGTGATGTGGCGACAAGACAGAAGAGGCGACGCGTTTTTCCTACTGACGTGTCTTGCTTTGACTCAGCATTTTGACCAGGCTCGGCTTTTGAGACAGAGGCTGAAGAGAGATAAAGGCTTGGACTCGGTTCTAGGAGTTCGGTTTGCATTAATTTTATATTTTTTGTATCTCTTCTTTACTAATTTTTATGATGCAATCCCAAGCAATTTTTGTTAGTTGCAAATTGAATATGAACTAAATTTATTTTTCTAGAGGCTAAGATGTAACCTAGTTTTGTAGAACACAATTTTAATTCCTTATTATTATTCTATTTTTGCTGGTTGTGTTTTGATTTTTATTATTTATGCGTAAAATTGGTGGATAGATATTTGTATGATCTTTTAAATCATGAAAAGACCGAACTGGTGATTTGTGATTAATAAAAATTAAATACCGTTATTGGAGGACGTAACCGTTAAGAAATCCAAAAATTTTCAATTAATAATTGGATGGATAGGCAAATAATTAGTTGAGAATAATTTTTATACTGTGTGGATAGAGTGGTTAATATTTTTAGGATTTTGGTCTACAACTTGGAAAGATAATATTTTTATTCATAAGGAGTTACAATTTGTGTGTGTGATAAACGAGGTGAAATCAAGAGCCCTAGAACTAATTTTACCATTAACAAATTACAAGAGCTTCACTGTTTCACAACCCTCTCCCTCTTCACAAATTTAGTTAGCTTTAATTAGATTAATTTAACTTAGTTGTTTTATCCGTTATAAATTTCGATCTGCCAAATAGTGATTAATCTAGTGATATCGGTACTCAATAAAATATCTAGTCCCTGTGGGTTCGACACTCTATTCACTTAAACTATACCACTTGTTGCAATTTTGTACACTTGAAAATATTCACATGAACTTCCCCCCGCCTCCCAGGACGCCCTCGGCGTGTGGGGGTGTTGCCTCTTGGTCCTCTTCGGGGATGGCTCCATGGCCGCCGAGGTCGGCCCGTTACCGGACCCAGCGCCCTGGGTAGCCAGCTTCTCCTGCTCTGCCTTCTTCACCTTCTTTGCTTTCCTCTTGGTGGCAGCATCTATCAAAGCATGCCTGTCGTCGACCTGCTGGGACGTCATCTCTGCAAAAATAAAAGAAGAGGGGCTAACGTTAACACGAAGGCAGGAAGACAAAAATTCAGAAAGAAAACATACTAGGGTCGGCTGGGCTCAGTCCGGCCCGGGTCAGGTGCATCTCCGTCACTCGAGGCCACACTATGTTGTGCCCCCTAACAATTTTCTCCACATTCTTCCACTCCTTCTCCGTCAGATCGCTACGCTTCGAAAGCTTGTGATTCGGCTTAAAGAAATTCCAAGAGGTCGGAATCCCCCAAGACTTCTCACTCCGAACTACAAAATATTTCTCTTTCCACCCTTTGATGGATTCCAGATGGCTGTGCATCACCTTCTTGTGAGGACTAAGCGAGAAGTAAAAGATCCCCTCCGCATCGCCCAGCGAGCTAATCCCTAAGATCGTGCGGAAGTACTTTAGCCTCGGCTTGACCCCCTTCTCCTTGCACTTCAAGATGAAACAGATCAAGTGCTTCCAAGAGTTGGGGTCGTACTGCATCGGGCTTAACTTCGCCCAATTCAAGACCCGCTTAATGAAAAGGTGCAGCGACAGCCATAGCCCCGAGACAAAAGCGTCCTCAGGAAAAATGCAGTAACTCGGTGCAAGAAAAGTCATGGGGCGAATGCCAGGGCTCGGAATCAACACTTCGAATTCCTGAGGAATGAAGTAGGCGGCCCTCAAAATGTGAAGGTAGTCTGCCTTCAATACATATTGAACGTTGTCCATCCGGATCTTCACCTGACTCTCATCGCCCGGCACAGGAGGAAGAGGATCGACATCTTTGACGTCGTCGGGATGCATCCTGATCGATCCTGGATTCTTGGAAGATACCGGGGAAAATTCGAACCCCAATCTAGTGACTTGTTTTTCCGGAGGAGGGGGGCTATCCAGGAGGCTCAACTTCCTCTCAGGTGACAGTGTCGACAAAGGGGGCAAAGGTGGGAGACCACTCTCAACCTCGGCTGCCCCTCCTGCTGGGCCTTTGCCCCCACCTTCCCGAGCATCGTCTTCCTCGACATTCCGATCGGGCTCCTCTCGATTCTCATCGGATTCTCCCCCATCCTTAACGTCCCCCTCTCCCTCAAAATCCTGATCCTCCTCGTCATCCTCTTCATCCTCAACGTCCCCCTCTCCCTCGGGGTCATGTTCTTCCTCATCGACATCCTCTTCCTCCTCCTCGCCCTCGTCCAAGGGCTCCTTTCCCAGCCTACGAGACCTCAAAGGTGACACAACAAAGACCACATCACCCCCACAGTCTGACCCTGGGTCTGACAAAACTTCCTCTTTGACCTTATAGTCACCCAAATCCCAAGACGTCTCCGGGGACTCTGATTCCTTGCCAGAACGGCCTGACGAGCTGGCCTCTGAGCCAGACTGAGAGTGCGACATTATTAGATCAGAAATACTAACCTGAGATATGGACCATGCAATAAACGGAAAAAGTCACCGACGGCAAGTAAGACCTGTTCTTAAAAATTGGAAAATGCAAGAAGTGAAGGAAAGAAAAGTGGGGAGGGGGGAGATTTATAGCGGAGAAAGCGACTCCTCGATTCTCGCAAAAAGAACTGGCCGTTGGATCTTAATCATCAAGATCTAACAGCCGCTAAGATCTAGAGATGCTTCGATTCTTGCGCACGTGACGTCGGCAGTTGGCACAAAATTACCCTAATGCCCCCATTTCTTTTTCAACAAATCGGTTTTTTCGACAAGTTTGAAAGCTCAAAACTCGAATGGCACTGCAGGCCCCAAAATTCTTGTTCTATTTTACAGAAGGGTCGACGCTTGGATGACACCGTGAGCCACATACTCCTCCTCTCTTTCACAAGAGGCTCGGAGCTCGGATGGCATCGCGAGCCCCAATATCTTCTCCTATTTTACAGGAGACTCGGAGCTCGAATGACACCGCATTCCCCAAATTCCTCTTCTATGTCACAGAAGGGTCGGAGCTCGAATGACACCGCGAGCCCCAAATTCCTCTTCTACTTCACAGAAGGGTCGACACTCGGATGGCATCGCGAGCCCCAATATCCTCTCCTATTTTACAGGAGGCTCGGAGCTCAGATGGCATCGCGAGCCCCAATATCTTCTCCTATTTTACAAAAGGCTCAGAGCTCGGATGACACCACGAGCCCCAAATTCCTCTTCTACTTCACAGAAGGGTCGACACTCGGATGGCATCGCGAGCCCCAATATCCTCTCCTATTTTACAGGAGGCTCGGAGCTCGGATGGCATCGCGAGCCCCAATATCTCCTCCATTTTTTAGAGGGTTTGGCGCTCGGATTGCACTGCGAGCCGTAACATCCTCTCTAATTTTGCATAAGGCTCGGAGCTCGGATCTCATTGCAAGCCATCGAGACTTCTGCACCCGAAGCATTAAATGAAACAAAATCATTGCATCCCATTCAACAGCCACTGCCAACTTGAGGGGCTCGAACCTCGGATGATGCCGCGAGCACCCAAATACTCCTTCATTCACTAGGGGCTCGGAGCTCGGACAAAAGCGTGATCCCCAAAAGCCTTCCTTTATTCCCAATAGGTTCGGAGCTCGGACGACACCGCGAACCCCAAAATTTCCCCTCTATTGATAGGAGGCTCGGAGCTTGGATGACACCGCGAGCCCCAAAACCTTCCTCTACCCAACAAGTGAGGGGATAGTTTCCCGACCCTCGACACTCGTCTACTGACCCTAGACGGTCGGTAAGCCGATCTCAAACTCGACAGATGTTGACATCCCCTTGCTCTTCCAACTAGCGAGGGAATCATCTACCGAACCTCTACACTCGTCTGCCGACCCTCGGAGCTTATCCACTGACCCTCGACACTCGTCTACCGACCCTAGATGGTCAGCAAGCCGATCACAAACTCGGCAAACATTGACGTCTCCTTGCTCTTTCAACTAGCGAGGGAATCGTCTACCGACCCTCTACACTCGTCTGCCGACCCTTGGAGCTCGTCCACTGACCCTCTACACTCGTCTGTCGACCCTCGGAGCTCATCCACTGACCCTCTGCACTCGTCTGCTGACCCTCTGAGCTTGTCCACCGAACCTAGGTGCTCGGCAAGCGTGGCTCCGACCCTTCTATGCCCAACACCCTGCATGACTTCGATAGGGGATCCCTTCATCCTACCCCCCTGGCCTCTTCAGGAAGGTACAGACCCTATTTCCTCACCGCACACATCGCCCTGCTCTTCCTACAGAGGAAAAGAACCACTCCCATATGGCTGGGTCACCCAGCCCTCCAGGAGTGGGGGGCTCCTGATATGGGTCAGATGACGTGGCCCCTCCTGGGCCACAGGATCCCCTCATAAAGCGTGCACCGCCGGATCATCCTGGTCTACCACGTCAGCACAGAAACTGCCTGGGCCCCTGCCACGTCAACCTGGAAACCGCCCAGGCCTCTGCCACGTCAGCCCTAAACCGCTTGGGCTTCTGCCACGGCAGGCCCATGGGCAACCGGGCCCAGACCCGGCGCCAAACGGGTCTAGACCCATTTGGTTTCTTCTATAAATACCAGACCCTCTACCCCTTCCGCAAGTAATCAATCTTTTCCCTAAAAAACCCTAGTTACTGTTACTCTCTTTCAGTAGTTCACTAGATCGTCGGAGGGTCTGCTGCTGGGACCAACCCCGATGTTCCAGACCATGTGCAGGTACACAGGACTCGAGCCTCCAAATCTGTAGCGCCCCGAATTTCTAATAAGATATCTTAGAAAATACGTGGCACATTCCCAGCGATCCACTTCAATGTAATAGTACACATAGCTCAAAACACAAATAATTTTCTTTTGTTACAACATTCTTTTTCAAATGCAGCGGAAATACAAACACCTTGAATTAAAAACATTCTTTTTACAACACTTCTCTTTACAAAAATTACACAAGGTTCTATTACATTACTTATATTCTCCAAAGCTAACTCAAGCGTACAACCCCCAAACTATAAGCAGCAACCTGCAACACATGAGGCTAGAGATGATCCCTAACCCCCAAAACTAACGGGGTCAGCCATAAATGGTGTGAGTGATATAAACAAACAAACAACATATTAAACAATAAGCATGGTTTCTTAAACAACATGTACTGAACGAGGGAAACATATACTAAACATGTATTGTGAAGTAAGAATGACAGGAAACCATAAAAACATCAGGTATAGCTTAACTAAGTGTCAGAAGAATCATTCTCAAACAAGTACAGCTCAACTGTGCAGTACAGTCGACTGCTTAATGGACCAGTCGACTGTTCGCTGCCAATATTCGGTTATCGGTCATTCTCATTGCCACAGATCGGATACCCAGTTATCAGTCACTCACAACACTGCAGATTGGATACCCGGTTATCGATCACTAACAGTGACTCCCAATACCGCAGAGTATACCCAACCCCAGAGCTCAATGACTCCCAATACCGCAGAATATATCCATCTACAAACACTAACAATACCATAGATCGAATACCCGGTTATCGGTCACTCACAACACTGCAGATTGGATACCCGGTTATCGACCACTAACAGTGATTCCCAACACCGCAGAGTATACCCAACCCCAGAGCTCAATGACTCCCAATACCACAGAATATATCCATCTACAAACACTAACAATACCATAGATCGAATACCCAGTTATCGGTCACTCACAACAATGCAGATTGGATACCCGGTTATCGATTACTAACAGTAACTCCCAACACCGCAGAGTATACCCAACCCCAGAGCTCAATGACTCCCAATACCGCAGAATATATCCATCTACAAACACTAACAAACTTGAAAGGACATTCATGTGAAAAACACATCAGCACCAGTCGACTTATACTGTAGTAAGTCGACTGCCCCGAGAACCAATATCCAAGATTATACAAGTACTATAAGTCGACTTAAGAAACCATCAGTCGACTTACCCGAGACAATTTCCAATAATTCTCACGAAAATATTCTAAGCACTAACAGTCGACTTAAGGAGTCATAGGTCGAATGTCCAGGAAAGAAACTAAACTTGCAGGATAAATCTTAAGCATACCAGTCGACTGTAAAAGGGATTCAGTCGACTGTCCAGATCGTATTTTCAAGAATTTAAAGACACAGCAGTAGGGTCGTACCAGTCGACTGAATAGTAGACCAGTCGACTGTCGGCCTACAGTTTCCATGATTTAAGTCTGAATACAATAATCAAAACTGAAGTTTTCTAAGGATTCATTGCTTATGAAATTAATTCGTATTCAGGTAAAAATGACAAATCTCAAAGTATCTCAGATTGGATACGTTGGTCTAATTAATCCACAGCTCAAAACTCAAGTTCTCATGTTCTAAATACCTAATTCTTCCATTAGGGTTTCTTAATACTAAATTTCTTTCATAACTCTTAACCCAGATCTGATTTGTAATCTTAAGATCCAGATATTCAACCATCCAATTTCTTATTATCATAACCATACTCAAATCTTAACATGTTTTTAAGCAATAAAGAATTTGTTAATCAAGATCTACTAAACATTCGTGGATTTCACACGCATAATGTAAATAACAACTATTGCATTGATCACATACAAGATACGAAAATATCAAAACGAAACAACACACAATCAATCAACGAAACAAAGTTCATATCACTCACCTTTGAATTGAAAGATCCAACGAACAAGTCTTCCTTTTGTGAGATCCAAATCTCCCTCTTCAATCACCAAAATATAAAATAATGAAACTTGAGTTATGCAGCGAATGACGGCTGCAACTCTCTTTATATAGGCCGAAAATACTGTTTCCAGGGTTTAGAAATGCATTTGCAAAATGTCCTTCCAAAACATAGCTTTACATATATAGTCCTATTCTTGGAAACCCAATAAAAACCATTTAAATTAGGATTTAAAAGTAAAATACACTCAATAAATATCAACCGGTACAGTTCAAAACGTCTAGAAAATAGATTTTGCATTTTAACCTTTAAAATGTCAAATTTGCAAAAAGGTCCTTCTTTTCTCAAAAATTGCAAATAGGTCCAATTAATTTCAGAAAAATCTGAAAAAATAATAAACAAATTCCAAATATTAAATAATGATTTTTCACGAAGAAAACTTGACTTTCAAACTTCTCAAGATTACATTTGCACGTGTTCTGCACGTGTAAAAAGATAAATCTTTTAGAAAATATTAATTAAAACTCCAAAAAATCATTTAAATTCATTTTCAAATCTTTTAAAATAATATTTGAAAATACGGGGTTCTACAAGATCCGAGCCGAGCCTCCAATCCCCACCTCACTCCTGCCTGCTCCCGAGCCGTTTCTTCAGCCAAGGGTCAGGACCACCGTCCGCTCTAGAAGTTCCTCCACTAATAAAAATCGAGTAGAACTCACGCCTGGTGCATCCACACTCCCCCCAAAAACAAACCGCATCATTATTTATATTGTGAATAAGAAGTCAAATAATATTCAATTGAAGTTTGACAGCTGTATTTTCATTACTATAATCACTACAACACAGGACCTACAACGGCGCTTTTTTGGCGTATCACAATGTTTTAAAATGTCGGGGTAGACCCTACCAACATTATTGAAAACGTCAGTAGAAATGCCCGGGTAGCCTGCATCGTGGTAGCCACGGGGCCTACACTGACGCTTTTGGCAAACACCTATGTAGCCTAGGTCTACCCTGGCGTTTGCAAAGACGGCGGAGTATATCTATTTTGTATTTTAATTTTAATTTTAATTTTAATTTTTTTTTTTTTTAATTGCAAAAATGCTTGGATATGTTTATTTATTTATTTATTGACCCCTTACACATTTATAACTATAACAATAATACACATGTATTTAGGGGTTCTACCTCAGCGTTTCGTCGACGGGATAGAAATGCCATGGTAGCATGTTTTTATTGTAGTGAATCTTTTGAGTGCAGTAGCTGAAGCAAGTTAAATTGTCATTTGAAAATAATTTCTTCCGATGGTATTGAGTACCAGGAAACATATCGAAGATCTTGTATGACCTAAATCAGAGAAACTAATAAATAGAGGCCTAAACTATTGTGTTAATCTTGGTCTTCTGGATTGTCGAACGACATGAATGCCAACTTAAGCATCAAATTTAGAATAAAGTTATATATTAACAAAATTTACATAGAACTTTTCAAATTATCTAAAATATGCCAACTGTCTAAAATTGATGCTTAAGTTTGAACTTCTTTATGACTCAAATTGGACTCTAAATTTAAAAACAAGTAGGATGTTAAAGCTTTTGATTCAATAGCTTTTAACTCAGTTTCTCCCACAGTTTTGATAATTAGATCACTTTCAAGTCTCTTAGCATGAACATTATCCATACTTCTTCACAAATGCACTTTATCTATGAGAAAGTTCAACTAGGCTTATTTCAGCCTTAATGCACTCTTATTACCATTATAGAGTGAGTTATGAACTAAAGTGTATTGTAACTTAATAGTCGCAGAACAGAATTAGAAACTTTACTTTACACATCTTAATGAATGACTATCAACGAGCCATTCAATTGATTCAGTATGTTCCTCTATAGAGGATGACATATAGATGTCTGATTTCACAGATGAGAGCGCAATATTTGTTTTTCTTTTGATCTCCATAACACGTCTGCTCCTTCTAGTGTAAACAAATATCCACTATTTGATCAACTTTCACAAATCCTAGCATATTATGTTGTGGTCAATGACTACACAAATTAGAACACCATTATCAATTGCTTAGTTTGTTAAACTCAATTTAGACATGCCATTAAGTATATAGGCACATTATAAAGTAATAATAATAGGAGTTAATACAAAATTATTTTACCACATTTCACAAAACCGTTTGCTTTCTCTCGTGATTGTAACACTGTCCAAGTACTCAAACACTTTTAGACAAGAGTTCTTTCTTTTATTCGTTCATCATCATCTTCGAAACGCTAACGATATAATAACCAATTTGTTATAATACAATTTTGCACACACATTACAATGAACGAAAAAAATATAACTAATGAAGTCACATCGTTCATTCAGGATGCTCCTACTTAAGTTATAGACATTTGTAACATAACTTATACATCAGTCTTTATTAGAGAAGAAAATATATGATTTTACACAAATTGCAAATTGATGGTTAGCCACTATACTTATACACGGTATGATAAGACACACTTAAGAACCGCTGACATGATAGTTATAACACGAGATTAATTATGATTAAAATTAAAATATACAATTTCACACAAAATGCAAATGGAGGGTTAGCCACTATACGTATACATACAGTATGATAAGACACACTTAAGAACTATAGACATGCAAATATACGATTTCACACAAACTGCAAATGGAGAGTTAGCCACTATACTTATACACACATTATGATAAGACACACATAGAAACCATAGACATTCTAGTTATAACACAAGATTAATTATGATCAAAATTCTCAAACATGTGATCATTTTCACAAAGTAACACAGATCATTCATTCAAAGTTGGGTTGGTTCATTCAATACATGAAAATACTACTAGGATTAAAGAAGATCATACCGACACTTCACGTTAGAAGTGTTTTTCAGAATCAATGGAGAAGCCTGCCGTGTGCAGACTTATTTAACCATCAAATGCTTTTCTAGAGTCAAGAGGATTCCACAGTCTACAATAATGCTTGTTGCAAGCAATAGTTTAAGGTTCCTACAATCATCATAAAAAATAGTCATTATGTAGTTATTTATTTTCACAACAAAATCTATGTTTCAAAAATAACTTTTTGAACTTTAGCACACAACAATAAATTCAAACTCATAAAAAATAATAAATTAACAAAGGTTTGAATTTTATCCCTTAGCAACAAGGATTATTCTCTTAGACACTTGATTTGTTATCTTTTAACCTTCTAGCACACAGCAAAACTAAAATAGAGTTAAAAAATAAATGCACAAGCATGGAGAACTTATCTTCCACTTTCGGGCAAATGATTGGTTTTTCTTGCGCTCATAGTGTAAGTTGCATCATCCACATCCTCAATGCAATCATGCATCAAATTAGTTTGCCAAATATCAAATATTTTCATAAACTTCATCACATATTTTATTTTTCTCTTCCAAACTTTAAAGTTAGAACTACTAAATCCCTCTAGTTTAAAAAAACTCGTACACACGATTTTGTTTTCTCATCTCAAAGGAATAAACAATAAATTTTTTAAAATAGAGGTTAATTCTGCACAATTATTGCTCACGCAATGATGAAAGCTTTTTATGTAAAATGCGTTTAATAAAAAATTAAACGCATTTTACATAAAATAAAATCAAATGGAGACATTACAAATCTTAAAGTATAAAGGAAACCAAATCTTGATGATGATAAGGAGGTTGGTAAGACGCGGGTCACATTGACTTCAGGTTTGTGGGCGGGTTCTATGGGTTTGCAAGATTTGGGTTCGGTCCAACAACCAAACCACACACCAGCCCAAAATGGTGAGCACCAAATAGCAAACTGAAGACCAAAAACCACACCAAATCCAATCCCTACAACAAAACCCAAACACCAAGCACCAAACAATCCCAAACAGCCAACGACAAGATCCAATTGATGGATCTGGATAGAACAGCTGGTGAGTCTCAGGTTTTGCATGGACCGCTAGGAGCGGAGAGAGATGCTGGGGACCGTAGCCACATGTGACTGCAGTGACGGCCGGCGGCCGATGCAGTGGTTCTGATGACGGACAACGTCGGCGATGGCGATGACGGCTGGGGATCCCAACGGACGGGAATATTTTTACGGCGACAATACCACTAATTAATTCACTAATCTTTTATTAATCTCACAATATATAAATTGTCTAATATCCCAAAATTGTTGATAATCATGAGACAATAAAAAAATAGAAATTAGGGTTAGAGTTCAATATCCCTACTGTTTGAGATATTGTATCATGATTATCAGAATTGGAATAATATCATGTTCTACCATAAGACCAGTATATATGAGATAAGATTGAGTTTTGAGTACTGGGCTTTAGGCCCACTCAACCAGGTCCAATTGTAATACCCCGATTTTCCTTAATACATAAAGATTATTTATTTTTCATATGGTATGCTTGTGTAGCATGTGACTATTATTTTCTCCACATGATGAATAAAGTATATTGTTTCCTATAAAGCATTTTTCTTAAAGCCCAATGTTGATTTGCTTATTTTCTCTTTTAAAATATTTATTTTTGGCCCAAATGAACTTAAGCCCATAAATTTAACCTTTTATTTATTTTCCTACAACCTATTTTGTGTAACACTTTTTCTATATATGAAACTTATTTTTGTACAAATTTTATTAGTGTGAGTTGTGCATGCACGTGCATTTTGCACACACGTGCATTGAACACACTCCTTGGCCGGATTGTGGGTAGTGTAGTGGGATCATGGGCGGTTAAGCTATGTGAGTGTGGGTAGTTTCTCAACCCCCTAATGCATCTCAACCTTTGATCTTGCAACTCCCCAATAGATCTTAGCCCTCCATTCTATTTATCTCCTAGTATAAATACCCCTCTCATTTTCCTATCTCCTTTACACTAAGATTTTCTAAGATTAAGTAAGAGTATTCGTGAGTTGTGTGTGTGCTTTCCTGGGGAGGCCGAGTAGCATCTGAAGGATCGGTGTGGAGCAAAGGAGCAAGAAGGCATTCTCTACCTTGAGGAGTTTTTGCGGGATTTCGATTACTTCTTCATATAAGGTGGGTGTTTCTCAGGACTTCTAATGTAGGAATGATACCATAATTATTATGATTGCTACCATGTTATAAAAGTGAATTGAATGTAGTAGAAATTACTTGAACATGCTATTAATATTGAGAACGGGACTGTCGGTACAGTCGACTGCCATGTGAGCCAGCCGACTGGTACGAGACACCTTTTTATGATGTGTTGATAAACATGTGCGTGAATGGACTTGATGGTGTGATTACTAAATTGATATTTTTCCCTATGACACATATGATGGAGGGAAGGTAAATGAATGAAAAGAGCTAGTGATGATTAATAACTTAGAATTGTCGGAGCAGTCGACTGATGTTGTATTAAGTCGACTGGTACTTCAATCTGAGTGTGACTATTTGGAAGTTCCATAAATTAAGATATTCCATTATGTAGACCCAGCATGATGACTTGAAATTTATATCTTTATCTTCGTAAGGAAGCTATAAATATGTGTGAATGCATGTTTAAGAAATTTTCCCTTGAGGAGGAGATAACATTCGTAACTTGAAGTTTCGTGATTGCATTATTACTGAACAAGAAAACCCTGTTTATGAAACATGAATTTAGGTATACTGTAAATTGATATCATGATACAAGTACATGTAAGAACTATAGATAATCCTTTAATTTGAAAAGTGGATCCGTCCAGTCGACCGAATGCGTGTAGCAAGTCGACTGATCTGGACTTGGAATTGTGTTGTTGAAATCCCAGGACAGACGACTGGTGGATGAACAGTCGACTGCCATGTGGACAATATTGTGAACATGAAAAGTTGCGGGACAGGCGACTGGTTGTGTACAACAGTCGACTATCCCGAGCATTTATGATGAACCTGTATGTGAATGTATGAGTCGACTGGTGTTCTTCCAAGTCGACTGTACAGAGTGGACTTTGATATATTTGAATTCATGTTATTTGCTGTTGGTAATTGTGAACGTTATGATGTAAGTCGATGGACTCTGTTTATGGCTGTATGAATTATGTGAAATGAATCATAGATGAGAATTGAGAATTAGATGAAAATATGAAAGGCTAAATCATGATAAGAAAGTCTGTGAGACTCTAAAATGAATTATGAGCTGAGGATGCTCAATTGGATATTGTGAATTTGAAATTGAACGAAAGAGTAGCTAAGTCTCCCCCGGCAGTGAAACGAAAAGATATTGAAAAGAAGGCCAAGGTTGGTCATGTGTAAATGAAATGGTAAGTCCGGTTTTTTGGTGGAGAGGCTAACTCTAGAGCTTGATTTTTATTCATGATTCTAATCAATTTAATACATAGTGTGGAGGTGATGAAGGTGAGAGAAAAACATGAGTATGAGAGCTAGGGTACGGTGCGGGTGTGTGAGCCGCAGAATGCATGCTTGATGAGTCAAGACATGGCGCGGGCACAACTCAGTAATGATCGGACTTTAGTCACGCTTGTGGGATGTTTTGGTGACTGCAAGAGGATTGTGTTCAGGGAGGAGGCTGAATTGTCATAGAATGCATGCTTGATGAGTGAAGACATGGCGCGAAATTCTATTCCAGGGGCCAGGATACATGCTTGTACTCATAGAATCATCTAGAATACTCACTGAAATTACAGAAGTAGAGTAAGTCATGGCGGGGGATTGAACCCTACAAAAATGAAGAACGATTAAGAGGCTTGCCCTCGAACCTATGTAGTATGGGATGCATAGAATTCGAACAAGTGCGCATTAGTGTCATGTTAATTAAATAAATTGCATTAAGGATTAAGTGCACAATCACGACACGACATCTTTAAAAGTTCCCTTTTATTTTTACATGCTTATTATGAACAAATTGTGATTTTGTTAAGAAATGAGATTCATTATACTGTTTCTGGCATAGAGAGGATGGCCATGTATAATTATCGTCGGTTGAATAAATAGACGTACCCATAGTTTTGTATGCAGGATAAATTACATGTAAAGAGGAATGGATGCATAAAGATCTCATTATGTTGTTGTTCATTTATATAAATGTTGTATATTTTGCTTCCGCTGTGTAAATTTAAATGTAAGATATTGTTACTCTGATGTAAAAAGAAAAGTTTGAATTTCCTTGTAAAATTGTACTCAAAGAAAGTGAAAAGATCCTGTAGAACATCTCAAATTCAGTGATTTGGGATTCGGGGCGTTACAGAGTGGTATCAGAGCCACGCTTTCACACTTGTACAAGTTTATAAGGAACGACACCCTAGATGTGGACATTAGAGTGTGGGTTTGAGTTTAGAGATTTAAATGTAAGTGACTTACATTTGTGTTGCTCTATGATTTATGCTTCTTCCTCTCTATTTCTAAGATGGCTGATCACTTTGACCCTACTGGAGGCGACGACTGGCATATTATTGAAGAAGAGTACCATCCTGGATAGACTGATTTTGAGGACGAGTATCATCCTGGGCAAGCAGATTCTGATGATGAGGAGTACCCTGAATCTCGAGAGATCACCCCACCGCCGGATTCATCTGACGATTCTTCTTCCGATGAAGAAGAGGGACCAGCTCTGAGTGGCACTGTGGCTTCTCTTCAGAGGCAAGTGGATACCCTGAAGGATAGAGTTGGAGCTTTGGAGGCTCAGCTGGCGCAGCGGAAGGCTGATTTCTCTGTTCTCAGTCACCGAGTATGGGAACTTGAGCAGAGAAAGAACCTGACGGATGTGTTGAAGGACCAAGTGGATGAACTGCGGGATGAACTTCGAGCAGCGAAGAGGACCCGTAGGGATTAGATTGTCCTAGTTTCTATTTTCTTCTATTCTGATGTCAAAAATGTTTTAATTCGAATGTATAAACTTTGGAATTCAATGAAATGCAAGTTGGTTTAATTTCTTGTCTTATACTTCGAATTTAATGGATCTTTTGCATCAGAATATGTCGAGAAGGGGAGCCAGGAATGGCGAAGGTTTGGATCTGGAGACTGAACTTGCAAGGGTTTACCAGATGCTGAATGCAGTGGCTGCGAACCAAGGAAGGGGACCGATGAATCCAGTACCCGAGGCAATTAAGCTAGTGGAATCATTCAAGAGAATGAAACCACCTGTGTTCGAGGGAAAGTCAGACCCAGATGCGGCTGACAACTGGATTCGGCAAGTGGAGACAATCTTCGAGGTGTTGGAGACACCGGAGGGCAGCAAGGTCAAGTTGGCGACTTTGCAGTTGGAGAAGGATGCGGCTGTTTGGTGGCAGTCGATGAAGAGAACCATGGGCAGCTTGTTGCTTGGCTGGGAGGAATTTCTGGAAGAATTCCGCAGCCATTATTTCCCCTCCGACGTCCAGGAGAAGAAGGCCATGGAGTTTCTGTCACTCCAGCAAGGCAGCATGTCAGTAAGGGAGTATGAGACTAAGTTTACTCAGCTCTCCAGGTATGCTCCAAAACTGGTGATGGATGAGGCGAAGAAGGCTCGCAAGTTCGAGCATGGTCTGAGGCCAAGCTTGAGGTCTCGTATGATACCTCTTGGTATCAGGCAATTCGATAAGCTGGTCAAGAGGGCGGCAGCGACGGAGGCAGATATGAAGCAGTTCCATGTTGCTCAGCACCAGAGGAACAACTGGCAGTCCGGGAAGAGGCCTGCACAATCGGGGAGTTTCAAGGGGCAACCATCTGCACAGAGGTTCAAACCGACAGGGGCGAACGCTGTCAGTGTAGCTGGAAGACCTGGAAACGATGTAGGGAGACCTTCTGCAGTCACTTGCTTTAACTGTGGTGAAGGGGGACATTACCAATCTCGATGTCTCAAACCGCGGGCTGGCAATCACAATGTGCCAATACAGCAGACTGGGAAGAGGCCGTACCAGTCATGGCGAGTATTTGCTTTGATGGAAGCTGATGCTGATGAGGCAGATCAGGTCATCTCTGGTACGAGAGCTGATATTTAGTGTGGTTTTGTCATTTCTCATTCCCGTTTATATTGCGAAACTGTTATGTAATGATGTGTATTATGTAACAGGAGAACTCTATCTTAATGGAAGAAAGCTGTTGTATTGTTCGATACTGGATCCTCTCATACTTTTGTGTCTCCTAGATTTGCTAAAGTGTTGGGAGCTGAACCAAAGATTTTTCCAGGCAAGATCTTAGCAGTAGCTACTCCATCAGGGGAAACTTTGACCACTGATCGGTATTATGCTGATTGCGAGTTAGTGATTGGGGATCGAATCTTTGGCATTAATCTGATCGAGCTGACTATCTTGGGAGTCGATGTTATCATTGGCATTGATTGGATGTCGGTGTACAGTGCAAGCATCGAGTGTAAGACCAAGACCGTAACAGTGAGGGCTCCAGGTGGACCTGAAGTCACTTTCCAAGGGAAGTTGAAGTGTTCTAAGCTGGTGGCAACTATCCGCAAGGAAGAGACTCCTGTGGAATTGTAAGGGATTCCTGTGGTTCGGGACTATCCGACAGTGTTCTTGGAAGATTTTCCTGGGTTACCTCCGCATCGTGATGTAGAGTTCAGCATCACTGTTCAACCGGGAAGTGCACCCATTTCTAAGGCACCGTATAGGATGGCTCCAGTGGAACAGGATGAAGTGAAACGGCAGATTGAGGAACTATTGGGAAAAGGCTTTATTCAACCTAGTGCGTACCTTGGGGAGCACCAGTGCTTTTGGTAAAGAAGAAGGATGGATCGATGAGGATGTGTATCGATTACCGGGAGCTGAATAAGGTCACTGTTCAGAATAAGTATCCTATTCCTCGAATTGATGACTTGTTCGATCGTCTACAAGGAGCAGCTGTATTCTCCAAAATAGATCTTCGATCAGGATATCACCAAGTTCGAGTGAAAGCTGAAGATGTGCACAAAACTGCATTTAGAACTCGGCATGGGCATTACGAATTCTTAGTTATGCCATTCGGAGTGACGAATGCACCCACAATCTTCATGGATTTAATGAACAGAGTTTTGAGGCCGTTCATTGATTCTTTCGTCGTGGTGTTTATCGACGATATTCTCGTGTACTCCAAGTCTGAGGAGGAGCACACTGAGCATCTGGCAGCAGTTTTGCAGAAGTTGGAAGAGCAGCAGTTGTATGCCAAGTTATCCAAGTGCGATTTCTGGAAATCTGAAGTGGCATTCCTAGGTCACATCCTTTCTAAGGAGGGAGTGGCAACTGACCCTCAGAAGATAGAGGCAGTGAGAAATTGGGCTAGGCCTACTACAGTGAAGGAAGTCAGAAGTTTCCTTGGGATGACTGGATACTACAGGAGATTCATTCAAGGTTATGCTCAGATAGCTGTGCCACTTACTGAGTTGACCAAGAAGAATGTGAGCTTCAAGTGGACTGAGCAATGTGAGGCGAGCTTTCAGGAGTTGAAAGATAGGCTGACTACTGCACCTATTTTGGCTTTGCCTAGAGCAGGTGTTGAGTATGATGTTTATAGCGATGCTTCACATCGGGGGCTTGGTTGTGTCTTAATGCAAGAAGGTAAAGTAATCGCTTATGGGTCTAGGCAACTACGACCACATGAGAAGAATTACCTGACTCATGATCTGGAGTTGGCTGCGATTATCTTTGCTTTGAAGCAGTGGAGGCACTATGTATACGGTGAGAAGTTGAACATGTACACGGACCACAAGAGCTTGAAGTATATATATCAGCAGAGGGATCTCAATCTGAGGCAGCGGAGATGGTTGGAAGTGCTCGAGGATATGCGACCTGAGATCAAGTATCATCCTGGAAAGGCTAATGTTGTGGCTGATGCACTTAGTCGCAAGAGCAGTTTGGCCAGTTTGATTACAACTCAGAAGTATCTGATTGAGGAGCTGGATCGAGCAGGTATTGAGGTTGTCTTGCAAGGATTGGGAGCGTCTTTATCTCAGTTGAAGCTTCAGCCTACTTTGAATGCAAGGATCATTGCAAGTCAGGAAGTTGATGCTGATATCTTGGGGATGAAGGAGCAGGTTGGTGCTGGCAGGTTGCCCGGATTTCAAACCAGGGATGGAGTGCTGTGGTTCGGAGATAGGCTGTGTGTTCCAGATCAGGCGGACCTGAAAGAGAGTATTCTTCAGGAGGCACATGCTACTCTTTTGTCAGTACATCCTGGGAGTACTAAGATGTACAAGGACATCAAACAGCATTTCTGGTGGTCAGGTTTGAAGCGGGATGTGGCCAAATTTGTCGCGAGGTGTGAGGTTTGTCAGCAAGTCAAGGCCGAAAATCAGAGACCCGGAGGTCTATTACAGCCGTTACCTATTCCGGAATGGAAGTGGGATAACATCAGTATGGATTTCATCACGGGATTGCCTAAGTGTAACACCCCAAATTTTTTTTTTTTTTTTTTTTTTCAAAACTAAGTCTCCAAATTCAATTCTTTCAATTTCTATATCACTTTAATTACAAACAAAGAAAGTTATATTTCAGGAAAAATTTTGGCAGAGTCTCCCCTGTAAATTTTGCCCCGAAACACAAAAAGCTTACGGAATTCTGCTCAAAATTCCGTAGCTCACAAAATATACAATAAATTTACGGGCTCCCCAGGCCAAAATGAGCAGAAACATACAGGCAATAATATATAATGCTCTGGGGGCTAAACTCATAACGAATTATCAAATATCAAATAAAAACCATAAATTTCTTTGAAAACGAGGTAAAATTTTTAGAAAAGTCTTTATAAAACTTACCACAGAGTCCGGTACTCCACAACGAGATGGGTACGGGTCACAAACATACCACACCACCTCACACTACACTCATCATCATCGTATACCTGCTTATACATCCATAATACAATTTAAATCATAAATTTCACTATTCCTATAACTAAATAATACAAATTTTTAAAATAAAAAGTTATACTATCACTCCACGCCTCACCTCGGCACTGATGAGAACCTGCAACAATGGGGGATCTAGGGTAGTCCTCAGACTCCCCTAACCCCCCAAACACTAAGGGGTTAGCCATTTCTGGTGTGAGTATAGTTATTGATCAAATAACAAATTAAAATAGTATAAAGAAAATAAATTAAACTTACGAATGCCAAATTAAAATACGGCAACCTGAATCTTGAATACGACAACATCATCACTACAATGACATATCAATTTCTCTGCCCAACCTGCATTCACTATTTAATTATTCATAACTTCCCACATTTCATAATACCCTTCACATCAACCTCGTATATATATATACTTATCTTACATTCGCATAATACGAATATTCATCTTTCCACACTTATCGTCATATCAGCATCTCACTATTTATATTAATATAACTACATGATGTTATTACATCATTTCTCCAACTCTCTTTAACCATGCGTTTCGTTTACTTATATTATATCATCAACACACACATTCATCCTGGAAGTTGTGCTGAGGCAGGTAGTTCCCACCATTTCCACGAAAATAGCAGGCGAGTAGTTCCCCGACACACTTCCAAGGTACACAAACTCATATCACATCATACTTTCTTTAATAACCATTTTCATACCCAATCTCATAATACAGGTCTTTATTTTATTGTGTTATAATAAGTATCACACCATAAACATATGCATCTATTCTCATAATACCACCTTCCTTCATGCCTTATGACATATATACCACATCTCATTGCCCATGCGATTTACTCACATTTCGTCAAATCATTAACACATCATTAATTAGAATACTTATACTCATTGCATCAAAATCATGTTTTGTAGCTCATTCACATCTCATTATATCACGTTAGTAATTACTCATTCTTATAAACAATAAATATTATTATCGTTTTCACTTAATCCCCAAACACAATCTGGGGCCACAACATATCACACCCCATAGCCGATAGCTTGGGTAATAATCACCGCACCCCAAACACACAGTTTGGGTAATATCACATCACATCTCAAGCCGATAGCTTGGTTATTAATCACTTCACTCACTTATCATCTTCATTTCACTTTATTTCTCATTTCTATCAATCATTACCACTATTATATCCACTCACCCTGCAAATTATGCCAAGGCAGGTAGTTCCCACAATTTCCACACAAATTGCGGGCGGGTAGTTCCTTGACACAATTCCAAGGTACCACTCATATCAATCTGTATTTACTTAAATGATCACACATATAATACAATTACTTCGTATTGTTCATGATAACACATCTCTTTTATTATTTTCATCTTAAATTAATCACAAGCTGCATTTATCACTTCTTTTCATATACTAACTCATAGCATGTTCACTTTCACATTTACTTCATTCACAACAACTTTCTTTCCCACACACAGTTCACATTTCACTATCCACTTTCTTTTCCACACGCAATTCACATTTTACTATTCACTTTCTTTTCCACACACAATCCACAATTTACTATCCACTTTCTTTTCCACACCCAGTTCACATTCCACATTCCACTTTCTTTACTACCACATTTATTATTAACACTTATTTATTTTATTAGTTTGTCGACCAGTGAGCCACAGTATTCCAACATACTGAAAGCCGACAGCCCAGTAACCACGCGGTCCGATGCTCTCCCAGAGTCTTACTCGGCCGAGGCTACGTCTTCCTCCTAGCCGAACTAGCGAGGGAACACAGCACTCCTAGTCCCACTAGGGTGCCTCCTCGCGACGTCTGTCATCGAGGAAAAAACTACAATCCCCTAGTCCCACTAGGGTACATCCTCCCAGCCGAAGCCAGCAAGGTAAACACTCACCACTAGTCCCACTAGGGTGCTTCCTCGCGACGTCTGTCATCGAGGGAAAAACCACAATCCCCTAGTCCCACTAGGGTACATCCTCCCAGCCGAAGCCAGCAAGGTAAACACTCACCACTAGTCCCACTAGGGTGCTTCCTCGCGACGTCTGTCATCGAGGGAAAACCGGGCCTCAAGCCGATAGCTTGGGCGATAAAATCACTTACCCCAAACATAGTTTGGGTCCACTATTCCCAAGCCGGTCCTTGGGCGTTAGGAGGTCTAGCCCAAACCCCCAGGATTGCTGTAGGTACTGGTCAACAAAGCCATCTGTTATTAGCATTTATCATTACATCTTTTCACCTTATTAAATCAACACAAGGCATCACAGCTTTTAATTAACAATTGCCACATTCTTAGCTTTAATCATGTGAATTAATAACACCTTTTATTGACACTTACCATCTCACCCTTTATCTTGCATTGATGCACATCTGATATCCACAGTATTAATTATCATCTCAATATATCACATATATACACACCATGTTATTTATTTGCCATAACATCACCCATTATAAATACCATGCTATTTACTACTTCATTAAATCACCCATAAACATACACCAAATTATATTGTAGATAAAAGAATTATAAGACGTTCGTCTGTATCGTAAGCGTATCAAAATATATAAACCATCACAGAATAATATCATATTACTGCCCACTATTTCACTTCGAACATAATTAAAATGTAAACACGTATCCAATTATTAATTCCATCCACTATTGCATCACACGTCATAATCATCTATATATATATTACAAATATACCCCCCACATGCGGGTGTCCCAGACAAAGGGGCCAAAATCACTTATTTCCTCTAATTAAATCTCATAATATCCAATTATAGCATACTAAGTCATACACCTTATTTCATGCAAGTAAAATTACCTATAAGGGTCTATATGTCCCAAAACATGCCCAAAACATGCATTATAAATACACGAGTTTCCAACACCTGATCACAATCACTAACTTCGTCTAATTACATCATATAACCTCCATCCATAACATGCTAGCCCATACCCAAGGCTCCGCATATGCCAAATTACCTATATCGACCTATATACCCAAAAACATGCACGAAACATGCACAGGACGAAAATATGCATAAACAATTCAATATATTTAGTTTTTATATTTCAACACGTCACATTAACCCATAATATAGGTTTTATATACTTAAAATAGTTAATTTCATCATATGTCTCAAAAACCCATTTTGGATTCCTTCAAAATCCGTATTTTCAACAAAATCCATTTTTTGGCATAACTCCCACAAAACACATCAAAAGACCATGAAATTTGGTCACAATATAAAATATTCATAAACACAACGTACTCACCTGACGGCTCGAGCAAGCGATGTCCCACGTCCGTCCTGTAGCCAGTCGAAGTTCGACTTTTTCCCCCTAATTGAAAAATTATAGAACCGATTAGTTTAAAGCTCAAAACTCGACCCACGGACCTCCAAATTTGAATCCGTCTTCACCCACGTGTCACAAATGACAAATGTAAGCGAGCTACATCGACGGATTTCAAATTCGAATCCTGATGCAAGAACTCACATATTGATCGGAGGCTTTCTAATATGAAAATTTCCTATTTCCTAATTTCTTCCATCCCTTCTCCCTAATTTCTCAAATTAGAGTTAACACCAATAAGGAGACTCATATACACCTCCGAATTCATCAAAGTCTCACCTCTATATCGCGCGGGCATTTCACCGAACACCCGGCGTGCACTTTTCGCCTATAATTTATTTCACTCAATTTAATTGAGCTGGAAGCCTATAAAAATCATCCTAAATTTATATTAATCCTTTCATAATACTCTACACCCTCGCAGCATTTTCTACAGTTATTTGGATCGAGTTTTCAACTCGATTTCATAAACTCCATAATTCGAGTTTATGCCAAAATCACCACTCCCCATTTTATTCTAATGGCTCACTAAAATTTTTACCACCATCGAAGAGATAATTCTAATATATATATATCTCTATTTTACAAATCCAAAATCCTAATTTACTAACAACTTGTAATTTTTCTAACAATCCACTAATTCCCTAAATCTTCCACTTCCAACACCTCTAAATCACTCTTCCATAATAATCCTACTCAATAAAACTAAACACACTAAATTTTATACGAATAAATAAAATAGGGTATACCTTTTCGGAATCCTTTAGAAAATCCGATGCTACCACGTTGTAGAGAACCCTTCAATTAGCCATCCCATGAAATTAATTTGAAAATTATGAAGAAATGAGAGTGGATTTGGTTGGGATCGATGATGCCGAATGGGTTTCGGTATAGATCGGGAGAGAAAAGAACCGAGAAGAAGAAGAAGAATGGGGGGTTTATAAGAAAATAATTTCCGAACTGATCCACTGTGAAAAATATTTACCAAACTGATCCACTTTCGAAAATATTTACCCAAAGTTAGTCCATAACTGGTCCACTTTCGAAAATATTTGGGTTGAGGGCAAATTACACTAAGGTGTTCTCCCATTATAGTAGTAGAGATAAAATTATAATAATAATAATATTTTTATAAATGGATATTTACAAATAGACCCCTAGACCTCCAAAATATTTCAAGTAAACCCCAACTCTTTTCTTTAATAGCACCAACAATACAAAATACATTGCAATTATCTCGCAATAATCCTTCAAAATTATAAAATAAAATAAACAATATTTATTCACATAAAATCTCAACTCATGGCTTCAATATATAGCAATAATACCAATCTACCATAAATATCCATACCGATATCAATATTTAAATAAAATATATCAAAAATAATTTTCACCACTCAAAATATATAAAAACAGACATTTTCGATATTGTAAAAATTCGAGGTGTTACACTAAGAGTTCTAAAGGCAATGATGCGATTTGGGTTATAGTCGATCGACTAACCAAGTCCGCTCACTTTTTGGCGATGAAACTCATTGCTTCGATGGACAAGTTGGCTGAGATGTATGTTGGTGAGATTGTCCGACTTCATAGCGTTCCCTCAACTATTGTATCTGATCGAGATGCGCGGTTTACTTCGCATTTCTGGAGGAGTCTTCAGGCAGCTTTGGGTACCAAAACAGTTTTCAGCACTGCTTTTCATCCACAAACCGATGGGCAAACCGAGAGAGTCAATCATATTCTTGAGGATATGCTTCGGTGTTGTAAACTAAACTTCGGAGGCAGTTGGGAAAGGCATTTACCTTTGGTAGAGTTTGCCTACAACAACAGTTTTCAGGCTAGCATTGGGATGGCACCGTATGAAGCTTTGTATGGCAGGAAATGCAGGACTCCTGTTTGCTGGTATGAGGTTGGGGAGCGTCAGTTTTTTGGTCCTGAGCTTGTGCAGCTGACCACTGAGAAGATTGATCTGATCAGGAAAAGGTTGGTGGAAGCTCAGAGCAGGTAGAAAAGCTATGCAGACAACCGGAGAAGGGACCTTGAGTTCGAGGTTGGTGACTTCGTCTTTCTAAAGGTATCACCCAGTAAAGGTGTGGTTCGATTTGGCAAAGGCGGGAAGTCAGCCCCGAGGTTTATAGGCCCGTACAAGATATTGAAAAGGATCGGGAAAACTGCTTACCGGCTTGAATTACCGGAAGAGTTGTCTCAGGTGCACAATGTCTTTCATGTGTCTATGCTGAGAGGTTACATTCCAGACCCGAGTCATCATTTGCCTGAAGTGCCGGAAGGTTTGCAGTTAGACCTGAATTACATCGAGACTCCTGTCGAGATTGTTGACCGTAGGGAGAAAGTCTTGAGGAATAAGACGATACCGATGGTCAAGGTAGTCTGGAGAAACCACTTGGTTGAAGAGGCTACTTGGAAATCTGAGGGGAAGATGTTGAAGGACTATCCTGAGCTTTTTGCTTGATTGTATTTTTGTTTGATTGTATCTTTGTATCTTTTGTTGTTGTGGTGTTTTCTGTTTTCTCGCTCTTGGCTGTAGTTCCGAGGACGGAACTATTCTAAGGAGGGAGTGATGTAATACCCCGATTTTCCTTAATACATAAAGATTATTTATTTTTCATATGGTATGCTTGTGTAGCATGTGACTATTATTTTCTCCACATGATGAATAAAGTATATTGTTTCCTATAAAGCATTTTTCTTAAAGCCCAATGTTGATTTGCTTATTTTCTCTTTTAAAATATTTATTTTTGGCCCAAATGAACTTAAGCCCATAAATTTAACCTTTTATTTATTTTCCTACAACCTATTTTGTGTAACACTTTTTCTATATATGAAACTTATTTTTGTACAAATTTTATTAGTGTGAGTTGTGCATGCACGTGCATTTTGCACACACGTGCATTGAACACACTCCTTGGCCGGATTGTGGGTAGTGTAGTGGGATCATGGGCGGTTAAGCTATGTGAGTGTGGGTAGTTTCTCAACCCCCTAATGCATCTCAACCTTTGATCTTGCAACTCCCCAATAGATCTTAGCCCTCCATTCTATTTATCTCCTAGTATAAATACCCCTCTCATTTTCCTATCTCCTTTACACTAAGATTTTCTAAGATTAAGTAAGAGTATTCGTGAGTTGTGTGTGTGCTTTCCTGGGGAGGCCGAGTAGCATCTGAAGGATCGGTGTGGAGCAAAGGAGCAAGAAGGCATTCTCTACCTTGAGGAGTTTTTGCGGGATTTCGATTACTTCTTCATATAAGGTGGGTGTTTCTCAGGACTTCTAATGTAGGAATGATACCATAATTATTATGATTGCTACCATGTTATAAAAGTGAATTGAATGTAGTAGAAATTACTTGAACATGCTATTAATATTGAGAACGGGACTGTCGGTACAGTCGACTGCCATGTGAGCCAGCCGACTGGTACGAGACACCTTTTTATGATGTGTTGATAAACATGTGCGCGAATGGACTTGATGGTGTGATTACTAAATTGATATTTTTCCCTATGACACATATGATGGAGGGAAGGTAAATGAATGAAAATAGCTAGTGATGATTAATAACTTAGAATTGTCGGAGCAGTCGACTGATGTTGTGTTAAGTCGACTGGTACTTCAATCTGAGTGTGAATATTTGGAAGTTCCATAAATTAAGATATTCCATTATGTAGACCCAGCATGATGACTTGAAATTTATATCTTTATCTTCGTAAGGAAGCTATAAATATGTGTGAATGCATGTTTAAGAAATTTTCCCTTGAGGAGGAGATAACATTCGTAACTTCAATTTTCGTGATTGCATTATTACTGAACAAGAAAACCCTGTTTATGAAACATGAATTTAGGTATACTGTAAATTGATATCATGATACAAGTACATGTAAGAACTATAGATAATCCTTTAATTTGAAAAGTGGATCCGTCCAGTCGACCGAATGCGTGTAGCAAGTCGACTGATCTGGACTTGGAATTGTGTTGTTGAAATCCCAGGACAGACGACTGGTGGATGAACAGTCGACTGCCATGTGGACAATATTATGAACATGAAAAGTTGCGGGACAGGCGACTGGTTGTGTACAACAGTCGACTATCCCGAGCATTTATGATGAACCTGTATGTGACTGTATGAGTCGACTGGTGTTCTTCCAAGTCGACTGTACAGAGTGGACTTTGATATATTTGAATTCATGTTATTTGTTGTTGGTAATTGTGAACGTTATGATGTAAGTCGATGGACTCTGTTTATGGCTGTATGAATTATGTGAAATGAATCATAGATGAGAATTGAGAATTAGATGAAAATATGAAAGGCTAAATCATGATAAGAAAGTCTGTGAGACTCTAAAATGAATTATGAGCTGAGGATGCTCAATTGGATATTGTGAATTTGAAATTGAACGAAAGAGTAGCTAAGTCTCCCCCGACAGTGAAATGAAAAGATATTGAAAAGAAGGCCAAGGTTGGTCATGTGTAAATGAAATGGTAAGTCCGGTTTTTTGGTGGAGAGGCTAACTCTAGAGCTTGATTTTTATTCATGATTCTAATCAATTTAATACATAGTGTGGAGGTGATGAAGGTGAGAGAAAAACATGAGTATGAGAGCTAAGGTACGGTGCGGGTGTGTGAGCCGCAGAATGCATGCTTGATGAGTCAAGACATGGCACGGGCACAACTCAGTAATGATCGGACTTTAGTCACGCTTGTGGGATGTTTTGGTGACTGCAAGAGGATTGTGTTCAGGGAGGAGGCTGAATTGTCGCAGAATGCATGCTTGATGAGTCAAGACATGGCGCGAAATTCTACTCCAGGGGCCAGGATACATGCTTGTACTCCTAGAATCATCTAGGATACTCACTGAAATTACAGAAGTAGAGTAAGTCATGGCGGGGGATTGAACCCTACAAAAATGAAGAACGATTAAGAGGCTTGCCCTCGAACCTATGTAGTATGGGATGCATAGAATTCGAACAAGTGCGCATTAGTGTCATGTTAATTAAATAAATTGCATTAAGGATTAAGTGCACAATCATGACACGACATCTTTAAAAGTTCCCTTTTATTTTTACATGCTTATTATGAACAAATTGTGATTTTGTTAAGAAATGAGATTCATTATACTGTTTCTGGCATAGAGAGGATGGCCATGTATAATTATCGTCGGTTGAATAAACTGACGTACCCACAGTTTTGTTTGCAGGATAAATTACATGTAAAGAGGAATGGATGCATAAAGATCTCATTATTTTGTTGTTCATTTATGTAAATGTTGTATATTTTGCTTCCGCTGTGTAAATTTAAATGTAAGATGTTGTAACTCTGATGTAAAAAGAAAAGTTTGAATTTCCTTGTAAAATTGTACTCAAAGAAAGTGAAAAGATCCTGTAGAACATCTCGAATTCAGTGATTTGGGATTCGGGGCGTTACACCAATAGCTTACAGATGATACATGGAACTCATAAGTTGACCCATACAATATTATACACAGTGATGTTATATATATATTGAGAATATAACTATATATACTAGTAATTTACACGTGCAATGCACGTCTTAATAAAAATATATTTTTAAAAATAAGAACTTCAGCGTAGGCTGACCTTGAACCTGAGACTTCCTTTATATTAGGTATGCACAGGTTTGTTTTTATATAAATGTATGTATTTGTTGAATTTAGTTTGGACATGTATTACTTGTGTTTGTTTAATTACAAAGTTAGAGTTTGTTTGGTTACAAACACCAATTCTTCCATTAAAATAGTAAAGATATATTCAATATGATCTAGTACTAAACCACTCGGAGGGAATTTTTTCCCAAACCATCCCACTTTTTGAAAGTTTTTCCCAAACTGCCCTACTTCTTTTAAAAATTTCCAAACTGCCTCACTAGTTTTCTAAAAAAACGAGTGTGGTTAAAACCTCATCGCTTTTTCAGAAAGCGAGTGTGAGGCTTTTAATTTTCGAAAGTCTACACTCGCTTTCTGAAAAATCGATTGGGTTTTAACCAAACTCGCTTTCTCAAGTGGGTCAGTTTGGTAAATACTATTATCCAACCCATGCTATTAAAAGCGAGTCTAGGCTTTCGAAAATCGAGTCTAGGCTTTCGAAAATCAAAAGTCTCATACTCGTTTTTTGAAAAAACGATGAGGTTTTAACTACACTCGTTTTTTCAGAAAGCGAGTGAGATAGTTTGAAAATTTTTAAAAAAAAGTATGGAAGTTTGGGAAAAACTTTCAAAGAGTGGGACAGTTTGGAAAAAATTCACCCGCAGGAAGGTTGTTAGGTTGTTACAAGCAAATCAGACAACTGAAGAAGTGAGTGGACAAGGAAGACACAGAGACCTGAAAATGCTGCATTAATACTTAATAGCATGGGTTGGATAATAGCAAAGCTGAATAATGTCTTGGTCCATCATGGTAGTCTACAAGTTACTACAACCAGTGTGGGTCCAACCAAAGGCCTAGGGTTGCAGGGTCCTTTCATTCCTTCCTGAGCTGAGGTTTTTTCCAACCCACATGTATTCAGTCCAGGGTAGCCCAGCAATCCAGAGTGCATCATGCCACTCACATGGAGACTGAAAGATAAATCTTTGAGAAGTTCTGTACTCTCCAGCACTGCCAAAGTTTTGAATTTTTTTTGTACTGACCCACTTTTTAAAAATATTGACCAATCTGACATATTTTCGAAAAATTTTACCTAACTGACCTAGTTTTGAATACGTCAGCATTAGCCGCCACTGAAAATAATAGCACAGGTTATTTATATGCCTTTGTTGCCAATAGCGGCATATGTTAAATAAAAATTCGAATGCCACTATTTGGAGTAACGACATCAGTTAACTTATTGGCAATCGTGTACTGTCTTTGACTAAAAAATGTTGCAAGTGTAAAAAAATTCTATAACTGATACCGCTATCCCGAACAACGGCATTCGCATTACAGATATTATAGCGGTATCAGCTATAATATTCATTGTTAGAGATAACAGATGTCGTCGTTTGGAAAATCGGCAACAGTTCATTTTATTTCTTATATTTGGCTAATCTATTTCTGTGAACTATTATCGCTGTTCCTAAGAACGACAACAGTTAACTCGTGTCGTTATTTGGAAGAACAACTGTGGAACCAGAAAGTTTAATGAGTGTTATAAATGATTTCGTTATCTCCAACAATGACATCAGTAATGTGAATAACGTTTATGGAGACAACGACATCATTTATAAGTTGTTTCAGCACTTTAAAAAATTTTCAAATCAAAATGTTCACACTTGTATAAGAAATGTACTGATGTCGTTTTTCCAAACAGCGGCATGCTAAAAAAAAAATAATGCCGCTTTTTGGAAGAACGACATGGAATTAACCTATGACATTTTTTCGAAGAACATGTTATGCTGAGGTGTCCAAAACTGCTTTAGTGGGTAAATATTTTAAAAAGTGGGTCAGTTTGGTAAATATTTTCAAAAATGGGTCAGTACAGGAAAAAATTTCATTAGTTTTTTGTAGTAGTCTTTAAAAGGAGAATCCAGTAATAGTATAGGAATCTGCACTATCATTTTTGATTTATCAAAAAAATTATGTTCATGGTTGAAAAGTATAAGCCATTTAGGGGTAGTTAGGCCGGTTGTAAAAGAAATTAAGAGAGATAGTTATACTAATAATGTAGGGAAAACAATTTTTTGAATTTGAGTTCTAAAAATGACTTTGGTTGAATATAGATTTATTGTAGCAGGATTAGTAAAGCCACAACACTGTAGTGAAACTAATTTAAAATACTTTTGACCTTTTGTTTTACTTAAAATTAATCTAAATTAATTAGTGTTTTACTTGAAATTAATCTCAAATAATTAGAGCTTAAAATAATTAAACTAAATTGATCTTAATTAATTTTTTAAAAAAACCGAAACTCAATTAATAGTTTCTTAATCTTAATCAAATTTATATTAATTAAATTAATCTAAAAAAAAAATCAAAACTCAATTAACTAGACTTAATCTTAATTAAACTGATCTTAATTAAATGGGCTAATAACTTAATGGCACATAAATTAAGTTCATATTAATACTCTATACACACCTGAAGTTATAGTAATACCCTGATAGTATCTAAACTTTTTAAAATTTGACATAAAGGCATCTGTCGTCCACTTCTGTTAACTTTTTAACAGATAGCATGTGAATTACTTTTTTACATACATTCTTCTTTAATGCATCTTCTTACATTTTTCTTTTTTCAAAATCCCAACTTTTTTCTTACAAACCAGTGCCCTTTTCCAACAACTTTTTTCTCCTTGAAGTAGAAGGTGAAATCAAGAGCGAGGGGAGTGGCAGCTGAACCTGAGGAAGTTGATGGCAGGTGGCGGAACCTTAGGTACATATCACAATGAAGAACAGTACGAGGTTTAGCATTTTTTAAATTTATTAATCAGCATTAGGTTTATTTTGCTATTATTGAATGTTGATTGTTGATGGGTTGAGTATTTTGTCATCAATTTAGGGTTTATTTCAGATTTGAATTGAGTTAGGGTTGAATTGGGATTTGATCTAAGATGATTGTTGATTGTTAGAGTTTGTTTTGATTTTATTAATTGTTGGTTTTTTATTGTTGAGTATTTGGTCATCAATTTAGGATTTACTTCTGATTTGAATTAAGTGAGGGTTGAATTGGGATTTGATCTAAGTTAGGATTGACTTTAGTGTTGTATTGTGTTGTCATCAATTTAGGGCTTATTTTGGTGTTGTATATTGTTTGTTATGTTGTGGTTGTGTTACAATAATTATTGGAGTTATAGAAAAACACTTATGTAAATTTTTTTGGGGATTATTATGTGAAAGGGTGATAGATAAGAGTTACAGTGTTAGTGTTCTACCATGGGCATTAGAGAGTAATATCCAGAACAAATAGAAAGAAATAAGAACGATATCGAACGAAAAGTTTTTTGATTGACTCAGAGGAGTGTAAACTAGATTACTTGAGTGAGAGGCTTCATGCTTTACTACCATATAATGAGGGGTATATGATGAAAGTAGCATATGGGACATCACCTTAAGAATATGAAGTTATTCGACATGATGTAGAATTTGCAGATCTATGGAAATTGTATCTAGAGAAGAAGAAAACACTATAGCTATATTTTTTATTTAGACCACCCAAGAATTGCAGTAGCTTTGGTGTTCATGCATGTGAAACTATTGGTGGAAGGAGGACTATATATCATTTAGGATGTGGGCCCATTCCTTCTAAGCAGTTGGTTGTATTGAGTGATGATGAAGATTCTTATGTGAGGCAGATTGGATTCCATCTTGAAATATCAAGTGTTGTGACAAAGTCCAATGCAGTAAATGATAATGCAAGAGATGGAGCATGCAGAATGAATGCAGACTGAAGGAATGCAGGGGAGAGATGAAAAGATTGACTTGGATCAAGGCAATGCAGATCAACCAAATGAACAAGCTGAAGGAATGCAGGGGAGAGATGAACAGATTGACTTGGATCAAGGCAATGCATATCAACCAAATGAAGAGGTCTACATTCCAGGGGAAAAGAAAATACCACAAAAATTTTATGAGGCTGATTATAAGGATAATGATGATGCAGACGTAGATTATGTAGAAGATGAAGGCACTGATCATGAGGAAGATAATTAGGAAGAATAAATACATATTGAAATTTTGGAAGCTGCTAATGATGAAGCAGATGATTTCCACTCTGAATTTTTTTTATAATGAAGAAAAAGAAGAAGAAGAAGAAGAAGAAGAAGAAGAAGAAGAAGAAGTTAAGGGTGAAGAGAATGTGGGAAGAGAAGCAGAGGCAGAATAAGAAAAAGAAGAAGAAGTTATGGGTGAAGAGAAAGTGGGCAGAGAAGCAGAGGCAGAGGTGAGTACAGATTCTGTGCAAGAGCAAGTAGGGCCAGTGTGGGGTGAAAATGTAGATTTCCAAGCTCCTCAATTTAAAATTGGTAGCAAGTTTTCAGACAACTATATGTTTATGATGGCATTGAGACAATTCAGTATACAAAACAACTTCAGATATTGGTTGAAGAAGAATGAAAACACTGCAAATTTTGAATTGTGTGGTATGCAGGAATGTCTAAGGAGAATTAGAGCAGCTAGGATGCAAGACAAGAAAACATTTGAAGTGAGGAATTACAACACAACCCATATCTGCACTGGAATAAACAAATGTGGGAATAAAGTTGCTTCAATGTTCTGGATTGCAGAGGTAATTAAGGGTATGTGAAAGCCAATCCTAATTTGAGGCCTAGAGATATTAGTAAATGGATTGACAACAAATATGGTTTGAATGTTGGATACAAACAGACTTGAAGTGGAAGGGAAGAAACAAGACAGCAAGTTTTTGAGAACATTGAGAGGAGTTACAACCTTGTGTACTCTCTGAAAGCATAACTCAAGGCAAGAAACTCAGGTAGTCACATTGAAAATGAATTAGCGAATGATAAATCTTTTAATAGGATGTTTGTGTCTTTCAAATATTATGCAGATTGATTTAAGTTAGGATGCAGACCATATATTGCACTTGATGGGTGTCATCTGAGGGGTAAGTATTTCGGGACTTTGCTTGCTGCCAATGCATTGGATGGAAATAATGGGTTGTACCCAGTAGCTTTTGCAGTAGTAGAATCAGAAAATCTCCACTATTGGCATTGGTTTATTCAAAATTTAAAACAAGCTCTTGGAAATGACATGAAACGTATTTCCATTATGAGTGATCAGGAGAAGGGGTTACAAGAAGCAATGCCAATGTTGTTGCCTGATGCAGAACATAGATGTTGTGTTTGACATCTATGAAAAAAAAAATTAAGAAGAATTTCTCAGGTGAAATATATGAAATGTTGGTTTGGAGAGCTGCTAAAGCCTACTCGGTCATGCAATATGATCAGACTATGGAAGAATTGAAAGAAATTTTTCCGGAAGATGTTTCTGTATTAGAGAAACACACCCACCTTTGGAGTAGAAGCCAATTCACAACACTATATTACAAACAACCTGACAGAGAGTTTCAATGTATAAATATTGTTAGCAAGATATCTTTCAGTTGTTGATCTTATAGACAGTGTCAGGATCAAAATAATGGAGAATATGACTTTGAGAAAGCAGATTGCTAGAAGATGGAAGGGGGTGCTAGTACCAATGGTTGATAGATACATCAGAGAGAAGGTTGGTGGGTGGATAGTTAGAAAATCAGATGAAAGTTATGCAGAGGTTAAGAGTGCAGACAGAAGAGAGGTGCTTGACATGGTAGAAAGAATCTGCATATACAAACAATGGTAGGTAACTGGTATGCCTTGTGTACATGCAGCTGAGGTGATATGCATAATGAGTATAATAGACTAGGCCATATTTGTGGATCCATACTACTATATTGACAGGTATACAGTGTGAACTTGATTTCTTTTTACAATCTTCTCAAAATCATAGTTGAGTCCTTTTTTACTATATTCAAACAAGAAATAACAAAACTTACATTGCTATTTTGAGAATGTACTCTATAACAACTTACACTATATAACAATTTCAAGTGCAAGCTAGCATATCAATACTCTATAACACCTCTTCCTTGTACACCTCAATGGAAACATCAAGAGATTGGAATACAGTTGGCCCACCACATGCTAGGAAACCAAGAGGAAGACCAAAGACTAAGAGAATTAGAGCAAGAGATGAAGATGATATTGGAACCCAGATGTTGTCAAAGAGAAAAATGACATGTAGTAGATGTCATGGAAGCAATCACAACAAGTCCACTTGTAAGACACCAATTAACTAAGTGATTGGAGTAGTGGAGGGAAGTTCATCTAATGTTGGCTTGACTAGTCACTCATCCACCTAGACATTGCATAGGTAAAAGAAGTTGTTATGATACACTGATACTTGTGTTTGAGTATATACTGTCTAATTCTACATTTATATTAGTAGTAGAGGTTCCAAACTGGGTTTGCATTCAACAAGAAGGGGGGCTTCTGTAGGAAGAGGGAGAAGCAGACTAAGTGTAGGAGATACTTACATGTTGGCTTAGCACTATACATTAGTATCAATTAATTATGCACTGATGCAAGTACTTATTTAGTCACTGGAAGAAGCAGGGGTACTTCATTTACTTCTTTATAGTTTGTGTAATGATACTTACAGCTGATACACTAACAGTAATGTAATGATACTTCTTCAATTTGCAGGTGATAGTAATTTAATTCAATCCCAGGGGAGTGTTGCAGGATTCCAATCACAAGGAACAGAAATTCAGTGGCCATGAATTCCACTTTCACAACCAACACAACCAACAATTACATTGGGGGGGGGGGGGGGGGGGGGAGGGGGGGACTGTACCTCTCAGAGGCAGTGGTGGAAAGGTCAGGGGTGGCAGAGGCATCTCTTGTTTTCCTAAAAATATATTTTTGTGTATTTTCTGTATTTTAAAGTTTCGCAAATTATTTTGTCAAAATGTATTGTTGGATCTCCTATCAAAATCTGTTTTCGATCAATAATTTTATTGAACTATTTTCTATGATTTATATTGTAATGAAAATTTAATTTATGTTATTATTACTTTGATTTCGATTATTATTATCAATACTGTTATTATTTTTATCATTTTCTTCTTATTATTATTTTTATTAGTATTATTGTTATTATTGTTACTTTTGACTGGTTATTAAAAATCCACTTCTATTTGGTATTTGTAATTATTTTAAATTAATTCTATACTGCAATACAAGCTACATTTTACTAAAAGTGTTATTTTCATTTTATTGGTTATCTCATTTTTCTTATTGGATTTCTTTTTCTTAAACCCATTATATTGTTTTACCCTTAACCCATTATACAAAACCCCAATACCCATTTATTTTCCAAACCCATTGCCCTATACAACAATCCTATTAGCTAATACCCATTATCATATCTACCCAGAATCCCTATTACCCATTACCCCTTTTACCCTATAAGCCTATGCCCGTTAACCCACACCCGATTAACCCCCTAAACCCTAACACATATTTTCCCCTACTTATTTAAACCCATGCGTCTGTTCACCTTTATTCCCCCAGCCGCTTCATCTCCCTTTTCCACCTCCGACTTCTCATCTACCTTCTCCCGTCCCTCTCCCTCGGCGTTCTCCCGATGCTCCTTCGTCCCTCTTCCCTTCGCTCCGCTGTTGCGACCACAACAGCGACGCCAACCCATCTCTCTCTCACGCCTGTTCACCTTCCACCCTGTGCCGCCTACCTCTCCATCCCGTTCCTCTTGCTCTCTTCCCCTCTCCCTGTGTCGCGTCGCGACCACCTCAGCACGCGCACGCGCACACATGCAGCCTGAGCGACAGCAGCAACGTCGTTGTATCGCGTCGCCCTCGTCGGTGCTATCCTCATCGCCACCTCCATCCCATCCTCACCAACACCTCCTCCGACTAACAGAAGCAGCGGCGAGCGCTTCCCGCCGTCACACCGCCGTCTTTGGTAGCTGCGTCGCTTCCCAACCCCGCGCCGCCACCGTCAGCTGCCCTCGCCTCGCCGTGGTCACCGCTATTGTCGCCATCCGCCATTGTGTTCGCAGTCGCCGCCAGACCCCCACTCTCTCTCTCTCTGTCGAGTGAGGAAGAGGAATAGGGACTGTTTTGGTGCGTGCTATATTGGTGCAGGGAATCCTATTTTCCCTGTTTGCTGTTGGGGGTGTGAAGAGATATGCTCTTGTTTGCTATTGTGTGGGTTGGAGATTCGATCTTGGCTGTTCAGTGTGTTGTTGTTCTGTCTGTGCTTGGGATCTGTGTTTGGTATTTTGTTGGGGATCCGATTTGATGTTTGTTGTTGATTCTTGATCATTGAATCTCAACCGTCCGATCACCCTTGATCGTCGATCATCATCAAGATCTGTAATCGATCGTGATCATCGTCGTTGCCGTCGGGATTCTAATCCCGTTATCCCATTTACTCGAATCGTCTCCTACAAGCAAGCGTCTCTTGAACTCATTTTTATTATTTCTAGTTCAAGAAAACACTTTTTGAAATCCGGCAAGTTGTAATCAATTTGAATATCACATTTAATTGAACTTCATTGTTTCTTTATTGTGTAATGCTGTTGACTCATAGTTGTCTTATCGTGCCATTGCTATTGAAATAAAACATGAATCGTAACTTATTGTATTATGGAACTTTCAAATATGCGGCCTTGTCATTTGCCCGACTTTGTACTGAGGTTTCGACCCGGTTCCTGACACAATGACTTAAAATCTTGCACATAGAAATCGTAGTACACTTAGTCCATATGTTGTTATGTTTTGCATATAAACCATGTTTTCCGTATTTAATAAATTGTACCACGTGTATTTCATGTATCGTATAGTCTCGATATCATCTTGAAATTGTACTAGTGCTATTGGTCTCATTGATTGTACCTGTTGCATGAGTATTGATACCATCGTCTACAATGATCATAGGCATGTTCATAAATAATTATTAATAAAATGATAACAAGGCGAGGTTAAGAGTTGACTACGGTAGTTGATGACATAGTGACTGTACTGGAGAAGGGGCCTGTGTTTCCCTATTTATCGGTTTATCGGTCTATCGTTCTATTGATCTATTGGTCATATCGGTCATCGATTAATTGTAGATTACTGACTACAGTATCCGATTGATTCGGTCATCGGTCATTATTGAATATCGTTTCCGAGTACATGATCTATAGAATCTACCACCTTGGTCTAAATAAAATTGATTGTATGCATGGAACATGTAGTATGGGATACAGTAGTACGTGCATTAGTTAGGATTAAAATGAATAATAGACTTATAGACATAAATGAACATTGGACAATGACACTAATACTGAATACTAGTTATTAAACATTGATTCCTGATTTTGAATTATTGATTATCAACCTTTGATTTTGTTACCGTTTATCATTTATTGACTCCAATATTGTTCCAATTTCTGTTCTTGTTATATAGTCTTTTATTTTTCTATTTTACTGCTTTCTACTACTTTTCGCCCGAAGCTTGCTCTAAAGGGTTCTCTTCCTCTTTCTTTTGAGTTACGTCATACAGGTACAGTGATGGGTAACCAAAAGGAACTTTTCGAACTGTTACCGCATTGCATATTCTCGAGCTATTTGGTAAGTTCTATTCCAGATTTGGTTATTGAATTTTATTCTGTTTATGCGATTATATTTATCTGCGTGATTGTGATTAATTCATTTCATGTTGTTGAGTTAAGACTGGTACAGCTTATGAATGATGTTAAAATCATTCGCTGGGCCATATGACGTGCTCGTATTCCCATATTTTGGGAAGCGGGGCGTGACAAGATTTTTAGTGGTATCAGAGCCAAGTTAGACTGTAACTAGTTTGGGATTTGATCCTGATTAGTTTGGGTTTAACCAGTCTAACTCAATAATATGCGCACCACGTCAATTACATGAACATGTAATAACCAACATATAATCTAGATACTCCTCTTATCTAATTCCTCTTTGATCCCTTCTTATTCAAGTCATTCAATCCTTGGTTCCTTTCGTCCCTTGTAGTCCTCATCTTCATTGATTCTTTACTGGATATAATTTTATTCTTTTGTGCCTATATTTCTTTGATTCTGGAGTTGTCTATTCTTTTCTTCCTGCTTGGTTCGTCGATCGGCATCGGTGGATCTTCAACGACATGTTAGAGGCTTGTTTAATTCCTACGATACTGTATATTTTTAGGATATGTTTATTGTGTAAATTTGCTACACTGCATATTTATTCTCATTCACATTTGTATTGTGCTTATTCATGTATTTCATTCCGTTTTTCTCCCTACTTTTATAAATCATTTTCACTACTACTAGTTTGTATATTGTGTTTGATATTTATGATTTATACATCTATTTTGATATTTCATTGTGTGACTTTCAACTCCATTTCTTACCTTTCTACTATTTTTATATCACGAATTTCAAAACATAACATCATACTTAAATTAAATGTTCCATATCCCTGTGCATATGGAAGATTACATCTTCCATTTTACCATTTCTGTGCAACCTAATATCGATATGGCAAATATGCAACACGATGTCAATGGAGGCAAATTGCAACTGGACGTTGGGGAGGTAAAATGTGCAACCGAATATTCAGACGGCAATCTGCAACCTGATGTCGTAAAGGCAAACATGCAACTTGATGTTAAGGAGGCAAGATTTTCTACCTATTTGCTAATTGATATTTCGAGACTCTTTACTTGTATAATGAAACGAATGGTAAAGAAATATTTTCTTTATGACATTTTGTTTATACAATTACAATTTATGTTTCCATACAATTTGAACTAGTATAGTTGATTTTACTCTGTTTTGTGTTTACAAATTTTTTTGTTTCCTTTCTTCCATTTATGTTAAGATTGAGTACATCAACTATTGTCTAAGCTTTCGTTTCTTTGTGAATTACTATTTATTTCCATCGTTGTCCAATTCTGTAATATTTTAGATTTCTCACTTACTTTTGTTTTTACGTCCTAATTAATGATTTGACGCTTACTTTTGTAATATTTGATGAACTCCTTTTAAGTCTTCTTGCATACATATATTTTGGCCTATTTTGCTCGTTACCCTTTAATGTATTTTTCGAGTAGTGATTATAATGTCAACATTCACTAATTATTATATGTCTGTTACATTCATTGTTATTAATATTTTCTTTACCTAACTAAATTTGTTCGTATTTCTATGTATCTTGACTGGTTATTTTTCTAAAACTATTTTTTTTTATATCACCTTTAAGTTTGTGTTTCTTTGTTGTTTGTATGTATTATCATTATTATCGGTATTGTTAACGTTTTTAATTTTATTATTATTATTATTACCAGTATGATTATGATGATTTTTATTAATGTTATTATTACTGTTATTATTATTTTTAATATTATGTTATAGTTATTTTATTATTGTTATTACAATTCTATTACGATTGATATTATTATTTTATTATTAATATTTGTTGTTATTATTATTTTGTTAAAACCCATTAGTTTTGATCTATAGCATATCTTTTAATTATTTAAATTAAAGCCATCATCTAAAGCCCAATTTTATTCTGGTATTTCATTCTTTTCTTCCTGCTCGGATCGTCGCTTGGTGTCATGTGGTCTACAACGATATGTCTGCAGCTTGGAATGTCACCATCTGAGTGTCGCAGCAGAAGGTTGGTGGGCCCAAAACCCACAGGTCCCAGGATCCTATTGTTGCTTCTCCTTCCTTGCATTGTTTGCTTTTTCCTATCTCTTGTATTTGTCCTCATCCGTTGACTCGTTGCTTGGTTCATCTCTTCCTTATCCATCCTTTTTTCGATTCCAGCTCTATCTATTTCTTCATCTCTTTGCTTTGTTATCTTGCAAATCTTGTTGTGTTCTTCTCCATTTTTGATACTGGTTACTTCTTTCTTGTATTCCATTTTGTCATCATGCACCCATTCATTATTTGATTCCATTCTTCCCTGTTCATTCTCTCTTTGATTCCAGTTCTGCCTACTCCTTTATCATATTTGTTATATTGTGTTATTTCGTTTCTTTGGATACTGTTTATTCTCTTTCATGCCTTCCAATTGACCTCATTGTTATCCACTCCTTTTTCTGGTGTTGCCACTGCTTTGTTCCTTTTCTTTTAATTCCTTATTTTGTTATTCCCCTCAGTTTGCTTTTGCCTTCTCCTATGTACTGCCTAAGCAAATTTCGAGAACGAAATTTTGTTGTAATTAGGGTAGGATTTGTAACCCCTGTTTTTCCAAAAATGTATTTTTGTGTATTTTCTGTATTTTAAAGTTTTGCAAATTATTTTGTCAAAATGTATTGTTGGATCTCCTATCAAAATCTGTTTTCGATCAATAATTTTATTGAACTATTTTGTATGATTTATATTGTAATGCAAATTTTATTTTTGTTATTATTACTTTGATTTCGATTATTATTATCAATACTGTTATTATTTTTATCATTTTCTTCTTCTTAATATTGTTATTAGTATTATTGTTTTTATTGTTACTTTTGACTGGTTATTAAAAATCCACTTCTATTTGGTATTTGTAATTATTTTAAATTAATTATATACTGTAATACAAGCTACATTTTACTAAAAGTGTTATTTTCATTTTATTGGTTATCTCATTTTCTTTATTGGATTTCTTTTTCTTAAACCCATTATATTGTTTTACCCTTAACCCATTATATAAAACCCCAATACCCATTTATTTCCCAAACCCATTGCCCTGTACAACCATCCTATTAGCTAATACCCATTATCATATCAACCCAGAATCCCTATTACCCATTACCCCTTTTACCCTCTAAGCCTATGCCCGTTAATCCACACCCGATTAACCCCCTAAACCCTAACACATATTTTCCCCTACTTATTTAAACCCATGCGTCTTTTCACCTTTATTCCCCCAGCCGCTTCATCTCCCCCTTCCACCTCTGACTTCTCATCTACCTTCTCCCGTCCTTCTCCCTCGGCGTTCTCCCGGTGCTCCTTCGTCCCTCTTCCCTTCGCTCTACCGTCGCGACCACAAGAGCGACGCCAACCCATCTCTCTCTCACGCCTGTTCACCTTCCACCCCGTGCCACCTACCTCTCCATCCCGTTCCTCTTGCTCTTTTCCCCTCTCCCTGCGTCGCGTCGCGACCACCTCAGCACGCGCACGTGCCCGCACGCAGCCCGAGCGACAGCAGCAACGTCGCTGTGTCGCACCGCCCTCGCCGGCGCTATCCTCTTCGCCACCTCCATCCCATCGTCACCAACACCTCCTCCGATGACTGACAGCAGCAGCAACAAGCGCTTCCCACCGTCGCACCGCTGTATTTAGTAACTGCGTCGCTTCCCGACCCCGCGCCGCCGCCATCAGCCGCCCTTGCCTCATCGTGGTAACCGCTACTGTCGCCATCTGCCATAGTGTTCGCAATCGTCGCCAGACTCCCACTCTCTCTCTCTGTCGAGTGAGGAAAAGGAACAGGGACTGTTTTGGTGTGTGCTGTATTGGTGCAGGGAATCCTATTTTCCCTGTTTGCTATTGGGGGTGTGAAGAGATCTGCTTTTGTTTGCTGTTGTGTGGGTTGGAGATCCGATCTTGGCTGTTCCGTGTGTTGCTGTTCTCTGTGTGCTTGGGATCTGTGTTTGGTGTTTTGTTGGGGATCCAATTTTATGTTTGTTGTTGATTCTTGATCATCGAATCTCAGCCGTCCGATCATCCTTGATCGTCAATCATCATCAAGATCCGTACTCGATCGTGATCGTCGCTATTGCCGCCGGGATTCTAATCCCATTATTCCATTTACTCGAATCGTCTCCTACGGGTAAGCGTCTCTTGAACTCATTTTTATTATTTCTAGTTCAAGAAAACACTTTTTGAAATCCGGCAAGTTGTAATCAATTTGAATATCACATTTAATTGAACTTCATTGTTTCTTTATTGTATAATGCTGTTGATTCATAGTTGTCTTATTGTGCCATTGCGATTGAAATAAAACTTGAACCATAACTTATTGTATTATGGAACTTTCAAATATACTGCCTTGTCATTTGTCCGACTTCGTACTGAGGTTTCGACTCGGTTCCTGACACAATGACTTAAAATCTTGCACAAAGAAATCGTAGTACACTTAGTCCATATATTGTTATATTTTGCATATAAACCATGTTTTCCGTATTTAATAAATTGTACTATGTGTATTTCATGTATCGTATAGTCTCGCTATCATCTTGAAATTGTATTAGTGCTATTGGTCTCATCGATTGTACTTGTTGCATAAGTATTGATACCATCGTCTACATTGATCATAGGCATGTTCATAAATGATTATTAATAAAATGATAACAAACCGGGGTTAAGGGTTAACTAGGGTAATTGATGACATAGTGACTGTACTCGGTAGAGGGGCCCATATTTCCCTATTTATCGGTATATCGGTCTATCAGTCTATTGGTCTATTGGTCATATCGGTCATCGATTAATTGTAGATTACTGATTATAGTATCTCGATTGATTCGGTCATTGGTCATTATTGAATATCATTTCCGAGTACATGATCTATAGAATCTATCACCTTGGTCTAAACAAAATTGATTGTATGCATGGAACATGTAGTATGGGATGCAGTAGTACGTGCATTAGTTAGGATTAAAATGAATAATAGACTTATAGACATAAATGAACATTGAACATTGACACTAATTCTGAATACTAGTTATTAAACATTGATTCCTGATTCTGAATTATTGATTATCAACCTTTGATTTTGTTATCGTTTATCATTTATTGACTCCAATATTGTTCTAATTTTTGTTCTTGTTATATATTCCTTTATTCTTATTTTACTGCTTTCTACTACTTGTCGCCCGAAGCTTGCTCTAACAGGTTCTCTTTCTCTTTCTTTTGAGTTACGTCATTCAGGTATAGTGATGGGTAACCGAAAGGAACTCGTCGAACTGTTACCGCATTGCATATTCTCGAGCTATTTGGTAAGTGCTTGTATTTCAGATTTGGTTATTGAATTTTATTCTGTTTATGCGATTATATTTATCTGCGTAGTTGTGATTATTTTCTTTCATATTGTTGAGTTAAGACTGGTACAGCTTATGGATGATATTAAAATCATTCGCTAGGCCTTGTCACGTGCTCGTATTCCCGTATTTTGGAAAGCAGGGCGTGACATGGGTTGTCATAGTAAAAATTGATTGTAATAAGTGTCGTTATGGCTGGGAATTTATGCTGCAAAAAAATTGTTGTCTAGTGTATCTATTTTTGTTAGTAGATTAAACATGTATCTGGTTTATGTATCAGGTTAAGCTATTTTGTATTAGGCTAAGCTAATTTTTATAACAGTCTAAACTATTATTAGCTTTGTGTATGAAGAATTCTTGTATCAGTTTCTTCAATATTATGTACATGAACTAGGTTTTAGGTATCAGGTTCTCTAAGCCTATATTTGTGTACGCTGTTTTTTGCGTCAGGTTTTAGTATGCTCGTTCTATATGAGGTTATCTAATTGCTATATATGAATGAGTTCTTCATTATTGCAACCCATAGTTCTGTGAATGTTGCAAATAAACATCTTACTGCATTCTTGAATGCTACATAGATGTTGTCTGCACAAAATTTGCATACATGTACGCAGTGTGATGATTATAAGTTGCATGTAAAGAATGTATATGTTTTATTTTTGTCTCAGTTTTAGTTTTTTGAAACTTATGAAACGGTTTCAGTCTCAGTTTTCTGTATATGGATCATGTCAGGAATTTATGATGCAGTCTGTTTTGTTCATCAAGTTGTCTAATTGCATGTCATGTACCATCCTATATAATTGCTGCATATTAATGAGTTATACACAGAGATATCATGCCAATGGCTGATATGAATTATCCACTTTTTCACCCATAACACTGCATATGGTTTATACGCAGCATATGAAGACTGTATGTTTATATGCAGACAAATCACAATTAGATAACAAATATTGCACATAAAAAACTGATACTTCTCATTGCAAAACATGATAATTATGTCTTCATAAAGATACATTCATTCATTCAATCATATTCCATTAACGAATACTTTTCTTACAATACGCAAATACATTTTCATCGTCTATTGTATGATATGCATCACATTAACAACAACAATATATACAGCAAAAAGAACAAAACAATTATGAAATAGTTATGTGAAGCCACTGAGACAAGTCTCCAACTAAACAAGCTTCGCAGTTAAATTAACATCCATTAATTTCATTGATTTCAAGACCTCCTTTTGCTCAGACAAAATTGCTTTCAACTCCACCACCCCCATCTCTTTCTCATCTCTATCATAATCTATTGATACCCACCTACAAAACTTGCCCCTCGGCTCATCTTTGCCTTTGTAATTGAGACAAGAGTAGAAGAACCTACATTGATTCTTACCTCTTATACACTCAACGATTTTGGCTCTCACAGGAAGCTCACAGTGGCACATCAATGGATTCTGCGTTGATTCCCAATATGAACTTGTGACAGACATGAAGATGTGGAGAGTGAGATGAAATTATGGAGATGAGAGCTTAGATGCGGTGGATATTAGATGCGGTGGAGATGCAGTTGGTTTGGGATTTGATCGGAGATGGAGATTGAGTGAGTGGGTTAAATAAATTTCATGAGATGATAGTTAGAGTTTAGAAAGTGGAAGAAGAAATACACAGTAAGAAGAGAAGAAGAAATCGGGAGCTATTGAAGATGTAGAAAAAGGCATTTCGATCTTTTCACAAATGCTTATTAACGGGTATGAACCCGTTAAGAGGTATATTCCATGAATATTTCACTAACTTAACTGAGAAATTTACAGCGGGGGCCTTTAGGTCAAATTATAAAAAAATGTTTGAGTGCTATTGGGTAATTATTTTCACTTTAGGTGTGTGCAGGGTATTACTATAAGGGGGCGTTTGGTACGCGGATTGGAGAATTCCCAGGAATTGGTGGATCCTCAGGAATATGAGGGTGGGAATGAAGATTCCCGGGAATATTGCAATACTGTGCTTGGTATACGACATTACATGCCTGGGAATACTTTATTACTGTGTTTGGTATAGAACAATTTATTCCCATCAATTCATCTCTATAGTAGACATTACCGAAAATACCCTTTTGGCTTTATTTAAAAATAAATAAATCTAAAAGTTATCTAATTTAGTAATTGATGTATATGCATGCATGTGCAAAAGTATTACCGATATATATCTTATAAAACTTTAGTAAATTAACAAGTAGAATACTATGTTTCATCTGATGTTTCGTTAAATTCCATTACAAATCCTAATCCTGTAAAAAAAAAAGGAAGATGCACAATTTCCTAAAAATTACCCCGAATTCGACCGAATCACCAACGAATTTATAGGGGTTTGTGGATAACTCAAATCATGGTCAAGAAAATTTCAGGATTATAGGGAGTTATTGTTATTATTCATATGCGACAAAAAATAAAATAAGTGTGAATTATTTGCAAGTACATGGAAGAAGATGCACTGGATTCCCAGGTTGGAATTAATTTTTTTTATTTATTTACCTTTTGGGATTGGAAGAGAAGAGGAAGACGATGATGGGTTTGAGAAAGGCGATGAGAAGTAGAGAGGTGGATCGGTTCGGATTTTGGAGTGAACTAGATAGTCGAACTCGAAGGGGAGAATGGGGAAAGTTTTGTTGTTGGAAACCTATATCAGTTCCGGGTGAATTTGGTTGAAGGGAACAAGAGCGAGTTATATGATAAGCCAGAAATCTGAAGGGTGTTTTGGGTATGCAATAATCTCACTCATTTTTTATGTGGAGGAATCCACAAATCCTACGGAATGTTTATCCTTCCAAACTAATTATTTTGATAATCCTGAGAATTTAAAATTATTTACAAAACTATACCTATGTCTTACCAAACCAGGTAATCAAGAGGGTAATCCTAGATTTCCTTATACATTACCGCGTACCAAACGCCCCCTAAATTTTGGGTGTCTTTAAATCCTTAACACTAATTAAACTGATCTTAATTAACTAAATTGATCTTAATTAATTAAAAGATTAGGGCTTACACTTAATTAAATTGTTTTACATTAAATTCATTTTAATTATGGCTTAAACTAATTAACTAAATTTAATTAATTAATGAAACTAAAACTTAAAGTTAACCGAACACCTAACTTGGACTTAATCCGCATTACCCTAGCTTAATTAGGGTTTTTTTATTAAAGTCAATTAATGCTCAGAAGAAAACAAAGCAACCAACGGGTTCTTTATAGTCCCACTTCGGCCATGGCAAGTGGAATTGTTTGGTTTAAATAGAATTTTGTAAAATAACTAGATTTGTCCATGGGGACGTGCCTACGACACGTCTTCGGAACAATACAACATATGAAAGTCTTGGAAACAGTAAAACGACGATTATGTAGCTCAAGTTTGAATAGTAAAACAATAATTAGTTATAAATAAAAGTAATGTTTCCATTAGTATATGATGAAAAATAATTATAAATGGTGGTGTAAAATCCAACTTCTTAGAACTTTGAGGGTGAAAAATGATGAAATTTAACTGTTGATGAGATATTTGCTATTTTCAATGTAACATGAGCAATAAAAAAATGCATAAAAAATCTGAATATTTACAAATCTGAAATCTGAAAATATAAATTTCTGAGTAAATAAGGAGAAAATGAGAGAGAGAGAAATAAATAAATAAAGGAGTTGTTTTGGGGATTTGAATTTGAGTTTTGAGGAGAAATTTTTTGGGCGGAAAAATATGTTTTGTGAAGTTAGATCTGGACCATTGATTTCAACCCTATCGAATGAGAGTCACTTGATAGCTTTCTTTGTGTTTTATTATATAGATACGAAGACAAAAGCAAATTTTAGAAGTGGAGAGAGAGGGTGAGAGACATATAGGATTAAAATATGGCTAAAATTGGAAGGAGAAGGAGAAGATAAAATAAAAAATTAAAAAAAAAAAAAAGAAAACCCTTGAACTATCTCCTATATTCAGAAAACCTCACTCACCCTTTTTTTTAAAATAGAAAACCGCACTCAACTATAATTGCGAAAAACCACACTCTGACTCTATTAGGGTTCTGTTCTTTTTTGTCACGTGCAAAAAGGGCAAAATTACCCCCACCGACTATTTCTTCTTCTCTTCTCCCTTTCTTCCTCCTTATTTTTGGTTTCCCCAAATGGGTATTGTTTTTGGCAGATTCCTTCATGTGCTTCTTCTGCCTAGTTACAGGTATACGAGCATCTCCCTGTTCCTTTACTTCCTCACTCTCGTAATCCAAATTTTCATCAGCATCACTCTCAAGTGCCTCCTCAATTTCGAGTTCAAAATCTGCATCATTCTCTTCGTCTTCTTCCACATTATCATCTTGACCATCGTTCCCATCACCAGTACCTCCCACCAAAACAGCTGCAAGAAACTTGTGGTATTCCTCGTCATCAAACATTATGAAGGTCACCATCATCCTCTGATTCTTGAAGAAATGTCTCTTAGTTCTTCAAGTGTATAGTTAGCAAGTGAGTGTCGAGCTCTTGTACGTTTGCAAATTGCATCTTCATCATCTCCATCACTTACTCTTCTAGATAACAAGTCCTCATCACACCTTTCAGCACAACCATGTTCCTCCACTTTGATGAATTGATGAAGATGACATCTTATCTGGTGGATTTCCCAAAAAGTCATTACTTTCCTGATCTGCAATTTGGATCACAGTTTCAACATCCTCACAACGATGCATCTCCTCTGGTACTTTTGATGATACACTAGCATCTATGCCATCAGAATGACCTCGACGATTTTTTTTCAACAGCCAAAAACTGAATAAAAGAGGAAGAAAAGGAGTAGAGAAGAAGAAACACTCGGGGGTAATTTCGTCATTTTTTAAGTTACGTGCGTTGCACGTGATAAAAAAACGAACAGAATCCTAACAGAGTCGGAGTGTGGTTTTTCGTAATTATAGTTGAGTACGATTTTCTGCATTAAAAAAGATGAGTGAGATTTTCTACACATAGGAGATAGTTCAAGTTTTTTTTTTTTTTTCAATTTTAGCCTTAAAATATTTGTGAACTGTAATTGTAACTTTAGAAGTGGAATTGTAACTTGTGAGTTGTAGAGCGACAACCAAATTAATCACAACTGCAGTTTGCATTGTGGCTTTGGGTATCTTTTGGGTGTGCTGTGAGCGGGCCGAGTGCATTTGAGTTAGTATAAAAAAAAAGCATCTACTATTCTGCTACTGATTTTTTCCCAAATTACCCATTTTTCAAAACTATTTTCCGAACTAGCCCACTTTCCCAAATAATTCGATAGATGAACCACTTTTGTTTTCTTTTTTTTTAAGAGAGGCCGCAGTTGGGGACTGCAGCCAACTGCGACCTCTGTTATTTAGGCTGCAGATGACTACTACGGTCTAAATTTAACACATTTTAATTTAGAATTTTTTGTATAAATCTTGAAATTTGTCTAATCTAAATATGAAATGAACCGAGGCTGCAGTTGGCAATATCATATTATATCGTTTTTTATGAAAATATCCTAGTTGATGACTGCGGCCTCACAATCGAAAAAGACTGCAGTCTATACTAATGGTTCTAAAGGTTGTTCACTTTGGGAAGAAGTGGGTTAGAAGGGGAAATAGTTTCAAATTTTGGGTTAGTTTCGGGGAAAAATTTTCGCTGCTACTGCCTACTAGTCTTGCATAGTCCATTGGATTCCAGCTGTTACTTTCCCTGTCACAAAAAGATCAAAGAAAATCAACAGCTTCTACTTTGGGAATCCAATCCTGTTCACTTTTCTTTCCCTATCTTCAACAAATTTTTACTGTTTTAATTACCTGGGTTAGTATGGTAACTAGGTTGTTTTTTTTATATACTGTGTCCAATTAATTCTGACCCCCCTTACAGAGATCGAGATTTCATCGATCAAAAACCCAACTAATGCTGTACACAATGGGACCCCAAGGCCCAAACTGGCCGAGCACAAAAACAACACAAAAATGGCCAAAAATGTTTGTTTGGAATTTTGGATTTCACACTGCCAACCCAAGTACCCCACTAAGTGCCATCCCTCCTGAATAAATTTAAAAAATAAGGCAATGCTAGGCAAATTTGTTCCTGCTTCTATTAGTTGAAACTGATATGTTTGTTAAAACAATGATGATCACAGCATTCCACACTAAAAACACTCATAATCTATATAATAAAATACAAATAAAGCTATCAAGCGGCTCACCTTCAATCCCCCAAAATCAAAGATCCAGATCTAACCTCACAAAATACATTTTTCCTTCCAAAATTTTAAACCCCAAAACCAAATTTTCCCTCCCAAAACTAAAAAACTCATTACTTTATTACGATCTCTCTATCCTCTCTTCACTTTTTCATATTTCTCTCTTTCTCTCTCATTCTTTCTTTATTTACTTAAAAATTTAGATTTTAAGATTTTAGGTTTGTAAATTTTTAAATTTTTTATGTTTTTTTTATTGCACATGTTATATTGAAAATAGCAAATATCTCTTCAACAGTTAAATTTCATCATTTTCCACACTTAAAGTTCTACGAAATTAGATTTTACACTCCCATTTATAATTATTTTTCAACATATCCTAATGGAAATATGGACTTTTATTTACAACTAATTATTGTCATACTATTCAAACTTGAGCTACATAATTGTTGTTTTACTGTTTATAGGGCTTTTCGTGTTTTGTATCGTTCTGAAGACGTGCCGTAGGCACGTGGCCACGGGAAAATCTAGTCTATATAATAAACCACAAAGAAAGCTATCAAGTGGATCTCCTTCAATCCCCCCAAAATCAAAGGCCCAGATCTAACCTCACAAAACACATTTTTTCCCCAAAACTCAAATTCAAATTCCCCAAAACAACTCATTAATTTATTTAATTATCTCTCTCTCTCGCTTATATATATATATATATATATATATATATATATATATATATATATATATATATATATATCAATTGCCTAAATGAGCAAGTTGCTCATAACCCTTTTTCCTATATATATATATATATATATATATATATATATATATATATATATATATATATATGGAAAAAAGGGGTATGAGCAACTTGCTCATTTAGTAAATAAGCAATTGATGATGTGGCATGCATGTGATTGGAAAGTTCTTAAAAGGTTTAGTTGTCCAATGTATCACATGAATGCCACATAATCACTTGCACATTTACTAAATGAGCAAGTTGCTCATATCCCTTTTACCCTATATATATATATATATATATATATATATATATATATATATATATATATATATATATATATATATATGGGAAAAAGGGTTATGAGCAACTTGCTCATTTAGTAAATAGGCAATTGATGATGTGACATACATGTGATTGAAAAAGTCTTAAAAGGGTTAGTTGTCCAATGTGTCACATGCATGCCACATAATCAATTGCTCATATACTAAATGAGCAAGTTGCTCATATCCCTTTTACCTATATATATATTTCTACATGAACTTTTATACCCCAATTTATAATTATTTTTCACCGTATACTAATGAAAAGATGGACTTTTATTTACAACTAATTATTGTCATACTATTCAAACTTACTGTTTACAAGACTTTTCATATGCTGTATCGTTCTGAAGATGTGCCGTAGGCACGTGGCTACGGGCAAATCTAGTCATTTGATATTTTAGCTAGGTAGGGGAGGTATTATATTATGTATTGCATGCTTCAAATGTAGAGACAACATATACAATTAAAAATAAGGTTTAGAATATCATTCACGGACAATTTCATCATTTATGTACAAACTGCTAATTTTGTTTATCTCTTCAAGGCTTCAACAATATGAGGGCCACATATTAGTAGTTCTTTTGTTGTCATTCTATGTGCTAATTTACGCGAAAAATAAAAGAAAAATTTATAGCTAATTACACTAAAATACATATTTTCACATGCATTCATGGTAAGTACCTAGATTGATTTACTTTGTACATGTACAGCCTATTATAATCCTTTAGGGCCATTTGGAATTGATGATGATTGGGGGATAATTCTGCAAATTTATATTTTCCAGCTGGATAATGCTACACCTACTACCAAATCTACTACCTTTTTCATTACTAGCTTAGGTGGCACACTATTATTAGATGTTTGTACCAACTACTATACAATAACCTCCACTAATAGTGTGCCACCTAAGATTGTAAAGAAAAATGTAGTACATTTGGTAGTAGGTGTAACATTATCCTTTCCTTTCCGACTTTCAAATATTCATTTGGCATTTGCACCATGTATTTTGCAAATTTGGCCTAGGTGGAAGTGGGGCCCACCATCAAATTTGCAAATCCATGGTGCAATTGACATAGGCAGATTGCAATGTGGAAAAAAATAAATTTGCTCAAATTTATAAATTTGCAGAATTTTCCCACAAAAATCCAATCCAAATGCTCATTATGAGAAAGTTAAATGACACAAGTGCCTATACATTTAACATATTTGAACACTCTCTGACGCTCCGGAAATTGGATTTCTTCTTGTCCTTAGTATCAAATTAATCTTCATACCTACTTTTAACTTACTCTTACTGACTGGGGATGAGAAGGTCAGGTTAGGAGAGAACAAGTTCGGAAATGAGAATACATTTCCTGTTATTTTTCTGCAGCCTCTTCTTTTTGAGAATTTGCTTTCCAGAGTGTGTACTTCAGATATGCTTCACAAAGGGATTGATGGTTTGTTTTGAAGAAAGGATGGTTTATTTTGAAGAAGGGAGCACTGTCGGAAACTATTTTAACAGTAGTAACACTGTTTATAGTGTTGTTTGAATGAGGGCCGGCCCTGAGTTCACGGGCGCCTGAGGCAAACTCCCAAAATGGGGCCATATATATATATATATATATATATATATATATATATAGACAAATCTTCGGTTGCAAACTACTTTTGGTGAGCACTCCGTGAGCACTCATGAAATAGAGCACCTATGACAAATCCGAACCGTTCATATTGTTCTATATACCTTAGATAGCCTAACAATAAAAAATCAAGTAATTTGAAGTTCATTTGCCCATCCATCATGCTGTTAGAAATTTCAGCCATACAATTTTGTAATGATGTAAATCATGGGCAAATGAACTTCAAATTACTTGATTTTTTATTGTTAGGCTATCTAAGGTATATAGAACAATATGAACGGTTCGGATTTGTCATAAGTGCTCTATTTCATGAGTGCTCACGGAGTGCTCACCAAAGTAGTGTGCAACCGAAGGGGACTCTATATATATATATATATATATATATATATATATATATATATATTGTTCCTGCTTTTTTGAGTGTGGGAGCAATTAGATAATGTGGATTCTTTGAAAGAACAATCAAGAACTTGATATTTTGACTTACGTTGTTGATTGCGACTGACTTGACGATCTGACTCATTTGTGCCATAGGATTCGATTCGTGTGTGACGATCGCCTTCGCAGACATGCAAAAAAGTCTAAAACATCGCGGTTGATCTCGGCGACAAACCCTCCGACGCTCAAGTCAGAAATCAAGAAGACTTTGATAGAGCTTTTGTGGAGAAAATACTGATTATCTGTCTCTGGTGGAGATAGGGGGACGCCTTGGGGGTCAGTTTTGAGATAATCATTTATCTCTACTCTCCGGTGTTTTGGAATTGAATCGATTATCTCATCTCTATGAAAAGATAAAAGTGGTTGGGAAGAGTTTAAGACTCTCTTTAGGATAAGAGATATGGTTTTGAACCATCTTTTATGGATAATTTTGAGTTTAAACAATATTTAAACAATCTGGACTTATTCTTACTAGGCTGGTAGGACAACCCAGTTAAACAGACCCGTTTTGGGATGTTGGGATTAAAAGAGACCCAATTCCCATTTTACAGACCCGCGAAATTTTCATTTTACCCTTAAAAGTTTTAAGATTCGTGTCTGATTCAAACGGTCCCGATTTGGTTCTACTTTTATCAATATCACAAACCCCCCACTTCCGAAGACTAAGTTTCATAGCTTTTGTGGAGTAGTTTGCCTACTCTTACTGGTTTACAAAACATACTGGAGGTCTTGGAAAAGTTTGGATTTTTCTCGAGGTGTAATGGAGTTATTTTGAGTTTGCAAAAATACCCAAAATTGTTTTTAGATTTTTTCTTGATTTTTTGCGATTTTTTAGATTTTTTTTTCTTCCGATTTTTAATCATTTCTCGAATTTTTTATTTAATTCTCGAACTCTAATAATGAATTTTCGGAAAATATTAATTAATTATTCTAGATTTAATAATTATTTTTTGGAATTTTTAAAATTATTTTTCCGAATTAATAATTCTTTTTTAGAATTTTAATTAATTTTTAAGATTTTTAATTAATTCAGAATTATTAAATAATTAATTCGATTTAATAAATAAATTAATTAATTAATAATTACTTGATGATGTAGCGTGATCTGAAACGTTGATCGCGACTGGCTCAAGAATCATAGAGATCGAGTGGTCTGGAGGCGTTGACCGGTCAACGCAAAGTGCCTCATTTTAGCTCGAGGGCACATTTGCTTGGATCGTTGCGCCGAACGATGGGGGTGGTTTGGTCACGCGACACATGGCATTGACCGTTGACTATTGATCAGTCAACGATGTTTTGCGCTTATTTTGATCGGGAGCACGTTTGTTCGACGCAAGCCACCGAACACTGGAAGTTATTAGGCTGCGCGATACGTGTCCCTGTTGACCATTGACCATTGACCAGTCAATGGTTTTTAGTGATTTCTCGATCGGGGTCATGTTTGTTCGGTGCAAGTCACCAAATGCTGGAGGTGGTTTAGCTACACGACACGTGTTCCTTTTGATCGTTGACCAGTCAAAGGTTGTGTCGTTCGATCTTCCTGATTGTTGGACTTTCTTTGTCATTTTGCCTTCATGACAGTTAGAATTCTCTTTCTCTTGGGCTTTCCCAACAGTTGGGGGCCCATAAGCTTCGTGAGCCCAAGCATCGTCTCCCTCTTGTTATAAAACACCCATCCCTTTCATCTCCTCCCTTATTCCCTCATTTCTCATCCTCAAAATCTTTTCCTCTCCGGTGAAATTATCATTCGTTGCGGCGGGTATTTACTTTTTCCAGCAAGCTTTCCGACCGTGGCTATCACATCCATGGTAATATATATATATATATATATATATATATATATATATATATATATATATATATATTATCAAAGATGTCTAGGGTGTCTTCGGGAGATGAGACCTCCTCCTCGAGCCACAGTGGAGATAGGCAATTGACTCCGCCTTCAAAGGTAGATAAAGGGAAGAGAGTGGCAGATTTGATCATGGTCGAGATGGTAGTGGTGAGAACGAGAGAAGTAGGGGAGTTAGGTAGGCTTTCTAGGCCTTTATCACGCCTCGGCGGTATTAGAGACTACTCTGCGATCTATTGTCGAGAGTAGAGCACGAGATGGCGTCGTTGTATGAGGAGAACGAGCATCGTGAGCACTCGGAGGTGGATGATATATTTTCGATGCTTATAGAGGAGGATTTGGGCAGCATTCAGGAGTGTTTCATGATCCCGAAGGAGTTCGATCTTATATTGCTAGGCCCTAGCGTTAGAGCATGTTCGCCTACTTCCCCTGACACGTGCTTCTTTCCGTTTGATGCTTTTCTTGCAGGTCTTCATCTTTCCCTACCCCCGTTTGTGACCGAAGTTCTACGATGATATTCTTTGAGTCCTATCCCGTATATGCCGAACATGTGGAGATATGTGAATGGCTTTGTGCTGCACTGCCAGGCGACAGAGATCGAGCCTTGACTGAACATTTTTTAGGAGGCTCTACAAGGTCCATTAAAATAATAGGTCGGTGTTTAGATACTATCTTACTCCTCATCGGGGGGTGAAGCTGATCGACAACCCCAACTCGATCAAGAACTGGAGGGACAAATACTTCATTGTTCAGAGTCATGAGCCATGGGCGATTTCCACAAGGTGGAGAGAGGAGGTGCCGAAGAGGGCAAAAGCCGGCCCCATCTTGAGCCCAGAGAAAGACGAGATGGTTAGAATACTTTTTGGTCGACCTGCTATGGGTTGGAGAAAGGTGACAAAGGAGTTTCTCTTCAGAGGGGGTCTAGGGCAAAAGTCGGCCCCATCTTGAGCCTAGAGGAAGACGAGATGGTTAGAATACTTTTAGGTCGACCTGCTATGGGTTGGAGAAAGGTGACAAAGGAGTTTCTCTTCAGAGGGGGTCTCAGTCCGATCCACCCTAGTACGCATCTTTGATTATTTCTTTGAACCTTTGTCGTAGTTGTTACTTCTTCTTTTTTTTCATTCATTTTTTTTATATCACTTTGTGTCTTATTTCGCAGGAGCTGCTAGCATGAATAGAGCTATTACTTTGACTTGATACCCGATCCTGACCCGGATCCGACCCAGACCTGGCATTGGACCGGAACAGAACCGATCTATACTGGTCCGGATCCTAAAAGAAGACCCAATGCACTACTGGGTCCGGGTCTGGGTCCGCTCAAAATAGACCCGACCCGTTAAAATATACCCCCAAATATTTGGGATTTGAATAATAGGGTTATATTATATACATGTAAATAGTAACTATTGAAGATAGATGTGTAAATATAATATTTATTCATGTACTTAAGTGCAAAATTGTTGGAATCGTAAGGTATCAGGTGCAAACACACTTACTATCGAACCCAACAGATATATATTTTTTAAGGAAGACCCGGATCCGGATCCGGACCCGGACCCGATTCTTAGAAGTCCAGGTCCGGGTCCGGGTCCGAGTCTGAGTAGTGGAAGACCCGATACCAGCACTAGGCATGGACTTCGACGCGATCATCTCCAAGCGTGCGGGGTTGAGCAGCAAGGCCCCTGAAGAGAAGAAAAGGAAGAGGTCATCCACCAAAACTTCGGTGGCGAAACTTGCAAGGGGCCCGCGAGTGCCTCCTCGGTGGTAATCTTAAAGTCTCCCCCCGCTACTTCACCTGCCCCATCTGCCAGGGGACTTTCCTTGGGTGCTGCACTTTCACTCAAGGCTTTTCCCCTCAAAGCGAGAGCTGAGGATATACTTACGAAAGAGCATAAAAAGCTCTTCGTCCCAGACTGGCGGGTGATGAAGCATGATGGGTTCCTTGGAGACTCAACGACTTGTATCCAGGCAGTCGATCACCTTGAGACCTCGAAGGACAAAGCGGCGATGGATGCAGAGTCAGTAGGCGACGACGCCTTGGAGATAGCCAGGGCTAACATTGCGGTAAGCTTTTATTAATTTATTTCGGCACTTGACTTTTATGACGCAATAGAATTGTTTTCCCCTTTATAACTTCAAATATTTTTCTTCTTGTAGATCACTTTCCACTTCAGCTACTTGTAGAGATAAATGATGGAGTAGGAGGAGTTGAAGACGATGAGTGACAGGGATAATTCGGAGCAGGTGAAGACCGCCAAGGAGTTGGAGAGCCTAGTAGAGACCCAGGTGACACAGACAGGATTGCTGGAGTTGACCTTGGCGAAGGAGAATGATCAGGAGGTCGGAGAGAAGGATTGGGCAGACCGGAAGAGGGAGCATGCAGCCAGGGTGAGAGAGTTGCGAAGGAGAGAGAAGATGCGGTGAAGGCGGCGAAGGACAAAGCAGAGGGGTACTGTCCCTGAACATGGAGAAGGCGTACGCCAGGGCTGTTCGGCACGTTAAAGAACGAGTCCCCAGCTTCAACTGTTTGGGGTACTCTTTGTATGATGCATTTCCTGACAACGATGAGGAAGACGAGGAGGCGGAGGAGGGGGAGGAGCAGGAGTAGGATGTCATAGCGGATCCTTTGTCCACAATGGTAGTGACCACGAGAGCAGTTGAGGGGACTGGTCGCGAGTCTACTCCTCTCGTGGATCAGTCGATCGAGGTGGATCCTTGACTCCTCTTTAGCTCGTTGGTTTTACCTTGTTTTCATTTTGTTCTTTGTATGGATGCCTAATAGTGGACTTGCCACCGCTTGATGTATCTTTACATTTCGATGAAATCATTCTTTATGTTTTCGCACCTTGTTTTGGATTTGATCTGTTGAGATTTTGTGTATCCTTTGAGCCTGCTTGCTCTATTAGAGTGATCCATCGTTCTTTCTTATTAGCATGTTATTATGCATGATGCACGTGACTTTCGCAACCACGAGATTGTTCATCCTTGTTCCAAGCTTCAAGTGACAGAGCTGGGACTTGCTTGTTCACAGGAGAGGCTTTCTAAAGCGGATGCCAAACTTGGTCACTTGAGAAGAGTGTTGTCCCGAAGAGATACAAAAGCGAGACATAACGACGAGATCTTGCGGGAGGTACCTCTAGTTGGTGTGGAAGATCTCTCTTCAGGAGGAGCAGCTATAGGAAAATCTTCGAGGCTCAATATCCTTCGTCGCTCTTTACTTGTCGCCACCTCCGAAAGAGACAAACTGAAGAACATGGTGCTTGAGAGTAGCTTAGAGGTGACTCATCTAAGAAGAACAATTCTTGAATTTTCGGTGGGGACTCAACCAAGTGGTTCAGCGTATGCAAGTGTGCCTCGTTTGAAAATTAAAGTTAAGGATTACTCCTGAAAGAAAGGCTCATTGAACAAGAGGTTGAAATCCATCGCTTGATGTGACTTCTTGAGGGGGGGAATGTCAGGAACACTTCTTGCTCTTTTGAAGATCATCCACAAGGGAGATCGTTTCATGAACTGGCTTTACGTTTGCCTGAGGTCCCTCAGTATCCAGGTGATGCTCCAAGCGGGGTGGTGGGTTCTTCTAGCTGAGCATCGATCGGAGGAGCAACACGGCAGTAGGCCCGGAGGGTAGGACTCGATTCGCGGGTTTGGGCATCCCCTCAGATGGTTCGAAGGAACAGAATAGTGCTCTGGTGTCTACTAGAAGTCATAGCCGCGTGTGTTTCCTAAGAGGAACATCTGTTTACCAAAAAGAAGTTGAGATGGAGCTGAGTTAGATATTGTAATCTTGTAGAGACTTGTTTCTCAATCAAACTTATAATCAGATTCTTTTTTGTGAAGTAAGATTCTCCTAAGTGTTTGAGAAATGTCTCTGTGAGTTGTTGTCCTTTTGAACTTGTGGTTGTATCAGGAGCACTCGAACGGCGAGCCGAATCTCGCATACTTGTTTTGGGGCTAGTGTCTAAAGCGGCTCTATAAATCGTGAGTGGACTCCGAACAATACTGACGATGAGTTTTGGGAGCACTCGAATAGCGAGTCAAATCCTACACACTTACTCGGGAGCATGTGACTGGAGCGGCTCTATGAACCATGAATGAACTCCTTACCTGTTCGAGGTTGTTTCAGGAGCACTCGAACGGCAAACCAAACTTCGCACACTTGTTTAGGGGCAAGTGGCTAAAACGATCCTATGAACCGTGAGTGGGTTCCGAACATAGTGACAATGAGTTTTAGGAGCTCTCGAATAGCGAACCGAATCCTGCACACTCTCTTGGAAGCAAGTGGCTAGAGTGGTTCTATGAACCATGAATGGACTCCTCACCTGTCCGGAGTTGTTTCAGGAGTACTCGAACGGTGAGCCAAACTTCGCACATTTGTTCGGGGGCAAGAGGCTAAAGGGCCCTATGAACCATGAGTGGACTCCGAACATAGTGACAATGGATTTTGGGAGCACTCAAATGGCGAACCGAATCCCACCCACTCACTTGGAAGCATGTGGCTGGAGTGGCTCTACGAACCATAAATGTACTCCACACCTGTCCGAGGATGGGCACTCGTACAACGAGATATACCCTACACACAGGCTCAGAGGCAAGCATGCCCGTGCAACTTTTGAATCCTGAATGGATCATGCAATTGTTCATTGGAGTGCTTGGCAAATTTATGGTGTTTGCTTGGAGACATACCATGTGTCTAACTTAATGCTTCCTTAAGCCGAACTGAGTTGAACTATACTAGGATTTTTGCAAAAGAAAATAATAATTTTATTGAAAAATTCAAACTAAGCGGCTGCTTTAATGCAGGCCTTTATTACATGTTGTGATCGTTATAATCATCGATCATTATTACATGTTTGGTGCTAACTACTAAGCGAGGGCGTTAAGCGCTCTCTTGGTACTTCATGAGGTGTTTGGCGTTCCAAGTCCTGAATATCTTCTTCCCCCTCAAGTCTTCAAGTCGGTAGGCCCCTGGGGAACAAGTTGAGAGAATTTGTATGGTCCTTCCCAGTTGAGGGCGAGCTTCCCCTTCTTTCGAGGGTTCAAAATCTTGAGGTTCCGGATGAAGATGTCCCCTTCCTGAATGTTAGCCAGACGGACTCTCTTATTGTAAAATCTCTCTACCCTCTGCTGGTAGATGTTTCTTCGAAGGATATACTTCTTTCGGACTTCTTCGAGGAGTTCAATTTTGGCTCGAATGTCATTCGAGTTTTACTCTTCACTGAACAAAAGGAGGCAAGGAGAAGGTATTCCCACTTCTAGAGAAATGAGGGCTTCGTTGCCAAAGGTTAGGTTGAACGGGGATTCCCCCGTGGGGATTCGTTTCATGGTTCTATAGGACTAGAGCACACTCGGGAGTTCTTCTACCCATTGTCCCTTTGGGGCTTCACCGAGCCTCTTCTTGAGGTCATCCAAGATTTTCCAATTGGTGTTCTCGGCTTGACCATTAGTCTGGGGGTGAGATATTAAAGAGAAACTTTGCTCAATTCCCAGGTCATAGCAAAATTTGCGGAACCCTTTGCCAGTGAATTGAGTTTCATTATCCATGACTAATGTGCGGGGGATCCCGAACGGGCACACTATGTTCTTCTAGAAGAACTGTTGTACTTTATGCTCGGTGACCATTGCCAATGGTTCTGCCTCTATCCACTTTGTAAAGTAATCATTAGTGACCACTAAGTATGTCCGCTATCCGGTTGCAGGAGGGAAAGGCCCGAGCAGATCTATTCCCCACATTGCGAATGAGATATGGCTCAACATGTAACTGAGGTTGGCCTGAGGGATCCGCTTGATGGAGGAGTGTTTCTGACAGGGGATGGATTGACATACATAGGCTTAAGCATCATTGAGGATAGTGGGCCAGTAGTAACCATGATTGAGTACTTTCCGTGCAAGGTATCTTGCGCCAAGATGGCTGCCGCCAATTCTTTCATGAACTTCTTTTAGGGCATAGTTGGCCCCTTCAGGAGAGAGGCACCAAAGGTAAGGTTGACCATTAACCTGAGTATAGGAACGCTTATAGAGGACCCCTCTTCAAGTACGTACCTTATAGTGGACTCCGAACATTTCTCTACTGCACTAATGTAGCATGAATGGACCCATTTGATTTCCTGCTAAAAAGAGAGGAAAACCGAGGATGAGAACTATTCTTCTATTTTATAATTTATATTTTAAATTTTTTCCCTCTTTCTTCACATTATTCAATAAAATAAATCCACCTCTATATTAATTTTTTACTGCTTTTTAAATTTTCGTTCTTTATTATCTCTATCCTACACTACATTAAAACTATATTTAAACAAATATTTCTTTATAACTTATTTTCAAAGAATTTTTTACGAAACAGTAATCTTTTATATTTTATACATTTTATAACCAACCAAATCCTAGTGTGAAACTAATGATTTATGGTGAATTAATAGTTACACTCTCAGTTTGGTATATTGCACATCTCTTCTATACTAGGATAATAATTTAGTTAAGAAAAATCCCCTTTTTTGATATTATACAATTTTTTTGTTAAGATTATACTATTCTCAGACTCTCAGTTATATACAAAATTTTATTGAAATATAATGGTTTCAAACATTTTCGGTTATATATCTTATTTTTATTATACTAACATTTCTAACTTTTCCTAACAGAGGTGTGTTGTTTCTTTAGTTAAATATGTTGTTTTTGTAGAAATTTAGAACTGAATTATTAAAAAACAAATCAGAATTGGGAACAAGTCCGTGTTTGATTTCATCTCTAATCTCTAATATTATAATGGGAGAATACTTTAGTATCATTTGTCATTTTGTTATTCTACCAACATGTACAACGCACGTACATAACTAATATAAATGAGATTTCCGGTACAAATCCTCCTTACGTCAGAGTTTTTATTTTTATTTTTTTAAATTATTAAAACGTGTATCGCACGTCTAAATTACTAGTTATATATAGTTACAAATGAACATACATAACAAGTTTAACAACACCGAAATTCATTGCAATTAGACTCAAAGTGCTTACCTGTCGCAACGTGCGACCTAATGATAACATTTGGCTAAACAACTTAAAGTTACGACTCAAAATTAAGCTTAAATCGTAGTTGCTAAAGATACATCACTTGCAACATCTATCTTGCTCCAGTTCTTGGTGCAAGTAGATCGCAAATAAGATTTAAGCCGTAAATTTACTTCGAATTTTTCCTTGAACCTTATATACAACCTGCTGAATCAAATTAGAACTACAACTACTAGTATTATACACGTGCTGTGCACGTGGGAAAAAATTGGGAGAATGAAAAGGGAAAAAGAAAAAAAAATTACCTGCACGTGCGTTGCACGGGTTGGGTTATGGACAAAGGCCTTCTCCCATTATAGTAGTAGAGATAAGTATAATCGTGTACAATATTGTACAGAGTTTTAAAAAATAAGAGAAAAAAGATAATTTTAAAAAAATTCAATTCATATAATAATATCTATACAATATTACACTATTTTTTTAATGTTGATTAAAAAAGATGTGAATTTAATTCAAAATTTGGGTGAAAAAAGAGTGGGGTTGTTAGGATTGTGTCTTGAATACTCGTTGTTCAGATTAAAAGAAGGTAAGATGAAGCACGAAGGTCGAAGCGTCGAAGTGAGTAGAAGGAAAAACAGCAGCAGCAAGGTGCAGACATAGTTGCGGTCGACTGTCCCAAGTTGCGGTTGACCACACCCCCCGATCGTTCGTAGTACAGGGATTGTCAGAGAGTGGTACGGTCGACCGGTCTTGTTGGACGGTCGACCGCCCGCGGCGCTGTGTTCGTTTTTGGGCTTCGATTTGTTAGGTCGTTTCAGCGCAATCTTCAACTCTAAGTTAGATCGTGCGGCTCCTATTCAGTTACTTCTTTTCCAAGTTATATCGGATGACTGAGAATCAAGATTAGGCCTAGGTTTCTCTCTATTCTTCTGTATATATTGTAAACTCCTCCAATATGAGAGGGAATACTTCATAGATTTTTTTCTCCATTGCAAAGAGAGGCTCGAGAAAGATAGTTCTTGGTGGGTGAGTTTAATTCCTTGTATTGAGTGAATCAATAACTCCTTGTAATCTCTTCTAGTTGAATATCAGATCTCCCTATATTTCTCTCCGAATTAAGCAAAAGCTAACCGGGATAAGTCATCATTGTGATTGTGTTTGTTTGATGGATCTACTTGCTTGCTCTATTGATTAGCTTCATCTACTTCGACTTCCTCATTGCTCTATTAATTCCGCTGTGACCAGAGGCATTGCTTGACGCCCCAATCCCAACAACTGGTATCAGAGCTTCAGGTTACCGAGTCCCTTAATTAAGATGACAGGTCACAGTATTTTGAAGATCAAGCAGTTCGATGGAAAGATCAATTTCAATCTTTGGAAGACCGACATGTATAAGGTTCTTGTTTAAGAATGTTTGCAGTTAGCCGTTAAGAAGAAAGAAAGCTAATTGATATGATGGATGACGGTTGGGAAGATATTCGTGAAAGAGTCATAAGTGTGATCCGACTATCCTTGACGGACAAGGTCAAGTACAGATTTCTTGAAGAAACTGATGCGGCGAGTTTGTGGAAAAAACTCATAGCTAACTACTCTGGTTCGTCGTTATTAGATCGGATGCATTGGAAGAGGAAGTTGTTCCGTTTATCTATGAAGGAAGGTATTGATCTCCAAGACCACATTACAGAGTTCAATAAGGTATTATCTGAACTTAAGGCGATCAACGCAGATGTGTGTGAGGAAGATAAAGCTTTCAACCTGATATATTCACTGCCGAATTCGTACGAGACATTGATCACTACCATACTACATGGTAGATCTGCCAAGGAGAGTATTTCGGTAGATGGTGTAATCAAAGCATTGAAGAAAAATCAACTTAGGAAGGAGACCCATAAATCATCTTCGTCTATTCCTACAAGTTGTCTAGCAGTGGATGGTCCTTCGGGGGGAAAACAAATTGCTTTGCAAAAGGATTCGATCCGTTGCCGATATTTCAAGACGTCAGGACATATCAAGAAAGACTGTTAAAAATTACAGAATCAGGAGAGCGCAAAGAACAGGAGTTCAGCCGCTAATGTGGTTAGTGCCTTTGATTCAGGTGATTCGTGTCTTCTTGATTCAAATTCTTTAGAAGTAGATTCTAGTTGGTTTCTTGACTCAGGGAGTTCTTCTCATATTTTTTCCGAGAGGAAATTGTTTTCTATTTATAAGTCTACTACAGGGCGTTGTGTGACAACGGGAACTAGGGAGATTTGTGAAGTAGTGGGTGAGAGGACAGTTGAGTTGAAGATGCCAGATCTAAATATGTTCACTTTAAGGGATGTTTTGCATATTCCTCTGTTGAAACGGAATTTGATTTCCTTGGGAACTCTTGATGCACGGGGCTGCAGGTACACAGCTCGAGGTGGAGTTCTGTCTGTTTTTCAGGGTCGTCGTAAGGTGATTAGAGGTATGAAAGTGGTTGGGCCAAGCCAAAAAAATCTTTACAGGCTTTGGGGAATCCGAAATACTTGCGCAAGTGTTGCTCCTTTTCCCGTTATTCCCGCAAGCTCAGCTAGTTTGCTGTGACTAGATTCATCGAGACGAGACCGTGACGTTCGAATATCGTCGAGAGGTAGAGAAAGCCTAAGGGTAGGTGTTATTCGTGCGGAGTTTGGCAACTTCGTGAGAACATCTACGAAGGTGTACCCTTGAAAGGGTATACTAGATTTGGTGAGATTGGGTAGAGATCATTTCAACTAGAAGAAGAAGCTATTGTTCTAAGTTTTCTTTACAAGTGGAATTCATTAGAGTTTGGAGATGAATAACACATCATGTGATAGCACTCGTATGTAATCCAAGGTGGAGTTTGTTAGGATTGTATCTTGAATACTCGTTGTTCAGATTAAAAGAAGGTAAGATGAAGCACGGAGGTCGAAGCGTCGAAGTGAGTAGAAGGAAAAAAGCAGCAGCAAGGTGCAGGCATAGTTGCGGTCGACCGCAACCCCCGACAACTCGTAGTGCAGGGATTTTCAGAGAGTGGTATGGTCGACCTGTCTTGTTGGACGGTCGACCGCCCGCGACGCTGTGTTCGTTTTTGGGCTTCAATTTGTTAGGTCGTTTCAGCCCAATCTTTAACTCCAAGTTAGATTGTGCGGCTCTTATTCAGTTACTTCTGTTCCAGGTTATATCGGATGACTGAGAATCAAGATTAGATCTAGGTTTCTTTTTATTCTTCTATATATATTGTAAACTCCTCCAATATGAGATAGAGTACTTCATAGATTATTTTCTCCATTGCAAAGAGAGGCTCGAGAAAGATAGTTCTTGGTGGGTGAGTTTAATTCCTTGTATTGAGTGAATCAATAACTCATTGTAATCTCTTCTAGTTGAATATCAGATCTCCCTATATTTTCCTCTGGATGAAGCAAAAGCTAACCGAGATAAGTCATCGTTGTGTTTGTGTTAGTTTGGTGGATCTACTTGCTTGCTCTATTGATTAGCCTCATCTACTTCGACTTCCTCATTGCTCTATTAGTTCCGCTGCGACCAGAGGCATTGGCCCCAATCCCAACAGGGATTGCCTACTATATTTACTCTTCTTTTTATGTTTTAAAAAGAAAAAAAAGGAGAAAAAATTTCAAAATCAAAAGTAGTTTTAGCGTAATATATTGTATAGATATAGATAACTACACTTTAGAGCATTTCCAATCGTTTGCTATTACCAAAATGGCAAAACAAATAGAAAACAAAAGCTGCAATCATTTGCTATTTTGCCAAATTTTAGCAAACGAGGAACAGTAGCGTGCCAAATTTTTTAAACGAATTTGGCAATTGTCAGATATTTTTTTATTTTTTTTAAACGCGTCGGACGAAACAACATGTTTCTTCCAATAATTTTGAATATTTTTTTATAGTTTTAACGATCGGACGGAACATGGTGTTCCGTCATTTATTTAAAAAAAAGGGAAAGACATATCACACGGGAAATGTTGTCTTGTCCGATCACAAAATGTTCTAGGACGGGACAACATGTCCCGTCCCACCCATCCCAGCCAAATCCCACTTAAATCACTCGTATGTCACACTTTATCACTAATTTAATATATTTTTAATAACTAATTATCATTAAATCAATAAATGATCATTTAAACACTATTTTAAAAAAATTATATGTTGGACGGAACAACATGTTCCGTACGATTATTTTTTGGGTTGTTTTATCAAATTATAGCAAACAAAAATTGCAACGAAATATTCATTTTGTCATTTACTACTTTGCTAATTTGATAAAATAGCAAAAACGACTATGGATGCTCTTACAATGCAAAACAAACCTACTTCAAATAGTTAAAAACCCAAGTTGCTACCGGGATATAACACTTTCTAATTTTAAGTTGTACCTCAGATACATATTCAGTTATAACTACTTCCAAGCACTTCCAACTACACCTCTACCATTTTTATGGGAGAGTTGAGATTTGTAACAAATAAACCCTAACTTTGTAACTATATAAATGCGTATAATACACGTCCACACTATATCTAAAAAATATAAATGTGCACCGCACTTGTAGCCCAAATCAAAACACTCAAATATAAACTATTTTTTTCTTATTCGATAAATACTCATTTAATTTGATGACTTTACTTTTTTTAGACGTGCATCGTACGTACATTATACTAGTGTAATAAACCAAATTTACATAAACACGGAACACACCAAATGTGTTTTTCACTAACCCTTTCCTTAACAAACCACAATCAAAGTGGGGTTTTGTAAATAATTCGCCTTTCCTTAACTATTAGAGCATCCACGGCGTGAAAGCTAAAATATACATAAATGGATAAATAAAAATAACAATTTGTAATTTCGCTGTAGTCATGATATTCTAAAAAATGGCAAAGGTGATGAAAAATTGATCGGACGAAACATCTCCAAATAAAAAAATATTTTATAATTTTTTTGCCTAAAATAGACGAAACATGATGTTTCATCGGAGAGAGAAAAAACCGGCCTCCGTCGCTTTTGTTGATAACCCCCCCCCCCCCCCCCCCCCCCCCCCCCCCCCCCCCCCGTTTTTAGTTTAGTTACCCATTGAAAATCCTATGAGTCAATCAATATTCTATAGCTAATCCAATGGTTCCAATCCCAAAATCCATGGAAAATTATATGCAATCAACACATAGAATCCCAAAAAAATTATTAATTGATGCAAACATGGCTCTAGAGATGTTTCCTCCAAGCCTTTTTTTTGGGTATTTTTTTAATTATAAAATATATTTAATTGATCGGACAAAATATCATGTTCTGTTCAAAATCTAAAAAAATATTATAAAATACTGGAACGAAATATGTTGTTTCGTCCGATCCAAAAAATATTATAAAATATTTTAGACGAAATATGATGGTTCGTCCTCTATAATATGTATATTACTATATCTGCTTTTTTTTGGATGATATGGATAGAGTCAGCAGACTCCAGCCATGCATTAATCAATCAAAAAATTACACCAAGGGTCTTACAAGTAGTAAAACAGGCTAACAAAAGATAAAATTAATTACAATAGTAGATAGATGCGAGCAGGATATGACAATAGAAAAAAGCCACAGCCGCCGAGAGAGGAAGCCATCAATACAGACCGCGGATGAAGCTGCGCTAACAACCTCTTACACCAAAAAATGTAATGGGAAGAAGGGAGGATAATCCGATCTCCGGCCTCGATCACCGATGCCACAGTCCAGACGGCAACACAGCCACCTGACTGGCCACAGGCACAACAACCAGGGGGAGGACGAACGCAGATCCCCATCAACCGGGCCGAAACCATGAAAGACCCACAGAACAGTGGAAGATAATCTAAACGACGCAATAAATGCAATGCATTAGAGCGACAAAGAAGATATAGTCCTGTCGGACCATCCCCGTCGATAATCAAACAGACAATCACCGTTAAAAACGTAAACAACATCCAGATTGAAATAATCCTCAACCAAAAACCATCAGAACATTACCACTGAACAAGCAAACCAAAAAAGAGGTAGAACATAAACAGAAAGTTACAGCTGAGCAATAAGCCAAGTAGCATTCAAAAAGACTTCCAACATAAGCCCACCATTGATAATTACACAAAGGTCAGAGACACAAAAGAGAAGAAGAAAAGACGGTAAGAGGGCAGCCCAAAAATGAGCAAGGGTGGAGGCTGCGTACCCTCCAGACCAAAAAGGCAGCATAACACCCCGAAGCGAACTGCTGCCAGATCCACCCACAAAGCAGGGCAACCCTACTCATCAACCCTGCTATTATACAAAATGAATACTTACGTCATGCCAACAAGAAACTCCATAGTAGTGGAAAATAGTAGCTAAAGAATGCTACAAAACAGGAACGAAAGAAAAACGAGCTACAATAGACAGAACACCAATGTGTCCAATGATGCAAAGCAGGGAACATTAAATAGCATTGAGATTAAGAAGACAATGGAAAGCCTTTTCCAATCGCTCATACATGAGGGCTTCTCTAGCTTCAACTTTTAAAGAGCTACTAGGTATGCCCGTGGCACGTGCCTACGACACGTATTCGGAACTGCATATAAATTTATTTGGAGTTATTTGGTTGGGTGAACTACATACTAAGATCAAAATTCATTCAATATACCTCTTTATACCTCTTTAACAATTATTCGTTAAAATGTTTTAGTTTTTTTAGGAATTTGTCTTTATTGCCCTTAAATATCTAGTCAAGAAATTCTTAAAAAGGCTAGATTTTTGTCAATATTGACTTGCCCAATTCTTAAAAAAGCTATATTTTTTTCAAGAAATGTGAGAACATCAATTAAAAATATGCACCATGACAGGAGAAAAAAACTAATTGTAAACAAATACAACCACCCTTCCAATACAATCATCTACTCTATACAGGCCTCCTTTGAAATTATATTGCTTCCTAATAGTTTTCTAATACAATCACCTTTAAATTGTTTACAGGCTAATATTCTAGGAGGAGGCACGTTATCGCGAAGAATGATTAATAATTAAGTTGTTTAGTAAAAAAGTTCGACATTCTTCTCTAAAATTTTACAGCTCGGATTGTAGTAAAAATTTCGACAGAATCTCTCATGAAATATAACTCCTTTTAGAGCAATTCCTTACGGAATTCTACTCAAAATTAAAAAATTAACATCACAGGCAGTCAAATTGAATACTCCCGAGGTCAATCTAAGCCACATTACACAAGCATCATATATATAAGGCTCTGGAGAAAAAAATCTTCATATGACTAAAGATATAAAATAAAAGACCAAGACATCGTTTGGAAACATAGTAGATTTTAAAAAATTTTGTAAAAATTTCGATAAAACCTCCTCAAAAATATTATTCATTTTACAGCAATTCCTTACGAATTCTGCTCACAATTAAAAATTTAACATCACAGGCAATAAATATGAATCCTTCTCAGGCCAATCCAAACAACATCACACATGCATCATATATATAGGGCTCTGGGGAAAAAAAATCTTCATATGACTAAAGATACAAAATAAAAACCAAACTATCGTTTGAATACATAATAGATTTTAGAAAGTTTAGTAAAAATTTCGACAGAGTCTCCCCTAAAGTTTTAGCCATTTTACAGCAATTCCTTACGGAATTTTACTAACAATTAAAAATATGACATCACAGACAATAAATATCAATTCTCCCCAGGCAAAACCAAGCAACATCACACAGGCATCATATATATAAGGCTCTGGGGGAAAAATCATAATATAATGCAAGATACAAAATAAAAACCAAAAATTCGTTTGAAAACGTAATGGATTTTGTGAAAAACCTTCGAAAAACCTTTCAAAAACCAATCACAGAACCCAATACTCCACAAAATTGCAGGTACGGGTATTAACATAACTATATTATATCATCATTATATACAGATACTTACATAATCTCTCAAATTGCTAAATATTACAACTATTACATCCTTCACCAAAATATACACCAACCAACCGAATGACGAAAAAAAGAATTACAGTGTTGTAGAAAAATTCAATGCTTCAAGTCTTCAAAAATGGGACCAAACAGTGTACCTAAAAAAACAGTAAGAGTTTTGCAACAAATAGTAAAAGTTTATAATAATCAATCAAAACAATGAGAGTTTTAAAACTAACTAACAATAAACAGCAACCAATAACTAACAACAAACAGCAAACAAAAACCTTTACATGAAATAATACAAAATGAGTCAACTTTTTGGAACATTCTTCAAAAAAAGGTAAAAAAAACACATTCGGTCAGCTCTATTAAGGGTATCTTAACTTTTTTTCTTTTTGTTCTCTTTCCCTTTTTTTCAATATTGAGAAGAAAGATGTTTGAACTAAAGATACTGGTGTCTTGTGAGTGGAAAGGATCTGTGTTTGTCTTGAAGATGAAATAATTAACTTGTTCCTAGTTACGTACTTTTGATTGGTTTGATGTGGTTCAAATTTTATGTAAATGCAACAGAGATTTCTTATTTAATTGACCAGCTATGAGAAGATAACACTGACTTTCTTTATCTTATCTTTTTCTCCAAAAAAAAAAGAACAGCAGTGTTTTTTACTACATGAAGAACAGCTCGATCAAGTTCTAGTTGCATAATATACATTTGAACTAATTTTTCCTGTAGCAATTATGCATTTGAACTAATTTAAAGTGCTTAAATCTAAGTTTCAGTTAGACACTTTACGCAAAAAAATGTACTTATTCAAAACATTTGAATACATTTTAGGACAAAACAAAATGAAAGAAAATTTTGGAAAGAATACAGATCAGATAAGAAGTTCAAAATTGGTATTCACTGGCATTGATTTTTGATAGTTGCATGGAGTAAATTAAGAAAATTCTTGATACATGAAAATTGTGCATAGTTCTAATAGTTCTATTCAAACTTTTTGATAGTTCTAATAGTTCCGACTTATTTGTATAGTGTGCATATTTCATAGTTTTAATTCTAATTTTTAAATTGCAATTCTAGGTTATTATAGATTTTAAAAAGGAGAATTAACTAATACCTGAATTGACAGGCCTATAAAATTTCAGGTATTTATGGTTCATAGAATTGATATACACTCAATCCAGATTTCTTATTCTTCTACCTCACACTATGTTCATTTACAGTAATAGTTTGAGTTTCTTTCTTTTTTTAAATTGAGATAATTGGAAAACAGAAACTACTGAAACAGTATATATGCCATTATATTGTGATATTTTTTTAAATTTCTCAACTTTAGGTTTTAGATGTAGCAGCTCATGTATTTTATTTCAGCATCAAATGGGATTTATTATAATGATATTTTAAAACCTACCATTTGTTGAACCACTACTTTACCTCAGTCTAACTTATATGTGTCTTATTCCTCTTCATGCAGCTGGTGATGCTCCTTTCATGTATAATGGCATTTTTCTTAAACTACACGATATTTTTAAACACTACCCTCAAATCTGCGGAAATCTAAAGGTTTGTTTATCTCATTAGCACCAGCCCATAATTACCTTCCTTCCTTCCTTTATGCATGCCTTTTTTTCTCCCTTGAAAATGAGAACACTCCTATTATGCATAGTAATCTATTTTTTTGACATATACCATTGTAGCTCATATACCATATTATGCAGATATGTATAGCATACAACTGTAGCACTATGAAAATTAAAATATGGCTAAATATAAAAAAAGTACACAAAGTTTTAGGTCAGTTTAAAAAAAAATACAATTTTTTTTTTAAAAAAAAAGACACAATGTTTAAATAAACTCCACTGGGTTATTTAGGATTAGGGTACATTTTTAAGAAATCATTTTCATCTTTCATATGTGTTTAAAAAATACCACATTTATCTTTTATTTGTGTTTAAAAAAATATCACTTAACTAATCAGATGTTTAAATAAACCCTCCGAACCCATAACCCTAATCCTAACCATAATCCTAACTAACCCAGTGGAATTTATTTGAACTTTGTGTTTTTCTATTAAAAAAAATTTGTGTACTTTTTTTAAACTTAGCCGAAAATTTGTATATTTTTTTATATTTAACCTTAAAATATACATATTATGTAAATATCTACTTCATATTCATCAAAAAAAAGTAAATATCTACTTCACGGGTGTAGATAGATGCTCTTTGCAGGTCCAAACAAAGTAAATCATCGTCCAACTAGGTAAAGAATAAACAATATTTCCCCCTTAAAAAAATCCAACAATTTTCAGACCCATTATGGCATTATCCCACCCCCACCCATCCAATCCTTTCCAGGACAACTCTCTTTTATAATTGGTTGTTTTTCACATAGGCCCCAACCCAAAATTAAAATCTCATATTGATCTCCTACAAATCACTATTTTCACATTCGTTCTCCAATCAACTTCAGAAATAATTAGCATTGATATCGGGTCGGGTCGAATCGGATCCTTCACTTTCCGGACCCGGACCCGGACCCTCACTATCCGGACCCGGCCCCAGCCCCTTACGGGTTCAAAAAATAGATCCGGACCCAGACCCACGAGGACCGGGTCTGGATTCTATTAAAATATTCCTACCTGTTCGGGTAGGAGCAGGAGTATGAGCGGAAGCAGTGAGTTGAGGATTTAGAATAGAGGAGAAAAGAAAAAGGCATGAGTTTTGAGTTTGGAAAGTGAAGATTTAGAATTGAGAATGAAGGAGAGGAGTGATGAGAATAGAATATTTATTTTTGTGATGTTTTTTTGGATTTTTTCAACGGGTCCGGATCCGAGTCGGATCGCTTTTGAGCAGATCCGGACCCGAACCTGAAAGTACAACGGGTCCCATTTTAGGACCCGGACCCGGACCCGGTCTACCCGGATAGACCGGATCGGTTCCGGTCCAATGTCGGGTCCGGGTCGGGTTCGAATTTCGGGTATTTATACCAATGCTAGAAATAATCAGTTAAAGAATTCATCTCACCATCATAAAAATTATGATTAATTGGACATTAAAAAAAAAAACTCTTCAACGGAAGCGTCTCATTCTCTAGAATTATTCTGGACCATTCTACTTGAGATGCTTTTACCAAAACTAGTATTTTTCACATGCGATGCACGTTCTGATAAGAGTTTGAGGATTTTCACGCGCAATATATATATTAAGAAATAGTTTTGGAGTTGGCGTGCGTTGCACGTAATTGGAAAAAATATTTTGAAGAAAAGACTACATTTGTACGTGCAATGTACGTGTTTATAAAAAGAATTTGAGTTGTACGTGCAACAAATATGTATATTTGGTATTAAAAATATTGAAAATTTATTTTGCACGTGCGTTGCACGTTTTAAATATGTGAAATTTTATTTGTTTGTTAGTTTTTATTATAATTAATAAGAGAGTTTGAGTTATACTGGCACATACAATGTACAGATTGAAATATGGACAAATTAAATTAAAGCCTTCTTCCATTAGAGCATCCACAGTCGTTTGCTATATACCCAAAATTTGGAAAAAATAGAAAAAATCGAGCTGCAGTCGTTGTCTAAAAACCCAAAATTTGGGTGTACGATGAACAGTTGCGTGCCAAATATAGCAAGCGAAATGGCCAAATGCAAAATATAGCTAACGCCACATTATTCTCCGTCCGATGAGATTAACGGAGGATAATATGCCGTCCCGTACAAAAGTACTGAACCAAATGATTAAGCAGCTTTTAAAAAAAAAAAAAAAAAAAAAAAAAATTGACAACGGACGGTTGATTATTAACCGTGTGAGGACATTAACAGTACATTATAATCCGTCGCTGGGTTTTCTTTAAAAAAAAAAAAAAAAGTCAACCGACGGTTCATTAATTACCGTCTCAAGAGATTAACGGTCCATTATATGCCGTCGTTGGATTTTTTAAAAACTTTTTTTTTTTTTTTTTTTTTTGTCTTCTAGTACTTAAAAAGAAAAAAAAGCCAGCCAGGCAAACAACCTGCAACATATTGAAAAGAAATCAGTATTATTATAAAAAATTTCAAAATTTGGTCAACAGACGGCAGAAAGTTTGCCGTGGGTGGACATTAACGGCAGATAATTTCCCGTTTTTTCGGTTTTTATTAAAAAAAAAAAAAAAAAATTAAAAGCCAGTCAAGCGACCGCAACTAACCTACCGTGCCTTCAAATTAACGGCACATTATGTACCGTGCTTGGTTTTTTTTCAAAAAAAAAAATAAAATAATAAAAATAGGTCAGCGACGGCACAATTCCTACCGTGCTATGAAATTAACGGCACATAATGCACCGTTGTTGGGTTTTTTTTAAAAAAAAAAAAAAAAATTTAAATTCCAGTCAAGCGACGGTATATTTTCTATCGTTTGATGAGATTAACGGCACATCATTAACCGTTGTTGGGTTTTTTAAATAAACAACTTCTCAAACATTAAACCCGGTCAACGAACGGTATATTATCGACCGTCGTAGGAGATTGACGGTAGATAATCTTCCGTCGTTTAAAAAAAAACAACCGACCGATCGAAAATAGCTTTGAACGACTGCAGCAACATTCTTTTTTTCCTATTTCTCAAATGCTATTTACCCAAAATTTGGCTTCAACGACTGTGGATGCTCTTACAGCATTACAGCAGTAGAGATGAGTTCGAAGAGACTAATTTTGATAATAATTCTCTTGGTTCTCAAGTTGCTCAGAGTTTGATGACTTCTAAAATTTATAGAATGACTACTAAAAAATTAGTGATTTGTGACGGACTAGTATAAAAATAATTTCTATATTTTGTTGGGGATGTATGTGGAAAAGGGCCCTAAGATGCCCACTAGACTATACTCCGAACTAAACTATGCAAACCCCTCCTTGCAACCTCCTCACACCAAATTTTACAGCTCACCTCGTCTCTCCTTATAACCTTTTCTCCCTCTCTGTTCCCTCTCTCTATAGTCTAACTAACACTCTAAAACTCAAAACCCAATTTGAATCCCACTTTCAAATCCGCCTCCCTCCTCCAAAATGGCTGAACCCACTACCATCAGCGAGGCCCTCCAAGACCGCCGCCCTTCCACCGACATTATCCACCACCACTCCACCAAGAAATCCCCCGTGGAGCCGTCCGCATACTCCCTCCATGCGGAGCTCGAGGAGCCCCCCACCCGACCCGAAGTCATGGGCTGGTACGTTTACGCGGTCTGCTCGTACTTTGTCCAGTCCTTCCTCCTCCCCGTACTCTTCCCCCTCATGGTCGCCCAGCGCGCCTCCCCGCCGTCCGCGCTTCCCGCGCCGCCCACCCTCACTGCTGCCGGCCTCGTCTGCCACCGTAACGACACCCTCCTGTGAGTCTGTTTCTGCTGCTGCTTTCCATTTTCAGTAGTTTTTGTTTCACGTGATTTCCACGTGACCAACACATTTTTTTTTTTTGAAAATTTTGTACGGTAGTTCCTTTTTTTCCCCTCTTTGCAATATACTATAGGGTTCTAAAACTAGGTACGGGCAGTACACGTGCAATGTTGTTGTTGAAGGAGGTGATTAATAAGGGTGGGGGTGTAAATTTGTGGAAAAGTTAGGGCGTATGGTGGACGCAGTGATTAGTAAAATTGGAAGAGTGGGGGTAGGCATCATTATGAAATTTAAAGCCATGCTTCCGGTGCTTGGGGAATCGCGTTCGGTGTATAGCTGACAATATTAGTAGCTGACAACGGAGTGCATTGATTCGATATCCGTTCCCAAAATTCAAAATTATAGAGGGGGCAAATTATAAAAAAAAGGTGATAAAAGAAATAGTAAAGAAGGGTAGGGCGGAAAACGCAAAAGACGAAAGTTGAGCGGCGGGCGCATAAGATCCGGGCGTGGGGACCGCTGGATCGATAGGCAGAGTGCTTTGAGATTCGTGTCTGTCAACTTTTAGTGGTCCCTATAAAAGCAGGGTCCGCATAGGATTTTTGGAGGGTACATGTGATGTGATGGGGTTGGTAAAGGTAAGAAAACCGTGATGTGGCGGGTATTGAATTCAATTTGGATGGATGCAGTGATTGAGTTGGGGAAACAGCTTTTCCTCTGTTTTACTGTAAGTTACTACAGTAGTTCTGTAACTACTAGGGATAGACTTCTGCTCCATGTTAATGTTAAAAAATTCATATAGGGGAGTGCCCACATGAATTAATTATTCGTTAGGTTAAGAAAACCACCTGAGTAGTACTTAGTTAGAAAAAAGATTTCAGATTTGGAATATGTGCTTTAGGATGCGAGCCCATTATATTTATAGTGGAGTGATCTCCGAAGAACTTATAGCTTAGTTTAAGATCCTTCCCCTGGATAGATATGAAGGCTGTCCAATTGAATCGGCACGCGTCAGGACTGGGGAGGTGGAAAAAAACTAACCCAAAAAACTCAAAAAATCCTGGTTCAATCTCAAACCAAATCTCTACTTAAGTTTTATGATGAGTTTATGATGAGTAATGTGCGCAAATTGTGGAGCGATCGGAGTACACATTTTGGAAAGATCATACGGCTGCAAAGTTTTGACCCCATCTTCACTTAAGTTTCATTTAAGTTTCACGATGGGCACGAATCCTAGTTGTAGCGCACATTTTGATGAGATTAGACTGCTGAAAAAGAAGCGGAGCGGTCTGTTTTTCTTGTGAGTGAACCCAACTTTGGGTTATATATAGATTTTTTTCACGCTTTTAGATATAGTGAAAGATTCTGAGCCTTTGGATCTGATAAATTAAATCTCAAATCCGACACGACAGCTGACGGGTATTGCATCCTAAATTGAACTATAAGATCAGTTTTTAGGGATCACTCTCCCATATATAATATATGTATATGTGCGGTGAAAGCCTAGTTCATGCCTTTAATGACCAAAAATTTTGACTATCTAATTCAGACGGTACATATGAATTGTTTGTTTCAATTGTAATACTAATTTTGTCAATTTATTTTGATAATTAATGCTCTGTACTTCTTTATTTGTAGATGTTAAGGAAAAAGTATGCTATTCTCTTAGGAAGACTAGTAGTAATGTTGGTTGCTAATATCAACAGTTGTTATTCTCGAACTTCTTTTTGAGAAGACAATGTAGAAGGGAATGGCTTATCATAATATTGAGCAACCAGTTTACTTCTCTATCAAGTTGTAGACTTGTAGTAAATCATAAAATTCTATTATTTCGAATTTCTATGTTTAGAAGTCAACATTGTTTATGATTTATAGGCATACTAGGTTTGCCCATTGATACGTGCCTACGGCACGTCTTCGGAACGGTACACCTTATTTAATCATATAAAATAATTTTGGAGGTCGAGCAAATTAACTGAAGTAGCAAACATATTATATGAGAAATTTTTAGGGTCCAGCAAAAAACATATTATATGAATAGAAGCTTTTAAAGCTATTTTTAAAGCTTTTAAATTTTTTATTTTTTTAGTTTTTAAATTTTTTATTTTTTAAAAATTTTATTTTCTTAATTTTTTGAATAGAAGAGGGAGGGAGAAGAGAGAGAGAGAGAAAAAAAATTAAATAAATATAGGAGTTGTTTTGGGTGGGGAGTTTGAATTTGAGTTTTGGAGGGAACTTTTGGGGGGAAAATATGTTTTGTAAGGTTAGATCTGAGCCTTTGATTTTTTAGGGGATTGTAGGAAAACCACTTGATAGCTTTCTTTGTGTTTTATTATATAGATTAGCACTAGGTCTTGCTATTCTGCATGATGGTTTTTTCTGTTCCGAACAAGTTGTGAATTCATGGACAGTTTGTTTGCCTTAGACAACCCATATTTTTGCAAGCATTGAGACAATACTAACACCATGAACAACTAACAGGTACCGTATGCTAGTCCACCGCTCCATTGCCGTGCACAACTCCAACTTCTCCCCTCTGCACTGGACTGCCATCTCGTGGCTCATTGGAATTGTCATCATAACACCTGCCCTCCGAAAAATTGCCCACAGCCTCGACCAGACCTTCCACCAACCTGTCATCCTTGGTGCTGGCACTGCTGCAGGCTCCTTTGTGCTCCTCCTGACTGGATTCTTCAAGCCCACATGGCTCTTCCCATTCTACATCGCCATTGTAACCTTTGCCATTATCGCTGCCTCTGCCACACACACGCGCCACCTCGGATTAATTGTACGTGGCATTACTGGTGATCGAACACACCAGAGACCCACCGTAAGCTCACGGATGTCATTATTTTCAACTTCTTTAGGCTCCCTAGCAACAGCAATCATTGTGCTGTTTACCTACCACATGCTTCGTCGGAGTGACCACTTAACGAGTCTGTGGGTTGTCTCAATCTTTTGCGGGCTCAAATGGTTTCTTGGGTTGGTTGAGACGGTCTTCTCTAACCGCCCCGGATCGCCGTCAGCATCACTTACCCTATTTCCATGCTACGACCCGTACATCTTTGGGCGCTTAGGAGGGATATTCCTTTCGTCCTTCTCCTCAACTTGCTTCTTCACGAGTGCTTCCCTCTACATTCTCGGTAGCCTTTGCATCAAGCCTACTATTTTTCTCTCCCTATGGATGGCATACTTTCTGTTTGCGACTGTGTTCCTACCTGCATTACACCCGTTCCAGCTCCTAATCCGTGCTGACTCCGTGAAAATGAACATCCTAGGGCTCATCCTTTCATCTTTAGCTACAGGGCTTGGATTTTACTTCAAGGATGAGAAGTGGCACTGGGTCCACATACTGCTGGTTGTGCTTGTACAGAGTGCATCTGCAGGGATTCTGCATTCATTCGGGAGGGTCATGATTCTGGAAAGGTCGCCTCTGGGAAAAGAAGGGGTATTTTCATCAGCATACGAGTGGATAAAGGCAAGTGGGGCTTGTGCTGGGTTTTCATTGGCAGCGGTGTTTCCTGAAAATATTAAAACAACATTTGGGTTTTCATTCGTGGCTGTGTTTGTTGGCATGGTGGTGCTTATGTTTGCAAGCGAAGCAAGTAGTTTCAATGTCGGATTGAATCAAAGGCAGACTACGAAGGAGGAGGAGAGTGAAGTGGCTTCATTTGAAAGTGGGATGAAGAAGGAAGGGGAGCAAAGCAAGGAGTATATTGGGTCAGCTGGTGGTGGTTCAAATTTGGAGGGAGGGAGTGTCCAAGTTTAAATTTACGACAAGTTTCAAAAACAAAAAAAATTTGAAAATGTGTTTGGTTTCTTAACTGGTTTGTATTATGGGGGTTTTGTGTCTAATTCGATAAGATTCTTTTACATTATGGATCTTTGTTTTTCATGGTCTCTGTTTGTAATGAAATGAAGAAATTCATATAGTCCTGTGTAGTTTTTATTGTACCCTTTTCAATATACTTTCTGTACCATTTATGGGCTATAGCTGGTGTTTTATCTCCCACACATACTGCTGGTGTTTAATTTATATGATATTATGCGAAGTTAAAACGGAAGAATTTTTATGCCCGGTGCCGGAAAGGTCTTTACCCAGGTCTTTACCCTTCTTTACAACGATGTGATTTGTTTCTTTATCTCTACTATATTAATGGGAGATCTGGGTTCAAACAAATAAATTACTTTTTATTATTTTTTATCACCAAACAAATTCGGTGCTTCATGCACATCTCTATCTTCATTTATTAAAACGTGTATTACACGTGTAAATCAAACTTTTCAATGTTCTCAAACAAACAAACATTTTTGAAATATTTTTTCACCAATCAAATCCGTGCATCACACGTGTACCTCCATCTCAATATATCTCTATTTATTAATACTTACATTGCACGTGCAAATTAAAGTTTTCACAGTTTTTTTTGGGAATTACATGTATCATCTGTTTAACTCCAACTTTTTCAAATAAAACACCACTTTCTCATCAAACAAGTCCGGACACAACAAGTAGAACTCCAACTGTATTTATTAACACGTGTATCGCATGTGCAAATCAAAGTTTTTTCTCAATATCCTTTAAAACTTAAGAGTACCGTCCGTTCAACTCCATTTTTTTTTAAAAATTAAGACATTCATCGCGCGTGCTAGTTACTACCGACTTACGTATATTGCACGTTTAACTCAAAGTCTTTATTAAAACATGCATCGCACGTGAAACTTACTACTGACTCTTAAACTGTGTTAGAGCATCCACAATGGTGTTTCTCATTTTTGAGAAAATGACATCTACAGTAATAGGAAATATGGATTATGTCTGCAGTGGTGGTTTGCTAAAATTTTGCTAAAATTTGAGAAAGACGAGACATGTTGTTTCGTCCAATTTGTTTGTTTGTTTGTTTTTTCCAGTTAGTTAATTAATGATTAGATTTTAAAATAGGTTAATTAAATAAATTAAATAATGAAATATAACCTAATACCTAATTAATTATATACACTTTACACTTACCTAATCCCCCCCACCCCGCTGGACGGGACATGTTGTCCCGTTCAAGCAACAACATGTCTCGTTTCAGCATTTTTTTCATTTTTTTGGTTTTTTTTGGTTTTTTTTGGTTTTTTTGGTTTTTTTGGGTTTTTTTTTTTTTTTTTTTGTTTCAGACGGTACATGTTGTACCGTTTAATCAATTTTTTTAAAAAGTTGTCAAACTAAACAACATGTCTCGTCTGATCCCATTAAAAAGTTGAAAAAAAATAGGGACGGAACAATATGTCTCGTCTCTTATAATTTGAGAATGGCAATTTCGTTTCTCAAAAATGAGAAACGACTGTAGCGATTTTGCCATATTATGGCAAAGTAGCAAATGACTGCAGCACATACTTTCTCAAAAGATGAGGGATTGTGGATGCTCTTATTTGCCAATTTGCCAATTTGCTCTTATTAGAGCATCCACAATCGTTTGCTATATTTGCTAATTTCTCATTTTTTAGCAAACAAGCTGCTGCAGTCATTTGCTATTTTGCCATTTTTTGGCAAAGTAGCTACAGTCGCTTCTCATTTTTGAGAAATGAAATTGCGATTTTCAAATTATAAGAGACGAGACAACATGTGTCGTCCCAATTTTTTTTCAATTTTTTAATGGGATCAGACGAGACAACATGTTTCGCCTGAACAAATTTTTTTAAAAATTGATCGGACGGTACAACATGTACCGTCTGAAAAAAAAATTCAAAAAAATGCTGAAACGAGATATGTTGTCTCGTCTCAAGCATTTTTGTTTGGGACGGGACAACATGTCCCGTCCAGCATAGGTGACAGGGTAGTTTAGTGGTAGGTTAAATTTTTTAATTAGGTTTAGGGTGTTTTTAATTAGGTTTTAGATATTATTATATTAATTTATTTATTTAATTAACCTATTATAATATTTAATTAGTACTTAATTAATTCTAAAGAATTTTTTTTTTAAAGAAAGAGACGAGACAACTCGTTTCTCTCGGTTTTTTTTTTAAAATTGCGGAACGGTACAACATGTACCGTCCCACGCAATATTTTTAAAAAATTGAGAGGGACAAGATATGTCTCGTCTCTTTCCTTTTTTTAAAACCCGCCATCGGACGATACAACATGTATCGTCTGACTATAAAAATGAGAATATTATAGCAAACAACCACTGCAGATAATTTCGCTATTTGCTACTACTGTAGCTGCTATTTTCTAAAAAAATGAGAAACACCATTGTGGATGCTCTTAGATCACATATTTTTTGTGAATTTCTAAGGCTATTGTATTTCCTCTAATTTATTTTCAATCATTTGTACATGCCTGGTATCAGAATTAGGCGGACATCTAGAGTGACTCAAGTCTGTAAAAGATGTTCAGTTTAAAAGTTGAAGTGTTTGGTTTCATGACTGGCGTGGGTTTGTCAATTTTAAAAAAAAAAACTATCAAATGACTTTTTTTTTTCAATTGAAACAAAATTATTGACTCACATTTACTCTCCTAATAGATATTTTCCCTGCAAAACTACAATTTTTTTCCAAACATAAACTCATTCTCACTTTATTATTCGCTCTCTCTCTCTTTCTCTCTCTCTCTCTAGAAATTTAAATTTTTAGATTTCAGGTTTGTAAATTTTCGAATTTTTTTAGATTTTTTAGATTTATTTTTATTGCTCATGTAAAAAAATTCAGTGAGTTTCCTAATTGATTTCAAATACAATGGAAAATCTAAATGGATATTCACTTTAGTAAATTTCAACCTCTAAAGTTACACTCAAAGTAGCGCATATCTCCTCAAATATTAAATTTCATCATTTTGCACCATCAAAATTCTAATAAGTTGGATTTTACACCCTCATTTATAATTATTTTTCAACATATGAGTTCACAACTAATTGTTGTCTCACTATTCAAACTTGAGCTACATAAATTCCATGATAGAAGTTTCTGATTCATGCATCCGAAAAGCTGGAAAATAAATGTATCCAGTATTATACATGATCATAATTATAGTGTAGAGAAATTATATTAATATTTGATAGTAGAATACACTAAGAACACAAACGTTAATCGCGAAATATTTTCTCCTTGATATACAGAGCAAGTTCTTCATCAGAACTAAACAACAACATCTGTCCGGCTCTCCATGCTTTCTACAATTGATTGCATATATTTTATTGTTTTACAAGACTTTTTATATGCTGCATCGTTCCGAAGACGTGCCGTAGGCACATGCCGACTGGCAAATCTAGTTTGTTCAAAACATTGGATGCTTTGTTTATTTTGAATGCTTGTTTTATGGAATTTTTTTTTGATAAGCCACTTTTTGAAACTATTTGCAGATAGAGGACAATTGCAAAAGTATTTGTGCTCGTGGACTCAACAACTAAAAACGCCGTTCCAACGGCGAGTTTAGTTGTTTCATGCTCGCCGTTGGAACACGACGAGTGCAGTTTTTTTGTTGTTGAGAAATTCGCTGTTCCCAACGAAAATTTAGTTCAAAATTTTCAATGAAGACTCGTCGTTCTCAATGGCGAGGACATTTATATTAGACTCGCTGTTGGGAACGGCGAGTTTAGTTCAAAAAATAAAATTATAGAGTTTTTTTCTGAAAATTCACTTAGTCCAACAAAATGTTTCACTCTCTATGAAATTTCCTACATACTCACTGTTTCTAACAGCGTTGTTCCCAGCAGCGAGTCTAGTATAAATATCCTCACCGTTAGAAATGACGAGTCTTCATTGAAAATTTTGAACTAACCTCGTTGTTTCTAAAAAATTAGCACTAAACTCGCAGTTGGAAATAGCGAGTTTAGTTGTTGAGTCCACGAGCGCAAATACTTTGGCAACTGTTATCTTTCTGCAAATAGTTTCAAAAAGTTGCATATAAAAAAAATATATTATGTTCTATGGAATCTATATATTTTTATGTTTATCCGAACTTTATGGGTACCATCACAGATGCACGACTTTGTTTGCTTCACACAGATTAGATAGGAGGCTGTTTTCATAGTTTAAATTGTAATACTAAAACTTAGCTTCTAAAATTAGTAGAAGCGCTATTAAAGAACAACCCCATACCATATATGATGTTTTTAGGGATGTTTTGGGAAGAATTACTTCATTCTTGTTTTTGAAAGAAAATAAACAATAAGGAACTGGAGTAGTATTATGATATCAATTTTCGATGACATCAAAATTGTGAAGGTCTCACAAACTCAGCTCACGATTTGTTTTGCTCTATGCTCTCAGAGAAGATGCATAGGATTTGGAGAAACAATATCCATATTTGATCTTTACATTCTTTTAATTATTTGAGAGTATGCTATTGGAAGTATCGCATGTTTCCTTGTTTATATATAATAACCAGCTAATTAACATCTGATTATCCAAAATATAACAAGGTAATATCCACTTCTGATAAAAACGTACCAGTTTAATATCTTTATATATCTTCGAGTTACTATGCATAATTTGAAAGAGACTGTGTTTTTGTCCCGTCAATTTATCATCGAACAATCATTGATTATGTTTATTGCTTCGATTCTCAACTGATAAACCCCAACATTCTTATACCAGAGAGTCTTTCTTTTACATCTAATGTATGGATACTATCAAAGCAAAAGTGTTGCGTTGACTTCAAACTTACTCGGATATATACATGTGTAGATCAACTAAAAAAAAAAAAAAAGAAAAAAAAAAAAAGGGAAAAGCTCACAAGAGAAGAAGACAGAAGAGGTGGAATTGCTTTGGTTTATTGCGTTTTTTTTTGCTTGAAAAACAAGTATAGTGAGGGATATTGCATAGGGTTGCAACGTATCTATTTAAAGATAGGAAAGCTTAACTGTTTCCTAGACTTTCTCCACTACTCCTTCTTATTTGCTCCACTAACTAAACTAACAACTTGATTAAATCAAAACTAACAACTTGATTAAATCAAAACTAACAAACTTGACTAATTCAAAGCTAACAAACTTGACTAATTCAAAGTGCTTCAGCAAATTCGGATTAAGTCCAACAATCTCTCCCTTAATTCGAACTTGCTTGCATGAGATTTTTGCTTCCCAGTACCTCACGCATGTCTTCAAACTTGGCTCAAGCTAGAGCCTTAGTGAGTATGTCTGCCCGTTGTTCTTCAGTGCACACATGCTTCACTATGATTTCTCTTCTTTCAACACATTCCCGTATGAAATGAAAACGGATGTCAATATGCTTGCTCCTCCCGTGGAATACTGGGTTCTTCATCAAGGCAATTGCTGATTTGTTATCAACATTGATAGTGACTGGATCAAGCTCTTGACTAGTTAGTTCCCTTACTAATCCCCACAGCCAAACTCCTTAGCATGCTGCTGCTGTGGTTGCCATAAATTCCGCTTCACATGATGAGAGAGCAACACTCCATTGCTTCTGAGAAGCCCAAGTGATCAAGCTCCCATTGAGGTAGAAGGTCATACCACTTGTGCTCCTTCTATCTTCGACATACCCAGCTAGATCACTGTCTGAGTACCCTGTCACCTTGACTTTGCCTTCCTCTTTAGCATACACCAAACCAAAATAGAGTGTACCTTTTACATACCTTAAGATGTGCTTCACGGCTTGTTGATGTAGAACTGTAGGCTTCTCCATGTATCTACTCACTATGCCAACTGCATAGGCAAGATCGGGTTGAGTTTGAATCAAGTACCTTAGGCTGCCCACGATGCTCCTGTAATCGGTTGGGTTCACTAGTTGTCCCTCTTGATCTTTGCTGAGTTGTAGCTTCGGTTCCATCGGGTGATTTGTGGGATTGCAATCAGCCATCCCTGCCTTCTCCAATAATTTCTTAGCACAAGCAACTTGCTTCACCATAATACACCCCTTACTTTGATCAACCTCAATCCCTAGATAGTAAGATAAGAGGCCGAGGTCACTCATCTCGAACTCCTTGCTCATCTGATTCTTAAACTTGCAGATTTATGAAGTACTCGTGCCCGTGACCAACAAGTCATCAACATAGACACCAACAACCAACATATCTGTAGCATTCCTTCTTGTATAGATTGCTTGTTCTTGTGGATTTTTGTGAAAACCGAGCCCCTTTAGACACTTATCTAGCCGAGCATTCCAGGCTCTTGGTGCTCGGCAAAGTCTATACAAGGCCTTAGACTGTTTGTATACCTTTTTCTCTTGATTCTTCTTCACAAAACCTTGTGGTTGAGCAACATAAACTTCCTCTTGGAGCTCCCCATTGAGAAAAGCTGACTTGACGTCGAGGTGATGAACTTCCCATCCTTCCTTGGCTGAAAGTGCGAGCAACAACCGCACAGTTTCAAGTCCAGCCACCGGAGCGAAGAATTCTTCATAGTCGATCCCTTGTTGTTGCACGTAACCCTTCGCAACGAGCCTAGCTTTGTGTTTAACAACATTTCCTTCTGTGTCTTTCTTCAGTTTGTAAATCCACTTCAATCCGATGGGTTTGTGACCTGGTGGCAAGTCAGTTAGTTTCCAGGTGTTATTCTTCTTAATCATCTCCACTTCATGCTTCATGGCTTCCTCCCATTGCTTCTCTTTTGCGGCTTCACTATAGGTAACCGGTTCATCAATGCCAAGAAGAAGCAGCTCATCTGACAACTCCACTTGCTCGATGTCCGCATATATCTCCTATAGCGATCTAAACCTCCTTGGAGCACTGTCGGTTGCTGGGCTCGGCAAGTTGGTTGCTTCATCAGCAGCATTCGAAGTGGCTATTGCGGTTGTTCTTGAGACCGATGTAGACTGTGTTGCTTCCTCTGGCAGTACGATTTCAGTGACGGTTTGAGCACATCCGGCATCAGTTGACTCCTCCAGTGATGACCTGGTATCGTCCAGCTCCGATGTTGATCCGGCATCATCCACTGTTGATGATCCAGATCCTTCGACGATGAAGGTCACCGCAGGTCTGTTCTTGCAGCATTAACTTGCACCCACGGCCAGCACTTATTCTCATCCAATATGACATCCCTACTAACATATAGTTTACCCTTTTGAGGATCATATAGGCGGTAGGACTTGCTTCCAGGTTCCATGCCAAGGTGCACCATAGCTCTACTCCGATCATCGAGTTTCTTCATATGTACACCCGGTAGCTTCATGAACGCCACACACCCGAACACCTTCAGATGACCTATATTTGGTTTCTTTCGAGACCAAGCTTCGCAGGGGGTTTGTCCAGTTAGAGCCCTCGTTGGTACACAGTTGAGAATGTATACTGCATGCCTGACAGCCTCCCCCCATAAGTATGTCGGCATCTGCATGCTCTTCAATAGACTTCGTGCCATTGCCACCACCGTCCGATTCCTTCGCTCTACAACACCATTCTGTTGTGGGGTGTACAGTGCTGTGAGGTGTCTTAGGATTCCAGCATCTTCACAATAGCTTGTAAACTGGTATGAACAGAATTCACCTCCTCGATCTGTTCTAAAAACCTTTATCTTGCATTCAGTTTGGGCTTCAACAAGCACCCAGAACTTATTGAATGCATCCAATGCTTCATCCTTTGATTTCAACATGTAAACCCACATTATTCGGCTATAATCATCAACTAACAAAAAGAAATATCTGTTTCCAGCAGGTGTAGGTGGTGATATAGGACCACAGAGATTGCCATGAACCAACTCCAAGACCTTCTCGACATTGTATCTTGAATGGGAAGGGAATGGATTTCTTGTTTGCTTGGACATCAAACACCCCTCACACAATTGTGTAGGGTGTTTAATCTTGGGTAGCTCGTACACCAACTCTTTCACGGACATCATCTTCATTGCTTGAAAGTTTACATGTCCAAGCCGTGTATGCCATAGCCATGCTATCTTCGATATCTTTTCCAGTAAGCACACAGGCTTACATTCTTCAAGTTCAATTTTGTAGAGTCTATTGGGTGATCTTTTCACCTTCATCAGCAGCTTCCCATGTCTATCATGAACCCAAAGGAACTCACCATGGAGGATAACCTTGTTTCCATCTTCAGAAAGTTGTCCAAGGCTTATGATGTTGTTGCACAGGTTTGGTATGAAATAAACCTCACAAAGTAGTCTCTGCTCTCTATTTTTGCATTGAAATCGAATGGATCCCTTACCTTCAATGTGTACAGTTATACCATCACCAAACTTGACCCGTCCCTTGATGTTAGCATATAAGTCCTTGAATTTAGATCTCTGGCTCGTCATATGATTGCTCGCTCCATTGTCCAAGTACCATAGCTTGGACTCCTCCCAATTATCATTGCTTGTACACAACCTTGGAATCACCTTCTCCTCATGTAAGAGAACCATGTTGCGCCCTTCTTGTGCACTCACGGACAGCAATAAGGCTGGCTCATCATCTTGAACTTGACTTAAGTTCGCCTCCTGTTTTTGTTTACGTCGAGGCTTGCGACACTCCGACGCATAGTGCCCAAAAATTTCACAGTTGTAACATTTTACTTTGCTCTTGTCATGGCCTCCATTGAAGCCACGCCCTCTGCCTCGTCCCCTTCCACGGCCACGGCCTCCTCCATTGTAATCGCCGCGAGCCTTTGGATTTGAGGACAAATCTCCACCACTTCCTTTCTTCGTCTTCGCTAGCCACTCCTCCTGAGTGAGTAGAAGATGACTGTCATTGTTGTCGCCATGCCCACGAAGTCTCTCTTCGTGTGCCTTGAGCCGCCTGATGGCCTCTTCCACTGACATCAGTTCTAAGTCCCCAAATTGCTCAATTATTGATGCAATTTGCAAGAACTTTGTTGGCACGGCTCGGAGTAGTTTCTTGACTACATAGGCCTCTTCAATCTTATCTCCCAGGGCTTGGATGTTGTTGACGATGTTGTTCAATTTGATGGCGAAGTCATCAACTGATTCCGTCTCCTTCATGTTCAGAAGTTCAAACTCACTCTTCAAAGTCTGAACTTTTGCATTCATGACGCGATCTGCGCCCATGTACATCGTCTTGAGAGCATCCCGCCTCCTTCGCCGATTGCTTCTCTGCAAGAGACAACAACATCTCCTTAGGAATTCCCTGATAAATGGCCGCCATTGCCATTTTATCTTTCCTGACTTCAACTTCAACCTTCGGGTCTGCTGGATCGACTGCGTCCTAGACACCTTGAGCTTGCATGAAGACCTTCATCTTGATGTCCCATGCGGTGTAGTTGTTCTTTGACAGCATCGGGTAGTGAGAGTGACTTTTCCCTCCTTCATCTTGGATAGGTCCATGACTGTGTCACGAAGCATATACTTGGGTATTCACTTAGCTCTGATACCAAATGTAGATGAACAACACACAAAAAAAGATGGAAAAGCTCACTGGAGAAGAGGAAAGAGGAGGTGGAATTGCTTTTTTTTATTGCTTTTTTTTTTTTGCTTGAAAAACAAGTACAGTGAGGGATATTGCATAAGGTTGCAACATACCTATTTAAAGATAGGAAGGCTTAACTATTTCCTAGACTTTCTCCACTACTTCTTTTTATTTGCTCCACTAACCAAACTAACAACTTGACTAAATCGAAGCTAACAAACTTGACTAATTCAAAGCTAACAAACTTGACTAATTCAAAGTGCTTCAGCAAATTTGGATTATGTCCAACAACATGCAATGAATTTATTTTTAAAGTTAATTAAGTAGTTCTTATGACAATTAACATATAAATGAAAGATAGTTTTGATGGGTGCTGTTGCCTTTTTTTTTTTTTTTTTTTTTTTTTTTTTTTTTTTTTTTTTTTTGATAGCCAAGAATTACTGTCAAGTAGAAATATGAGACAGTTAATCCAGACCCGACCCGGACCCGGCATTGGACCCGAACCGACCCGGCCTATCAGGGTCCGGTTCCGGGTCCTAAAATGGGACACGTTCTACTTTCGGATCCGGGTCCAGGTCCTCTCAAAAGAGACCCGACCTGGACCCGGATCCGTTAAAAAAAACCCAAAAAACCAATATAAAATAAATATTCTATCCTCATCACTCCCTCCTTCCTCCTCAATTCTAAATCTTTCTCTTCCAAACTCAAAACTCATGCATTTTTCTTCTCTCATCTATTCTAAATCATCCACTCGCCGTCTCCTCTCGCCGCTCACACTCCCGTTCCTAACCGAACGGGTAGGAATATTTTAATAGGACTCGAACCCAGAACCGGACCGAGTCCGGATCCGAATAGTGAAGGACCCGATCCGACCCGACCCGATACCATTGCTAGTGATTGGAGACTATGAATGTGATGGCATTTGGGTCCTATATAATGGATGATGTTCTTTTGGTATTTAAGAGATAAAATAAATAATAAGGGCAATAAAAGGCAAAACAAAAAATAATAATCCTAGAATACTATGTGGATGTATAAAAACTTAGATTCCGAGATGGAAAACAAATAATAAATAACAAAAATATATAACCTGTATGTTTTAATTCAACTGACAAATTTAACCAGCAGTATTCTATGTATCTCAGATTCTCCAATGGCATTCGATATATTATATCGTCAATATTCGTATCTAGTGTTGAATTCTAACTGCGGAATAAACTCAACAACGGCGACGAGATGTAAGAACTATAGAATCAAAACAAGAAAACAAAGAACAAGCAAAAGCAACACACACAAGAACACACAATATTTTTATCGAGGTTACCCAAACAATGGCTACTTCCCGGTGCAGAGGCACTCCTGCGATTTTCACTAGAAATATGAAGATTATATTTACAAATCTCTCAAGAACTCACCACCAAGGTGTAGGGTTTCTCTCTATCTCCCTCTCTCTTAATGACGGCTGTTAGATCTCTCTTTTCTTTTCAGCTAACCCTAAAATCGTACACAATACAATATATATAGGATTCCACATCTATAATCTCAGCCGTTCATCTATTCAGCATCGGGATGGTCGACCGATCCACCTTGACGGTCGACCGGTCTTCTCCCTCGACTGCAAAAAATCCAACAGAGAGCGGGTCGGTCGACTGCGCAGTCGACCGGTCATTCCTTCAAGCTACAGAATTGAGTTAGAGGGCGGGACGGTCGACTGCGCGGTCGACCGGTCGTTTTGCCTGGGCGGTCGTGGGGTGCGGTCGAACGCACGGTCAACCGTAACTTTGCTGTAGCCTCTTGCTACTCTTGACCTGTTGCTCCCACGTCGACTCTCCTTCCCGACTATCTTCTTCAACTCATTGCCGTGTATTGGATCCACAAACCCCAACAATTTCCCACTTGGAGACATATACACAAAGTTTCCAACCTGTTCTTCATTCTTCCATTGGCCTAATCTAGGCCTGTGCCTCTGCGAGTCTCCTCAACAATTAACCTGGAGACAATAAGATAGCAGTATAGCAAAACTAATGTTTCTTGCTATCCACCACCTTAGTGAGCATGTCCGCCGGATTCTTAGTAACAAGAATCTTAGTTAGCTTCAACCATTTCTTCTCAACCGCCATTCTGATAAAATGAAACCTCATTTGAATGTGCCGAGTCCTAGGGTGATATGCCGAGTTTTTCGCCAAGAAAACTGCACTTTGACTGTCGCACCATAGTTCACCTATGGGTTGCTTCCTGCCCAACTGTTTCATAAGCTCCGAAATTCACAACATGTGTTTCGTCGCTTTCGTAAGTGCCATATACTCTGACTCTGTGGTTGACTGCGCTATAACCTTTTGTAACTGTGAAGCTCAACTAACACCTATTCCACCAACTGTAAATACATACCATGTAGTACTTCTGCAACCATCACGATCGCCCAAAAAATCTGCATCTACATAACCATGTATATGCAAAGAATCTCCCCCAAAACAAAGAGAGTGATCTGAAGTACCTGCTAGATATCTAAGAATCTACCTTACTGCATCCCAATGTTGTTTACCTAGATTCTTCATGTAACGGCTGACAACTCCCACTGCTTGTACGATGTCTGGTCTTGTAGATACCATCGCATACATCAAACTCCCAATGGCTGAGGCATAAGGAATAGCAGCCATTTCCTCCATCTCTGCCTTCGTCTTAGGACACAAGTCCATTGATAACTTGAAGTGAGCAGCCAAGGGACAAGTGACTGGCCTCACGCCATCCATATTGAATCTCTTCAACACCTTTTTCACATAGTCTGCTTGAGATAACCAAAGCTTCTTGCTACTTCTGTCTCTACTGATCTTCATACCGAGGAGTTGCTTTGCTTCACCCAAGTCCTTCATTGAAAACTCCAAAACTAGCAACTTTTTCATTTCCTTGATCTTCTCCATACATGAACCTGCTAACAGCATGTCGTCCACATACAACGCCAAGATAACTGTATCATTGTCTTAATATCTACGGACATACACACAATGATCTGTTTCGCATCTATTGAAACCTTTTCCTCTCATGAAGCAATCAAACTTCAAATACCATTGCCGCGGTGCTTGTTTGAGCCCATAAAGACTCTTCTTCAATCGACACACCATGTCTTTCTTTCCTTTAGCTTCAAAACCTATGAGTTATCTCATATACAGCTCTTCTTCGACATCACCATGGAGAAATACTGTCTTCACATCCAACTGCTCTAAGTGCAAGTTTTCAACTGCCACAACACTGAGTAGAACCCTAATAGAAGCCATCTTCACAACCGGTGCAAAGATCTCACTATAATCGACACATTCTCTTTGAAAGAAACCTTTCACAACAAGCCTGACCTTGTACCTCTTATTGCCATCTACCTCATCTTTGACTCTAAAAACCCATTTGTTCATAAGAGCCTGCTTCCCTGCGGGTAACTTGGTCAACTCCCAAGTTTGGTTCTGTTCTAAGGAGTTCATCTCGTCATTTATGGCTAACTCCTACTAAATTCGAGCCTCATCCCTCAAAGCCTCCTTATGAGTCTCTGGCTCTTCCAAATCTGTGTACAGAACATGCTCGTGAACAACACTATCTAATGGATCAAATATCCTGGTTGGCCTCCTCTCTTGTGTCGATCTCCTCAATGTGGGTACCGGTTCACCGACCGGTTCAGGTTCCCCGAACTGTTCTGCCTGTACCTGTTCGTCTTGGATAACCTGCTCATTCCCAATAGGCTCACCATGAGCCTCCTTTGTTGCCTGTGATACCTGTACCTGCTACTGCACTGTAGGACCCCCACCACTAGGGCCGCCTTCAGAATCAGAATCTGAGTTTGAGTTTGAACCCCAATCTGACTCTGAATTGGTTGTACTATCTTGACCTGTGTGCATGTCCTTGTATAGAACATCTTCATTGAACACTACATTCCTGCTGCGAATGACTTTGTTATCCACAAAATCCTAAACCCTGTAACCATACTCATCGCCATCGTAGCCAATGAAGACACACCTCCTGGACTTAGAGACCAACTTCTTTCTTTCTTCCCTGTCAGTTAGTGCATATGCCATACAACCATAAACTTTCAAATGCGAATAATTAATAGTTTTACCTGACCATAGTTCTTCTGGAATGGCCCCATCAAGGGAACTAGACAGGCAACAGTTAATCAAGTACACTGCTGTATCAACTGTAGCAGCCCAAAGATGGACCAGAAGACCCGCATGAAGTCTCATGCATCTCGCCCTTTCGAGTGTCGTGCGGTTCATCCTTTCTGTTACACCATTCTCTGTGGAGTCTTAGGAACTGTCTTGATTTCTCTGATACCTTCTTTTGCCAGATAGTTAACAAACTCTTTGCTTGTGTACTCACCTCCATTGTCTGATTTGATTGCTTTCACCTTGCAACCCGTCTCATTCACAATCCTGGCCTTCCAAGCTCTAAATACCTCAAAAACTTCCGATTTCTCGCGAATTGCATAAACCCAAACCTTTCTTGTAGCATCATCGATAAATGTGACGAAGTATCTCTTACTACCATAAGAAAATTTCTGAGCTGAACCCCACACATCTGTATGTACCAACTCTAGCTTCACAAGCTTCTTCTCACGTCCACCCAACTGAAAGCTAACTGTCTTCTGTTTGCCCATCACACAATTCTCACAAAAAATCCATCTCAACCTCTTTAGCCCCGGCAGAAGATCCCTAGAACAAAGTTGCTTGACACTCTTTTCACCAAGGAGCCCCAACCTGACATGCCATAAAATTGAAGATGAACTACCTATTGATACTGTAGCAATGATATCACCTGAATCACCTCTCCTGAGTAAGTACAACTTGTCACCACGCTTTCCTTTGGTCACCAACCTGGCACCTGTAGTCACCTTCCAATCTCCATGCCCAAAGGTTGTTGTAAACCCTTCATTATCTAGTTTGCTAGTTGTGATCAAATTTTTCTTTAAGCTCGGGATATGGCTTGTATCATACAAGACCAATTACCCACCATTGCGAGCCTTCATTCTCATAGTACCTCTACCCACAACTGGACATATCTGTCCATTACCAACTAAAACTGTACCAAAATCACATGTCCTGTAATTCTCAAAAACATCCCTCATGGAGGTACAATGATAAGAAGCACCTGAGTCTATACACCAATCATCTTGCAAAATATTAAATCCAGCAGATAAACATAATTCATCTAGAAGGGTTTCAATACTTACCACATTGGCAACCTGAGACCCTGCTTGCACTTTTTTATACTCCTTGCATTGGTCTCTCATGTGTCCTGACTTCTTACAGTACCAACATTCACCTTTGCGATTTCCTGTTCTTGACTTGGACCTGTGATTCCTACTTTGCGACCTTCCTCTGTTGTTACTTCTACCACGGTTATCATCTGACAGCGCGGTATTGCTAGGATATGACACCGAAGTCTCTCCATGTCTCTTCCTCCTTACATCCTCATTTATGATGGTGCTTATAACATCCTTTAGGGTTGTCGTATCAGTCATAGTGCTAGTAATAGTCTGCTCTACTGTGCCGTAACAATAGGGAAGACTGGATAGCAACAACAATGATTGTGCCCTCTCCTCAAACTTTAAACCCGACGATTCCATTTGATTGTAAACCATACAGAAATTATTGATGTGCTCTCCAACCGAACCCCTTTATGACAACTTCAAGTTAACCAACTTCTTAGATATAACATCTGGTTCGCTGTATTCAGCTTCTCAAACATGTCTATCAATATCTCTATTGCCTTCTTTGCAGTTCTTGCCTTCTCAATGTAAAATAGCGCCTTCCTACTCAGCAACAACTGAATCTGCCCAAGCGCTTTCTGATCCAATCTATTCCAGCTCGCCAACGCAATTGGATCGACCTCCGCCCCTTCTGGCTTCACACCAAACAACGGTTCATCTAGATCCTTATGTCGGAGATACGCAATTATTTGGATCTTCCACATTGTGAAATCCGTTCCATCGAACTCCTTAACTCTACTCTTGTCCCCCATCTCAATCAAGACTACCAACCTGTAGCTCTGATACCACATTGTTGAATTCTAACTGCGGAATAAACTTAACAACGACGACGAGATGTAAGAACTATAGAATCAAAACAAGAGAACAAAGAACAAGCAAGCGCAACACACACAAGAACACACAAAATTTTTATCGAGGTTCACCCAAACAATGGCTACTTCTCCGCGCAAAGGCACTCCTGCGATTTCCACTAGAAATATGAAGATTAGGTTTATAAATCTCTCAAGAACTCACCACCAAGGTGTAGGATTTCTCTCTATCTCCCTCTCTCTTAATGACAGCTGTTAGATCTCTCTTTTCTTTTCAGCTAACCCTAAAATCGTACACAATACAATATATATAGATTCCACATCTCTAATCTCAGCCGTTCATCTATTTAGCGTCGGGACGGTCGACTGGTCCATCTTGACGGTCGACCAGTCTTCTCCCTCGACTGCACGAAATCCAACAGAGAGCGGGTCAGTCGACTGCACGGTCGACCGGTCATTCCTTCAAACTACAGAATTGAGTCAGATGGCGGGACGGTCGACTGCGGGGTCGACCGGTCGTTTTGCCTGGACGGTCGGGGGGTGCGGTCGACCGAGCGGTCGACCGCAACTCTGCTGTAGCCTCTTACTATTCTTGACCTGTTGCTCCCACTTCGACTTTCCTTCCCGACTATCTTCTTCAACTTATTGTCGTGTATTAGATCCACAAATCCCAACATCTAGTTCATAGGACTGTAACAGTAAGGATTCTGTAATTCTCTTAAGAAATTATGTTTGTGTTGACAATTATATATACAAATATCAGGTCAATTAATGATTTTGTATGGATGCGAATTGAGGCAAGCCTGATTGAGTTAGAATCTGAGTGGTTCTATTGATGAGAATCTTTTACTGAGATTCTTTACTCTTAGGTCCAGCACTATAACTGGGTCGAGTCGGATCCAGGGTACCAAGTACTCTCACCCGTACTAGTTTGTCTACGAGTACTAGTTGTGCATCCGTATTTTACCCTATGTATTTGAGTCCGGCTCAATGAAAAGCTAGTACTCGAAAATCTCTATCTTTTACGGGTGTCAGAGCAATCTAAATTTGAATTCCACTACAAAAAATATTGTTGTGTACAATCTAAGCCTTGACCAACAAAAATGTATCTTAACATGCGGAGACGTGTTAGAATTATAGTACAAATATTAAATTCCTCAACCCTTACCATATCTTTGAAATTTTGGTCACGTCGTAGGATCCATCTGAAATTTGGTAGGTTCGAGACCAATATTGGGTAGAAATTGCAGCCCTACTTAGATTGTACTTGTGTAGATTCGAGACCCGTTAACTAATATTACCCCTAGAAAAAACAAAAAAGTGTTTTTCTCTAGATTTTCTAGAGAGAGAAGCTTTCCCAAATAAACCCAAAAACAAAAAACCCCTAGATCTAAAGAGAGTTTGGAGGAGGTGGCGGCCGAGATCATGCCGCCCCTTCCACGTTCGCTGTTCGACGCCCCTACCTTTTCTCCCCTCACCAACCTCCACCTCCATCCGAAACCGCAGCCCACTCCTGAATCCTCCCTAGTACCGATCCGGCCCCTCCCGCCTCCTCCTCCGACGACAGAGTGTTCCTCGTCCCCTACACGTGGTGGAAGGAATTGAGGGGAAATCGGTATCGGATGACGTCGAGGGATTCCGTTCGCGTCGTTGTCGGGATCGTACGGAGATTCGATGACCTCCTTCCGATCGGGGGATTCTGATCCCGCGAGAGCGCCGAAGTTGGAGACTCGGCCTCACTTCTGGGCGCCGATCGCTCACGAGGTCGCCGCGACAGATCTGAACTCCTCAGATCTGGGCCACGACGAGAGTCCCCCCCCCCCCCACGTCGCACTCCCAGTCGGGGAGGCCGTCTGCTGCCGTGTCGTCGCATGCAAACGAAGTCGCTCACAAAGTCGCTGACGCCCCAGATCGCTGTTGTCGTCTTCTTAGGTCGCGAAGCGACTATGTCGTGCCATAGCATCCTTCCGCGCCTGTTGTCGCGAATGCCATGGATCTGGGGATGGGGTCGGGATCTCAAGTGTGTGAGGTCGGTGGTTCGGCAGGGGGCCCTAGGGCCAGGCCGGTGGTTATTTGCTGTGGGAGGTGGGGACTGTGTAGCACGTTGTATTGCACGATTGTGGGGCTTGGGCCCGAAGAGGGGTCCCTCCATGATGTGCGCTCACTTGTTTGGGTGTCCAATGATGTTGCCTATGTAGTCTTGACAGCGCCTACTATTAGGCTATTGAGCTTCCTCCAGCTTAGGCCACTATCTCGTAACAACGTCGCATCTCCCTCGCTGGGAGTAAGAGTCGAGACGAGTCTGTGTGGTGAGAAATTTTCTGAGAGAGCAAGAGCGTGAGAGAGGTGAAGGTATCCTCTCCATGGCTCTCTCCTGGAGCGTGGTTTTTGATGGGATGAGCGAGATAGTTATTTGGTGAGAAATCGCCTGAGAAAGCACAATCGTGAGAGAGATGAAGGTATCCTCTTCACGGCTATCTCTTTGGTAGCGGCTGTAAAGCTGTTGGCACGTTTGTAGGATGAGTGGTGGAGATGGTGGGAGGGTGCGGTTTCTGTGCTTGTGTCGTGGTGTCATAAGTCGGCCTGCGGGGCTTGGACCCATAGATGGGGTCCCCCCAGCGAGGAGAATGTACGGATCGGCGGGTGATAAAATCCTGCCAAACTAGTTTCAGGTGGGTGTGCATGTGCCGTGGAGGTAGTGTACGAAGCTAAACTGACGTACATACAATTTTACTGGACCGAGCTTATTTGTCGGCCCACCCTCCAGGGTTGTTGGAAGGATTTGTTGTTTGTACGGGTCATGTTGCTTCATGTATATTTTATTTCCTGTCTGTAGGTTGTAATCTGGCCTAGTTATCTGGTTTTGTATCATTAATTTCTTATTAATGAAACAGGGTGGCCATACTTGTAGCGCCCCGAATTTCTAATATGAGAACTTAGAAAATACGTGGCACATTCCCAGCGATCCACTTCAATGTAATAATATGCATAGCCCAAAAACTCAAATCATTTTATTCCAAATTCTTATTACAACATTCTTTTACAATGGCAGCGAAAATACAAAACACCTTAAAATACATTTAACTGTTACAACCCTTTTTCTTTACAAAATTACCCAAGGCTCTATTATATCACTCATGAAATCCCAAGCTAACCCAAGCATCCAAGCTTCCAACTCTAAGCAGCTACCTGTAACACATGTGAGGCTAGAGTTGAACCCTAACCCCCAAAACTACGGGGTCAGCCATAAATGGTGTGAGTGATATAAACAACAAACATAAATAACAAATAAACATAAATTCTCAATCAACATGTACTGAACAAAAATACATAAACTGAACATGTAATCTGAAACAAGAACGATAGGCCAGTACATGAGTGAACCAAGTCGAGAAACAATACCAACGATCAAGTATCCATCAATCAATCTCTCTCAAAATATGTACAGTTCAACTGTACGGTACAGTCGACTGTTCAAAGGACCAGTCGACTGATCAGAACAACAATAATCCTCACCTCTCTGATCATGCCCAACTATCAATAAATCTCAATACCACGATGTATGTCCAACAATCGATCTCCAATAATACCATAGATCGGGTACCCATATATCCATCTACAAAACTAAAGAGGGTATAGATAGAATACGAACCCGGCATGCATCACCAATAGTGACTATTACACCGACGAACATATTCATCTACAAACAAACTAAAGAGGGTATAGATAGAATACGAACCCGGCATGCATCACCAATGGTGACTATTACACCGACGAACATATTCATCTACAAACAAACTAAAGAGGGTATAGATAGAATACGAACCCGGCATGCATCACCAATAGTGACTATTACACCGACGAACATATTCATCTACAAACAAACTAAAGAGGGTATAGATAGAATACGAACCCGGCATGCATCACCAATGGTGACTATTACACCGACGAACATATTCATCTACAAACAAACTAAAGAGGGTATAGATAGAATACGAACCCGGCATGCATCACCAATAGTGACTATTACACCGACGAACATATTCATCTACAAACAAACTAAAGAGGGTATAGATAGAATACGAACCCGGCATGCATCACCAATGGTGACTATTACACCGACGAACATATTCATCTACAAACAAACTAAAGAGGGTATAGATAGAATACGAACCCGGCATGCATCACCAATGGTGACTATTACACCGACGAACATATTCATCTACAAACAAACTAAAGAGGGTATAGATAGAATACGAACCCGGCATGCATCACCAATGGTGACTATTACACCGACGAACATATTCATCTACAAACAAACTAAAGAGGGTATAGATAGAATACGAACCCGGCATGCATCACCAATGGTGACTATTACACCGACGAACATATTCATCTACAAACAAACTAAAGAGGGTATAGATAGAATACGAACCCGGCATGCATCACCAATGGTGACTATTACACCGACGAACATATTCATCTACAAACAAACTAAAGAGGGTATAGATAGAATACGAACCCGGCATGCATCACCAATGGTGACTATTACACCGACGAACATATTCATCTACAAGTAAACTAACGATAACAAGAACCTTCAAGATCATGAAAACTCATCAGAACCAGTCGACTTATGCCGTAATAAGTCGACTGCCTCGAGAACTAATAGTCAAGATTATAACAAGTGCAGTAAGTCGACTTAACCAACCATCAGTCGACTTACCCGAGATAATTATCAATAATTCTCAAGAAACAATCCAAGTGCTAACAGTATAAGATGACTTATAGAAATCATAAGTAGACTTATCAATAATATAAGGTGACTTATAGAAATCATAAGTAGACTTATCAACAGTATAAGATGACTTATAAAAATCATAAGTAGACTTATCAATAATATAAGGTGACTTATAGAAATCATAAGTAGACTTATCAACAGTATAAGATGACTTATAAAAATCATAAGTAGACTTATCAATAATATAAGGTGACTTATAGAAATCATAAGTAGACTTATCAAAAGTATAAGATGACTTATAAAAATCATAAGTAGACTTATCAAAAGTATAAGATGACTTATAAAAATCATAAGTAGACTTATCAAAAGTATAAGATGACTTATCAAAACATAAGTCGACTTAAAAGGGGACATAAGTCGACTTATAAGAGCATAAGTCGACTTATAAAAACATAAGTCGACTTACCCGAGAGAAATTCTACGATAACTTTGAAAAATAAATTCTAAGTGTACCAGTCGACTGAGAAGGGTCTAAGTCGACTGTCCAGAACGGATTATCGAGAAAAACTAAAGATACAATAGCTGGGTCGTACCAGTCGACTGATACATAGACCCAGTCGACTGTCGGCCTACAGATCTCACAAATTAGGTCTGTAATCAATAAACAATACTGGAGTCTATCTCAATACCAATTTTCTTCCTCAACTCACATCTAATCCAATTCGTAATCACAAGGCCCAGAGATTCATCCATCCAATTTCTTATTTTATAGTCAAAATCAAATCTTAACATATTTCAAACAATCAAGAATTGTCAATCGAGATCTACTAATCTATCTTAGATTTCCTATGAATAAAATAATAACAACCAGTGCATCGACCATATGCAAGATACAAATTATCAAAACAAACAACATATAAGCATTCACATAAACAAAGCAAGTTCATATCACTCACCTTTTAGAATCAAGAAGAATCCACAAGCCTTCCTCTTGCTAGATCCAAGAACTCCTTCTTCAATCACCAAGAGAATAGAAATATAATAAGATCTGAGTTGTGCAGCGAATGACGGCTGCAACTCTCTTATATAGGCCGGGATCAAGTATTAGGGTTTAGGAAATACATTTGCAAAACAATCCATCCAAATACAATTATATATATATATCTTCTTTTGGAAATTCATCTCATAATTCATTAAAATTAGGATTTATATGAAAATATACTTCTAAATCCTAACTAATACTGTTCAAAATGTCCAGAATGCCAATTTTGCATTTTAGCCCTTAAAATGTCAATTTTGCAAATAAGCCCTTCTTTTATTAAAATTTGCAAATAGTACTAATTAAATTCAGAAAAATCCGGAAAAATACTACATAATTCCAAAATAATAAATAATGATTTTTCATAAAGAATTCTTAATTTTTCAAGCATCTCAAAACTCATTTGCACGTGTTTTGCACGTGTACAAAAGATAGATCTTTTTAGAAAATATCAATTAAATCCTCAGAAATTCATTTAAATTCATTTTTCAAATAATTAAAATAATATTTGAAAATACGGGGTTCTACATCACTCCCTCCTTAGAAGAGTTCTGTCCTCAGAACTACGGCTAATGAGGTCCGAACAACCCACTAACAATGATTGAAAACTCATAGATAGAATTATAACTTTAGGAAATATAATCACACCAAAGAATGCATTACATCACACCAAACAATCACAATCATGCAAGGAATTCAGAAAATCAAACTTCCGCTGCGCGACTCTGATAACTTGCCATCGGAAGCCACGCGGCAACAACTACCGAACTCCTGCATCCCACTCTGACCTTCTGCTCATCCTTCCAAGAATCAGTGGCCACTCCCTCCTTAGAAAAGGACATGACTAAGGATAGCCACCACAAACACATTTCTCATTCACATCCATACCCTATGGCAAAACCATAACCATATCCCAAACCAAACATCATGTTTTAACTCTATGTGATACTCACACTCTGATGTCCACACCTAGGTACTCACTCTCTAGTGTCCACACCTAGGTTGGTTTTCATACTATGTCTATTATTATCATTGAAGCATGCTCTGATACCAATCTGTAGCGCCCCGAATTTCTAATATGAGAACTTAGAAAATACGTGGCACATTCCCAGCGATCCACTTCAATGTAATAATATGCATAGCCCAAAAACTCAAATCATTTTATTCCAAATTCTTATTACAACATTCTTTTACAATGGCAGCGGAAATACAAAACACCTTAAAATACATTTAACTGTTACAACCCTTTTTCTTTACAAAATTACCCAAGGCTCTATTATATCACTCATGAAATCCCAAGCTAACCCAAGCATCCAAGCTTCCAACTCTAAGCAGCTACCTGTAACACATGTGAGGCTAGAGTTGAACCCTAACCCCCAAAACTACGGGGTCAGCCATAAATGGTGTGAGTGATATAAACAACAAACATAAATAACAAATAAACATAAATTCTCAATCAACATGTACTGAACAAAAATACATAAACTGAACATGTAATCTGAAACAAGAACGATAGGCCAGTACATGAGTGAACCAAGTCGAGAAACAATACCAACGATCAAGTATCCATCAATCAATCTCTCTCAAAATATGTACAGTTCAACTGTACGGTACAGTCGACTGTTCAAAGGACCAGTCGACTGATCAGAACAACAATAATCCTCACCTCTCTGATCATGCCCAACTATCAATAAATCTCAATACCACGATGTATGTCCAACAATCGATCTCCAATAATACCATAGATCGGGTACCCATATATCCATCTACAAAACTAAAGAGGGTATAGATAGAATACGAACCCGGCATGCATCACCAATAGTGACTATTACACCGACGAACATATTCATCTACAAACAAACTAAAGAGGGTATAGATAGAATACGAACCCGGCATGCATCACCAATGGTGACTATTACACCGACGAACATATTCATCTACAAACAAACTAAAGAGGGTATAGATAGAATACGAACCCGGCATGCATCACCAATAGTGACTATTACACCGACGAACATATTCATCTACAAACAAACTAAAGAGGGTATAGATAGAATACGAACCCGGCATGCATCACCAATGGTGACTATTACACCGACGAACATATTCATCTACAAACAAACTAAAGAGGGTATAGATAGAATACGAACCCGGCATGCATCACCAATAGTGACTATTACACCGACGAACATATTCATCTACAAACAAACTAAAGAGGGTATAGATAGAATACGAACCCGGCATGCATCACCAATGGTGACTATTACACCGACGAACATATTCATCTACAAACAAACTAAAGAGGGTATAGATAGAATACGAACCCGGCATGCATCACCAATAGTGACTATTACACCGACGAACATATTCATCTACAAACAAACTAAAGAGGGTATAGATAGAATACGAACCCGGCATGCATCACCAATGGTGACTATTACACCGACGAACATATTCATCTACAAACAAACTAAAGAGGGTATAGATAGAATACGAACCCGGCATGCATCACCAATGGTGACTATTACACCGACGAACATATTCATCTACAAACAAACTAAAGAGGGTATAGATAGAATACGAACCCGGCATGCATCACCAATGGTGACTATTACACCGACGAACATATTCATCTACAAACAAACTAAAGAGGGTATAGATAGAATACGAACCCGGCATGCATCACCAATGGTGACTATTACACCGACGAACATATTCATCTACAAACAAACTAAAGAGGGTATAGATAGAATACGAACCCGGCATGCATCACCAATGGTGACTATTACACCGACGAACATATTCATCTACAAGTAAACTAACGATAACAAGAACCTTCAAGATCATGAAAACTCATCAGAACCAGTCGACTTATGCCGTAATAAGTCGACTGCCTCGAGAACTAATAGTCAAGATTATAACAAGTGCAGTAAGTCGACTTAACCAACCATCAGTCGACTTACCCGAGATAATTATCAATAATTCTCAAGAAACAATCCAAGTGCTAACAGTATAAGATGACTTATAAAAATCATAAGTAGACTTATCAATAATATAAGGTGACTTATAGAAATCATAAGTAGACTTATCAACAGTATAAGATGACTTATAAAAATCATAAGTAGACTTATCAATAATATAAGGTGACTTATAGAAATCATAAGTAGACTTATCAACAGTATAAGATGACTTATAAAAATCATAAGTAGACTTATCAATAATATAAGGTGACTTATAGAAATCATAAGTAGACTTATCAAAAGTATAAGATGACTTATAAAAATCATAAGTAGACTTATCAAAAGTATAAGATGACTTATAAAAATCATAAGTAGACTTATCAAAAGTATAAGATGACTTATCAAAACATAAGTCGACTTAAAAGGGGACATAAGTCGACTTATAAGAGCATAAGTCGACTTATAAAAACATAAGTCGACTTACCCGAGAGAAATTCTACGATAACTTTGAAAAATAAATTCTAAGTGTACCAGTCGACTGAGAAGGGTCTAAGTCGACTGTCCAGAACGGATTATCGAGAAAAACTAAAGATACAATAGCTGGGTCGTACCAGTCGACTGATACATAGACCCAGTCGACTGTCGGCCTACAGATCTCACAAATTAGGTCTGTAATCAATAAACAATACTGGAGTCTATCTCAATACCAATTTTCTTCCTCAACTCACATCTAATCCAATTCGTAATCACAAGGCCCAGAGATTCATCCATCCAATTTCTTATTTTATAGTCAAAATCAAATCTTAACATATTTCAAACAATCAAGAATTGTCAATCGAGATCTACTAATCTATCTTAGATTTCCTATGAATAAAATAATAACAACCAGTGCATCGACCATATGCAAGATACAAATTATCAAAACAAACAACATATAAGCATTCACATAAACAAAGCAAGTTCATATCACTCACCTTTTAGAATCAAGAAGAATCCACAAGCCTTCCTCTTGCTAGATCCAAGAACTCCTTCTTCAATCACCAAGAGAATAGAAATATAATAAGATCTGAGTTGTGCAGCGAATGACGGCTGCAACTCTCTTATATAGGCCGGGATCAAGTATTAGGGTTTAGGAAATACATTTGCAAAACAATCCATCCAAATACAATTATATATATATATCTTCTTTTGGAAATTCATCTCATAATTCATTAAAATTAGGATTTATATGAAAATATACTTCTAAATCCTAACTAATACTGTTCAAAATGTCCAGAATGCCAATTTTGCATTTTAGCCCTTAAAATGTCAATTTTGCAAATAAGCCCTTCTTTTATTAAAATTTGCAAATAGTACTAATTAAATTCAGAAAAATCCGGAAAAATACTACATAATTCCAAAATAATAAATAATGATTTTTCATAAAGAATTCTTAATTTTTCAAGCATCTCAAAACTCATTTGCACGTGTTTTGCACGTGTACAAAAGATAGATCTTTTTAGAAAATATCAATTAAATCCTCAGAAATTCATTTAAATTCATTTTTCAAATAATTAAAATAATATTTGAAAATACGGGGTTCTACAATACTCCACCTTCTCCTTTAAAAAAAAAAAAAAAAACTAATACTACCCCTTGTTCTCTATAAATACCACCTTTCTTATTCAAATTTCCGCCATTTGCCAAAACGGCCAGATCTGAGAAGATTCCGTTTTCTACTATCTAAAAACCCTAGGATTCCATTTCGTCTCAATTTCTCAAGTTTCTATTTCGATCTTCAATCTTTTGCAATTTTCCGAAATTTCTGATAAATTCTTCCAGGCACTATCCATTAATTTTCTTGCTAAAAATTTTGAGGTCTTTTCTGAATTTATTTTCTCATTTTTATGATGAATCGATTTCAGGCCCTTCAAAAATGATCAGTCAAAAATGAAATTGCGCATTACGGAGAATGCTGAAAGAGGACCAACTGCCCTGGGCCCACCTTATTTCTAACTCCTATTTCCGCCGTCTGAGGATTTGGGAGTTACATCCCTCTCTTTCTTCTAGATCGTCCTCCTTCTGGAAGGGCGTGTGGAGGGTGGTCAATCCTTTTCGATGCAGCATTCTTCATGTTTGCGCGGATGGAACTAAGACCATGTTTTGGATTGACCTATGGATAGGCAATTTGAAGCTGGCTACGGCATATCCGGCCCTCTTCCAACTTGCTCTTAACCCTAATTCTTCGGTGGCAGATTATTTGACTACCAACCACAACACCAGAGTCTGGATTATTACTTTTGCTTGTATCATCCCTCCTTCTATTATTCCGGAGTTCTTACACCTTTCTGCGCTCTTAAACGACTACGTTTGGCATCCCAAAGAAGATTTCTTTTGGCGTTGGACCAGCTCTGGTTCATTTTCGATTAAATCCTTTTACAATTTTCTCAATCAAGGTGGTGTCAACTCTCCATACGCGAAATGCATTTGGAGTTGTTGTGCACCGTTGAAGGCCAAAATCCTATCTTGGCTCGCTATTAACAATAGATTCCTTACTGTTGAGGTCCTCAATAAGAGGAACCTTGCTATAGGTCAGTTATGTGCGCTGTGCCACTTTTGTCACGAAAACATTGATCATCTGTTCTTGCACTGCGCTTTTACTAACCAGTTATGGAATTTATGCCTTAGGGCATGGCAAGTTACCTCTCTTCCTACCTCCTTTTTAGATATCTGGAACATTCCCCTAGTCAGAAAAGATTATCGCAAGTCTTGGATACTTTCGACCATGGTCATTGTTTGGGTTATTTGGATGGAAAGAAATAACCACATTTTCAATCATTCCGCTAAACCTATTGACACTATTATAGATGAGTTTTTATTTTTTGCGAAGCTGTGGCCCTCTTACCTTCCTTTTCTCAAGGTTCAGACCTTGTATCTTCATTGCTTAGATGAAGCTGCACTTTTTTTACGTTCTTATAGCTCTATTGTTCCATAATTTGCTTTGGTTTTTTCATAATTATTAGTCGTCTCCTGACTTTCTTTGCAGGGCTGACGTTGTGGTACCATGTATCTCTGTTCTTTTTGTAGGGTGGGCCGTTCTGGGGGAGATTTGAGGCCTTATCCCCGGTGCCCGACCAGCTTGCTGACTGCTACCTTTTGATCAGGATGTTTTTGATACTCGTCTGCAATACTTTTGCTACTTTGCTTTTTCTTTCTCTTTTCTTGTCTGCTAATGGTATATGTTCTTTTAACTATTTTGCTCTGTTACTTAGCTACTTCTGATGTTGTTTTTTGAGTGCCGACCGACTGCGATCGGCTATTTTCTGACCATGGGATTTACATTTCCTTATCGTGTTGTTGGTAGTGATGCTCCATATCTCGATGTTCATCTGTTCTATTGTTTTTTTAGCTGTTTGGTTTCAACTATTTGTGTGGGCAGGGCTATGGTTCATTTTAGCTCTATTTTTGTGTTGGCTTGTTCATTATTGTCAGCCAAGGCTCTTTGTGTTTTGTGCACGGAGATCAGAGGCCATTCCTTGCTGGCCTTTGTTGCTGGGTTCGTCCTGAGGGGCCTCGACATTGGTTCAACGACAGCCTTCCTTAGAGCGGTCTTTGTTTTTGGGATGGTGGCTCTCTCGTTGGTCTACTGTCGTTGTGCTTTTAGGTGATAACGCATATCCTCACCTTGCGGCGGGCTCATGTCCCTTATTGTTGAGGCTTGGTTACTCGCTCTCTTGTGTTTGTTGTTGCTGGGTTGTTATCGGTTTCAGGATGCCCCTGTCGTTAGCCTGAGGCTCTTTGCTCTTCGTCTGTGCCTCCGGTTCTGGAACTCTGGTCTCTCTTCGCCTTCTGGAGTACCGGCTAGCTGCTGCTGCTGCTTCAGCGATGCCTTCCCTGAGAATTTTGGTTCAATTTTGAGTCAGTCTTTTTAGTGTTTTTTTAGTCTTTGTTCGGCAATCCCTCCCATTGCCAGCGGCACCGCTCGGCGGTGTATTTTTGGGTCTGTTTTTGTATTGTTCAGTTTTACTCCATGTAAAATTGTATTGTGTTGTATTACCTTTTTTATAATAATATTGAGCTGGAGTCACTAGGCTCTATCCGCGTTAAAAAAAAAAAGAAATTGTGCACGTCATTTTCAGATATCTATTTTAGGCCCTTCAGAAGCCATGTCATGCATTTATGTAAGCCATTAATTTTATTTTAAACTCATTATTATCAGGGCCAGCCCTGAGTTTATGAGGGCCTGAGGCGAACTCTCAAAATAGGGCCCACATATAAAATTTGTTTTTAAAAAAATTGGTAAAAAAATTTGGAATTTTTTTCCAACAATTCTTAAAAACCGATATATATTAAAAAATATATGGAGATTTAGGAAATTGAGAAAAAAATTCATACAAACCCAAGCTCAAATAAAATAAGCCGGTTTAAGTACTAATTTTAAAAACAAAAGCCAAAAAAAATAAAATTTGGGGACCCAAAAAAAAATATTACGCTTGCGTATATAAATATAAGGAAAAATTAAATCGGGGGCCCCAAAAATTGCCAAAAATTAGGGGGCCCAAGGTGGCTGCCTCCCCGGCCTCCACTAGGGATCGACCTTGATTATTATCTACATATATCATATCAGCTCCCTAATTTTGAGTTCAAAATGTAGCGTGGAATTTCAAATAAAGCAGTTGGATCAACGCATATCCCGAGTTATGTTTTATGTTTAAATAAACATTATGTGTCATATAGTTCATAAGATTTTGTTTGTTCATGAAATTTTAGGTATTAGTTGTATCTGCTTTGATACTTTTTTTTGGTGAAGGAAAAGGTGGAATATGGCCACCCCGTTTCATTAATCAGAAATTAATAAAACATACAGACTCTGAACAGGAAATAAAATATGAAGCAATATGACCCTTACAGATAACAGATCCCTCCAACAACCTTGGAGGGTGGGCCGACAGACCGATAGTTCTCGCATACTATTGTATTAGACCCCATCTTGGGCCCAAACACAAAGCTCGGCCCAGCAAAATTGCCTGTACGTCAATTTAGCTTCGTGCACTATCTCCACGGTACGTGCACACCCCCCTGAAACAAGTCAGGCGAGATTTTATCAGCCGTCGAACCCTGCCGTCTCATCGATGGGGGGACCCCTTCTTCGGGCCCAAGCCCCGCACCTGTCGCATCCAACCTCCTCATCCTCTCCTCGTGCACCGCTTCCAAAGAGGTAGCTGCAACCAAAGAGAAAGAGCCGTAAAGAGGATACCTTCACATCTCTCGCGTTCTTGCTCTCCCGGGCGATTTCTCACCAAACTACACTCTCATTCACCCCACCCAAATACCACACCCAAAGAGAGAGCCATGGAGGGGATACCTTTACCTCTCTCACGTTCTAGCTCTCTCGGGCGATTTCTCACCTACACATACTCATCTCCGCATCATTTCCTAAAATGGTGATACACCAAGAGACTCTCACACTCAATCAGAAACCCAAAACAAACAAAACAACAACAAATTCCTCGCGCCAAGACGGGCGGTGGCGTTGCCGCTGTCAGGGATGCTGATGAAGGGAAGAAGAGGTGCTATCAAGAAGGCAGTGGTCTTTGTTGGAGGAAACTCAAGTGCACAGTAGGTAGCGGCATCCCTAGCGGCAAGCGCAGAAGAGATATGCAACGGCAGTCGCCGCACCAGCGGAAGTCGCACGCATCCCCGATGGCAGTCGCCGCACCTTCCCCCTCCGACCATGGTGGCAGTCGCCGCACTCTCCCTCTCCGACCACGACGGCAGTCGACACACTGGTGGCAGCGCCATTGCCCCAGCGGTGGCCCTAGCAGCAAGCGTCAGTCGCCGCACTGGTGGCAGAAGTCCCACACGGCATCAGTCGACACACGAGCGGAAGTCGCACCAATCCCACTCCGTCAGCGGTAGTCAAGCACTTGCTGCACCAGCGGCAGGAGGCGGTGGCCCACTCGAGCTCCACTCCGTTTATCGTCGACGCTTCAAATGTCGTCGACACGCGCACCCCCCGTTCATCGTCGCTTTGCTAGTCCCCGTCTGGGCCAAGACTTGACGTCGGAGCCTCGATGGTGAGGTGGGAGGGGCGACGGCCGACGGGATGAAATTGAAGAGGGAGCGAGGAGGGAGGGACGACAAGAGCAGATCGACGCGGGGGGGGGGGGGACCCTAGCCGCTGCCCCCAAGCTAGATCAGGGTTTGAGACTTTTTGAATTTTTTTTAGAGTTTCTCTCTCTAGATTTCTAGAGAGAGAAACTCTATTTTGAATGTGCAGCTGGCGTAATTATGAAAAAGATGTCAAATGGATTCTTGAGATTGCTATCTGCTGCTTGGATACTTTGACATAGATATAAATGAACAAGTAGCAGAAGCTACTGTTTGTATACATTGTCAGTTCAGCAGGATCTGCTGTAGATGGAAGGAAAAATTTTGAACTTTCGTTAACTTCGCACTCTAAATTTGAACCTTTTCTTAAACTGTATAATTGAGGGGAATCCTGAAGTAGATAACTATACACTCTTAGCTGAAGTGCAAGGTTTTTTTTTAATGTCAACTGAAGTGCTAGCTTACTAGACTATTAAGTCTTTTATACCAAATCATTGGTTGCCTACAAGAATCCCTGACTATATTGTCCTTGAAGAGTAGTTTCGAAGAAAACAAAAGGAACTTAATTATTCTTCATATTTATTTTTGCACCATCATGAGTTGTAAGAGGAAATGCTTGTTATGCAGTCCATGTCCTACGGCCCTACTAATGCTTACGAGCATTCATAAAGGTTACACATGAATAGTGGAAAAGAGTAACTTTCTTTTTTTTAAAAAATTTGTGAACAAATTTTCTTGCCTTGTTTAGGTTTCCATTTCTTCCTGTCGAACTAAAATTGATTAATAACTTCATAGAATGAGGTATCCTATAAGAACATAGGAAAAGTTGTGAGAAAATAAAAATTTTGGTAAGATATCAGTAAAATGTTATTTATGAGAGTGTAGCACAAAAGAATAATTTATAACAAATATTTGCACAATAAAGATTTCTACATTCAATTTTGTCAAAGCTAACTCGGATTCTTGAAGATGCACTGGTTATTTATTATTATTATTATTATTTTTCTTTAGAGAAAGCTGTGGAGTACAAGCCCTTGGGGCATTTCATTAACAAAGCATTACAAAGTACAAGAAAGCGAGCAAAAACAAAAGAATATTCAAGTTCAATGGCCAATACAAGTAAACCGAATATTCATTATAAATGACGAAGGGAATCCCCTAAACCTGCTTATGAGTAGTAAAATACTAGGTGTAAATCAGAGAGAGAGAGAGAGGGTGTCTGTGTGTGTGTTTGAAAATTAAAAACTTAAATAAAATGTATAAAGTAAGAAGATAGAGTTAGAGAAAACAAACAGAGTATGCACGCATGACACAGCGATATAACGTGGTTCGAATCTCAGGTCTACGTGCACACCACCTACTTGTAGCAATTCTCCGCCACAAGCATTCCACTATATTTTAAACCCTTGGACAATGATTCTCGGAATTCAGGCCAAGAGACCTATTACACCGCAGGACTTCTACAAACAAGTCCCGCAAAACTCACGGAAGTGAAAGAAAAGAAAAACTCTCAAGATCTATAACGATCTTGACCGAAGGAAACAATAAAAGCTCTCACACTCGGATTATTGATTGAATGATTAATTTAGAATAATTATAATTGCAAGGGGGGTGTAGAGTTTCCAAAAACGATATTGACTCGGTGAATTCGCCTCTATTTATAGAGCCAGAAAATGTATCTTTCTAAAAACGAAAAGATATTTCCGAAATAGTCAAAACTGCGCGGACGGTCGACCGCTTTGTTGAGCAGTCGACCGTTCATATTTTAACTCGAAAATCGAGCAATGACCGGTCGACCGACTCATCTTTTCCACTGTGATTAGCGGTCGACTGTTGAGACAATCGACCGACATATGTGCGGTCGACCGCTAACGTGCAGATTTAACATTCATTTGGCGAATCCACTTTATATTCGTTCCAAATACTAATCAATCAATCAACGACCCTTTACATAGTATTTTCTCACAAAAATAAAAATAAATAATTGATTATTGCTGACTTTCTTGAGGATTTGAAGCACATGTTTCTTAAGTTGAAATCTTCTTGATATTTGCAATCTTCTTTGCTACATTCCTCTTTTGCTTGATTGCTAATCTTTTTGGTTCTTTATTTTGAATTACCTTCTCTGTAAATTCTATATATCTAAACTGAAAATATTAGTCTTAATAATATGTTTTGTGCACACCAAACTTAGGGTCAACAATCTCCTCCTTTTGGTGTGAACAAAACATACCTTAGAATTCAAAAAAAAAAAAAGATATTCAATTGCTCCCCCTTAATCCAATATGTTGACCTTGAGTTTGGTGTGTACAAAACATACTATATACAACTAATAAGTTTTAGTTAAGATGTGTAGGAAAAACAGGAAAAAGAAAATCCAAATAAGATATGAAAGTTTGCAAAAGTGGCATGAATAAAAAAGATTTGAAAATTCAAATAGGAGTGCATCACAAGAAACATGTGCTTCAAATCTATAAAGAATCAAGCATGGCTGGATTATTTACTTTCTTTTTGTGAGAAAATGCTATGTAATGATTGATTAATTGATTGATTATTTTTTGGTATGAATATAAAGTAAATTCACCAAATAAAAGATAGATCGGCACGATAGCGGTCAACCACTCATTTTAGTTTGAAAAGATGAGTCAGTCGACCGGTCATCTCTCGACTCTCTGGCTGAAAGATGAACGGTCGACCGTTCACATGTACAGATCTGACTATTTCGGAATTTTTTTTTCATTTTTGGAAAGCTACTTTTTCTCACTCTATAAATAAAGGTGAATTTACTGAGTATTCTTCACCTCTTGCTATCATAACTTCTGAATTAATTAATCAATCATCAATCCAAGTGTGAGAGATATTCATTATTTTTCTTCAGTTAAGGTCTACTTGGATCTTGAAAATTTTTCTTTTATTTTCACTTCGATGAGGTTTGCGGGACTTATCTGTAGAAGTCCTGCGAGTGTAATAGGTCTCTCGACCTGAATTCTGAGAATCACTGTACAAGGGTTTAAAGTATAGTGGAACGCTTGTGGCAGAGAATTGCTACGAGTAGGTGATGTGGATGTAGATCTGGAGGTCGAACCACGTTATATCGCTATCTCTTGTCTACTTGCTGTGTTTGCTTTCTCTAACTCCTTTTATTTACTTTGCAATTTATTTTGAATTTTTAATTATCGCACAATCACCCTATTCACCTCCCCTAGGGTGATTTACAGTGGTATTAGAGAGATGTGCTTATTAAAGGCTTAAAAGCTTGAGCAAAAGGTGCAATGGTCGAAATCCCTCCTCTCGAAAACTTATACTCGTTGGAGCAATTTATCTCCAATGGGACAATTCTAACACACTCACTTTATTTTGATGAAAAATGCTATGATGTTTGGAAAGTTCGTATGTCTCACGTTCTACAGTTGTTTGGAGAATAAGTATGGAATGTATGCATAAACAAAATATATATTCCTGTCAGCGATGGAAAGAGGGCACAAAAGCTGAGCTAGCACAAAAAACCGCAAACTAAAAAGCCATGACAGCACTTTATGCAGGACTGAACAATGAAGAATTAATGCGATGTGAGCGGAATTGCAAGACGACGTATGAAATTTGGAAGAACATGCTAAAACAGCATGAGAGAACCGCATCTGACGTAAAAGCAAAAATTAATTTATGTTTTTATAAGTTTGATGTTTTCTGTATGTTGCCAGGAGAGAACGTAGATAAGATGCATGCTCGCTTCAACATTATCGCACATGAGCTTGAGAGATTAGGTAAGGGATTGGATGATGACCGAAAGGTCGGAAAACTCATAAGCTGTCTCACGCCTGAATGGGATGTAAATGTAACACCCAAGATTTTTTAAATAATGTTTTTGAGATTAATAAATGGATTGAAATGATTTTTGATGATTTAATAAATATTTTTCTGAAATTTATCTTTTTACACGTGCAAATATTTTCTTGGGAAGTTCAAAGTCAGAAATTATTTTGGGGAAACCTAATATTTATTAGTAGGTATTATTTGTGAATTTTCTGGATTTTTCTGATATTTATTTGACCTATTTGTAAATATTACAAAAAGATGGATTTTTGTGCAAAATTACCACTTGGAGTAAAAACTCCAAATTTTTGGATTTTTGGGCTGAGAATGATGCCTAGCCAACTCAGAGGTAAAAAGTTTACTTTTTTTAACAGATTTGGTTTATTTTGCAAATTTCTTAAAGAATGGTCTTTTTTGCAAAATTGCCACTTAGAGGCAAAAATTACAAATTTCTTTTTCTGGGTTTAAAAACAGTGTCTGCCATATCAGGTTGGTTATTTTTGTTTTTAAATCTAAATTGAATTGGTTTATCTAATTTTCAAGTATAATGATTTATATATGTAAAGATATATTCAAAAGGGATATTTTACAAAATCAATTCAAAATCCTAATTACCCTAATTTTCGGCCTTATATAACTAAGGTGCAGCCGTCACTTTGCTGCACTACATAAAGAGTTTTCTTTATTATTTATTTCTTGGAGTTTCGAAGTGAGGATCTTGGTTTTCTTGCGAAAGGAAAGACTTTTCTTATTCTTTTATTACTTCGGTTGATTCTTCAATAAGGTGAGTGACATATGTTTGATTTCTTGCTGTTGTATGTACTAATTTGTTTATTAGAAAGCATGTTAGATGATGGCATAATAATATAATGAATATTGATGGATGAAGGAATAAAGATTGACTTTTTCATGAAAACTATGCTATTGATGATTGAAATTTCATATAGATGACTTGAGATTATTAAGAACCTAATCGAAATCATGGGTATGTTGTTTTGTATCATGTTCTTGCTAATTTGATTGCATATAACAAGTTGTATGTTATAAATTGCACAAAACTGAGTAGAGTAGGGTTCTTCACTGTGTATGCACATATATTGCTCTGTTTTGATAATTTAATGAGTATAACTTGATTATTTACCTATTGTAATCGCACATATTCATGAGTAATCTATTGTAATCAGTGGGTTTTATGTGTATAACAAGTTTTTGATGGATTATTGGATCAAAAGATCAAGTTTATGCATTAAAGATTGAGTCTTTAAGCTTCGGGTCTGATGGTATAGGCCGAAGTTGAGTTTTCAAGTTTCGTGATATTTTCAAGGGGGTTTCGATGCGTGTTGTTACTGAGATGGAATTGAACTTCATATTACATATATATACAATGTTTTGATGCTATAACTAATTCTTGAACACTTATATGAACATATTTACATATATTGCTGTTTTGAAGAAGATTTGTCAGAAATTTGCTCTTTTATGAATTTAATGAAGTTTTGATTAGTTTTATAAACTCCCTTATGTTATACAAGTTGTATTTAATCATCTCAGGATTTTTGTTTTGCAAATTCATGATTTTACAAAGATTTAACAAAGTATCAGTAAAAAGGTGCACGAATTTCAAAGCTGTCAATTTTCGAATATGAAAGTCGATCGCTTCATTTTTGAACTGAAGATGACAGTCGACTGTCAATTCTTGGATTTTCAGATTTTTGCTCGGCAGTCGACCGTCAACCTTCGTGTTTTGCACTGTCTTTGACAGTCGACTGTCAGCACTCTGGCTGATTGTTTTGTTGAGTTTTCTTCGTTTTTCTTGAACGATTGTTTCTTCGATATTATGGATTATTGATCTACTATTTTAGATGATGTTTTTTGCTACAGATTACAGTATTTTACAGAGAGTTATATTTTGTTCATAATAAAATTTAAATTGTATTTCTATGACTTTATAAAGTGGAATATATACGGTTGTCGAAGAGATTAATATTTTGTGATATTTTATGACTTCAAAATATGATTCTCAGTTATTTAATGGATTTAATATTTTATTTCAGTTTGAGTATCTTGAATGAATTTGGGTTTTGTTGACTTAAAGAAGTTTTCTTGATATAAACATTTTGATGATGAAATTAAGAGTTTTAATGAAAGATTTTGTGTTAATATTCGATTTGTGAATCTCTAGGAGTTGAGTGGGAGTCCTGTAAACTGGCAGATGAGATTTTGTGGACTTGGACCTATTGGGTCTTGGGGTTGTTTTGTGGAATTAAATCTGGTAGGATACACTAACTCTAGAGAGGAGGAATTTGTGTTTTATTAATAATAATCAACTTAAGGACATGCACTAGTGGAGATGTGATGGAACTTGGGAAACGTAAGTATATGCTCTTGGGATCCAGTCCAATGGATGCGTTCTAGGACTTGTGTGTTCTGTCTCGAGAAGACTATTAGTATGTTCGCATGTCGAGGGTCTGCAGTGCCTATTCATGGAACATACAGGTACATTCGTGTTTCGAGGGCCGACGGGTCTATACACGGGATGTGCTTGTGTACTTGCACGTCGAGGGGTGGCGGTGGGGTACACGGCAGGGAGGTGATTCTCCGATTTTTTTTTTGGAGCTATTCTTACATGATGCTTGCGCGTTGAGGATTGTGTGATGCCTATTCGCGGAGTATTCTGGATCTTGTTTCCATCACCGTAGTAGGATTAGTTGCATTACGAGGGATCTAACCCTATAAAGTGGAGAACGATAAGGGCTTGCATTGGACCTATGTAGTATGGAATGTATAGAATCCGACAAGTATGCATTAGAGAGTTATCATAATGCAATTGTGTTTTCTTGACTTTGTTTTATACATGTTTGTTTTATGTTTTCCTACACTTGACACTTAGTCTAGTTTTACTTGATGTTTTCATGTTTTATTTACTGTCATTTCATATTCCATATGTTACCACTGTTGGTATATGTTGTTTATAACTTCATTCTTCATGTTTTATTTACATAGTATTTCTTTTGATGTCACTCACACCGTTATAGCTAACCCCTGTAGTTTTGGGGGTTAGGGTTATCTCTAGCCTCATATTTTACAGGTAGGTACCTATAGCATTGGGATTTGGATGTATATGGTAGAATCATAATGTGTTTTTTATAAATTGTAAAAGAATATGTTGTAAAGAAAGATTTGTAATTCAAGGTTTTTAATTTTCCGCTGTGCTTTGTAAAGAAATGTTGTAATAAAAGTTAAAAATTTTATCTGTGTTTTGGCTATGTTTACTATTATATTGAGGTTGATGCTGGAAATTGTGTCACATATTTCTAAAATATTATATTGAAAATTCAGGGCGCTATAGTAAAAGCCGCCGCAATAAGGGAGACACTTGAAGAAAAGGGGTTTGACTACTACACTTTCCAAGGGAAACTGAAGATGTATGAGATGGCGATGACCGAAACCAAGAGATACCGGTGGATCATTGGGATTGAGCCTAAAACCGAAGAAAAGACCATCGCTTTGAAAGCAAAAAAATCTCGACCATCAAAAATAGAGTCAGATCGTGAAGAGTCAGATGAAGATATCGCATTGTTGACCAAGCAATTTGTAAGTATCTTAAACACAAAAAATATGGCAGGTTTTAAGGAGAAAGAGAAAAGAACAAAGACGACGTATGCTACAAATACAAGAAGCCTTGACATATTCGCACAAACTGTCCCATCTAGCAGGACAGAAACAAGGATCACTATCACCCCAACTCAGGATTGAGAAAGAAGGCATTAAAGGTAACATGGCTAGATTCAGATTCCAACGATGAAGAGCAAGACCACAACAACTTTGGATTCAAGGCTCTTGGGCATGGTGAGGTGCAATCACCACCCCATGAAGAGGTAATCGAAGAACCCACCTATGATGATTTAGTTGACATGTGTAATAGTTTAAAAGATTATGCAAAGAAATTAAGTCTTGAATTAAGACAATATAAACAAATGTCAATTGAATCACATGACTATTGCATTGGAAAAAATCAAAAGTTGAAAAATAAAAATTCTTTGATTATTAAAAAATTCAAGTCATTTAGAAAAGACCATGATGTGTTGATAAAGGAAAATGAGTACTTAAAATAACAAATTCAAAAATTCTTAGCAACACATGATGAAAACTTAAGAGAAATTCATGAGAAATCTTTTTATATTGCTAAACTCACCGATGATTTAAATGAATGCAAAAGAAATTTGATGAGGTAGTGGAAGGTTGTAAAGAGGCTCTCGAACAAAATAGAATACTTGATGCTACCTTAGACACTCTTTGTTGGAACACAAAAGACGATGAGAAGACTAGGAAAATGCTTTGTGATAGAATAATTGAACTTGAAAAAATTGTTGAAAAATATGAAGGGCCTAGTTATCTTATTACAATGAATTCAAGATCATATCATGATAATCGAGGGCTTGGTTACGATGAGCCAATACAACATCAAAAGTCTAAGGAATCATGTCATACACATATGCATAGTCATCAAAATAACTACAAATCAACACAAACTATGCACGTGTGCATGATCCAAGGTATAATCGTATCACATGTCACTACTGCTGTAAATTAGGGCATATTTCTTATAATTGTTCATTAAAAAGGAATACTAATTTCGTTTGGGTGAGAAAGAACGTAAATACAGGTTCAATACAAACTTGGGCACCCAAAATTATACATACTAATCTTGATGTAGGTACATCAATGTATCAAGACTAAAAATCGGTGGTACCTTGATAGTGGATCCTCAAACTATATGACAGGTGACAATAAATACTTTGCATCACTATCAAAGGAAAGAGGGAAGTACATCATCTTTAGACATAATAGCACTGGAAAGACCATCGGTAAAGGTAAAATAAACTTTGATTCTTCATGCTCCTTTGAGGATGTTTCTATTGGTAAGAGGTTTGAAACACAATTTACTTAGCGTTAGCTAATTATGTGATAAAGGTTATACTGTTACTTTTGATAAAAATATATTTATTATACTAGATAGCAATAAATCATGTTTACTCTTCGCTAACAGATGTAATAATGTATATGTTATAACTTTTAATGAATTAGCACAAGACAATAAGAGATGCTTTGTTTTTAGAAACGAGGATGGTTGGTTATGACATCAGCGACTTGGACACACAGCCATGGATAATCTCAACAAACTCGTCACCAAGGAACTTGTAAGGGGGATTCCCAAAATCAAATTTGAGAAAGATAAATCATGTGAGTCGTGTCAGTTCGGTAAGCAAACTAAAAGTTCTCACAAGCTTAAGAAAATGTTATCAACTTCGAGACCCCTTGTACTCTTTCACATATATCTGTTTGGACTATCACGAACACGTAGTAATGGAGGTGCACGATATGCCTTTGTAATTGTAGATGACTATAGCAGATTCACTTGGGTTACCTTTTTGTCACAAAAGGATGACACATCATATGTTTTTCAAAAATTTTTGTCGTAGAGTAGAAAATGAGAAAAACCTCACAATTGTTACTATTCGTAGTGATCATGGTGGAGAATTTCAAAACGAAATATTTACATCATTTTGTGAAAAAAGGGAATAAAACATGAGTTCGCTTGTCCCCACACTCCCAACAAAATGGGGTTGTTGCAGGAAAAATTTGATCTCTTCAAGAAATGGCCTGAACCATGCTTAGTAAAAATGATTTACCAAAGTCGTTTTGGGCCGAAGCTGTCAATACCACGTGTTATACCATTAACCCAGTAATCATTAGGAAATATCTTGAGAAAACGCCTTTTGAACTATATTATGGAAAATTTCCTAAATTGAGTTATTTTTGTGTATTTGGGTGCAAAGTGTTCATTTTAAATACTCTAGATAACTTGGAAAAATTTGATCGTAAAAGTGACGAAGGCATATTCTTAAGATATTCCAAAGTAACAAGGCATATCGTGTATGCACAATTCAAGAACCATTGATATTATATTTGATGAAACTAATCCTTTCACAAAAGAGATATTGCATGTTGTTGATGATGATGAGACAGGTGTTCGTGTTGAAAAGAAACATGTACATATTGAACAAGGGCCAAATGTGGATCATCAAAATCACGAGTCTCCTCAAAATGAAGACACATCCATCAGTCATAACAATTACAAATCCCAAATAGAAGAGATGCATACGCAACAAATTGATGTCATGGAAGATGATCACATACAACGTCAACCTTCCATCAAGGAAAGGCACCCCGCTTGGAAAATCATGTCTAGCCATCCACCAAATCTTATACGAAGCGCTATATCAAAAGGGGTAACTACTCGAACACAAGCTCAAAATTTTATGTGCTTTTCCGCATTCGTTTCTATACTTGAACCCAAGAATATTAAGGAAGCCTTGCAAGATAATGACTGGATCATTGCAATGCAAGAAGAACTTAATCAGTTCGAAAGGAATCAAGTATGGAGACTTGTCCCTAGACTTCAGAATAGAACTATACTTGGAACTAAGTGGGTATTTAGGAACAAGTTGGACGAATCGGATACTATTATTAGAAATATGGCCCTTCTTATTGCACAAGGTTATAAACAACAAGTAGGTGTTGATTTTGATGAAACTTTTGCACCTGTTGCACGGCTTTAAGCCATTCGTATTTTACTTGTTTTTGCTTCTTACATGGATTTCACTCTTTTTCAAATGGATGTCAAAAGTAATTTTTTAAATGGTTTTATTTCGAAAGAAGTTTATGTTGAAAAACCACCGGGGTTCACTGACTCCACACACCGAAACCATGTATTCTGTCTTGACAAAGCTTTGTATGGTTTGAAACAAGCTCCTCGTGCTTTGTATGAACGACTAAGCTCGTTTCTCATTTACATAGGTTTCTCTAAAGGGAGAGTAGACACTACACTATTTATTAAACATATTTCTGAAGACATTTTAATTGTTCAGATTTATGTTGATGATATTATATTTGGATCTACTAATGAAATTTTTTGCAAGGAACTCTCTAAGCAAATGCAGAATGAAGTCGAAATGAGTATGATGGGAGAATTAACCTACTTTCTTGGGCTTCAAATACAACAATGAAAGGATTCCATCTTCATAAACCAATCCAAATATGCAAAACAAACTAGTCAAAAAGTTCGGTCTTGAGAATGCAAGCGCCTACAAAACCCCTATGGCAACTACCACTAAGCTACCCAAGGACGAATCTGGTAACAATGTTGATATTTCTACCTATCGTGGTATGATTGGCAGTTTGTTTTATATTACTGCATCTCGTCCTGATATCATGTTTAGTGTTTGTTTATGTGTGCGTTTTCAATCATGTCCCAAAGAATCGCATTTGGTTGCCGTGAAGCGTATTATTCGATATCTTAAAGGCACACCTAACACTGGACTTTGGTACCCGAAAATAGAAACTTTTCTCTTGTAGGGTACTCCGATGCAGACTATGTTGGGAGTTTAACAGACAGAAAAATTACTAGCGGTAAATGTCACTTCTTAAGGGACTGTCTTATCTCATGGGCATCCAAGAAACAAAATTCTGTAACTCTCTCTACTGCCGAAGCAGAATATATCGTAGTCGGGTCCTGTTGTGCACAGGTATTATGGATGAAACATACTTTAGAGGACTACAAGGTATTGATCATATTCCGATTAAGTGCGATAATACTAGCACTGTTCACATAACTAAAAATTCTGATCAACATAGTCGTATAAAGCAAAGAGAAATTCGGTATCACTTTATTAAAGATTATTTTCAAAAGGGGATATAATTCTTGAGTATGTTTCCGCAGACTCTCAACTTGCTGATACTTTTACCAAACATTAGATGAAAAACGATTCCATTTTTTGAAAGGTGAATCAAATGTTATTGATATTTCTGCTTAATTGATTTTTCGGTCGACTGGACGGTAGACTGTTAGCCTGCAAAGGTGTACAGGTGACCGGGCAGTCGACCGGTCCCTTCTCTGCTCTTTTTTTACAATCGAAAAATATGTTTTAAATTTTTTTGCGGTCGACTGTGTGGTCAACCTGTCCATTCTCTATTTTTTTACAGTCGACAAATGTGTTATAAATTGTTTTGCGGTCGACTGGTCCTTATTCTGCCACACCTATTTTTTAAAATTTTCTTTGTGAATTCTGTTGTTTCTTTTGGTGTGTTCCAAAAAGGGGGAGAAGTTCGTCTTAGATCTAGAATTTCAAACTCAGTATCAAACTCAGTACTTTGAATCTTTTATTTCATTCTCTCAAGTATTATCAATTATGTATTAACTCAAACTTTACTTTGTTTTTCAAAAACTTTATATTGCCAAACAAGTTTTTTTCTTCTGCCATAGGACTTTTCATGAGCACATATCTACTATATCATAACATGCATGAATTTAGGGGGAGTATTGGATTTAGGGGGAGCACTTGAGTTTTCTTTAATATTATCTTAAGTTCTGAAGTATGTTTATGTTTTAAATTCTAAGGTATGGTTTTCCACACAAAAATGGAGAGATTGTTGACCTTGAGTTTGGTGTGTACAAAACATACTATATACAAATAATAAGTTTCAGTTAAGATGTGCAGGAAAACAAGATAAAGAAAATCCAAAATAAAGATATGAAAGTTTGCAAAAGAGGCATGAATCAAAAAGATTTGAAAATTCTAATAGGAGTGCATCACAAGAAACATGTGCTTCAAATCTACAAAGAATCTAGAATGGCTAGATTATTTACTTTCTTTTTGTGAGAAAATGCTATGTAATGATTGATTGATTGATTGATTGATTATTTTTTTGTATGAATATAAAGTAGATCCGCCAAATAAAAGACAGATCTTCACAATAGCGGTCGATCGCACAAATGTCGGTCGACCGTCACAACAGTCGATCACTCATTTTAGTTGAAAAGATGAGTCAGTCGACCGGTCATCTCTCGACTCTCAGATTGAAAGATGAAAGGTCGACCGCTCACATGTACGGTCGACCGTTGATGTATAGATCTGACTATTTCGATAAAATCTTTTCATTTTTGGAAAGATACTTTTTCCCACTCTATAAATAGAGGCGAATTTACTGAGTATCCTTCACCTCTTGCTATCATAACTTCTGAATTAATTAATCAATCATCAATCCGAGTGTGAGCGATATTCATTATTTTTCATCAGTCAAGGTGTAGAACCCCGTATTTTCATATATTATTTTAATTATTTGAAAATGAATTTTAAATGATTTTGAGTATTTGATAAATATTTTCTAAAAGATTTATCTTTTGTACACGTGCAAAACACGTGCAAATGACTTTTTAGAAGTTTGGAAAATTAAGTTTTCTCTATGAAAAATCATTATTCATTATTTGAAAATTATTTAGTATTTTTCCAGATTTTTCTGAAATTAATTAGTACTATTTGCAATTTTTGGGAAAAGAAGGACTTATTTGCAAAATTGACATTTTGAGGGTTTAGAGTGCAAAATGTATTTGCTGGACATTACGATCAGTATTTTTTGAGGTTTGGAAGTATATTCTTCTATTAGATCCTAATTTAAATGATATTTGATTGAATTTTCAAGACTAAACCTATGTATGTAAAATTGTATTCTTAAAAGGATTATTTTGCAAAGTGGGAATATAACCCTAATATTTTACCCCGGCATATTTAAGGGAAATTCTTTCCCAGCCGTCATTGAGTATATTCAGAATTTCTTGAGATTATTTTGGAAGAACAAAGGAGGATTCTTGGATCTAGCAAGGAGGAGTTTTTGTGGATCTTTTCTTCAAATCAACAGTGAGTGGTTTGTTTTGTTGTTTTGTTTTGCTTTGCTTGTTTTGTTTGTCTTGATTGATGAATGACGTAAGATCTTGTTATGCTTGTTTGTGATCATTATGCCATTATTTTGTTAGTCCCATTGAATGTATGGTATGGATCTTTTATTTGTTATGGAGGATGAGAACTCTTGTTGATATTTGAACCATGTATGAGAAAATATTAAGATTCGTTGAGGAAATGTTGATCTATGAGATCGTATTGTTGGGAGACATATTAAGAATTGATTTTGTTGTGATTAGATGGTAAACACCTGGATCTTATAGTTATAAATCAGATTTGGATTAAGTTATGGAAGACATTTTGTTGAGAAAAACCCTAATGGGAGAATTAAGAATTGAGATCATGAGAATATGAGATTTGAGAATTGATTGATTGAGTAATGTAACCATGATGGAGATTATTGAGAATTGTTTATTTGTCTGGATATAAATTAATTTTATGATCGATGAATCCTTAGAATACTCTCGTTTGATTTGTGTTCAGACCCATACTTTTTGTAAATCTGTAGCCGACAGTCGACTGGACTGCGAAGCAGTCGACTGGTACGAGCCTACTGGGTATTTTCAGTCTTTGAGTTTTGTTCGGGACAGTCGACCTAGACTGAGGTTAGTCGACTGATCCTCTGTTTGTGATTTTGTTCAGTCCTTTCGGGACAGTCGACCTATGACCTTTCAGTCGACTTATATACTTAGAATATTTTGATGAGAATTATTTGTATTTGTCTCGGGGCAGTCGACTGATGGCTTCCCAGACGACTGATTATGCCTTAGTTTATTTTTGAGAAATGTTGGATTATGTCCTCTGGACAGCCGACTGATCTGATGTGCAGCCGACTGGTCCTGAAGGATCTTTGTATTTGATTGTGAGATGTTTTGTTTAGTGTTTGATTTTAAGATGTTTAGTTAAGAACATGATTTTGAGATATTTTGTTGAGCCGCTTGTTTAGTGGAATTTGTTCAGATATTTGTTTTTTAGTCTCTAAAGGTATGTGACCCTAGTATACCGGTGTTGAGATATTTGTTCAGTTATTTGTTGAGGCCCATTGAGGCACATTTTCAGTATTCAGATTTTTAGTCCGGTAGGGTGCACTACTCTAGGAGATTTGTTCAGTAACCCAAACTAATAAGGACAGGCATTAGTAGTGTCATGACGAATGGGAACTTGAGTTATGCACCTCAGTATGGCTTTTGATGTAGGATCTAATCTCCTGAATTATCCAAGTAGTTAACTTGTGATGTGTGATTTATCTCCGGAATTATCCAGGTAGTTAACCTGTGATGCGAGGTATTTCTCCTGAATTATCCAAGTAATTATCTTGAGATGTGGGATTGAACTACGGAATGATCGGAGTCGAGGCGACGCTTTTGGGGTATTATTGTGATAAGGAATCTATGTTTAGATGTGGGATGATCTCCTGAATTATCCAGGAAAAATACCTGTGATGTGGGATCAATCTCCGGAATGATCAAGCATGGGCAAATTATCATAGTTTATCTTCATCTCTTAGTAGTCATCGTTGTCAGCATGTAGTCATGATGTTTTCTTGAATCACTTTTATGCATTCGGATTTCTTGTTTTTACACACTTGGCTTTTGGTTTTGGTATCACCCATTACTCTTTTATTGTTACTTCATACTTTAGTGTTTGATTATTATTTGTTGGATATCACGTTTTAAGTTCATTTATGTTATTTGTTTGATTAGTTGCCACTCACACCATTTTTATGGCTGACCCCTTTAGTTTGGGGGTTAGGGTTCAACTCTAGCCTCACATGTTGCAGGTTATTGCTTAGACTGGAGGTTGGAAACTTGAGTGGGCATTTTGAGATAATTTCAATTATTTAGTGTTTGGTGTAAAATTGTAAAGGATATTTGAGATCTTTTGAGTTGTATATAAAAGATTAAATGGTGTTGAGATGATTAGACTTCCGCTGGGATTTGTAATGATTGTTGTAATAAAAGGAAAGAAAATTTTAGTGGTGTTTGTTGGTGTTTATTGTTGTATTGAAGTGGATTGCTGGGATTTCGCCACTTATTTTCTAAGCTCTCATATTAGAAATTTGGGGCGCTACACAAGGTCTGCTTGGATCTTGAGGATTTTTCTTTTATTTCCACTTCGGGGAGGTTAGCGGGACTTATCTGTAGAAGCCCTACGGGTGTAATAGGTCTCTCGGCCTGAATTCTGAGAATCACTGTACAAGGGTTAAAAGTATAGTGGAACGTTTGTGGCGGAGAATTGCTACAAGTAGGTGGTGTGGACGTAAACCTAGGGGTCGAACCACGTTATATCGTTGTGTCTTGCCTACTTGTTGCGTTTGCTTTCTCTAACTCTTTTTATTTACTTTGCAATTTAATTGAATTTTTAATTTCCGTACAGTCACCCTATTCAGCCCCCCCCCCCCCCCCCGGTTGATTTACACAATACTCCCCCTAAATTCAAACACATAAGAATTAATTAAGTGTAAGTTCATGATGCATCCTACATGCATAAAACGAATCATGCACGAAAATATGCGTTCATAAACATTAGTTTAAAAGTTTTGTTTTGAGGGAGATGCATATTTAAAAAACAGAAATCTACTTACATGATACCATTGATCATGAACCTCTTTGATATACAGTGAGAGTTCTACATGGTATCATATATTTGATATTTCAAAATGCATAATCTTGAGAAGGTTAATAGACAAGTTAAACACTAGGTTTGAAGATTTTTCTAAGAAGTTAAGTTAAATTCTAACTTCGAATTTTCTCCCCCCTTTTGGAACACATCAAGAGGGGCAAAAGACACAAAGTAGAGAAGTTTAAATATGCATGCGACTGTGCAGGCAACCGAACAAGTTTGTTGTTCAAGCTGAAATATCAATGACCACAGTTAAAAAAAATTTAGAATTAAATTCTAAACAAGTTTTAAATTAAAGTCTAAATAAATTTTAAATTTCTCCCTCTTTTTGGAACACACCAAAAGCATGGAGGGAGGAAGGAAACAAAATAATTCGTAAAGGGAGAATATGACAGAAGGGGCCACAGTCGACCGGGCTGTCGACCGTCCGAAAATCATAAAAGAGCCTGATGAAGAAAACAATTGGTCGTTTGACCAATCGACATGCTCAAGTCAATATTTTTAGGCAGGCATATATAAGTACTAGGTTTGCCCATTGACTCGTGCCTACGGCACGTCTTCGGAACGGTGCATCTAGTTTGATTATATAAAATAGTTTTGGAGGTCTAGCAAATTAATTGAAGTAGCAAACATATTATATGAGAAATCAGTATATCTACCTTTTAGCTCAACCATCGTCTTCTTGATCATTAGCTTGAACTTACCTGGAATACATATAGTTTGTTAGAAACAATGCATAAAGTTCTTTTTAACTTCAGCATCACTTTTAAATGCCCGTAATAGTTATGCAAGGACATTATCATATAGGTTTTATGGAGCTTACTCTAATTCCATAACCACTATGAGCATGTCTAAATACAATAGTAACGCAAGTGCATGTGTGAAGGTATGTACAATACCAATAATCTAAATATTTGTTTGTCTAAGACTCAGTTTCCAATTGAAATACCTCTTATTATTATTTCAACCAAAATAAAATACATGAAGTTCTCAAAACTCTAATCCAAGCTAATCATTTCTTATATTCCCACTTTGTCTCCCCATTGCACCTTTATAAAAAAAACAAAATGGATAAATAACAAATTTACTTTAGCTGTCTTTCTTGAGTGGAGAGTTTGCACCCTTCACTGGTAAACTCCAGTCATCCCAATCCTATATATCCAAACATACACTAAAAGTTCTTATATGTTTTATTATCCATGGTTTCTAATAACCAGTGAAGGGAATATTTTACGATAGTATTTTCTCTTGTAGTAAAGAAATTAATGTTGCATATTTTCCAAGTTATTTTAGGTTGCTAGTCATCTTACCTATCCTACTATGGTTTGGAAGTCCAAATTGAGGCCACCAAATAATCCATCTCTTACTTGCGTACACCTTAAATCAAAACCAATAAAAAACTCATCAAATAAATCACCAAATTAAAAATTTTAAACCAAAAATAAAAACAATCATACCTCTCTGAACTTAAATCCCATGCACACACAAAATTCGAATCAGCAAAAAACTGAGTAATCACCTGCACACAAAAAAATTAAAAATAGAATGAGAATTCGGTTAATGAGATGAAATTAGAGTCGTTGCATCGCATATAGAGGCTCTCGATTCGGTGGAGGGGAGTCGCCGATACGAAGTCGTTTAATATACGAGCTCGATTTGGTGGAGGGGAGTCACCAATACGGAATCAGCAGCGGATCAGATATCGGCGACGACCTGTTGATTGGGGTTCGAGATTGGATTAGATTTGCTTTTGCTTTGAGATTTTCAAAATTTCAAAATTTCAAAATTTTCAAATTTTAAAACTTTTTTAAAATTTATTTTTTTTAATTTTTTTTAAAAATATTTAAATCTTTTTAATTTTTCTAAAATTTTAAATTTTAACATATTAAAAAAAATTTTAAAAATATTAAAAAAAATTTTTTATAAGATTTTAATTTTTTTTGATTTTTTTTGAATTATTTTTAAAGTTTTTTTAATTTTTTTCTTTTTTAATTTTTTTAAAAATTTTTAAAATTTTTAGTTTCTTAATTTTTGAATATGAGAGAGAGAGAGAGAGAGAGAGAGAGAGAGAGAGAGAGATAGATAATTAAATAAATAAAGGAGTTGTTTTGGGTGGGGGGTTCGAATTTGAGTTTTGGGGGGGAACTTTCGGTGGGGGGGATGTGTTTTGTGAGATTAGATCTGGGCCTTTGATTTTGGGGGGATTGAAGGATAACCACTTGATAGCTTTCTTTGTGTTTTATTATATAGATGAGAGTTATCATTCATAAACGAACTTCCAAAGAAATTTCTTCAAGGAGACTACATTCGAAGAGGATAGGCATTCAAGGAACTATCAAAGAGATGCAAGCCAACATGTTGATCATTGCAAGAGACTACATTAAATTACATGATAGAGATTTTTCAAAATAAGTTTCTAAAGAGGAGCTACATTTAAGCATATAGAAGTAACTACATATGTCAAAAGATGTATCATCATAAAAATTACATTAAAACTATTCCTCATCGTTGTCGTCGTTATCATTGTCATCATCATCTTCATCACTTCCCGAATGCAAGAAAGGAGGAGGCACTGACTCCCATTCATCTGAATTTTGAACAATATCCACTATGCTTAGATAGTATTGATACACATTAGCTTGATGTTGTTCAAACTGAGCTTGCGTCATAGGAGCGGAGGGAGCTTCATGGCGATGAGAAGCGGATGAAGAGGAAGGTCGTTCTGGTTGGGCTGGCTGAGATTGACGATCTTGTTGGGCTTGACGACGACGAGCATGTTGGGTAAATGGAAGATCAATTCCCATTTGTTGGGAATTATGGGAAAATGAGGCTTACTAAGAAGATAAGTTCCCACAGATATATGAGAGTCAATAACAAGATGATAAATGAGAGATGAAAGGAAGATGGCGATTTCTAGTGGATGCAAAATTCATGGTGCGAATAATAAAGGTTGCAAGGACAAATTTTTATTCGCCCAAAATGAGAAAAATTATATAGGACTGATCTTCCCTAATTTCGGCCTTATCATTCTTTTTAGGCCATTTGTTGGCTTTGACAATTTTATTGAGAACACCGGCAACATTTATAAAATTTGTGGGAGTGGGACCGGGAAAATGAAGAAACTCAGGTTTAACAATCTTAGATTTGACGGTAGACTTATCATGACCCGGTTTATAGTCAAATGTGTTGAAGTCAAGATGATAGGCGTCGAATTCTCCTTCGATAATCACATATCGTGTGCGAAGATAATCGGCAGTGATTTTAATATGTTCGTCAAGAATAATTGATGATAATGTAGGTTCATTATCTTGGATGCCCTCTAGATTTACATAAAACTGACGAGTTAGAGACTCATAATGGATGTTGTGTGTAGTGAGAAAGTTTTTCCACCCAAAATCACGAATAATTCTAACCATTGAACTGAATTGACCCACCTAGAGTTCCTAGATTAATTTCACGGTTTGCAACAACCGAAGCGGAAGAAAAAGATGAAAAATAAAGATCTGCACAATTTGTATTTTGAAATATAAGTTCTCTAGTAATATATTTGGTGGTGACGGATTTCTTACCCTTTGAAAGATGAGAAGAAGAACGACCATGAGAAGCCATGAGAGACCACGAAAAGAAGCAACACCCGAAAATTTGAAAGAAAAAATGCCAAAAAAAATCGAAATTTTTTTATGGGTTTGGGAGAAAGGGGGCTAGGGTTTCGTGGAGGCTGAGGGAAGGAGAAGAGAGGGTATTTATACTAGGAGAGTGGTCCCCACATGTTGTAGAGAGAAAGAAACGATTTAAGATCTGATCAGCCGATAGAATCGGTCAACCGGTCCAAAGAGCAGTCGACCGTAACACAGAAGAAGATATGGGAAGACTGTAAAGTAATATGGAATTAAGCAGGATGGACGACCGGTCCACTTTCGACCAAAAGAGCAATGAGGATAGGAAAATGGCAGTATTAGGGATGGTCGACCATGCGGTCGATCGGTCCACAGTTGACCAAGAGAGCGCCAATGATAGGGAGTTTCCAGTATGTAGGACGGTCGACCGAACCGCTTATGAGGAGAACAGTCGACCATGCAGTCGACCGACATATTGTTTTGAACTGTTTTAGTCATAAAAACATGCATAAAGCCAAAAAAATCATGCAAAAATATCAACGACTTTTAATTCTCCATTAACAACATGAAAATGTTTTTCCTTTAATGGTTGAATAAATATATCAGCTAATTGCAAATCAGTTGAAATATAGTCGAGAACAATATCTCCCTTTTGAAAATGATCTTTGATGAAGTGGTAACAAATCTCTATGCGTTTTGTGCAACTAAAAAGATGTAATAGAAGATTCCTTACATATATCTTCATCAGTAAGGCATAGTGTAATAGTTTTATCACATATTACTACTCAGACATTTATAAATATTATTCTTAGTATGGAAACTATAGAGGAACAGAAGGAACCAAGTATGGAAACTAGTGGAAGGGGCATAAAAGAATCAAAGAGGAAAAGTAAGAGACAACTAGATAGGTGGGGTTCGAATGGTCTTAGAGAGTAGGATCTAATTAGATCGGCGGCAAAGGTTAAAGAACCCGCATCCGCTTGTGGTGGTACGTACTCTATTTTGAATTTTATTTCAGATAATATGGTTCCTTACTAGGCTAGCATGTTTGGGTTAGATATGTGATCGACTAAAGAGGAGCAAATAAAAAGGGTTTCAGTTATTAGGGGGGTAGCTATAGAATAAGCTGTTAGGAGCTCCTAGTATAGGGGATTTTCTTAGATGTTAGATTCTTAGTCAATTTTTATGTTATACATATTTTGGTTTGTAAGAGGCATGCATTCTAAAGTTAAGGGAAGACTTATTAGTGATACTATCGCTAAGAAGAAACCTACTATATCTGCTTCACAAGAAACTAGGACTGGATTGGTGACCAACTAGGAAGTTGTAGAGGACATTCACACCTTTCCACAGAACCTGGATTTGTATCATTCTAATAAGCAGGTAAAGTTTTATGCTATCGGTAAGGTGCAGCTAGTGTACAGGAAGTACACAGACTGAGGCTTGTGAGGCCAATTTGAGGATTTAGATGACTGAATCTGAGGTGATGATTAACTAGAGAGTTGTAACCTAGGTCTTTACCTTTCCAGATTGGGCTTGAACACCCAAATATGAGTTGTATTGTGGGAGTTATGACCCTGTTAAGTTTCAGGCAGAGCACCATTAGTTTGGTTTAGTCAAGGTTTTGGCTAAGTGCTGGAAGAACCATTCCCCTTGTGTACCTAAGAGTTGATAACTCATTGTTTGGGGATGAATGGTGTCTTTTGCTGGTCTTGTTGGTGTGAGTCCTGTGGAGGTTTGTTGTGACTCGAGTTAGTCACTGGGGTAGGGTGATACCCTACGCCTATCGACCCTAGATGTGAACTTCCACCGAGGCATTGAATGTCCAAGTTGGTGCCGTCAAGTTGAATTTCATGCCGGTTAAGGATGAATGCGGCCCATGGTGAGGGAAGATTCCAAGCTAGGGAAAGTGGCGAGCGGGACTTGCGTCGCCGGGGCCAGTGGTCGAAGGGCCGAGTTTGGAAAGCAATCATATTTTACCTGAATCGTTAGAGTGAGTCTCGGATTAGAGGGATGTATTAGGGGTTTTGTATATTGAATTAGGACTAGCAAACCATAGTCGGGTGTTGTACTTTTCCTGTCGTAGGGATACGGATTTGGTTCTCAAGTGTTGAGTTCACAGGTCTTGTATCTTGATCTGTTAATTCCCAAAGAGCCGAAGAAAGGAACAGGAGGTGCTCCTGTCGGATAGGGGGGTTTGACCCTCAAAGCCGTCATGTTCCTATGCACGTGGGTTCTTCTATATATGAATCATTGACGTCATTGGGTGCATGGCTTGTACCGGAAGGTTATTGGGTACATGGTTTAAAAAAATGATGCATTAATGACAATGAATCGTTGACGTCATTAATACAAGATCATTTTTTATGAGTAATTGCCATAAAAACAGTGAGTTACTATCAGTGACTAATTGCCATCAATTTTGTGGAAAACAATTACAAAAAATAAAAAATAAAAACAGTGAGTTAGTATTACTTAGTAAGTATCAGTGACTAATTGCCTAGGTTTTCTTCTTCCTGATCCCTATGTTAACTTCTAGATTTTACTTTATATTATTTTTATTTTATTCTTGTGATGGAAGCATTATTGACAATGAAAAATATAAAAAGAACTTAATATTATTTTTAATTTCTTTGCAAATTGTCATCGTCGTCGTTGTCATGACCTTCGATCGCCATAGCCATCACCCTCACACCTCTTCACCGTGAAAAGTATAAAAATAAATCTAGGGGAGGGCTGAGATGAGGCATGGATGAGGTGCAGGGTGGCCGTGCTGAGTGACCATATATACGAGAAAAGATGAATGGACGTATGAATTTACTTGAAAATAAAATAAGCAAAAAGAACATACGAGAAAAGATGGTACAGATGGTGATGAAGCCACATAGGAAAAGAAACAAGGCAAATGCAAGAGCAATTGCCGTGATTAAGCCTCTCTGTCCTATTTGCTAGTTTTTTTTTAAGAGCTGGGAAGAATATCCTAAGACGGTTGAAGAGCCCTTTAATTTAAAGAGAGAGAAGGAAAGTATTTCTTAGGCCCCTAGTTTGATATTGAATGTACATGAAGCCCGCGTCCTTTCCAAACACAATCTAAGTTTGGAAAGACAAAAAAAATTAAAATTAAAATTTTATTTTCCAAGAGAAAACAAAGTTGAGGCAGTTTCTTGACATCTTCAACATTCCGTGAGTTGCTAGAACAAACAGGGAACGAGAACGACTTTAACAAAAGACCAAACAGGGAAACTTTGACCATGACTAATGTGATATATATATATATATATTAGGGGTACCTACTTTTCTCTTAAATGACAAGTTTGGTAGTATGTAATATGAAATAATAATTTAAATTCAAAGTTCTTTTTTTGTGTAAATTAAGAAATTTAGCAATTCATTTCCATATATGTCTGTAAGTAGTAATACTCACTGAAACAAAAAATTCCTGGTAGGCAAAATTTTTTATAAAGCAAAGAAAGATAACTATAAGTTTATAAAATAATAAAAATCTCATAGATCCAACTATTGATCCAACTTAGTCGATATGATAGAGATGAGAGAAATATATATTCTAGTTACTACAGTGCTCTTCCTTCCTCTAAAATCGGAGATTTTTTAGGGGGGAAATGTCCCAATCTTTTACGCCACCTAAGCGACGCCTCATAATTGGAAGTGATGAATTTTAGACTTAGAAACTAACCGAGGATTTGGTCAAATCCCCAGTTTCATTTCTTATCTCTTCACTTACTTGCAAACAAACTACCCATAAACGGATAAACCTCAAGCATGGATGAGTTCGTACTCATACCCATGGTAGCTAAGTTCAATTGATTTATTAGTCGCAAGTCTGTTTCCTAATAAGTTCAATTGACGTGAAATTTTGTGTACTATCGCGTGGATTGTTCTATATATGAATCATTGATGTCATTTTTTTAATAGAATTTTTTTTATAAAAAAAATCATGGACGCAAGATCATCTTGCGTTCGATAATTTTTTTTTCTTTAAAAAAAATTTATTCAGGGACGCAAGTTGCGACCTTGAAATTTGTTTTCTTAATCCTTAGTTTAATCTTAAATTGTGTGTTAATTAAATTAACTAATTCTTAAATCTTAATTAAATCTTATTTAAACCTTAATATGTATGCATAATAATTTTTATAAGCTTAATTCTATAGAATATTTTCTTCACATTTGAAAAAAAAAATCTTTCGAACGCGAGATGATCTTGCGTCCGAGAGTTTTTTTTATAAAAAATTTGTGAGACGCAACATCATCTTGCGTCCGAAATAAATAACTGTTAAATTTTATGACGGACGCAAGATGATTTTTCGATTCCTATATTTAGAAAATTCATGTCTCCACTCAAATATAGGATCCTAATATTCCTCAAAACCCAAATTTTGGAAATATAGGGAACGATTACAGAAGTTTTGTGGCTAAAATTTTTAAATTTGAAAATAAGGAAAATGACTACAGATGCTCTCAACCCCCCCCCCCCCCCCTCCCCCCCCCCGTTCTCGGGCCTTTTTGGTGGAGGTTGTTCAGTTTCGCCCCTATCTCTTCCTCAGGTGTTAAATTGTCTTCTTGTCAGGCTACATGTTGGTTGCTAACTTTCTATTGCTATCTATGTCGAGATGTGTTGTTGGTTTTGGTTTGGTTGATGTTGTTGCGGCTCCAAGTTGTGTAACTGCCATGTTATCTTTGTATGTGTTCTTTTACCTCTCTTTTACTTGATGTTTAGTCGTTATGATGTCCCTTGTTGTGCTTGGCTATTTGCAGTTGCTGGACATCTGTTTTGATTTCTTATAGTATTTTTTTTCTCTCTAGACTGTTGATTTTTGTACTTGTTCTTGTTTCCTTTTTTCAGTTCTGTGGTACTATTTGGGTTGTTTTGATTCGGTGATGCTTTGGGCATGTGAGGCATCCTCCGATTTTGCTGTAAGATATATGTTTGTATTGCTGCCATTATATATATATATATATATATATATATATATATATATATATATATATATATATATATATATATATATATATATAGGCAAATGCTCCATTGAAAACGGGTGCGTTTTCAACGGGTTGGAAAATGCACCCGTGAGCCATTGGATCGCTTAGATCTTGCAAGATCTTGATCAACGGCTCAGATCAAAACCTAATAGGCGCTCCCACTAATGGTTCCAAAAGCGGAGGGGTAATTTTGTAACTTCACGCCAAAAAACGTTTCAGACTTAGCATTTTTTTGGCGTGAAGGTTTTTTTTTGCAGAAATTTATACTTAGGTCGTTGTTGGGAACAACGACGTAGGTTGTTTGAAGTTTTTTTTTTAAGAAAATTATACTTAGGCCGTTGTTGAGAACAACGGCCTAGGTTGTTTTTTTTTATAAAAAAATTTCAACCTAGGTCGTTGTTCCCAACAATGGCCTAAGTATGTGCAAGTGTTTTTCCAAACACTTGTACATACTCAGATCGCCATCTCCCTCACAACTCTCGCTCTGGAGCTCGAGAAACCCATTTTCCCAAACCCTAGCTCTCTCTCTCGATCTGAAAACCCTAGCTTTCTCTTGCTCGTTGCTTCTCACTCAATCTCTCCCTCTTCTCACACTCTTGCCCTCTTCCTTTGAAGATCCCTATTACAAAAAAATCCTAACCCAAACGAAATCTCCTCAACCCTAAAACCCTAATCCTAAAGAAATTAGCCAAACCCTACCCCCCTTCCTTTCTCTACAGCAGCGTGCAAGGGCCTCCTCTATCTCCTTTTTGCGAACACCCTCATTGTGAAAGGTATTAATTTTTTTCTATTTTAGTAGATCTAACTAGGTTAATTGATTGATTTTTTTTTCCAATGTTTGAGTGTACAATTTGTATATTATGCGTAGGTATTTATAGATTAGGTAATTATAGTTTTATTGTCGATGTAGATGTAGTATTAGTTGTTGTTGGTCGTTCGTTGTTAGTAATAGCGCACAAAGAGATCCAAAAAATTATGCAATTTTGCAAGTACGTCGAGCTCACCACGCACAAGCCAACGCAACTTGTAGAAGTGTGTTTGGATTCACGGTTTGAAGTGTACGACCTATATCGCTATCGAGTATTTTTCATGAGTGAAAGCGATACATCGGCGTATATTGCAAATCGTGAGTCGAAACTCACATCTACAAATTTTGTTGGCTCGTGTATTTTGCGTCCGTCGTACTCCCAAAGTTTCGGAATTTTTTGATCTCGTTTGTGCGGATTTCTACCATATATCAAACAACAACCTCAATTAATGTTTGATTTCTATCGAGGGTACTTTTCAGTAGAAAACGACATCTAAAAAATAAGAAATTTTGCGAGCATATTGGGATTAACGCTCGCTTCCAAACGGTACTTGTAGTTGGGAGTTCGGACCCACGGTTTGGGGCCTACGTCAATGTATCACATTGTTGGCATTTTTCATGAATGAATGCGATACACGGCCGCATCTTACAAACCGTTGGTCGGAACTCGCTTGTACAAGTTGCGTTGCCTTGTATGCGGGGAGCCTGACCCAATCACAATGTTTAGTTTTTTTTTTTTACCGTCAATTGTGCAGTTTTCTCATGAATTTTTTTATGTTTTGAGCGAGTTTTCAATAGAGAACCCACTAGGAAATCCGTAATTTTCCGAGTAGGTCGGTCTCGCCACTCACAAGTCATACCAACCTGTAGTTGCGAGTTGTCACTCATGGTTTGCTATATGCGTCCGTGTATCGCATTCCCCTCATTTCCAATAGTTAAAGCGAGCGAGACACAGCCGTATCTTGCAAACCGTGGATTGGAACTCGCTTCTACAAGTTCTGTTACCTTGTGTGCGGCAAACCGGATCCAATCGCAGAGTTTCGTATTTTTTTGACGTCATTTTTGAGGTTTTGTCACTTATTTTGTTTCGTATGTATATATATATCTCAATCGTTTGTCAATAAGCTGTTTTATATATGATGTGTGTATTAATTAACCAATAATATATTTTCCCCCCAGATGAGCAACGATACGGAGAGTTCTGCTGCTGGCGATAATTTTGTGCGTGTGAAACCAATCATTGATTCCATGCCGTTAGTCGAAGAACATCTAAAACCAAAGTTAGGTATGATGTTTCCAAGTTTAGTTGAGGCCAAAAATTTTTATTTGACATATGCTCGTTGTGGGGGTTTTGCAATGCGTAAGGGTGGGAATGAATTAAAGGAATGAGTGGAAGTAGATAAGTCATATTTTTGTAATAAAGTTGGGTCGTCGCCGAGTCAACATAGTGATGGTAGACAGGTAAAATTGAACGAAGCAAGTAATACGTGGGTGTTGTATTCATTTCATGAAGCACACAATCACGAATTCACCTCACCCGGTAGAAGGCATCTTTTGCCCTGAAACCGTTCCGTGTCAAATACGGATAAAAGGATAATAGATCAATTCAACCAAGCTAATATCCAGACATGTAGACAAATGCTCTTTTTAACTTGGCTAAGTCAGAGAGCACCCCACAAATTTCAATTTTTTGTCTATAACCTAGGACGTTAAGGTATAAAAAAAATAGGGTGTTGCTCTCTGACTTTTTGCTCCAATACAGAGAGGTATTGATCAAAAAAAAAAAATCAACATACAACCTAGGCCTAGGTTAAAAAAAAACTGCAATTCCAACAGCAGCTACAGCTGTTACACTTCAATCACCTCCAAAAACTATATACATTCCCATCACCTACACTCTCCAAATAAATTTCTACATACAGCCACCAAAATCAACAACATAATTCACAATTATCAAGTAATAACAACAACATCAACAACACTTAAACTGGCCAACAACAATTATCACATAATAAATTACAACAGGGAAAAAAATCAAAATATGAATTAAATACTACAACAAAAAAATGTATCGAAAATTAGCTAAGCATCGGGTGTGTAAGGTTGTGGTGCTCGCCTCTTCCGAGCAGGATTTCGTCGCCGGTATGGGGATGACGCCTCAGCAATTTCTTCTTCTTCTCCCTCCTCTTGTACGTCTCCAACAACCCTTTCTTCATTCTCTTCTTGTTGCTCTTCTTCTTCAGGTGGAGGTGGAGATCTAGCTTGTTGTTGCCCCAGCACTGCAGATGGCCTACCCCTCACGCTCTTACGTCGCTATGAATGTACGGTTTTATCCAAATATCGTTGCAAACCTTCACCCTCTCCCAAAACATCCAAATTGGTACGACATGAAGAAAGCGTCTTCTTAGCGAACTTCTTCATAGGCGTGCCAGCATTACTTTTGATTACCTCTGCGCATTCGTTTGCCATATCCAACGTATTATCGATCTAAGATAAAAAAAACAAAAACAAAAAAAATTAAACACATTCGGATATATAAACAGTTGAATCACTTTAAATATAACGAACATTCAACAAAATTTGAACATTATACTCACCAATGTACGTATAGCTGAGATCTTCGATTGGAACATGGGTTGTGAACTAGAATAGGCGGGTGGTGGTTCAATCTCCATCTCCTCAATTGGTACTTGAATACCAGCAGGTAGTTCAGTATCGGGAGAGATGTACAAACGTGTATATGTTCTGAACCATTGTATGTACTTCGCTTGCAGCGTGCCATCGTAACCTAGAACATTAACAATTACAAGTTCAAACTGTCGCTTGTTCCATTCTGCAACGTGAACACGGTGGAAATCTGCCCAATCATGTGTAGGCATACGATCGGTACCCCTCATGGCGTGTAACTCATGGTTGTATAGTTTTGCACAGCTTGGGAACTATTTTGTTGAAGACCGAACTGCCGTAGGACTCTCTCCGGTCGCGGATGCTCCATTATACCAAAGTTGATGAGTGGAGCCTTCGTCATCCACAACTGCGACCTGGTCACTACGATCGGTGGTAGTCTTCCAATCCGCTCGGGTGTATACGACACCTAAATCACGAACTCTTCTCATAGTTGGTCAAGCTCGTCTCAGTAGTACGTTAGTACACCTTTTGGGTTGTCTTTGTAACTCTGTCTACCTGCCCAATATACCCCTAAGGGTGCTAACATATAAGCATTTGATGGTTCGGCCATCCAACCGTCCGTCGGTCTCGTAATTCGGGGACGACCCAAGTGCAGATGCTCCCATGACCAAATCTGTAACAAGACCATCGGACCAGTCATCTCGGTCCCATCTAACGCTACAGAACACAACGTCCTGTATAGCGTTGCCAATGCGCAACTTCCCCAGCTGTACCGGCCAGCTAAGCCTAGGTCGGTGAGCAGATACATGAGGTGTACCATATCTCAGGATGAGTTAGGCAAGATAACCCCTCCGAGTATCGTTAGAATGTACGCTCTTGTATAGGACTGTACATCGTGATCGGTCGATTCATCGTTTAACGTCCCTTCAAAATGTCCCTTCAACCAAGATAGTCGAATTGATTGTCCGAAAAAAATATCTCTATCATCCGCGGCCTCCTCATCAAACTCTATATCGAGGAGTTGATTACACAGATCTAACTTATCAAAGTTCAAATTACCGGTCACGGCCATCTCATCTATTGGAAGACCGGAGATCATCGCTATATTTTATAGCGTCACCGTCATCTCTCCGATTGGTAGATGGAAGGTGTGCGATTGTGGCCTCCATCGCTCCACGAGTGCTGAAAGAAGTGCTCGGTCGAGTTTCACCTGACCCATCATGTTGATTCCATAGAAACCGGCCGTAACTAGGTACTCGACGATACGTGGGTGCACTGTCATGGTCTCGTGGGTGCGGAAATTACAACTCTGCGTCGTCCCACCCCACACTGTCACGAATCTGTGGCGGTCTTGCAAGGTCAGTTCACCGTCATATATTGGTCTCGGACCTCGACGTGGTGGACTCGAAGAGGATGCACCAATCTACACGAACACAAAACACAATTATTATTAGTGTACAAACAATACCACTATATACAAAATACACAATACAAATTAATAGTTCTCTTACTTCTGTGAAATGTTCGCCCCAACCACTAACAGATGACCTTCTGGTTCTCCTCGTTCTAACCATTTTTTTGTACGAAAGATTGCATATATAAAACAAATTGTTCAAAAAAAAAAGCATATATATAGATACGAAACAAAATACATGATACAACCGCAAAAACAACATTCAAAAAATATCAAACTTTGCAAATGGACTAAAATGCTGCACAGTTTGGACTAACGGTCTTCAAGAATCGTCCGTGTATGGCTTTCACTCTTGATAAAATAGAGAAATGCGATCCACGGACGTGTATATCTAACCGGGGGCGAGAACTCCCAACCACACATTGCTTTGGCTTGTGAGTGGCGTAAACGGCCTACCCACAAAATTTCGTAACTTTTTGAGCCATTTCTCTATTGTAAATTTGTTAAATACATTAAAAAAATTCATGAGAAAACCACAAAAACAATGGTAAAAAAAAATTATACTTTACAATTGGGTCGGGCTCTTCGCGCACAAGACAACGCAACTTGTAAAAGCGAGTTCCGACCGACGGTTTGAAAGATACGGACGTGTATCGCTTTCAATCTTGAAAAAGAGCGGAAACTGATACATTGACGTATCTCGCAAACCGTGGATCGGAACTCGCAACTATAAGTTGCGTTGGGTTGTGAATGGTTAGCCCGACCTACTCCCATAGTTTCATATTTTTTGGAATTCGTTTGAGCAGTTTTCTAGTGAGCTCGTATTAAAAAATTCCAAGGTATATAGAAGTTCTTTCATATACGCGACAATACAACACAAACGAGATGCAAAAATTTCAAAATTTGGCCGTTACGTCTGGCACACCAAACACAAGCCAACGCAGCTTGCAGATGTGAGTTTCGACTCTCGGTTTGTAATATACGACTGTGTATCTCTTTATATCCATTTTATTGAATAAAAGTGATAAACGGACGTATCTTGCAAACCGTGAGACGGAAATCACCGCTATAAATTGTGTTGCCTTCTGCATGGTGAGCCCGACCAAGTCGTCAAATTTTGGAATTTATGGATCTCGTTTGTTTGCTTTTCCTATATTCTACAACTACAATTAACACTACATTTACAAAAATGTCCACAAAGTATATACAACACACATGATACAAAAATTGTACACTCTCTAAATTGAAGACTATTATGCATAGTACAAAAAATCAAACTTAAAAACTGAAAAAAATTCAATAAATTAATATAGTTCATTATACTAAATTGTGAAAAACGGACTACCTAGTCCAAAGAGAGAGAGAGAGAGCTGTCGAAGATGTGAGCAGCCGCTGCTGTAGACGAACAAGTTGTAGAGTCTATGGTGTCGTAGAATTTGTGCTAGGGTTCGGGTGAGTTGGGGAGATTTCGGATAGGATTAGGGTTTGGGGTATTCGGGAGAGGGAGAGATAGATAGAGATAGATTGAGAAGAGGGGGAGATCGAGAAGAGTTTCAGATCGAAAGAGAAGAGGTAGGAGTAGAGCTATGGTTTGGGGATTGGGTTTCGGGAGCTCCAGATAGAGAGAGAGAGAGAGTTGTCGAAGAGTTGTGAGGGAGATGGCTCAGATCTGAGTATGTACAAATCTGAGTATGTACATACTTAGGCCGTTGTTGGGAACAATGACCTAGGTTGTTTTAAAAATTAAAAAAAAATCAACCTAGGCCGTTGTTCCCAACAACGGCCTAGGTATAATTTTCTTCAAAAAAAACTTCAAATAACCTAGGTCGTTGTTCCCAATAACGGCCTAAGTATAAGTTTTTCCAAAAAACAAAAACTCTACGCCAAAAAAACGCTAAGTCTGAAACGTTTTTTGGTATGAAGTTCCGAAATTGCCCCTCCACTTTTAGACCTGCTAGTGGGAGGCTTAAGTGAGTTTCGATCTGAGCCGTTGATCAAGATCTTGCAAGATCTGAGCGATCCAACGGCTCACGGGTGCGTTATCCAACCCGTTGAAAACACACCCGTTTTCATTGGAGCATTTGCCATATATTTATTTATTTATTTATTTATTTTCAAGTCCTATACATATGATCCCAAAAAATTCAGGTGATAAGTATATAATTAGGTGATTTCATAGGGATAAATAGGAAATTGTTTTTGGACAAATATTAATTCGTTAGATTAGATTAGCATCGGTTCTTAAAATTATTTTTTGCCATATCATCTAATCTTATCCACAGTCAAACCATCAGAAACTGAATTTGGTCCATATGAGACTGATTCTGATGGCTGCGAGTCAAGTTTTGTAGCAATAGTAATTAACAACTATGCAACACCCATTAATTAAAGATGTCATTCAGCATATCTAAGTGAACCCTAGCGGATACTAGGTCTTATTAAACCTGATAGCATGATATTAGACTTTGAAATGCAGAAGTAGCTTCCGACAGCAAGATATGGGAGAAGGAAAATTTGCAACTCAAATTATCCAGTCCACATGTCAAGCTCAGTCTCAAAATTTGCAACTCGTGTAAAGCATGAAGACAAAACCTTGTGAGCAATAAACACCTCACCACCCCACGAGTTGTTGGGGAATATAATATATTTTGTTTAGATGCTTGTATGTTTTGCCCTTTCGTTTCTATTATCTCACCACCTATGCTCGGGGCGAAGTTGTGTACTTTAATTATGTTGTAGGGTCTTGTACTTGGCTCAGTACTCTAAGACTGTTTTATTAACCTCTTATTAATGAAATAGGATGGCCATACTCCAGCTTTCCTTTAAAAAAAATAATAATAAACACCTCACAACTACTTATTGAAGAAAAATTTTATTTAACACGAAGGTAGTATTTGTAGGCAGATATATTTGATAATCTGTGAATACAGCAAAATGCATCCTATTGGGGTAAATAGAGTATCAAATGGAAATACAGCATGTGTATGCTGTAATGTAACAAGGTAGAATCTAAGCAGATATGACAAAAGTAATGGCCAGATATGTTGCCAAGAACCAAAAAAAAAATTCTCTTTCATTTTGACATGGACCAAGCATATTATTTTCTCCCAAGCACAGACCAAGCTTTATTTTCTTCCAAGCAAGCATTGCCCGCGAAGGTTCGCTCCTCTAACTCTATAATTCAGCTCTTCTGCATCTCCATCAAAATGATCAAGAGCCTTATTCTGCCTGCAAATTAACCGAAATGGATGTTATGATCACAAGGTAAAATCTAAGCAGACATGACTAAAGTAATGGTCAGATATGTTGCCAAGAACAAAAAAAAGTCTCTTTCATTTTGACATGGACTAAGCATATTATTTTCTCCCTAGCATAAACCAAGCTTTATTTTCATCCAAGCAAGCGTTGCCCGCGAAGGTTCGCTCCTCTAACTCTATAATTCAGCTCTTCTACATCTCCATCAAAATGATGAAGAGCCTTATTCTGCCTGCAAACTAACCGAAATGGATGTTATGATCACAAGGTAGAATCTAAGCAGACATGACTAAAGTAATTGTCAGATATGTTGCCAAAAACAAAAAAAAAAGTCTTTCATTTTGACATGGACCAAGCATATTATTTTCTCCCAAGCATAGACCAAGCTTCATTTTCTTCCAAGCAAGTGTTGCCCACGAAGGTTCGCTCCTCTAACTCTATAATTCAGCTCTTCTACATCTCCATCAAAATGATCAAGAGCCTTATTCTGCCTGCAAATTAACCAAAATGGATGTTATGATCACAAGGGATTTGAAACGAAAGTAATACGTAACTGGCCAGATATGTTCTGAATCTTATGATCACAAAAAGAATATTTAACTGTCCAAGAGAAATAAGTGATGCCAATTGCCGTCCTATTGTTCTTTTTCCCAAGCCAAAATGGATGGTTTCGCAAAAAGCTATTGCTAGGTTTAAAATTTTTGGTATATACAAACATATAAAGCTTAAAAGTCTTGTTCTTTCATTTCTGCAGATAATTTTTTTTTAAGGACAAGTCTATAAAATCAGAAATGAACCATCCATATGACAAGAAAAACATAGATTTTATGTAACAGGGTAAAGTATATTAAACCTAATTCATAGCAGCGTTATGCATGCATACAAGGCTATAAACTAACCTCTCAAACTCAGAGCCCATGTCAACAGCCATATTCTTCAGGTCGCCCAACAGGCTGCTCAGATCATTCAGTGCATCATCCTGCTTAGCCTTCTCTACCTATGACAATCAACAAAACAACAAAATGACCAAATAAGCTTTAACAACTAGTTGTATTAGAATGAATCACTAGTCAATATGTGTAATTGTATAAAAATCAAATCTACCTGAACTTTCTCAAGTGCAGATGTAGGTTCAGGTAGAGACTGTCCCGGCTTTGTTCTTGACTTGGTAGGAGCTGAAGGTATACCTAATTTTTCTCTGTTTTGTATGATTACTGCTTCTCATGTAGGACTCATCTATATGTAGATAATATAAATTAAATAAATATTTACTACAAGTGCATTTGTATTTGTTCGAAAGTCTATTGAATAACCTATGATTAGAACCTATGACTAAAAGTGCATTTACTAAAAGTACAACCCGCCGAGGCTTCCCAGAAGCTTCTCCTCCTGCAACAAACATGCACAGGTTTAAGTATGCACTTCAGGTCAAGCAAGATGGTTAGCAAACTAAATCTCTGTTAAATAACTCAAAAATGCATGTTTATCTAACTTTAAAGGTTGACTGATTAGTTTTATACTAATTACTAAGGATCATCGACATGATGGACATGACAGTATTTCAACAAGAGAATGTGTTGGAATATGCATAGGTAGTCTAGTTGTGAAAAACAGTGCCACATCAGCCTCACTATCGCTTACGGCGAGTAACAGTGCAACCCTGTTATAACCTTCTCACTCTTTAGAGCATCCACTGTCGATTTTCTAAATATGCAAAAAATCCATTTTCAAGAAACGAAGCACCACTGTCGTTTGCTAAAAATGCAAATTTAGCCAACGAAGTGAACGATGAACGTGTCTAAACTTAGCAATCCGCTTTAGCAATTGCTAAATATAAAAGACGGATGATGATCATCCGTCTAATTAATTTTTTTTTTAATATGGTCGGACGGATGAAGAAGTTCCATCCGATTTTGATTTTTTTATTTTTTATTCATCATATATATATATATATATATATATATATATATATATATATATATATATATATATATATATATATATATATATATATATTTTAGTGAACACTGATAAAGACATGCTAGAAGTCATGGATGAATGGCAAACAGAGTGACTGCCTAAGGTATTGATCTGGCTAAAAATAGGATTAAATCGGGACCATTCAAATTGGGCATGAATCTTAAAGCTCTCAGGGGTAAAACGGTAATTTCACCAAATGGGTCTGAAATGAGAACTGAGTCTTTCTTCAAAGCCCAATAACCCATAAACGGATCTGTCCTACTGGGTATGGGTACCAACCCGTTACAGACCAATTCAGAATGGATAAAGAGTAATTCAAATTCGTGATTATCCCTAAGAGACGGTTTTAACCTATGTAGCACGGATACGGGTACGGGGTACGGGTACGACATGACTCGGGTAAGGGGATATGTGATTTTACAAAAAAAGTAGGATATGGGTGCGTTGTGGGTACGTTAAATATAAAATAATTTATATTATATTTATAGAACCAAAAATATTATTCTTGTTAAAAATTCAAACATTTAAACCATTTTATAGAACTATAGGAATACATTATAATTATGAGCATTTTAGAGAAAAGAAATGCTAATCTAACTATCAAATCTTTGGGTAGTATTGTTTTGTGTTTGACCATATTTGTAAACAACAAACTTTTGCAATTACTCTAGATTCCATGCATTTATCTAAATATAATTGTGTCTAAAAGTTGTGAAAAATGCATATAAAAAATTGGGTGCTCCTTGGGTACGCACCCGAGAGTACCCAAGGAGTATCGGCACCCGATACGCACCCGACACGGGTACGTCGACCATTTTGAAGTATCCATGCTTCCTAGGTTTTAACCACTTCTTATCATGAAACGAGTTTAAACTCCCCAGCTTATCCATCAACACCGGGAAGTAGAGATTTATCCTTATCTCGAAACGGGTCCCTAAGACGACTATAAATACCCCTCTTCCCCCACCATAACAAGGTAATCATTCTTTTTCTACCTAAAGCTCTTTCTTAATATTTCTGATTACTGACAAGAGCGTCGGAGGGTTCGTCGTCGGGATCCATTCTGGTGTATCGAACTTTGTGCAGGTTCGCGGCAGCAGCGAGAAACTAGTTAACACGTTGGTGAAGGTCAACAGGTTTGCTTTATTGTTTCTCCAAGAATTCACAAATTCATCTGTTTGCTTTCACACCAACTTTAGGAGCAACAGATTGGCGCGTCTGTGAGAAACAGAAAAAGCAATGCAACCTTACTTCATCAACGGAAGTAGTTTCAAACTATGCATCTGAAAGAGAAGGGGAAGGCAACGGTTTCAAACCGAAGAGTCACTCCTCTTCCTCCTCTTCCTCCTCCAGTTCAAGATGTTCTTCTTCAACAGTCTCCTCCTTAGCAGGCCCCTCCAGGGTTTCAGGGGGCTGCCCAGGGGGGCTCTCATCGGATTAGTCCAAAGCAACATCCTCTTCATGACCATGTCGCAGTCCACAATCCTTCAGTTGACTCTATGGCTTCTCAAAGCCCTCCCAAGCAGGATCTCCATCAAGTGATTGTCAACCGCCAACAGGGGGTCGACCTCCGAACTCGCTTGAATGGATGACGATGTCCTTGAGGTAGTCCATCAACCTGAACACCCAGGGGTCTGGAGAGTCCAGACCCCCCACAAATCGAGGACCAGAAGATCCCTTCCCCCGAGGAGGCGAAGAGAGTCCCCTCCACGTCGGCGGCGGAGAAGTCATACTTCAATAAGCTGAGCCACACATAGAGATCGCCAAGCTGGAGGGGCACCAGTCATAAGGCCTTTACCCTATCGTAAAGTAGGTTCAGTTTTCAATAAGGTTGCTTGTAACACGGCCAAAAGCATGTTATAATGGCTCGCCCTATTGAAGCAGCCACTTATTTTGTTTCAATAAAACTTAGCAATTTTCTATTAAAAATTATTGCATTTGCCTCATTATCTCTCTGGGTCACATCTACGACCCGTTAAATGGTAAGTTCGGAGTCCAGCTTGTCCTACAGGGTTGCTCTCACAACATACTAAGTTCAAAAGACGAGTTTGGAGTCTAACACTCGGTTTGACGTTGCTTTAGCCGCTTGCAAACAAGAAAGTACGAGACAGCTCACCATTCGGAATTGCTCATACAACTCATTAACTCTCTTAACAACAAGTTCGGAGTCCAACACTTGATTCGATGCCGCTTTAGCTACTTGCGAACGAGTGAGTACAAAGTACCTTACCATTCGAAATTGCTCCCACAACTATTGAAACTCTTTTAAACAACAAGTTCGGAGCTCAACTCTCCCCTAGAGTTGCTCCTCAAACTTGTCTCCCAAATGGCTCTCTCCTAGTGCTTGGTGAAGCTCTTCGCTCTGCTCGCCTCCCGAGCGGACCTCTTCTTAACGAGTTCAGAGCTAAAACTCTCTCCTAGAGTGCTCCCCAAACTTGTCTCCCAAACGGCTCTCTCCTAGAGCCAAGCTCTTCGCTCTGCTCGCCTTCCGAGTGGACCTCTTCTTAACGAGTTCAAAGCTAAAACTCTCTCCTAGAGTGCTCCTCAAACTTATCTCCCAAACAGCTCTCTCCTAGAGCCAAGCTCTTTGCTCCGCTCGCCTCCAGAATGGACCTCTTCTCAATGAGTTCGGAGCACAACTCTCCCCTAGATTTTCTCCTCAAACTTGTCTCCCAAACGGCTCTCTCCTAGAGCCAAGCTCTTCGCTCCGCTCACCTCCCGAGCAGCCTTCTTCTCATCAAGTTCGGAGCTCAACTACTCCCCTAGAGTTGCTCCTCAAACTCATCTCCCAAACGGCTCTCTCCTAGAGCCTGGTGAAGTTCTTCTCTACGCTAACCTCCCAAGTGGCATTCTTCCAAACGAGCTCGGAGCTCAACTCTCACCTAGAGTTGCTACTCAAACTTATCTCCTAGATGGCTCTCTCCTAGAGCCAAGCTCTTTGCTCCGCTCGCCTCCCGAGCGGCCTTCTTCTCAACGAGTTCGGAGCTCAACTCTGTCCTAGAGCTGCTCCTCAAACTTGTCTCCCAAACAGCTCTCTCCTAGAGCCTTACTACGCTCCTCCTGCTCACCTTCTGAGCGGCCTTCTTCTCATCGAGTTAGGAGCTCAACCCTCCTCTAGAGTTGCTTCTCAAACTCGCCTCCCGAGCGCCCTTCTTCTGAAAGAGTTCGGAGCCTAACTCGTCTAGAGATGCTCCCAAAACATGCTTCCAAGAACAGACCTCTCCTAGAGTCATGCAAAGCACTTCTCAACTTCGTGAAGACGAAGATGTTGCGAGACTATCTTGACCTTGAAGAAGATGAATCTCCAACTCATTTCTGAAGAGAACTTGTGGATCTTCGAGATAGCTTCGAAACAAGGGGTCACACGCCCCAATCCGACCTCCGTAGCACCGGATATCAGTTACAATACAACTACGCCGAAGTCTCCCTGGCCCTCGGCAGCATGTACCGAGCACTCTTGCCACCGACATCCAAATGCGAGAAAAAGAGCAATGTGTGCCGAGCACTCTTGCCACCGACGTCCAAATGCGAGAAAAAACTCTCCTGGACTTCGGCAACGTGTGCTGAGCACTCTTGTCACCAACGTCCAAATGCGAGAAAAAACTCTCCTGGACTTCGACCACAAGTGCCGAGCGTTCTTGCCACCGACCCTGAAATGAGAGAAGAATTTATCAAAAATTCAACGGTCAAACGCTGGCTGAGTCAACGGTCAACCGTTGACCACCACGTGTCAAGCCGCCGAAGTCTCTCAAGAGTTCGAAAACTCGATCCGAGCGTTCTTGTCACCGACGTCGAAATGAGGGGAAGATTTATCAAAAAGTCAACGGTCAACGTTGACTGAGTCAACGGTCAGTCGTTGACTGCCACATGTCAAGCCGTCGAAGCCCTCTCCTGATTCGGAAATGCAACCCGAGCACTCTTGCCACCAGAGCTCAAATTGGAGGAAAAAATTCTGCCTCAAAATTCGTGCTCAATCACGATCAACGGCTCGAATTCACCGAAAAAATAAACAAAACAGAAGAAAAAAGGGCTAATTATACTAAAGGGTTAGCGGGTAGGGTTCGGTTCGGACCCGAACCACAACCCTCCTCCTTCACCCTCCTCTTCTTCCTCTCCTTTCTCCCGCCAAAAACCAGGGGGGGGGAACCCATCGCTGTGCTCCGCCACCTTCACCCACGTCGCCGAACCCCTCCGTCGTCGAGCTCCCCTTCACGAGCTCCTCGTCGAGCTGCCTTCACTGCCAAGCTCAACCATCGAGGTCAACGATCACCGCCTCCGAGTTCGGGAGCTCCATGGCCAAGCTCGAGGACTCCATCACCCTCGTCATCGTCGAGCTCCCACGACGAGCTCTCTCACTCTGTCGACGAGCTCCCTCCTTCGTCAACCTTGCTAACCTCCATGGCGACGAAGCTCTGTCGAGCTCGAGTTCTCCTTCACCAACTCGACAGCCATGGCCTCGCCACCTTCCAAAAACTCAGTATCTCTCCTCCCTCGCCACTGTTTCACGAGCTCCAATGCAGAGCTCGACCATTCCGATCTCCCCTTCATCGTCAAGCTCTTCCTCCTTCGTCGACCTCCGAGCTTGACACCATTAGGCCATCACCCTCGTCATCGTCAAGCTCCCGTGACGAGCTCTCTCACTCTGTCACAGAGCTCGACCTCGCCTCCATTTCGTCGAGCTCTGGTGACGAGCTCTCCTCCATTTTACCGAGCTCCAGCGTCGCAGACCAAAGCTGTCGCCGAGCTCAAGCTCCGCTAAGATCTCCTCCTTCGTCGAGTTACTTCATCGCCGAGCATTCGTGGCACCGGAGCCCAAATGAGAGAAAAAAGCTCCACTCGTCGCCCCCATTGCCGAACTCTGCCGTCGCCGAAAATCCAAAGCGCGACACTACTGGGCTCCATCTACTTTGCCGTCCTCCTTCCTCGCTGAACTCCTCTCCCTTCGTCGAGAACCCACGATCTCCTCCTCGACTCCGGAGCTCACCTCGCCGATGCCGAGCTACACGGCGCTCGGAGAAGGAGTCGGAGGAGATGAGGGAGGGAGACGAGAGAGAGCAGAGGTAGGAAGACAAAGCAGAGGGCACGCGAGAAGAAAAAAAAATTGCCACGTGGCGGTACGTGGCGGTCAACGTTGACCGTCCACGTGGCGTCACCTCGTGCGTCGACAACAGGGAACCGAGCACTCGTGCCACCGACCCCCAAATGAGAGAAAATATGGCTCCTCCCGATGCATGCTCGCCTGAACATGATCAACTTCCCTGATGGCGTCACGTGTACAGGTATTTATTTATTTATTTATTTGAATTAATAATTTAAAAAATTCAAAAAAATAATTAAAAATTGATAAAAATTAATTAAAAAATTCTAAAAATAATTTTACTTTAGAAACAATTTTAAAATTCTGAAAATAATAATTATTAAATTAAAGTAATTAATTAAAATTTTACAATTAATTATTTAAATTCAGAAATTGAATAAAAAATTCAAAAAATGATTATGAATTCAGAAAGATCTGGAAAAATCACAAAAAATCCAGAAAAATCTGAGAATAATTTTAGGCAATTTACAAACTCAGAGAAACACCGTTACACCTCGAGCAAGATCCAAACTCCTTTACGCCATTAGAATAACAAAACTACTTCTCAAAGGCTGTTAAATTCAATCTTCGGAAGTGGGGAGTTCGTGATATGAATAAAAATAAGATTAAATCGGGACCGTTCATATCGGGCACGAATCTTAAAGTTCTCAGGGGTAAAACGGTAATTTCACCTACAAATGGATCTGAAATGAGAACTGGGTCTTTCTTCAAAGCCCAATCACCCATAAACGGATCTGTCCTACTGGGTATGGGTACCAACCAGTTACAAACTAATTCAGAAGAATAAAAAGTAATTTAAATTCGTGATTATTCCTAAGAGACAGTTTTAACCACTTCTTATCATAAAACGAGTTTAAACTCCCCAGCTTATCCATCAACATCGGGAAGTAGAGATTTATTCTTATCTCGAAACGGATCTCTACCCCTCTCCCCCCACCATAACAAGGTAATCATCTTTTTCTACCTAAAGTTCTTTTTTAATCTTCCTAATTACTGACAAGAGCGTCGGAGGGTTTGTCGCCGAATCCATCTCGGTGTTTTGTACAGGTTCGCGACAGCAGCGAGAAACTAGTCAACACATTGGTGACGGTCAACATGTTTGTTTTATTGTTTCTTCAAGAATTCACAAATTCATCTGTTTGCTCCTACACCAAAATCAACAGCAACAGGCATAAAAGACCACTTCAGCTAGAGCACTTCATTCATTGTTAATTAGTTGGTAGCCCTAGAGATCTATATAAAAAAGAAATACTGAAAGTTCAGAATAAAAGATACATACCCTACTCAAGTCCTGCTCAATGTTGGCAGCACTCAAATGTGTGCGCTCAATCTGCTCCCCTTGCTGATGAAAATTGACAAGAGTCCTTGCTGCATCCTCTCTAATTTCTTCAGCAATCTTCAGGGCACCATGCATCGTCTGTGTACTCTCCTCTGCCTTGTATACAGCATAACCTTCCAGTTCTTGCACAGATTGACTCTGCAAACCCCCAGAATCACGGAATTCATTCTTGTACCTATTCCTCAAAGCTGTGAAGGAATAAAAAAAAGAAGCACCACTTCCTCCATTCTCACTACTCATCACTGGGGTAGAGGAAGCTTTTGGGGGTCTTGGTCTCAATTCAGAGTCTGAGTCTGAATCAAAAGGGTTGGAGCCAAAAAAACCAGGGTAAACCTTGGTCGGAGGCGTCCTTGATTTACTCACTCTAGACATGTTGGTAGTAGCAAGAAGTCTTGGATACTGATTTTTTGCACTACCTACCAAAAGACACAAGAACTGTTATTTAAGGGAAATACTGATATATATAAAATCAAGCAGTGTGTGTTTGTTCACTCACTGACAAGTCATGATTTATGAATCAAATCAACCCAAATAAGTAATGATTAAATTTATCAATAAAAGGAGGAAAATGAAGAAGATAGTGATGAAACCAAGAAAACAAAGAGTGGTAGATGTTGCATAAAAACTAACAAAATGGAGAAGAGATGCAAAAGACTATAAAACTAGCCGATAAAGTAATGGACATTATGACTTGGGGGAAATGGACATAAATTAAACAAACGTTGACACACCATATGATGAATGAAAAAGCAGAATAGAAAGAAAAAAAATCCTCGTTAGAGTTATGAGTATAAATGAATTGAGGTAAAAGTGTAAAACGATTTTGGCTTAAAAGCTGCAGGATTCATCTGAATCCCATAGCGCAGGTTCGACTCCTGCTTGTGAGTAGGCCAACGTGCGATGCCAGCCAGGATGCAAGATAAGATGTTGCTAAAATTGTTCATGACTAATAATTGCTAATATTGACAATGCAAAAATTACACACAATTACTATGAACAAAAAACCCATAAGCTCGCTAATCGCTATCAAGCATAAAGCATTCCAGTAGTGGTCTTAGTGGATTACGTATGCAAGAACAAACCTACAAGTTATGTTGTAGATTAACATGTGTTATACTATTTACAGAAACTTAAATATGAAACTAAATCTAATGCAAGCAAACAAGAACAGAGTGAGAACCCAAATTGGTGTACAAGATAATCATAGATAAAAAAAACAGTTACAACACAAGCTAATCAAGAACAAACCCCCAAACCCAAAGCCCAAAACCCATAAAAATCCAATCTTTAACTATGAAATCAAACAAGAACCCAAACATAATCAAACAAGAACCCAAACATACCAGATGGGTCTCACTCTAATCACCGAAACAGTCGAAAACTGAATTAAGTAAATACACCTCCAAATCTCCCAAACCCAAAAACAAGAGCAAGATATGAAATTGACTGACACCCAGTTGAGATTAGTAGATAAAGGAGGTACCTGAAAAGCCCAAGTTGGTTGAGGTCGAATGAATCAAATAGAAGACCTTCCCAACTCTTTTATCTTCTTGTTTTTGTAATCAACACGGATATATCACAATGTTGAAGTTGAAGCGGCTGCTGATTAGATGAAGGTGGTAAGAAAATGAATACAAGAGCTTTTCTTTGTTGACTTTAATTAATTAGTTTATTTTGAAGAAATCAAAACGAGGGGGATATGGCAAAGAAAGAAGAAAAAGAAACGACGGTGGAGGAAAAGAATTTTTTCCCAAAATGACCCTCTTTTTGAAAGTTTTTCCAGAACTGACCCGTTTTTTATAAAATTTTCATAAACGACCTACCCGCTTTTTGAAAAAGCGAGTTTGGTTAAAAATAACTCGCTTTTTCAGAAAGCGAGTGTTAAACTTTTAATTTTCGAAAGGTTAGACTCGCTTTTTGAAAAAGCGAGTTATTTTTAACTAAACCCGTTTTTTCAAAAAGCGCGGATGGTTATTTTGGTAAATATTTTCGAAAGTGGGTCAGCTTGGTAAATACTTTTAGAAAGTGAGTTAATTTGGTAAATAATTTCAGCAAGTGGGTCAGTTTGATAATAAATTCTTTCTATATCACATTGTCACTTCATCTTCTTTAGACTACTATATATGAAATCGTTTCTTTAGACTACTATATATGAAATCGTTTGTCAGGACTTTCTATATCACATTGTCACTTCATCTTCTTTGGTAATGATTTCATAAAGTTAGTAACTGTTTAGCAGTAGTCAAGAATATACATAACTTGACATTATTTCAGTATACACATAATTGATGTGTTTTAAGTTGTCGAGAATGAGCCCATAGATACTGTTGGATCATGTAGGCGAGACAACAAACACTAGAGGGGGGGTGAATAGTGTTAATAAAAAACTGTGGAAATTTTCTTCGGTACAGTCGACTGAAGTGATCAAATAACAGTAAATACAATAACTCGGTGCAGTCGACTTATAGATAAGGCAGGCGACTGATGATGCAATGACAGTACAAGTTATACGAGACTGATCAGTCGACTGATAGTGCAAGGAGTCGACTGTCCAGACAAGTTTTACAGAACTTATGAAAACAAAAGTAAATGCAAGATCAAGACAACCAATCACAGAGTACACAAGATATATCCTGGTTCGGTCCTCCCGACCTACATCCAGTCCCCAAGCAACCCACTTGAGATTTCCACTATTCTTGAAAAAGTTTACAAGAATACCCTACGGCGTTAAGACAACAACCTTGTCTAACCCGTAGTCCTTTCTCTCAACCAGAGAAAGCAGACCCACTCTACTACCAAGAGTGAAACAAACCGACTCTACAACCTAGAGTCAAAAACCACTCTCCAACTGAGAGCAAAATGAACAAGAAAAACTTTACAGTTAACCTATAGCCTTATTGGTGTATTGTGTTGTTGCACGTGGCTAAAAACAAGGTCGACTTCTATACCCAATCCAGAACAGAATCGTTGTTATACTGGACTGAATGTAGAGAACCAAAGAGTTTGAACTTGAAAGCTTTTTCTCAAATTTTTCACTTAGAATTTTCTCAAAGAGTGCTCGGATCTCAAAAAGTTGTTGTAAGATCTTTTCAGTGAGATCTGAACTCTATTTATAGAGTTAGATCTCCTGGACGTTGGGGGACAGTTATTCCAACTGTCAACCAACGGATCTTTAGCTTTTGATTTTGAAAAATCAATTTTTGTTGAGTTTTCTGTTTTCAAAAATTGATTTTTCAAAGATCCGTTGGTTGACAGTTGGAATAACTGTCCCCCAACGTCTAGGAGATCTAACTCTATAAATAGAGTTCAGATCTCACTGAAAAGATCTTACAACAACTTTTTGAGATCCGAGCACTCTTTGAGAAAATTCTAAGTGAAAAATTTGAGAAAAAGCTTTCAAGTTCAAACTCTTTGGTTCTCTACATTCAGTCCAGTATAACAACGATTCTGTTCTGGACTGGGTATAGAAGTCGACCTTGTTTTTAGCCACGTGCAACAACACAATACACCAACAAGGCTATAGGTTGACTGTAAAGTTTTTCTTGTTCATTTTGCTCTCAGTTGGAGAGTGGTTTTTGACTCTAGGTTGTAGAGTCGGTTTGTTTCACTCTTGGTAGTAGAGTGGGTCTGCTTTCTCTGGTTGAGAGAAAGGACTACGGGTTAGACAAGGTTGTTGTCTTAACGCCGTAGGGTATTCTTGTAAACTTTTTCAAGAATAGTGGAAATCTCAAGTGGGTTGCTTGGGGACTGGATGTAGGTCGGGAGGACCGAACCAGGATATATCTTGTGTACTCTGTGATTGGTTGTCTTGATCTTGCATTTACTTTTGTTTTCATAAGTTCTGTAAAACTTGTCTGGACAGTCGACTCTTTGCACTATCAGTCGACTGATCAGTCTCGTATAACTTGTACTGTCATTGCATCATCAGTCGCCTGCCTTATCTATAAGTCGACTGCACCGAGTTATTGTATTTACTGTTATTTGATCACTTCAGTCGACTGGTTCACAAACAAGTCGACTGTACCGAAGAAAATTTTCACAGTTTTTTATTAACACTATTCACCCCCCCTCTAGTGTTTGTTGTCTCGCCTACATGATCCAACAGTATCTATGGGCTCATTCTCGACAACTTAAAACACATCAATTATGTGTATACTGAAATAATGTCAAGTTATGTATATTCTTGACTACTGCTAAACAGTTACTAACTTTATAAAATCATTACCAAAGAAGATGAAGTGACAATATGATATAGAAAGTCCTGACAAACGATTTCATATATAGTAGTCTAAAGAAACGATTTCATATATAGTAGTCTAAAGAAGATGAAGTGACAATGTGATATAGAAAGAACTTATTATCAAACTGACCCACTTGCTGAAATTATTTACCAAACTAACTCACTTTCTAAAAGTATTTACCAAGCTGACCCACTTTCGAAAATATTTACCAAAATAACCATCCGCGCTTTTTGAAAAAGCGGGTTTAGTTAAAAATAACTCGCTTTTTCAAAAAGCGAGTCTAACCTTTCGAAAATTAAAAGTTTAACACTCGCTTTCTGAAAAAGCGAGTTATTTTTAACCAAACTCGCTTTTTCAAAAAGCGGGTGGGTCGTTTATGAAAATTTTATAAAAAACGGGTCAGTTCTGGAAAAACTTTCAAAAAGAGGGTCATTTTGGGAAAAAATTCGGAGGAAAATCAGACCGTTGGAAAAGTTGGGCTTTGTTTCCCGATATATTTTTTTTTATTTATTTAGACGCCCTTCGTAATTAATTATAGTGCATTAATTTGTGACTAGTAATCTACACCTATTTTGCATGTTTTAATAAATATATGGGTAAAAGGAATATGACACCTATTTTGCATGGTCTAATAAATTTATCGGTAAAAAAGATATGAGCAACTTGCACATTTAGTAAATGAGCAATTAATTATGTGGGATGCATGTGATACATTGTACAACTAACCCTTTTAAGGATTTTCTAATCACATGTATGCCACATTATTAATTGCTTATTTACAAAATGAGCAAGTTGCTCATACCCCTTTTTTCCTAAATATATTTGTTAAAGTAAATTATAAGACGTTATCTTGTCTCAAACCTGAGAATACTGCTTCCTTTCTGTTTCAATTTTTTTCTTTTCTTTTTTCTGGGATTTTACAAGACTTTTTCTAATTTGGGATTTTTTTGAAGGAAAATATGGTCAACTTATTTGAAAATACTCTAAAGTTTGCAATTTTTTATTGTAAAATACCTTGATCCGTATTTTGTTATCTGCAGTTGTACCGACACATCTCCAGTTCTGCGTAAGAAAGTTTTAAGATGAAAAAAATCTCTACCACTACAACTTAGAGCATCCACAGTGGTTTTCTATAATTCTCAGTTTGCCATTTTTTAGCAAACGAAGCCCTGCAGTGGTTTTTCATTTTGTCATTTTTTAGCAAACGACCTATATTCGTTTCTCATATTTGAGAAACAGAATAGCGATTCTCAAATTATAGAGGACGGGATATCATATCCCGTCTGATCTATTTTTATTAATTTTTTATTAAAAAAACACCTCTCAAACGGGAGATCATATCCCGTATCAATCAGACGGAATATGATATCCCGTCTGAGGGATGTTTTTTTTTTTTTTTTAAATGAACGGAGGTGATTGGTCGGAAAAAACAAAAAAAAAACAAAAAAAAACAAAATGGTCAGACGGGGAATGTTTCCCCGTCCACCAAAAAAGTCAAAAAGTCAAAAAGTAGGTTAGTTAGTAGGTTAGTAATTAATTAAGGTTAAAGTAGTTGTATAAGTAAGTTTAGTTATTATTATATTAATTAATTTATTTAATTAATATAGTTTAATAGTTAATAAGTAATTAACTATTTTAATTTAATTTCAAAACGTCAGACGGTATATCATATACCGTCCCACTCAATTTTGACAAACAGTATAGCAAACGACCACTGCAGCGATCGCTTCTATTTGCTATTACTGTAGCAGCCATTTTTTGGCAAATGAGAAACACCACTGTGGATGCTCTTAGTAGTTTTTTTTTTGATGACGTGGATAGAGTCATAAGACTCCAACCCAAGAAACAAATAAATAGAATGAAGTAATAGATATAGGACATTTTACACGTTGTAAAACGGAAAAAAAAGACAGCGTACAAAGAAAACCACTGAGCAAAATAGCATCAATAAAGGTAATTGCCCAAAAAATACAGAAACAAACAAAACAAACAAGAGCAGCAGCCAACAAACAAAACAAATAAAGGACTCGCAGATCAGGCAAAAGGCGCCAAGAGCAAATGGCGATGACTGCTGCTGCTGCAACCGAAGAACTTAATAGGTCGAGTTGTGTATTTTGTAGACAATCCAGCTTAATTAACTAATCTCAACTACACTTTTTAAAGTAAGTTATATTAACAATTAATTTCTAATTAATAAGTCAATTAGCAAAATATTTTCAAACTTTAAATTTATTTACGATATAATTATTTATGAAAGTATCGTTCATAAAAAATAAATATAGATCGTATTGAAAATAATTGATGAAGAGTTGGAGCTTGAAAAAAAAAACGTGCATCACACTTTTAAATTACTAGTAGAGATACAAAGGATGAGGCGTCTTGGTTATTCACATCCGCTATTATGTTTGTTTGATATTGATAGCTAAAGAATATTTTAAGGTATTTGCAAACTCTTTCAAATACTTGGAGAGATTATATGATTAATATTTGTTACGATTTCTAATGCACCATCAACCTTGTTATTAATTGTAAACTTATTTTGGCATTGTACATGCAATGGGAAGAAACAAACGTGTATAAGTTAATTTCCTACATTTAAATTGGTCAGTAAGATCAATATCAATTTCACTGTACTATAAACTTGTCAAAAAGTTAAGAAGTTTTAAAATCTAGTATGTTTGACAAAATCTAATGCATAATATACAGATAAACGGAAGAATGTTTCTTTATCACATGTAAAATATTTTGACCAAAATTACCAATTAAACAATGAAATGGATAAGTGTAGTTGCAAGTGAGCTTAAAATTTGCGGCTTTATGTATGATCATTCATTGTTCAGAGTCGAGCAAGTTATAAGGCATTGGTGTGAGCACAACTCAATCTCCCGTTCTTCTTCTTCACTGACAAAAAAGTTTATCACTAAACCTTAGTGACACGCACATACGTTGTTTAGGCTATGTTTGAATACAACAGGCAGATAATTATAACTGAATACTAAGTGGAGGTAGAGAATGCAACCTATAGTTTACTTAGGCTAAATTTGAAGAAAAAAACCCTTGAACTATGGTCTTTATGCAGAAAACCCCACTGACCTTTATGGTCCAAGAAACAGACTAGTTTAACTTACTCTACTATGGAGTCTGAGTTAGTTGGTCTAGCTGCGGCTAATGAGGAGGCAAGCTGGTTGAGGAACCTCTTGTCTTACATTCCTTCATGGAGTAGGTCTATACCTCCGATCTTAATCCACTCAGATAGTACTGCTGCCATAGCTAAAGTATAAAATGCTTACTATAACGGTAAGAGATTAGCGATTCATCGCAAGCACAGCATGGTGAGAGAGCTCCTCACGTCTGGTGCTGTTACTGTGGATTTTGTGAGATCGAAAAGTAACCTTACAGATCCTTTGACGAAAGGATTGTCTCGAGACAAAGTTTGGAACATATCGATAAGGATGAGACTGAAGTCCATTTAGGTCACAATTGGTGGGAACCCAACCTATACGACTGGAGATCCCAAGACATAGGTTCAATGGGAAAAACAAGCCACACTGTGATTGGAATTATGCAACCCAAAAGCTTACCACTCCTTAGTCCATCCTGATGTGTATGTGCATGATGTCTTGTAACGTTAGTAAGGATGAGCTTGGCTCTTAATGAGCTCTATATCTCTAAATGAGAGGAGTGCCTAGCTATAATAGTACTCTTGACAGACTCACTGGGGTGATTGTGAAGTGTGGCCGCTTCTATGAGAATGGGGTTGATTCTCTAAAACATTTACCTATACTGGGATAAGCACAATCCCGGAATGTGCTGGTATTTAAGAACTTGCACCTGGTAGAATCACGTGTGGTTTTCCATCACTATGTAAAAATGGGTAATGAGGTCAAGATTTAAGATCGCTCATTATTCTTGCATTTTGGGGACTGTCCACAATGTAAGGTTCAAGTCTTCGGACACCTTACTTATGTATGGTTCTATATGTAACCCCTGTTTCCCTAAAAATATATTTTCTGTGTATTTTCAGTATTTCAAATTTTTGTAAATTATTCTTTTCGGCTTTCAATTTTTTTTGTCAAATTGTATTATTGGATCTCTTATTAAAATATATTTTCGATCAATAAATTTATTTGCAACTATTTCCATGATTTTCATATTGTAGCACAATTCTTACTATTATTACTCTTATTATTATTATTGTTATTAGTATTTTTGTTCTTATTAATATTTTTGACTAGTTACTAAAAATCCACTTTTATCTACTAACCATATTCGTTGTATTTTAAATAAATCCTATTTTGTAATATAAATTACAAAATTTTATAAATTATATTTTATTAAATATTTTTACTCTTCTTATTGGTTTTCTATTAAACCCATTTTAGCTCATTTCCAAAACCCATTATAAAACTCATACCCAAAACCCATCTAAACCCATTTTAATCCTATACCCAAAACCCTATAACCCTATCTATATAAACACCATATACCCTAAAACTTAACCCTAACCCTAACCCCATTACAGTGTTAACCTAATCTTCTACAGCAGCCGCCAACTCTTCCCCCTACCTCTCGTCATCTCCATCTCCTATCCGAGCCATCGTCACCCATCCACCCAATTCCCCTCGACCTCTGCTCCGACCACCATCATCGCCGCATCACCCTCGTCTCCATCATTCATTCACCAACGCCATCGCCTCCGCCATTACCCCAACTCCCAAACCCATCGTCTTCTTCAACCTCGCAACCACCATCCCCGTCGCCACCTTCATCGCCTATCCAAACCCATCGCCACCGCATCGCCCTTACCCCCCTCATTGCCTCGCCCAAGCCTGAATCTCCGAAGCCAATGCATGTCATTCTTCGCTCCCCTATTTTCGTACCCAAGAACAGAGCATCGCCCCCTTCAATGCCACTGTCGCCCCGTCGACTGCTCCCCAGTCGCAGTCCTCGACGTCGCGCCGCCTGTCGCCGACATAGTCGCGCAATCATCGCCGTCAGCCAGCCGCCGCCGCAGTTCTCTTTCTCTCCCTGTCTGGCATTGAGAAGAAGGAGAAGAAGGAAGGAGGAGAAGTGTTTTGAACTCCAGTCACTGGATCTCATCAAGATCTGTGCCACTTCTTGATCTGATCTGATCTTCACCATTGGATTGCTTCTCAGCCGTTGCCCATCTTGATCTTGATCATTTCATCAAGTTCGGTGCCGATCGTGTTATCCATCTGATTTATCGACTACTCCCCCAAGGCGAGTATTCTTCTTGTACAAATTATTGTTCCAGTACAAGCGTTTAATTGAAAATACTACAAATAGATCGTAGTTGTGACTCCTCCTTCTCTTATCGTTTGTTGATCTTAAATTATCCCTTATCGATTCCATAATCTTAAGAGTCACAACCCTTCGTTGATACATTTACAAACTAGTTGAACCTTTTATCCCCTAATTACTTGAACATGAACCCTTTGACTTGTAGATGTGAGTTGTATGATGTATTGTGTTCATCTTACATTCTTTAGAGTTGATAAATACATGTGACTTACTGATTTGATCCCCAATGCATCCGTATTTGTATCGTACACTAATCTAGACTGATAATAGTCATTTATCATGAAACTTGTATATAAAAGAAATTTACACTTGCTGCTATTCTTGTCTTTACTTGCTGTTTCGACCCCTATAAAACCAAAATCTGAACTTGAGCCCTGAATATAAAATATAGCCCTAAGTGTCTAATCTTCAATAACATCCAGAATTTTCAAATTCCGTGTTAAGGTCTAGGAGATATCGCAGTTTTACTGCTGCTGTGTCGGTAGTGGCAGATTCACAAAAACTACTACACCTTTTTAGTTTACAATTATTTTAACTATGCTACCAGTAAGTAAATGACCTAAAATTTTTGCATGCTGATACTGGACACCCTAGAGAACATTTTCTAATTTTCTCAGAATTAATTAATAATGTTTCAACCCTGTTTCATATGTATAAACGCAGTTTTACAAATTCTGGCTGAACAAAAATGCTGTATAGTTTGCTGTTTTGACACATGTTACCACAATTTTTATATACCTTAATTATATGTGTTGGAACCGGACAGGAGTATAGTTTCTAGATCTTCTGACACTACCACATTTTCTATTTTGTAGCAACAGGAATCGCAGTTTTGGTACAACAATATCGCGCTGTCCAGATATGAGATTTTCGTTGTTCTTGATATTTTGATTTGTTTTGACCTTCGAACATGTATCCTACCTAGCATAGACTTGTTCCATATTCTTGATTATGTTTACTTGACTTGTTTCACACACTTCATGCTTGCTTTTTGATAATAATAAATAATAAGCCATGGTTAAGGGAAAGACCATAGTAGTGGACAATATAGGTAAGTGTATTCGGGAAGGGGCTCATGTTTTCCACTTGATATATGCCTCATGAACTAGTATATTATTATTCGATTCATGAACTAGTATATTATATAATTTATGAACTAGTATATTATTATCTGATTCATGAACTAGTATATTAATTGATTTATGAACTAGTATGTAGTTAATTCATAACTTGTCTTGCTATGACTTGACATATGGACTAGTTATATGATTACCCGATTCATGAGCATGGCTTGCTTGATACTTGATACCTGAATACACAGCCCTATAAACTCCACCACTAGGCCTAAACGAAATTGCATTGACTGTAGCAACCATGTAGTAAAAGTATGGATGCATGAAGTGCTACCTAGATAGTAATAAATACAAGACTTGACACATGATACTTGAACTTGACACATGCTTACTTGATACTTGATTACATGATACATGAGACTTGATTCTTGTACTTGACAACTTGACACATCAGACTTGTTACTTGTTACTCGACACTTGTACGTGATACTTATTACTTGATGCTTGATACCATTACATGTTCACTAGCCACTTATTTTACTACTAGTACTTGTTGCCTAACCTTGTCACTTGAGTTGTCTTTCTTGCTAGCTAGTTTCTCGAATCCCCACTAGTCATTGCATCCCTATTACATTCTTGATTTCAAATCTTGTTCCATACTTCTTGTACTTGTTTTACTATTTGCGGCCCTAACTTACACTAAGAACGTTTATCTTGTTTTTCTTATTTTTTTCTCCTTTTTATATTTATATATAAAGACTTTGAAGACGTGTTGCCTACTGGAATTGGTGAGCAGACATTCTAGACTTCGCTTGGAGTAAGGACTTGCTTAGATATTTTGTTTTCTTGAGTTATTTATTTCTTGTTACTTAAAACCTTGTAACGGGCTATGTTCCCAAGTTTTATATTTTAATCCAGAGTTGAAAACTATTTGGGATATTATCAATTGTTTCAATTATTTTCTGTTGCTTAATAAATTATTTATGCATGCGTGGTTGTGTACATTTTGTTATATTCTTGTTATGATGCTGAGTCGATCCTACAGCTCATGAATGATGAAAATCATTTGCTGGGCTTTGTCACGCACTCGTATTCCGTATTTTTTGGGAAGCGGGGCGTGACAGGATTTTTAGTTGTATCAGAGCTCAGGTTTGACTAATGTGTTAGTTTGTAACACCCCACTTTTTATTTTAATTAAAAATGCATTTTTATTTTTTGCACGTATGATGCACGTGCAAATTTTTATTCTCATTTGTTTGTTCTCATTTTACCATTTTTAACATGCATTAGTTCTATTTAGCCTTTCTTTGATCCATGGACCTATAGTATAAAATCTAGCCCATTAGGAGGGGAGCCCACTAGGTAATTAAATAAATTAATTAGTAATAAGCCAATGTAGCAAGCCCACCTTTAAGATCACATTTTTAGTTAACCATGCACTAATACATGACAAGTTACAAATGTTAGTATACATTTAGAGTTATAGAAATGTATGCATATTTGTTTATGCATGTGTGCATGCATACACAAATGTATTTGGACCTAATTGAGGGCAAGGGGGAGGCCGCTTTTTGGCAAGGGAGAGGAAGAGGTGGAGTTTAGTTCATGAAGAGTGGGGAGATGAAGGGTAGTAGGTTTTACGAGTTAGGAAAGTAAAGGGTCATATGTATTAATTTGGAGAGTTATTAGGGTGGTTTTTATGCATAAAGAACCCTCCCAAAATCCTATAAATAGAACCCTATTCCCCACACTTCTCTTGCACCAAAACAAAATCAAAAGAGAAAGAAAAGAAAAGAAAGTAAGAAAGGAAAAGAAAGAGAGTAATAGTTCTTTTGCTTTGGAGAAGAAGCTTGTTAGGAGAACAAGCTTGCTAGGAGAAGGAAGCCATTGCTAGAAGTCATCTTGGAGCTAGAAGTAGTGCCACATTCTTTCCTTTCAATTTGTTCAAGCTTCACATAAGGTGGGTGATCTCCTTATTTTCTAATGTAGAATATTTGCATGCTTAAGATAAGAATTATAAGAAGAATGTTGATATGAATAGATAGATTCATGTTAGTATAGAATGATGTGTTGTTGTTGTGATTAAGTAGAAAATGAAAAGATACCATGCTAAGTAAAGAGAAAAATTACTTGATGTTATGAACCATACTAATATGTTTGCATAATCTTGTATTTACAATAGTGTTAACATATGAGAATAATTTCGATGTGAAATTTATGAATGAAAATCATGCTAGTAAAATAGGATGTGAAAGTAGTTTTATGACAAACACCATGTTAATGAAAAAAAAAAAGAATTCTTGTATAAACCATGTTAGTAAGTTGCAAAATTTTGTGTTTATAATATTGTTGACCACATTAGGTTTTATCATTAAGAAAGAAGAAAGAATGAAATTTTGTTAGTTTATAATGTGTCGACATATGTAGGTTCTATTTTTAAAAGAATGAGAACTATTGCATGGAAAAGCATCTTTATTCAAAAATATCCGTTATAAAATGTAATTTATGTCGAAATGAGATTATAACCAATTGGCATGGACACTAGTTTCCTTTCTTTTGAAAGATTTAGTTTCTTAAAGAAAAATCTAAGTTTTGCGGAAAAAATGAGAAAAGGGATTTTTTTTTAAATAAGTGAAAAATAGTATTTTAATGAATTGAAAATTTTATTGGTTACTATCTTTTATCTAATATCAAGGAAAAGTTTATTTCTAAAATTTTTAGAAAGATTTTGATATTTTGAATAAAAACATTTTATGGAAAAAGAAACACTTTATGGATAGTTGAACAAAAGAATATTTGTGCTTTTTCTAAATAGAAAATACACATAGACGTACTGGTTAGCCACCGCAGACAAAATACTGTTGTGATAGGTCTCGGGTTCGAAACTTGATAGTCACATCTTTCTTTTATTTCTCTTTTTATAATTTCCGAAAATAGAATCAATATATGAAGATTTCGGCTTAGAATAATGACACCAAAGTCCAGTGGACTTATTGGCTAGTCGGATTTGGGTCTGGGGTTTGACCGGGTTTGACCAGAGAGGCCGGTTTCAAAACCTGAGCTTCTTGATCTTTTTTTTAAAACTCCTTTTGCATATATTAAGAAATGAATGAAAGAAATCTTAGAATACCAATATAAAATTGGAAATAAAAGTTCTATTTTTCCTATAAAATGAGTTGGAACCGACTAAAATTAGTTTCAAGATTTTTTTTTATAATTGAGACTCTAAAAAGGAAAGTATGAGATAGAAAGTAAGTAAAGATTTAAGTTTTACTAATAAGAAAGGTATGATTTTTAATAAAGAATAAAAGGAATATATTGTGTGAATTATTTTACTCTTGATAAGATTGTATTTGATTGTTTGAAGATATTTCATGAATTTAAAATTGTAAATGGGATTATGATTGTTGTGATTCATGAATGAACTATGAACAAATAAGAGAACCATGAATAATGTTTAATGAGACATGGAACAAATTATGGATAAATTAGAGACATGAGTATAACAAGTTAAGACATTTGATTATTGAGGGTATGAATACCCATGACGCTTGTACATGAAAACTGAGAGTTAGAGTTAGTGAAACCTTATTACCGGCATTATTGAAACAAAGGATGTTGAGATGTGATTTTTGATAATGTGGCCATGAAGCCATCTTGATGAAAGTTGATTAAGTCCGGTAGAAGGCAAAAACTAATTCTAGGTTGGAAAATTATTCATGTCTAGAAATAAAGTAAGTAGGCACTTAAGTGAAGACGTAGTAAACCTGGGCAAACGAAAGTGGGGTGCTCTATATAGTCGGCGGTGGACTCCGAGGCTATATACCCAGTTGGTGGACTGAGATTGCTCCGTGGGAGACGGGTTTTTTTATTTAAATCCGGGACTATGAGGACGGGTCAGCGGTGAACTTTGGGATCTTGAGTAGTTGGGCGGATAGTTTTGTTTGCCGTCTCCAATGTATATACGTATACCGGGCTAGAGGGTCACTTGCGGGATGATTCGCACGATGTGGGATCTGTGATAACAGTCAGCGGTGGACTCCGGGGCTGGGATTCAAATTCGTGGAATGATCTGAACCTTATTTTATTACCGGGTAGTTATCATGGCGAGAGATCAAGCCTTTTATTATGGAGTACGTAGGCGCTTGCCCTCGGACCTATGTAGTATGGGATGCATAGAATCCGAACAAGTGTGCATTAGTGTCATCCTAGTATAGAATTGTGTGCATTAGGCATTAAGGCATGACATACACTTACATGTTTAGCGTAATCACATTAACACTTTATTATTCATTCAACTGTTGTGTTTTTATTAAAGTAATGAGATCGTTATATGTACGGATAGAGAGGATCGCCAAATATAAAATTTTGTCAGTTGTAAGTAACTGAGGTGCCCACAGATTAATATGCAGGTAATGGACTATTCTTGAAGGAGTAAAGATAATAAGATGCAATCGATGACTCAACTTATGAAGTTGTACAAGTTATATTTCGTTTTCAAATGTTGTAATTTGTATTTCTTCCGCTGTGTAAAGACCAAATGTAAATAAACTCTGATGTACTGTTGAAAAAGTTTTTAATTTCCTTGTAAAATTGTACGAAGTGAAGTAAAGATCCTATAAAATTTCGAATTCGGTCTTATTTGGAATTCGGGGCGTTACATAGTTTGACTAACACATTAGACATACTTGACTCAGTCAGGATTAACTCAGCATTAAACAGGCCATGCAAACACATGAACAATTTGATAATCAACTCGATCTGGAGACTAGTCTTATCCCATTCATTTTGATCCCTTCATATTCAATTTCTTGATTCCTTGTTTTCTTCCATCTTTTTTTTCAGTCGTCCTGATTTGTTGATTCCATATTGGGTATAAATTTATTATTTCCGTACCCATGTTCTTTTGATTCCGGTGCAAGCAATCTCTTATTTTTGCTTGCCTCGTTGATCCCTTTTTATTTTAGCTCGTGTACCATTCATTGCTTTCCATTTATCTTCATTTATTGATTTATTTTGAGTATCATGCTAGTTATTCTTTTCCTGCCATATTCTCTTCAAATTCTGCATGTTCCCCCCTCGTTCCTCTTCCTTTATATTCAATTTTTTGATTTCTTATTTTCTTTCGTTCCTTGTAGTCATCCTCCTTTGTTGACTCTTTATTGAGTATAAAATTCATTCTTTTCCTGCCTATATTTTCTTTATATATATATATATATATATATTTGAATATTTGTGTATTTCGATTATTATTTGTTATATTTTGGGACCTTCTATAAAATTGTTTTCTAAAACGAAAATTTTGTTATTTCGAATAACTGTGTATTTTAATATCACAAATTTCAAAACGTAACTTCATACTTAAATTGAGCAATCAATATCTAAGTACGTGTGGGAGATGGCATCATCTCGTTCATCGTTTTGTTGCAACTGGATGTCGAAATGGCAAACATGCAACTAGACGTCAATGGAGGCAAATTGCAACTGGATATCGGGGAGGCAAATGTGCAACCGAATATCCAGATGGCAACCTGCAACCTGATGTCGTGGAGGCAAACCTGCAACTTGATGTCGAGAAGGCAAGTCTACAGATGAATATAAATGAGTCGAACCCACATCAAAGAATTTCTACTATTATTATTATTGTTTTCCTTATTATTATTAGTATCATTATTATTATTGTTATTACTATTACTATTATTATTATTGTATTACTTTTTTTACTATATTATTATTGTTGTTAATATTGAATTACTTTCACAAAAAGTATGAACCCCAAATTATATTCTGTCTTACATTATTATCCTTACCGGTATTGTTAATATTTTTATTATTATTATTATTATTATTATTATTATTATTATTATTATTATTATTACCAGTATGATTATGATTATGTTGGATCCTGTAGGCGAGGCAACAAACACTAGAGGGGGGGTGAATAGTGTTTATAAAAAATTAAATTGCGGAATAGAGATTTTTTTTTTCTGTGCAGTCGACTTAAGGAATAAATCAGTCGACTAAATTAACCAAATGAAAAAGTTATTTAAACAAGTCAGTAAAGTCGACTTAGAGTTGAGACAGTCGACTTAACATACAATTAATCTTTAGAGTATACGAGTCTGACCAGACGACTTATCAAGTACTCAGTCGACTCTCCAGACAAGTTTCACAGTAAAAATACAAACTGGGAAATTTGAAATGCAAGTAGAGAGATACAACCACAGAGTTCACACGATGTATCCTGGTTCGGTCCTTCCGACCTACATCCAGTCCCCAAGCAACCCACTTGAGATTTCCACTATTCTTGAAAAAGTTTACAAGAATACCCTACGACGTTCACACAACAACCTGTCTAACCCGTAGTCCTTTCTCTCAACCAGAGAAAGCAACCCACTCTTCCACCAAGAGTGACAAACCTGACTCTACACCCTAGAGTCCTACTCTCCAACCGAGAGGAAAAGAGAAAAAACAATAAAAATTGTTTACAATCAACCTATAGCCTTGTTTGTGATTTGTGATATAGTACGTGGCTAAATGGTTGACTTCTATATCCAGTCCAGAACAGAATCAAATGTTATACTCGACTGAAGACAGAGAACCAAGTCTTAGTGAATTAAAAGCTTTTGTCTCTTGAAAATGTAAAACTTAAAATCTCAAAAATAATTGGAGTATTGTTAACTTTTTACAGTGGATTCTAACCTCTATTTATAGAGTTAGATACACTGGACGTTGGGAAACAGTTGCTCCAACTGTCATCCAACGGAAAAAATGATTTGAATTTGAAAAAGCGATTTTAACAACAGAAAACTGTCAAACGCACTTGATCAGTCGACTGGGTTGCCATAATGAGTCGACTGGTCAGAGTTTGAATAAGATTAGGCAGTTTTGTACAAACTCAGTCGACTGGAACAAGTAGCAGTCAACTGGTACTCAACAGCTAATCTAGTTCAAGCTGTTTTGACTTTTGGTTTTGAAAACACACATTTAGAATGAGTTATATGTGAGTGTATGTGTGTGTGATAAGGCCGTACATCATTCTAAGACTCAAAATAAAAAAATATTACATTTGTTTACAAGACATAAAAATAAATGACTTTTGAATTATAGGTCTTGACTTGAGTCTTGAGTGAAGCCATTGTCTTTATCCAGAGCTTGTGCTTGTTCATTTGTTCAGCTGTATAGAAATGAGGCCTTTGTGTATACAACCTGCAATTATATAGTATAGCACAGATACATGTTGCAGTGTGTTGTAATCATCAAAATCAAGAATCAACATTCTCCCCCTTTTTGATGATGACAACACAATAGCTGATAATAACAAAAGATAACACAAGCATACAATCATTGATATGCTCCCCCTATTAAACGCACACAATGCATAAGCACAAATCATCACAAAACTTATAGCCTCATAAAAAATATATCATATCAGTCGACTTGAACAAGGAATCAGTCGACTTAACAGAACTAACAAAAAAACATACACAAATATGAGGTTTTTTCTCCCCCTTTGTCATCAACAAAAAGACACAAGAGAATAACGGAATAACTTTGTGGTACAAAAATAACGAAGTCTTACAAAAGTAACAACATAGAAAAATGCAAGACAGAAAATACAGAGTAAAGAAAACAAAAATCAGCAATCTTCATCTTCGTCGTCGTCATCAACATCTTGAGATGGAGGTGGAAATTGAGTGGTAAATAACTGAGTCAGATGGGAGATTTTGGAATCAAGGGAATCAATATGGGAGTCAAGGGTATCTTGACGATCCATGAGATAGTTAACAACATGATATAGACTACGTGGATCATCAAAATCAGCACGGGGACGAGAAGAGCTGGAGGCTAAGGATGGTCTAGCAGAAGTTGCTAAAGGAACTTGGGTTTGGGGAGTAGGCCTAGGGGAATATCTAGGTGAAGGATCAAGAAGCTTCATTCGTGCTAGACTGGCACGATCGAAGCACTCATAATGCTTAACAACATTGGTCTCGAAGTCAAGATCAATATCATAAGCAAGGAAGACACGAGTGAGGAGACCACCAAAAGGTAGAAAGTGAGTATGAGACTTGTGGAGTCTAGAGAAGATGACACGACCCCAATTGATATTTATTTTACCAAAAATTGCATAAACCGCTTGTTGCAATTCCATGGAATACTGATCAAAACTTCCTATTTTGGGAAGAATATTATATGATAGTATTCTTGCAACAAGTTTTGCAATAGGTGTGATTGATTTATTAAACATGGGGGGTCCATGATTTGGCAAAAAAGATTTTAAATAAAATAGATGCATCATCTAAAATGATCTCACCTAAATCAAGTCCTTCATCATCAATATCCATAATTAGATTAATTCTCTCGGATGTGAGTTTAATCTTCTTATTTTTCACAGAAGAATAAACAATAACTTCTCCTTCATCCGATTGAACTACTCTCATATTGGTATTAAAAAGATAAATGAGTTGTGGGTAGTAGTTAGGTTGATTTTCCAAGGATAAAAAGTCATAAAGACTGCAATTTTGAAATAGGGAAATAAGATTGAACCTATCTAGATCATTGAAATTTACAAATCTACCCGGAAAAATGAGAATGTACAAATAATATACCATTTTTCAAGGAGATCAGGACTCCTAAGATACTGAGAATAGTCCTTAGAAGAAGAACTATCATCTACATGGGAGGTCTTAGATCTTTTCGGTGCCATTAAATAGAAGAAAAGGGAAGAGAGTATACCAACAAAGAGAAGGGAATCAAAGAGCAAATGAAGTTGGAAATCAGCAGCTCCAAACAGCAGATCCGGCAGTCAACTTCTGGATCTAGCTCTTTCTCCTTAGGGTTTCAGATCTGGAAATTGGGTAAAAGTGAAAGTGAAAGATTGGAGGCAGTGAAGAGGGTTTTTAACAGAATCAGACGGCTAGGATTGAGAGTAAATGAGATCAACGGCTCAAAAGAAGTCAAGAATGAGTCAAAGGATAAATATTGTCTCAAAAACTGTGTGACGATTCGAAGTTGAAGACATACTGATTCGCGTCAGTCGACTGATATTAAGGGACAGTCGACTTAGTCGAGAGAAAAATAAATAATTATAACAACTGATCAGTCGACTTGGTAAAAGTTCAGTCGACTGGTCAGAGAAGAAAATAAGTATAAAAAGATACGGGACAGTCGACCGAACAGCATATACAAGTCGACTTAAAAGAAACATTTTCAACAAATATCAAGAAAATTACATATCCCTACTTCTCTTCTTAAAGTAATAAAATTATCTTCTTTAAGGGGTTTTGTAAAGATATTAGCTACTTGTTTATCAGTAGAGATAAAGTCTAAAGATATGTCTCCTTTTAAAACATGATCACGTAGAAAATGATGTCGAATATCAATATGTTTCGTACGTGAATGTTGAACCTGATTTTTAGATAAGTTAATTGCACTGGTATTATCACACATTATTGAAGGTTTTTCAAAAGAAATACCATAATCTAATAGGGTTTATTTCATCCACAAAATTTGTGCACATGCCAAACTTGCAGCGATATATTCAGCTTTTGTAGTAGATAGGGATACCGAATTTTGCTTTTTACTGCACCAAGAAACTAGTGAATGTCCCAAAAAGTGACATGTCCCACTAGTACTCTTGCGATCAGTTTTACTACCAGCAAAATCAGCATCACTGTACGACAAAAGTTGGAAATTATCAGTATGTGGATAAAATAGACCATAATCAGATGTGCATTTAATATATCTTAAAATTCGTTTTACAGCTTTTAAATGAGATTCTTTAGGACTAGATTGATATCTAGCACACAAACATACACTGAACATAATATCTGGTCTACTAGCAGTTATATATAAAAGTGAGCCAATCATACCTCGATAGAGTTTTTGATCGACACTCTTACCTAATATATCTTTGTCAAGGGTAGTGGTAGTAGCCATATGTGTGGATTTACTACTTGTACTATCCATGTTAAACCGTTTGAGTAATTCCTTTGCATATTTTCTGTAACCCCTGTTTCCATTAATTTGAATTTTCAAGTATTTTTCCGTATTTAAATTAAACTATTCTCTTTTAATTTAATATGTTATTCAAACTATTTTGTATAGCCCAATATTTGACTACTCAACTATTTTAATATGTGAAATATTTTGGAACCCAATTTTTATTATAAGCCCAGTAATTTAAATTTAACCAAATAGTCTAATTATTTATTTAAGCCCAAATTCTATATTTAAATAATTAAATTGTTTGAGCCCGTGGACCAAGCCCACCTCCTATTGGGTATTGATCCGCTAACCCAAACCCAAACTTCATTGTTGACCAGATCCAACAATCAATCCCCAAAATTTCTCTCCCAAAATTTCTCCCGTAACCCCCAATTAATATTCCTATTAATCTGCATTCCAATCTGTTATTTGACCCCGTAACCCTCTCCCCTATTCTCTTTCCCCATCCCCCTATTATCTCTCTCTCTCTCCCTTCTCTGATTAAAACCAAACAAACCCAAACAAACCCAAACAAACAAATCAAAACCAACAAAAACAAAACCCATTCTCTTCTCCTTCTCCCGCTCACTCCCTCCCTTCGTTCGTCTTCAACCCAAAATCGAACCCCGAACCCAATCCCATCTCCGATCGCCTCTCCGTTCGCCTCGCCTCAACAACCTCGCCATTGCCACCCCCTTCCCCCGTCTTCCTCCTTCGACCTCTCCCCCTCCACTGTATCGCACCACAACTCAACCCATCACCTTCACCACCGCCCTCGCCTCGCCACCCCATCCCCTTCCTCGTCGTCATCACCTCTGTCCCTCGCCCAACCTCTCGCTCGACCGAACCCAACTTCCCATTGCCGCTGAACCCATCCCTTTACCATCCACTTCGTCGAACCCATTCCCGAAGCTCACCGCCGCCATTTCTCCACTAGCCGTGCATCCCTCAACATCCTCCGGAGAACCCCTACGTTGCCTCATCGTCATCTAAGCCCCATCGGAGGCCATTTAGTCGCTGTCGTCGCTCCTCTATTTTGAAGGGAAAACAGAGCCGCCATCAAGCCGGCGTTGCGTCGCTTCCCGACCAACCGCCACCGCCGCGGTGGTCATCTTCGTCCTTGCCGCAACCTTCGCCGTCGTCCCGTGTGCCTCCAGTCGCCGCTAGCCCCCGGACACTCTCTCTCCTTGCCGAGGAAGAAGGAGATTGCCCATAGGTTGGTTTCCCTGTTTGGTGTTGAGTGTGACTGGATCCCAAAATGGTGTTCGTTGTTCTGAGCTTGGATCCGGTGTGCGGGAGGATCTGATTGGTGGGTTTTGCTGTTCAGCGTTGTGTTCACAGCGGATCGCTTTTGCCGTTTGCTGTTCTGGATGGATCTGGTGTGGGGGATTGTCGCTCTTACTGTTAATTCTTCGCACGGTCTTCGCACGTGCTTTTAGGAGTTTTCGCCGGAGTTTTTCGAGCCGCTTTCCTCAATTCTCGGATCTAATCGTCTTCATCCAATCAAGGCAAGTATCTCTTGTACAATTTTTTTTGTTCTAGTACAAGCCCTCGTAAAAATACCGCAAGTATATTATTTTTGACTCCAATTCGCATTCATAAGTCGAATTGATACCCGTTTCCATTCCTAATCCGTCGATCCTGTATTCGCATATGATCGTGAATACTTTGCTATCCTATGCATGACACGAACACAAAAATAAATACATATGTAATTTTAGGGATTATACACATTGATGTGAATGACTATTTTACCCTTGTTAATAATTTAAGTGTTTATATTACCCCTTAATTTCTGATTTAGTTTTATACATGTAATTAGTCACTTATAGTTGCAATGTTATTTTAGATGACCCTAAAATATTATGGACCCATATATGAAATAATAAAATAAACCCATATATGTATTAATAAATTATACCCAATTATGACATTAAACTGCATGTTTCACATCTCCTTACTTAGAACATATTGCATGCCATATTCCTGGATGTTCCCTGTCCATATCTTGACTTTGTCCTCATTGCATTATGATTGTGTTAATAAAAATAATTAATTTAACAAGCCGGGGTATAAGGGAAAGATTTGGGCAATATAGAAGAGCGTACTCGGACGGGAGCTCGTGGTTTCCCGATGCAAGTTGCAACTTACAAGTTACAAGATTGCAAATGACAAGTTTACAAGTTTCACGTTACAAGTTTACACTCTACATGTTTCACGTTACAAGTTTGCACGTATCTTGATACAATATTGAATGTACATGTTTTTCCCAAGTACGTGACCTATAAAACCCACCACTAAATCTAAACGAAATTGTATTGACTGTAGCAACCATGTAGTAAAAAGATGGATGCATGAAGTGCTACCTAGATAGAATCAAACATTAGACATAAGATTAACACGTGCATTTGCATGATCCAATTACATATTACATGTTCATGTTGATTCGATACTTGTTTACTTGTTTTATATGCCACTTGTTTCATAATGCCTTGTTCATACCATGTTTACATATTACATTTCCCTTACTCTTGATTCCTTGCTCTTTCCTATTTTTCTTTTGTCTTATTTTTTGTTCCTGTTTCCCTTAGCTTGTACCCCCTTGCGGCCCGTAACTTGTATTAACGGGTCTTCTTGTTTCTCTTTCCTTTTCTTTTATTATAATATACTTGCAGGCCCAAATGGAGAGTTACCAGATGGTGTTGCTGACCAAGTGTTCTAGTTTATCATTATTATGTTATCTTTAGTTGTATTTTATTTCTTGCAACTATTTATTGTAATCCGGGCTTGTTTGACCCGTAACTATTATATTTCCCAGTTGTTGGTTATTTTTATGGACTATGTCATGAATTTTCATTATTACATTGTGATTTACATGCCTGCGTGGATTGTTTTATTATCTTGTTGTTGAGTTTACTTGTACAGCTTATGAATGGTGTGTTCGCACCATTCGCTGGGCCTTAGTCTCGCGCCCGTATTTCCGTGTTTTGGGAAGCGGGGCGTGACATTTTCCTTGATTAATAAATATGCCATTTGAAGACTGTTTAATTTGTAGTCCAAGGAAATAATTGAGTTCACCCATGTGACTCATCTCAAACTCGTTTTTCATGGTGTTAGCAAACTCTTGACATAGATTATTATTAGTAGAACCAAAAATTATATCATCAAAATATATTTGTATGATTAAAATATCATTCTTAATTCTCTTAATAAACAAAGTTGTATCTACTTTACCTATCTCAAAACCTGTTTCTAAAAAAAAGGTTTTCAATCGATCATACCAAGCACGTGGTGCTTGTTTAAGACCGTATAAAGCATTTTTCAATTTAAAAACATGGTTTGGGAATTGTTCATGTTCAAAACCTGGTGGTTGTTTAACATAAACATTCTCTTTTATAAACCCATTAAGAAAAGCACTTTTAACATCCATTTGATAAAGTATAAAATTCATAAAACAAGCAAAAGATAATAAAATACGAATTGATTCTAATCTAGGAACAGGAGCATATGTTTTATCAAAATCTATGCCTTCTTTTTGATTATATCCATGAGCAACTAGTCTAGCTTTGTTCCTAACAACTTGTCCTGATTCATCTAACTTATTTTTAAATACCTATTTGGTACCAATAATAGTATGATCAGGAGGTCGTGGAACTAAATCTCATACATCATTCCTTATGAATAGGTTTAACTCATCTTGCATGGCATTCATCCAAAATTCATTCTCACATGCTTCTTGTATATTTTTCGGTTCAAAATCCGACAAGAAGGCTGTATGAGATATCATATTAATATGTGATCGTGTCTGAATACCGTGGGAGATGTCACCAATTATTAAGTCATGAGGATGATCTCTAATTTCAACAAAAGATTTTAGTAAAGTTGAAGATATTACAATAGGATCAGTCGACTTGACAAGTTCCTCAGTCGACTGTTTCACATCAGTCGACTTGACTTCCTTATCGATCGACTTATCCGCGAGACTAGTTTGTTCTAAAGATGTAATTACTTTATTTAAAGGTGATGAATCAGTTTCATCATCTTTAGTTAAAGTTGATGAAAGCAGAGATTCATCGAATGTAACATGCATTGATTCTTCAATAGTCATTGTTGACTTGTTGAAAATTCTATATGCTTTACTCCTATTTGAGTATCCTATAAAGATGCCCTCATTAGATGTAGGATCAAATTTATCTAAATTATCTTTAGTGTTAAGAATAAAACACTTACAACCAAATGTCTTAAAGTAAGAGACTTTAGGAATTTTGTTAAAAAATAACTCATAACAAGTCTTCTTTAGCTTAGGTCTTATTAGAATCCTGTTTAAAACATAACAAGCTGTAGCAACGGCTTCAGCCCAAAAATACTTAGGTAAATTGCTTTCAACAAGCATGGTACGTGCGCATTCTTGCAAAGTCCTATTTTTCCTTTCAACCACTCCATTTTGTGGTGAAGCCCTAGGAAATGCAAATGAATGTGTTATACCATTCTTGTTACAATATTCTGTAAATGTTTCATTTTCAAATTCTCCACCATGATCACTTGTAATAGTGACTATGGTTAGAGATCTTTGGTTTTGAATTCGTTTACAAAAATTTGCAAATTCATCAAAAGCATCATTTTTATGTTTTAAAAAGAAAGTCCAAGTGAATCGTGAAAAATTATCTACTAAAACAAATACATATCTACTTTTATTTAAAGAAGCAACTCTAGTATGGCCAAATAAATCCATATGAATTAACTCGAGCGGCCTACTAGTAGAAATTACTTCTTTTGTTTTAAAAGTGGATTTGATTTGTTTTGCTAGTTGACATGCATCACATAACTTATCCTTTTTAAAGGATAGTTTTGGCAGTCCTTTAACTAGGTTATACTTAGATATTTTAGAGAGATTTTTCATATTCACATGACCAAATCGTCTATACCAAAACCAAGAATCATTATTAGAAGCTATTAAACAAAAATCATTTGAAAACTCATTTGTATTCAAACACAATTCATAAATATTGTTTTTGCGAAAAACTTGAAAAATAATGTTTTGCATAGTAGAATCATAAATTAAACAAGCATCTTTTTCAAAAAAAAAATTTATAACCTTTATCACATAATTGACTAATACTTAACAAATTATGTTTTAGTCCATTAACTAACAAAATATTTTCTATAGTAGGGTTAGTGTTTTTACCAACCATGCCGATTCCTATGACTTTTTCTTTATTATTATCACCAAAGGTAACTGTTCCTCCATTGATGCTTTGTATGGTGGATAGGAGATTGGCATGACCAGTCATATGCTTTGAACATCCACTGTCAAGTATCCAACGATCTTTCTTTGGTAACAAAATGAAAAAGTAATTTAAACAAGTCTGTAAAGTCGACTTAGAGTTGAGACAGTCGACTTAACATACAATTAATCTTTAGAGTATACAAGTCTGACCAGTCGACTTATCAAGTACTCAGTCGACTGTCCAGACAAGTTTCACAGTAAAAACATAAACTGGGAAATTTGAAATGCAAGTAGAGAGATAGAACCACAGAGTGCACACGATGTATCCTGGTTCGGTCCTTCCGACCTACATCCAGTCCCCAAGCAACCCACTTGAGATTTCCACTATTCTTGAAAAAGTTTACAAGAATACCCTACGGCGTTCAGATAACAACCTTATCTAACCCGTAGTCCTTTCTCTCAACCAGAGAAAGCAACCCACTCTTCCACCAAGAGTGACAAACCTGACTCTACACCCTAGAGTCCTACTCTCCAACCGAGAGAAAAAGAGAAAAAACAATAAAAATTGTTTACAATCAACCTATAGCCTTGTTTGTGATTTGTGATATAGTACGTGGCTAAATGGTTGACTTCTATATCTAGTCCAGAACGAAATCAAATGTTATACTGGACTGAAGACAGAGAACCAAGTCTTAGTGAATTGAAAGCTTTTGTCTCTTGAAAATGTAAAACTTAAAATCTCAAAAATGCTTGGAGTATTGTTAACTTTTTACAGTGGATTCTAACCTCTATTTATAGAGTTAGATACACTGGACATTGGAAAACAGTTGCTCCAACTATCATCCAACGGAAAAAATGATTTGAATTTGAAAAAACGATTTTAACAACAGAAAACTGTCAAATGCACTTGATCAGTCGACTGGGTTGCCATAATGAGTCAACTGATCAGAGTTTGAATAAGATTAGGCAGTTTTGTACAGACTCAGTCGACTGGAACAAGTAGCAGTCGACTGGTACTCAACAGCTAATCTAGTTCAAGCTGTTTTGACTTTTGGTTTTGAAAACACACATTTAGAATGAGTTATATGTGAGTGTATGTGTGTGTGACAAGGCTGTACATCATTCTAAGACTCAAAATAAAAAAATATTATATTTGTTTACAAGACATAAAAATAAATGACTTTTTAATTATAGGTCTTGACTTGAGTCTTGAGTGAAGCCATTGTCTTTATCCAGAGCTTGTGCTTGTTCATTTGTTCAGCTATATAGAAATGAGGCCTTTGTGTATACAACCTGCAATTATATAGTATAGCACAGATACATGTTACAGTGTGTTGTAATCATCAAAATCAAGAATCAACAGATTATTATTGTTATTATTATTTTTATTATTTTTTTTATTATTATTTTATTATTAATATGTGTTTATTTTTTTATTATTAATATTATTTTTTTAACACTCATTAGTTTTGACCTAATTATTTAAATTAAAGCCCTCATCTAAGGCCTAATTTTATTTTCCTTTGATTGAAGTATTTATTAATATCTCACCCGAGCCCAACCCAAATTCTCCTACCTATATTCTCTTTGATTTTGGTGCCTCATTCTTTTCTTCCTGCTCGGATCGTCACTTGGTGTCACATGGTCTACAACAATATGTCTGGAGCTTGGAACGTTACCATCAGTGTGGCGCAGCGGAAGCGTGGTAGGCCCATAACCCACAGGTCCCAGGATCCTATTGTTGCTTCTTCTTCCTTGTATTGTTTGCTTTCCTTTATTCCTTGCATTCGTTCTCATCCGTTGACTCATTGCTTGGTTCATCTCTTCCTTGTCCATCTTTTCTTCGATTTCAGCTCTATCTATTTCTTCATCTCTTTGCTTTGTTATCTTGCGAGTCTTGTATGGTCTCTTCTCTATTTTTGATACCGGATACTTCTTTCTTGCATTCCTTTTTGCCATCATGCACCAATTCATTATTTGATTCAATTCTTTCCTGTCCTTTCTCCCTTTGATTCTAGTTTTACCTACTCTCTATCTTGCTTTGTTATATTGTGTTGTTTCTTTCCTTTTGATACCTGTTTATTTTCTTTCATGCATTCTTTTGACATCATTGTTATCCACTTCCTTCTCTTTTTGGTATTGCCCTGCTTTGACACTTTCCCTTTAACACTCTGTTTTGTTAACCCTCCCCTAAGTTTGCTTTTGCCTTGTCCTATGTACCGCCTAAGCAAATTTCGAGGACAAAATTTTATTGTAAGGTGGGTAGGATTTGTAACCCCTGTTTTCCCAAAAATATATTTTCTGTGTATTTTCAGTATTTCAAATTTTTGTAAATTATTCTTTTCGGCTTTCAAATTTTTTTGTCAAATTGTATTATTTGATCTCTTATTAAAATATGTTTTCGATCAATAAATTTATTTGCAACTATTTTCATGATTTTCATATTGTAGCACAATTCTTACTATTATTACTCTTATTATTATTGTTGTTATTAGTATTTTTGTTCTTATTAATATTTTTGACTGGTTATTAAAAATCCACTTTTATCTACTAACCATATTCGTAGTATTTAAATAAATCCTATTTTGTAATGTAAATTACAAAATTTTATAAATTATATTTTATTAAATATTTTTACTCTTCTTATTGGTTTTCTATTAAACCCATTTTAGCCCATTTCCAAAACCCATTATAAAAATCATACCCAAAACCCCATAACCCTATTTATATAAACACCCTATACCCTAAAACTTAACCCTAACCCTAACCCCTATTACAGTGTTAACCTAATCTTCTACAGCAGCCGCCAACTCTTCCCCCTACCTCTCGTCATCTCCATCTCCCATCCGAGCCTTCGTCACCCATCCACCTAATTCCCCTCGACCTCCGCTCCGACTACCATCATCCCTGCATCACCCTCGTCTCCATCACCCATTCACCGACGCCATCGCCTCCGCCATTACCCCAACTCCCGAACCCATCGTCTTCTTCAACCTTGCAACCACCATCCCCGTTGCCACCTTCATCGCCTATCCAAACCCATCGCCTCTCATCGCCACCGCATCACCCTTTCCCCCCTCGTCGCCTCGCCCAAGCCTGAATCTCCGAAGCCTACACCTGCCGTTCTTCGCTCCCCTATTTTCAAACCCAAGAACAGAGCGTCGCCCTCTTCAATGCCGTCGTCGCCTCATCGACTGCTCCCCAGTCGCAGTCCTCGAAGTCACACTGCCTGTCGCCGCCGCAGTCGTGCAATCGTCGTCGTTAGCCAGCTGCCGCCGCAGTTCTCTCTCTCTCCCTGTCTGGCGCTGAGAAGAAGGAAGAGAAGGAGGAAGGAGAAGTGTTTTGAACTCCAGTCATTGGATCTCATCAAGATCCGTGCCACTTCTTGATCTGATCTGATCTTCACCATGGATTGCTTCTCATCCGTTGATTGTCTTGATCTTGATTATTTCATCAAGATCCGTGCCGATCGTGCTGTCCATCGGATTCATCGACTACTCCTCCAAGGTAAGTATTCTTCTTGTACAAATTATTGTTCTAGTACAAGCGTTTAATTGAAAATACTGCAAATAGATCGTAGTTGTGACTCCTTCTTGTCTTATCGTTTGTTGATCTTAAATTATCCCTCTTCGATTCCATAATGTTAAGAGTCACAATCCTTCGTTGATACATTTACAAAACTAGTTGGACCTTTTATCCCCTAATTACTTGAACATGAACCCTTTGACTTGTAGACGTGAGTTGTATGATGTATTGTGTTGATCTTACATTCTTTAGAATTGAGAAATACATGTGACTTGCTGATTTGATTTCCAATGCATCCGTATTTATATCACACACTAATCTAGACTGATAATAGTCATTTATCATGAAACTTGTATATAAAAGAAATTTACACTTGCTGTTGTTCTTGTCTTTACTTGCAGTTTCGACCCCTATAAAACCAAAATCTAAACTTAAGCCATGAATATGAAATGTAGCCCTAAGTGTTTAGTTGTCAATAACATCCATAATTTTCGAATTTCGTATCACGGTCTAGGAGATATTGCAGTTTTATTGCTGCTGAGTCGGTAGTCACAGATTCACAAAAACTGATGCACTTCTTTAGTTTACAATTATTTTAACTATGCTACCAGTAAGTAAATTACTTGAAATTTTTGCATGCTGATATTGGAAACCCTAGAGAACATTTCCTAATTTTTTCAGAATTAATTAATAATGTTTCAACCCTATTTCATATGTATAAACTCAGTTTTACAAATTCTGGCTGCTGTATAGTTTGCTATTTTGACACATGTTACCACAACTTTTATGTACCTTAATTATATGCATTGGAACCGGGCAGGAGTCTAGTTTCTAGATCTCCTGACAGATCCACATTTCTTATCTTATTGCAATGGAAATCGCAGTTTTGGTACAGCAACGTCGTGCTGTCCAGATTTGATATTTTCGTTGTTCTTGATATTTTGATTCGTTTTGACCCTCGAACATGTATCCTACCTAGCATAGACTTGTTCAATGTTCTTGATTATATTTACTTGACTTGTTTTGCACACTTCATGCTTGCTTGTTGATAATAATAAATAATAAGCCAGGGTTAAGGGAAAGACCATAGTAGTCGACAATATAGGTAAGTGTACTCGAAAGGGGGTCCGTGTTTCCCACTTGATACATGCCTCATGAACTAGTATATTATTATTCGGTTCATGAAGTAGTATATTATTATCCGATTCATGAACTAGTATATTAATTAATTCATGAACTAGTATATATTTGATTCATGACTTGTCTTGACTTGACACATGGACTAGTTATATGATTACCCAATTCATGGGCATGGCTTTCTTGATACTTGATACCTGAGTACACCGTCCTATAAACACCACCACTAGACCTAAACAAAATTGCATTGACTATAGAAACTATGTAGTAAAAGTATGGATGCATGAAGTGCTACCTAGATAGTAATAACTACAAGACTTGACACGTGATACTTGAACTTGACACATGCTTACTTGATACTTGATTACATGATACATGAGACTTGATTCTTGTACTTGACAACTTGACATATTAGACTTGTTACTTGTTACTCGACACTTGTACGTGATACTTATTACTTGATGTCTGATACCATTACATGATCACTAGCCACTTGTTTTACTACTAGTACTTGTTGCCTAACCTTGTCACTTGAGTTGTCTTTCTTGCTAGCTAGTTTCTTGAATTCCCACTAGTCGTTGCATCCCTATTACATTCTTGATTCCAAATTTTGTTCCATACTTCTTGTACTCGTTTTACTATTTGCGGCCATAACTTGCACTAAGGGCGTTTATCTTGTTTTCCCTATTTTTTCTCCTTTTTATATTTATATATACACTTTGGAGACGTGTTGCCTGCTGGAATTGGTGAGCGGACATTCTAGGCTTCGCTTGGAGCAAGGACTTGCTTAGACATTTTGTTTTCTTGAGTTATTTATTTATTATTGCTTAAAACCTTGTAACAGGCTATGTTCCCAAGTTTTATATTTTATTCCAGAGTTGAAAACTATTTGGGATATTATCAATTGTTTCAACTGTTTTCTGTTGCTTAATAAATTATTCATGCATGCGTGGTTGTGTACATTTTGTTATATTCTTGTTATGATGCTAAGTCGATCTTACAACTCATGAATGATGAAAATCATTCGCTGGGCTTTGTCACGCACTCGTATTCCGTATTTTTTGGGAAGCGAGGCGTGACACTATACTTTTATTTTTTAAAAAAGGCTCTTTTCAAATCAGTGTTTTAAATATGTAAGTGGAGGATTGTTGGAATTGAGTATACATTCAAAACACTTCTCTTGTTGACAACATTGTCTTATGGTCCAATAGTTAAAGTTTTGAGTTCACATGAGATTGGGGGTTCAATTCCTACATTCCCCATAATATATATACATATATTTATACATCTTGGGCCGGGCCTTAGCGGTATTTTGAAAAAAAAAAACACAACATTTTTTTTGTTTTAAATAAAAACGTTTCCTTTCTTACTGACCAGTTTTTTTAACAGTAAAATCATTAAAACCATTTTATGACACTTTATGGTATGGTTGTTATGACATTAAATCAGAAAGAAAAACATTTTTATTTTGGATATAAATATATGGGTTATGTCACATAGATGAAGTAGAGAAGAGAAGAAAAAAAAATCTTGATCTCTTCTAAAATATTTCTCCAAATTGTTCAGCAATTTTTATACAGTGTGGTGCAAGTTGGTACGTGCTGCTATTGGAGCATTAGGCAGCACTGTAGACAAAAGCTCGTTGTATCCCGGGAGAAGTGTTTGGTGATCAACGATTCATCTCCAGAACCGGTCAAATAGTTTCTTAAAAAAAGTGCAACCCACGCCTCGAGCCATTTTAACTTTCTTCCTGTTGTAGATCAACTCCAGATTCATTCTCAGAAGTTCATTTGGTGCACACAGGTTTACCCATCTTTACTTAACATAAAGTATAAACCCCTCTTTCCTTTTATCACTCTCCCCTGTATAAATTATAAACCCCCCTTTCTCTTTATCACTCTCCCCTCTCGCCTCCCTCCCTTCAACTTTCTCTCTCTACAATTCTTGATACTCCAAGAATCTATTACTCATCTATCTCAACTATAGGGTAAAAAAGCCCAAGAACAAAGAGAACAAGAAGTAGCTTAAAAAGCTCACCAGTCACCACCACCTAATCTTCTGATCAACAACAAGATCTAGAGCTAAGTACTTGTAATGCAAGTGTCAAAAACTTTTTACTCTTAAGTGAAAAGTCGTAAAGTTAATTTCGACTTTAAACAAGCCATTCGGGGCCTTGGGTGTGAGACCAAGCGACAAGCTCTCTTCCACCTCCTCTCTTCATCTCGCTGTGATTTGATTTCCATTCAGGAATCTAAACTTGATTCCACTTCCCTCACTCTCCTTCGTGCCATTGGCGGTACATTTATTTCTAATTGGATTCCCCTACACGCTATCGGTACGCACGGGGGTATCTTGTTTGGATTTAAAAACTCCCGTTTCCCCTCATTTCAGTTCAGCGACTAACCTTTTTTCTAATTGTCAGTCTCCAATAGCACGAATTCAATTGTGTCCTTAATGTTGTCTCGGTCTACGGCCCATCCTTTGCAGATCGACGTAATCTCTTCTGGAATGAGTTTGAATCTTTTCTTAACAAAATTATCGGTTACTGGATTTTTTATGGAGACTTCAACGTGACAAGATTCTCACATGAAAGATCTGGTCAGGCCTATTACAACTCGGACTAGTCCCGGTTTAATGATTGCATCCGTTTTCTCCATTTAGCCGATCTCCTTCTTAACAGTAGATCATTCACTTGGTCTAATATGCGTCTATCGCCTTCAATGGCTAAACTGGATCGATTCATCTGTGCCATGCCCAACCCTTCTTCTGACCATGTTCCTATTGCCCTTCACTCAAACTATAACTTCTCCAAACCGTTTAAATTCCGTTTTGAAAAATTCTGGCTTCAGGACCAAGTATTCGTGAATCTTATTACCGAATGCCTCTCTTCGATAACGGGAACCCATGGTCTTGGTCGTATTCTGCTTAAGCTTCATGCCATCAAACATGGTTGCAAAATTTGGCGCAAAGAGAGATTTGCGTATGCTAACGAGCTTAAAGATATCTTCCTTTCCACTATTGACTCCATCGATAAGCTTGAAGAGCTTAGTCCGATTTCAGATTCTCTCCGTTCAGAAAGGAGTTCTTGCAAACGGGACTTCGCGGCTATTCTTCAAAACATCCATATTAAGTGGGCACAGCGGGCCAAGATACGCTGGCTTAAGGAGGGTGATGGCAACACCGCCTTTTTCCAAAATTTTGCATCGCATCGTCAGCGATGTAACCGTATCTCCAATATTGATGACAACGGCACCGTGCTTAACGACGATGCTGATTTTCATGCAATTTTCTTTCAATTCTATAAAAACCTTGTAGGGTCTACTAAGACCCAATCCATTCACCTTGACTGGTCCCAACTGTATGGTCAAGAGTGTCATGATCTGTCTAGTCTCAAGGCCCCCTTCTCTTTGGAAGAAATTAAATCTGGAGTTTTCTCCCTAAAAAGCGATTCCTCGCCGGGATCGGATGGCTTTCCTTCTTTCTTTTTTCAAAAATTTTGGGATCACCTTAAAGATTATCTTTTCGAGATCTTCAATGATCTCCACCAAGGCTCTTTCTCCTTCGACTGCATAAATTATGCACACATCATACTTATCCCTAAAATTGTTGGTGCTAATTTGGTTTCCAAATTTCGACCAATTAGCCTTCTCAATACTACTTTCAAGATCATTATGAAAGTCTTGGCTTCCCGTCTTAGCCTTGTTATTTCCCATCTTATAGACCCTGCTCAGACAGGTTTTATCAAAGATCGCTTTATTCTCGACAGTGTGGCTACTGCTCAGGAGATTATTTCCGAATGCCACAGATCCAATTCGGAGGGTATTATGTTAAAATTAGATTTTGAAAAGGCTTATGATAAAGTTGGTTGGGATTTTCTTCTTGATATTCTGATTCATCGAGGGTTCGCTCCTAAGTGGATCGCTTGGATTAAGTCCAGCCTATTTGCTGGTACTTCGTTCATTATTATTAATTGTTCGGAATGCAAGAAATTTCAGTGTAGTTGCGGTCTTCATTAGAGAAACCCCATCTTTTCTCTTCTCTTTACCCTGGTCGCGGATGTCTTCAGCAAGCTCCTCAAAAACGCGTGGGATGCTAATGTTATTGAAGGGCTTGGTGGTACTCACAGCTTCGTGGGGTTCTCAGTCTTCAATATGCTGATGATACCATTATATTTGCTAAACCTAACGGTTGCACCTTACGTAACCTTAAACCTCTTCTCTACATCTTTGAAAGTGCTTCAGATTTATCTATTAATTTCAATAAATCATCTGTTCTTTGGCTCGGTGGTTCGCACAATTGCCAAGTAGAGATCACTCAATTCTTTAACTATGCGCCCTTTTCTTTTCCGATTATGTATCTTGGCATCCCTCTGAGATGGGGCAAGCTACATAAATTGGACTGGCTCCCGATGATTGATAAAGTTGATTCCAGACTTAATATGTGGATCGGCAAGAATCTTTCCCATGGAGGTAGACTTATCCTAGTGAATGTAGTTCTCTCATCTATTCCTTTATATATGATGTCCTTTTTCTATGTACCCACTTGGGTTATCTAGAGGATTGATCAGATTAGAAGAAACTTCTTCTTGTTGGGTTCCAATCCTTACAAAGCTTGTACTCACCTTTGTAATTGAAAACTGGTTTGTACTTCCAAGGCCTCCGATGGCTTGGGGGTCCTCAATCTCAGGAATCAAAATTTAGCGCTTCTTGGAAAATGGTTATGGAGAATGCTCAAAGAGGATCACTTGCCCTGGGCTCGGCTCGTTTCTAATAAATGTTTTCGTCGTCACCATGTTTGGGATTTCCATCCCTCTCTCTCGTCCAGAGCCTCCCCCTTTTGGAAAGGGGTTTGGAGAATTGTAGATTCCTTTCATTGTAGCATATCGCATGCTTGTGCGGATGGTTCTAAGACCAAGTTCTGGGTTGACATTTAGTTGGGCAACCTAAAGCTTGCGTCTGTCCATCCGACCCTTTTTCAGTTAGCAGTTAACCAATCCGCCACGGTGGCGGAATACCTCTCGGTTCATAATAACATTACAGTCTAGGCTATTCCTTTTTCTACTATTCTCCCTCCTTCTCTCTTGCTAGATTTTTGGCATTTGATTTCTTCCCTTAACAGCTACATCTGGCAACCTAAAGAAGACTTCGTGTGGCGTTGGAACAACTTTGGTTCTTATTCGGTTAAATCCTTTTATAACTTTCTTAATCATGGTGGTGTCAAATCACCCTTACCTAAAACCATCTGGAGCTCTTGTGCTCCGTTGAAAGTTAAGATATTATCTTGGTTGGCTATCCATAACCGCCTTTTAACGGTAGAGGTGCTCAACAAGAGAGTAGAAACGAGAAACTTTTTAATGGTCAATTTAGGATTGAGGAAATAGAAACGAGAATATTTTTTGGTTTTAAAACAAACTAATTAAAGATGAATAAGTTCAATCTCTGGCTTGAAGAATTTTATAAGATTATATGTTTACGAATAAAATTGGTTTAGATTTTTTAACCCAACTTATTCCCTATGAAAAAATATGGAAAGAAAGAGAAAAACATAAGTAGAGGCGAATGAAAAAAAGAGATTGGAACCAGTGCAAATCCTGTGAAAGGAAAAGCAAGTTCGAATTCCTCCACTCAAATCAGTAAGTCTTCCTTTATTTCTTGGAGTTTTTGCATTAAAAGTAAGGTTTTTTAATTTTATTTTATAGACTTTTAATTTTAATAAAGATTAAAACCCTAGATCTAGAAACCATGAATGACGATTGAATCTTAACTATTATTACGTGATGTAGACTTTTGGTTGGAAGAATGATTGGATTTGTGCTGGAGTGGTAAAGTTGAAAATTCCGATGAGAAAATCTAAATATATTTAAATAATTTTATATCATTGATCTTACGCTAATGAAAATCTCTCGTAATCTGAACTCTAGTCTCAATTGTGCTGTGGTTATTTTGTAGTTGTAATAAAAAAAACCTCCAAAAAAAACACATTGGTAGTTTCACCGTGACGGTTATAATTAAACGTAAAGCAAATGGGTGGGAGCATATATGGTCTCATCGGTGTATGGTCCATATACTTCCCGTCTTAGGAATCTGTTTTGGCTTGAATTAATAAGGGTGCGTAGGAGATGGGAGGGTCCCTGGGTGATAGGAGGAGATTTTAACATCACCATAATTCAAAATAAACATAGAGGGAGAGGATCTAACGATATCGATAGACGTCGTTTCAATAATACCATTAATGAACTAGAACACATGGAAATTCATACAAATGACAGATATACTGGGACGAATATGTGAGCTAACCCGATCTTAGCAAAACTTGATAGAGTGTTGGTGTCGCCAGATTGGGAACAAATATATCCACAGGTGACTGTTACGTCTATGGCTAAATACACCTCTGACCAAGTCCCCCTTTCTCTCGTTTGTGGAAATGAGAGCAGAGACAAGACTAGACAGATTTGAGAAGGCGTGGACACTAAACAATAGCTGCCGAAAAATTATAGAGGAGTCATGGGTGGTCCCAACCAACACGAAAGATGCGATGTTCAACTGGAATACTAAACTGAGACGTCTGAGAAAAGATTTGAAGATTTGGGCAAAGAATGAGTTTGGTGAAATGAGTAGAAAGAAAGAGAGGATAGGAGAGAAAGTACAAGACCTGGAAAAGATCGAAGAAGACAGAAACCTCCTGAGTCAGGAATACGAGGAGTTGGCTATGTAGCGCCCCGAATTTCATAATAGGAAATACGAGACACAAATCCAGAATCTTTACTTTAATGTAAACTAAACACAACACAAAAATACAGGAAAATTTAAAACTTTCATTAAATCAATACTCATTACAATGCACAGAGGAAAAATTACAACACTTTTAATACAACTCGCATCAACAACTGGAATTCAGTCTTCACTTAGTCCAAACTTTTACTCCTGCTAAGCTACTTATTTGCAATCCTGCAAAATAAACTGAAGAGAGGGCACATGAGTTGAAGGCAACTAACGCAATGCTGATAAAAGCAGCGATTCTCAAAAGTCTCACGACCACACACTTGTTGCACAAATAAAATGATAATAAAAGAATCATAAATTAACAAAAAATACTGAAATTGCAAGAATAAAATATGCGACAGGAAAACATCGAAATGCACTAGAAAAAGTTCAAAGAAAATACAAGTGCCTATGATGCTTACCAATGCATGCTTGTTCGGATTTTATGCCGCTCATACAACATAGGTCCGAGGTCAAGCCCTTAGCATTCTCCACATTTTGGAGTTCAATCCCAGGCTATGCAACCTACTGCCATGACTACTACGAGATTTAGACAGGTTACAAGTATTAGTTATCGCCTCGGAATACTGGAGGTCAGACTCTTTCCACGGGACATCCTGAAGGCCTCCCCCTATCGTCCGGAAACTTTTTTAGAGAATATCTTACTCCGCAGGTCATCCTGGAACCCTCATTGCACAAATGTCCCATGAGCGTCGCTCTCGTCCCAGAATACTGGAGATAATCCCACTCCGCAGATCATCCTGGGGCCTCTCATACCCTCATCTCGGAATATTGGGGATTTATCTCGCTCTGCGGATCATCCTGAAGTCCATAACTCACGTTTTCTCTTGTTTCATCATATCACCATCTAGTGTCTATCTTTATGTGTAAAAAGGAGTAGCCTAAGCCACCTAGAGCTAGCTCCACCCTACCGGACTTAAATCCACAAAACAAGGAACACTAGCCCTTCCTAGCTAATTCCAATAGTCAAAATAATTCACTGCCGGTAATCCTTGGTCCTGCTCAGCCTCTAGTGCTCACCACACAAAATTATCAACAATCTTTCTAAGGTTCTCACAATAACCCTAAATTTCATTATGAAACACCACTTGGTTCAATCATCAAAACATTCTTCATTTTATTCATATATGGAAACACCACTTTTCTACAAGTTCTCAAACATAATTTCAATATCTCATTTAAGATCATCTCTTATTAAATATAAGCATTCATTCATCCACAATCTATCATATATCATTCCTCATTTAATAAGCAATTTACTTCCATAAAGATCCCTTCATTTGTAGAAACAAAACAAATTAATTATATATCTTCAAATTCAAGTCACAATACTCCCTTCCATATTTGAAATCACACTCAAATTTCTGGAAGATTTATCAACTAAAAACTGAATTGAAATCCTTTCTACTCGGGGATTTATCCCAAAAATCTAAATTTTATACTTTCTTGTCCTCGAAATTAATTCATTCAAAACTGAACCAAATATTTTCAAATTTTAGATTATAATTCACCTATAAATATAGATTATATCATACGAATTGCAACCCAATAAAATACACTTTTGAACTATAATTCATCAAAATTTGAAACCAAACCCTTCCCAAAATCTGAAACTTGCACTTTGCAAAATCTTGATAAAATCAAATTAATCACCATACGATTAGCTGGATATATATTCATCACTACAGTAACATTTTCAATTGATACACACACACACACACACCCCCACACCCACACGTGTACTAGAGTTTCCCAATCCCTATCACAACCCGACACCCAAATAAAAGAGTCGAGCCACCCCCCCTCCCCCCATTGGGCTGCTGCAGTCGATGGCAGCGCCAGCAGCTCTATGCTGCTGGTCGACAGCCCTAAAATAACAACAACAACAAATAAACAAAAAAAAAGTTTGAAGAACCGTGGGTTCGAACCCACGACCCAGTGTCAAGCCAGCGCCCAACACAATGCCCAAGCCCACATGGGCTAGCCAATCAGCCCAAAGCACTGACTGTCATCTTGATTCAAGATGAGTCAACCGACTCCAAACCCCCACTGTTCAACCCTTACCCTAATGGTCGTAACCATATCTTCTTCAAAACCCAATTTTTATACAACCATATATACTTCAATTCAGGTATAGCTTCTAGGATTTAAACTATAAAATTTAATCCAATAAAAATTAGTGAATAAGACATCAATATTTCATCTTTAAATTAATCAACATGGATTAAGATCATAAAATAAGTTCTAATCAACTACATCAATATGCATGATCATTCAATCAACTCAAGAATCATTCATTCATGCTCAACTCATATAAAGATTTGATTTTTTACTTCATAACAACAACTAAACTTCATATATTAATCAACTCAACGATTCATCTCTTGGAAATATGATAAATACATGCTGTATGCATCCACATATATACAAATAAATTTTCTAGCATGATGCTACATCATCATGAACAAAAATAACACATTAAGAGAGTTAGAGATGACACCCACCTGCAAGAAGAATTATAGATGCAACTAGAAGTCTTCTCCTCCAAGCCAAAGAGATCAAAAACTCCAAAATCACCAAAATCCAAGCAAAACCGGAGGGAGGCCGAAATTCTCCCCTCTCCTGGTATCTGAATTATGAGGGTTTAACGCAGTTTTGCAATTTAGTACCCCCAATAATCCTAAAATTGCATATATATATATATATATATATATAGGAAAATGATCGAGTGAGAACTCTTTTGGTGAGAACCACGTGAGAACTTTTGTTTGGGACATTAGTTGAAAGATCTGAACGGTTCATTTTGATCTACACGACTAAATTAGTCTATGGATGAGAAATCATGTCATTTGAGATTCGTTTACCCATGCATTGAAGTGTTACAAATTGTGTGGCTGAAAAATTGTAATTTTTTATAGTAACATGATGCATGGACAAATGAATATCAAATGACTTGGTTTTATATTTCTAGGCTAATTTAGTTATGTTAAACAATGTGAACGGTTCAGATTATTCATAGGATGGATAGGTGTGGATCATAGGATAGATAGTTATGTTAAACAATGTGAACCAAATATACTTCATTTTTATACAACCATATATATATAGGGAAAGCTTCGGTTGTGCACTAGGCCTTCGGGCGTTCATATCGAAGATCCGAACCATTCACATTGATCTACACATAACCATTCACATTGATCTACACATCTAGTCTAAATATGTAAAATCAAATCATTTGAAATTTATTTACCCATCCATTGAAGTGTTACAAAATTGTATGGCTGAAAATCATTGTTTTTTATAGTCACATGATGGATGGATCAATGAATTTCAAATGATTTGATTTTACATATTTAGACTAATTTAGATGTGTAGATCAATGTGAACGGTTCGGATCTTCGATATGAACACCCGAAGGCCTAGTGCACATGCCGTGTGCACTAGAGGAGTGCACAACAGAAGTTTTCCCTATATATATATATATATATATATATATATATATATATATATATATATATATATATATATATAGAGAGAGAGAGAGAGAGAGAGAGAGAGAGAGAGAGAGAGAGGAGTGATCCAATGAGAAACATCTTAAAATGAGAAAATGAGAAACATTAATTCTAACCATTGGATTTGAGAGGATTGAGATGAATGGCTCTAATTCATTTGGACTAGTAATTAAAAAAATCGGTTTATTTTAACTAATCTATCAAAAAAAAAATAAACCAAAAAAAAAACCTAACAATAAAATTAAAATAAATAAGTAAATTTGACGCACCGCAACCCAGATTTCAGACGTCAAAAAAGGCCATCAACATGTAAGAGCATGGTAGAGCCAATTTCACAATATTATACCAAAGGGAAAAATAACTAACAGAGATTTGTGCCTCCGATGGTGCCAATTCTCCCAGATAAACCCAGCAATAGTTCGGCCTTTGCCCACACCAGCTCCATCACCAATAAAGAAGCCTGCCCTTGCACCATTTTCAAGATGATGAAGGTGCCTCTGAAATATAAGAATATTATTCTATTATAATGTGGAAGCAAATTCACATGAAACTATTATAGAAAACGTGGTCAACCTGGCAAGCAAGATAGTTTCAATCTGCAAGCAAGATAGTGCTTTTGAATCTTCCAAGTCACCTATAATTTTGAGATTATAGGTAGGTTCAGGGGGCTGCACGGCGGATAGAGAAGATGTTTCGACAATGGGGTATGAAATCTGGGTTTTTTATTGTTAGGTTTTTTTTGGTTTATTTTTTTGATAGATTAGTTAAAATAAACTGGGTTTTTTAATTACTAGTTCAAATGAATTAGAGCCATTCATCTCAATCCTCTCAAATCCAATGGTTAGAATTAATGTTTCTCATTTTCTCATTTTAAGATGTTTCTCATTGGATCACTCATTTCTCTCTCTCTATATATGTATATATAGATATATATATATATATATATATATATATATATATATATATAGAGAGAGAGAGAGAGAGAGAGAGAGAGTTAGTCTATTATGAGATGGTGAGATGGGCTCCTTATCGTGAGCGGGAGATCACACCCGTTCGATTGCAGGTTGATGGTCAAGATTTGATCCGACTATCAACTGATATGTTGAAGGACAAAACAGTCATTTCTCAGCTCAGATCTTTCTCATCTGAGCTACTCTCCCATTTTCTCTCTTTCTCTCCTTGACGAATCTGAAGAAATCTCAGTGCCCCCGTAAAAAAACCCTAGCTTCGATGAAGCGTCGCCCATCTCACCCGTTCTCTCTCTCTCTCTCTCCGATGCGTCGCTCATCTCTCCCGTTCTCTCTCTCTCTTCCATGCGTCGCCCATCTCAGTTCCTGAGCATTTCGAAACTAGGGTTTTTGATTTTGGGTCCATTTTAATGGCAAATGGAGTGTTGGGGTTTTCAGGGGTTTGGCTGCTATCGAAACCCACCCGATCGAATCTCTCTCTCTCTTCGATGCGTTCTCTCATCTCTCCCGTTCTCTCTCTCTCTCTTTCGAAGCTAGGGTTTTTGGTTTTTTGATTTTGGTCCATTGAGGGGTTTGGCTGCTATCGAAACCCTAACTCCACCTTTCTTCTCCACCCCGACATCTTCGAATCAGGTATAATTTTGTGAACATTTTTTTTCCCAATTTTTTTTTTCAAATCCCTTATTTTGTAAAGGTCAATTTTTAACTACTATTAGTTAGATATGGATTTATTCAGATTGCTTTGGAAGGATAGGGATTTAAAGTGCACCAAAAATAGTCAAATTAAGAAGCCAATATAAACTCTGGTTAAATGAAGAACTTGGAACAATCCCCTCATTGTATTACAGTTTATTGAGGCGATGAAACTGATGAACGAGATTGAGGTAATTATATTTGCATTATATTTTTTTTTATGTTTGGTTTACTGTTAATCATGACTTTATTATGCTATAGTAGTATACTAGTCTGTTATATTCATGTGATTGTGAGTTCGCTTCTTCGTTGGAGGGGTTTGGTGTTTGTTCTGAAGTTTGGGTTTTGGTGAGTTTTGAGTATGGTGGATACTGCTTATCGAGGTTGGAGAGATTGGAACGATATTTACAAACTGGAAAGAAGGGTTTAGGATATTTTTTCAAACTATTTGAAACTCGAGTTTCATGGTTGCAAGTGGTTTCGATGGTTCTTATGTAGCCAAACATAGCTTGTATCTAAAACAATGCTTTTAAATTTGTAGAAACTGTCTTATGTTGTGTATGTTGGTATAGGCGAGGCGATGATGACAAACATTACTTTGATTTATTATCACTATATTTTTGTAACTCATGTTGGATGTGTATGATTTGGATACTCATTTAAGCCTGTTGGGGTTTGATTCTCACCTTCGGTGTGTTGGTGTGGGCAGTGATGCGAAACACTTGATGATCTAAATAATTTTTTCAGCTTGTTGTATATATGCTTGATTATTTATCCGTCATATTTATGCAATTGAGTCACTTATACTTGATTTATTAGTAGGCAGTGATGAAAATTTTATGCATGAATTTTTTTTTCTTCATAATTTTTCCCTTTTGGACTCTATAGGCAGTGATGAAAAGTTTATACAAGACAAGTAAAATGATTTTGTTTTTTTTGCACCCTCCTACCATGTTAGTGTGCAAGTCATTTCAGCTTCATGTTCAGTTTCTGTTTTCGGCAATTGGTATACATAATTTTTTTGGTGGTGTTCAGCTTCATGTTCAGTTTCTGTTGTTCTGAGCTTACACATTTTGAACTTAACAAATTCAAATTCTGTTGTACTGAGCTTACACATTTTGAGATTTTGAACTTCAATTTTTGGTGGTGTTATTCTGAGCCTACAGATTTTTTTGCATCTCTTGTTGTTGTTCTGAGCCTACAGATTATTTTGTTGTTGTTGTTGTTCTGAGCCCACAGATTTTTTTTGCTAAATTTTGTTGTTGTTGTTCAAATACCTGTCTATCCTATATTTGATGATACCCTGTGATTTAAAATTTCCAGCTTTACCATGTTCATCAAACACTCTTTAGGAATAGCCGAGTGGTATGTGGTTATATCTCCAAGTCAAAAGTTTACCTGCAATTCATTATAATACATATATTTATGTACTTGCTTCTTTATTTTTTGGTGAATCACTTTGTTCAGAAATTCAAGAGGAAGAACAAGAAGGATGTTAGTGGAGAACCCGAGAGCCTTGAGAAGGCTGAAGACTTCTTGCGAGAGGGCGAAGATGACACTCTCTTCGACTGCCCATTTTTTACCCATTGAGAATGTTTCGACTGCCAGGAGGTTTAAATGTGTTTTAGTATGTTGTTCATGTATGGATTGTAATGGAAACAATGGAAGTTGAAAGTTAAAACTAGTTTGTGGTTACAATTGTGTTTTTAATCCTTTTGTATAATCTCCATTTGGTTTCTGTTGTTTTCGACAATTGGTGAACACATTGGTTGGTGGTTGGTTGTTGGTGGTATTCATTTTCTGTTGTTCTCAACTTACACTTTTGAACTTCATGTTCAGTTTCTGTTGTTCTGAGCTTACACATTTTGAACTTCAAGTTCAGTTTATGTTGTTCTGAGCTTACACAATTTGAACTTCATGTTCAGTTTCTGTTGTTCTGAGCTTACACATTTTGAACTTCAAGTTCAGTTTATGTTGTTCTGAGCTTACACAATTTGAACTTCATGTTCAGTTTCTGTTGTTCTGAGCTTACACATTTTGAACTTCATGTTCAGTTTTTGTTGTTGTGAGCTTACACAATTTGAACTTCATGTTCAGTTTCTGTTGTTCTGAGCTTACACATTTTGAACTTCATGTTCAGTTTTTGTAGGAAGACAGCTAACCATTAATTTTATTATCTCTTCATAAAATAACAATCTTTGCTTGTATAAGCCTGAAACAAAAACTTCAAATTTTTATCCGACATCTTAAAATTACAGTCAAAGAAAAATATAGTTACAAGAAACACATCTTAAAATTACAAGAAAAATTACAGTCGATATATTTTTGGCCCCATAGAAGAACAAATAAACCTTGATAAGAGTTTTCCTATGCTACACCTACAGCCCTCGCATTTCTTCAGCGTTCAATGACAAGCAAAGGCTGCAAACCAAAAGTGAAATCAATTAGATGAATAAGATACGACATACAAAAGACGTGCAAAAGAAACATAAGGAACATGTAGAAGAGACAAACAGTATCAACGCTCACTGGCTTTCCATCCTCTGCAACTACATCAACGACTGTCCCGTCCTGATCAGCCTACAACACAAAAGGAGACATGTGTGATGTATATGATAGTTTATTAGACACAAACCCCTTAGCTTTTCACTAGGAAAGACGTTTTAAATTTCCAACAGAGAACTTAAATTGAGGAGGGCTTTGAATTATTATTAGCACAGCTAAATTCACTACAAAATGTCTACATTCGCAGGCTGCGAAAAGGTTAATGATAGACTAGGAAAAAAAATATAATGCAAATATAATTACCTCAATCTCGTTCATCAGTTTCATCGCCTCAATAATGCAGACCACCTGTCCTTTTTTAATCTTGTCGCCAACCTAAAAAATAAATATAGTGAAACTTCAGCAGTAGCTCAGTTTTCATGGCCAACATCCAGCATATTAAACCGTAATACAATGAGGGGATTGTTCTAAGTTCTTCATTTAACCAGAGTTTATATTGGCTTCTTAATTTGACTATTTTTGGTGCACTTTAAATCCCTATCCTTCCAAAGCAATCTGCATAAATCCATCTCTAACTAATAGCAGTTGAAAATTGACCTTTACAAAATTAGGGATTTGAAAGAAAAAAATGGAAAAAAAATGACTTTTACAAATAGAAACCTCGGTTATTCTCTTGATGGATCACTCAAACTCTTTGATCTTGATTCACCCCCCTTAAAAGCTGGGGAGTGTAACCGAGGTTTCTCTTTGTAAAAATTGACTTTTACAAAGAGAAACCTCGGTTATTCTCTTGATGGATCACTCAAACTCTTTGATCTTGATTCACCCCCCTTAAAAGCTGGGGAGTGTAACTCGTATGAAAGGTTCATACTACGTAATCCACACCGTCAAGAAAGGAGACACTGGTTGTGGTTTTGAAGCTCATGTGAGGATCGTACTAGGGTGAACAAGGCAACCACCTCGCCTTCCACTACAAGATGCCTAAACACCTACTAGCATATTTAGGGTCTGTGATCTGCTATGTAAGTGTTTCTAGATTTTCCAAACATTAATTATGTTGCAAATTATCTTGATATATAGAAATTCCAAATAACATGAATATTACATACTCTTACAACATTTTCTCAATTAGTTCTCTCTGATAACTTGTCAGTTTGCAGCAAACTGAATTATGAAAGTTATAAGCAAAGCAGTAGCCATCTTTCTCCTTTGATTACTTGAGAAGATTAACAAAATGAAGGAAATTAGGGATTTGAAAAAAAAAAATTGGAAAAAAAATGTTCACAAAATTATACCTGATTCGAAGATGTCGGGGTGGAGAAGAAAGGTGGAGTTAGGGTTTCGATAGCAACCAAACCCTTCAATGGACCAAAATCAAAAACCAAAAACCCTAGCTTCGAAAGAGAGAGAGAGAGAGAACGGGAGAGATGGGAGAACGCATCGAAGAGAGAGAGATTCGATCGGGTGGGTTTCGATAGCAGCCAAACCCCTGAAAACCCCATTAAAATGGACCCAAAATCAAAAACCCTAGCTTCGAAATGCTCAGGAACTGAGATGGGCGATGCATGGAAGAGAGAGAGAGAATGGGAGAGATGAGCGACGCATCGGAGAGAGAGAGAGAACGGGTGAGATGGGCGGCGCTTCATCGAAACTAGGGTTTTTTTACGGGGGCGCTGAGATTTCTTCGGATTCTTCAAGGAGAGAAAGAGAGAGAACGGGAGAGTAGCTCAGATGAGAAAGATCTGAGCTGAGAAGTGACTATTTTGCCCTTCAACATATCAGTTGATAGTCGGATCAAATCTTGACCATCGGCCTGCAATCGAACGGGTGTGATCTCCCGCTCACGATACGGAGCCCATCTCACCATCTCATAATAGACTAACTCTCTCTCTCTCTCTCTCTCTCTCTCTCTCTCTCTCTCTCTCTCTCTCTCTCTATATATATATATATATATATATATATATAGGGGTCGGTTCGGGTGAGAACCAACCCTGGGGTGAGAACCTAAGGGCCTATCCCAGCCATTCATCTGTGTAATCTTAACGGTCAAGATTTTTTAAAATTAAACAATAAGATTAATTAATTTTTGCATTAAGATGTCAATCCCTTTAATTAAGGGATGGGGACCGCGTAATAAAAGGAATAATTATAAAATGCCTTTTTTTGTGTGCGACGGTTAAGGCAAATTTAAACAAACCGGAGAGAGAAATAATTTATTCCCGTAATTTATTCCTGTAAAATATTTATTCCCAAATTAATAGCAACTGTAGAATCATTCACCATTTCGTTCCTTACAGTTACTGTTTATTACAATTGCTATTTATAATTATTATAGTTGCTGTTTAAGTGGTCAGGTATTGCTGTATAATTATTTCAGTTGCTATTTATAGTTATTACAGTTGCTATTTATAGTTATTACAGTTGCTATTTAGAATTATTACAGTTGCTATTCGAGAAGATTTTGTATCCCAAATTAATAGCAACTGCAGAATCATCAACAATTCGTTCCTTCACCAATTTGTTCACCAATTGATAAACAAACAATAAATATGCACCAATTCGTTCACCAATTCGTTCCTTCACCAATTGATAAACAAACAATATATATATATATATATATATATATATATATATATATATATATATATATATATATATTCCTGCTAAAATATGCACTACTTGTATCTACTTACAATACCTGACCACTTATCAATTGGTCAGGTATCTAAATAATTGCTATGCAATTGCTAATTAATTGCTAAGCAGTTGCTATTTTGTTTTGAGTTTTTATGCAGTTGATATGCAGTTGCTAATTAACTGCTATGCAGTTGCTATTATAGTTATTACAGTTGCTATTTATAGTTGTTACAGTTACTATTTATAGTTATTACAGTTGCTATTTATAGTTATTACAGTTGCTATTTTGTTTTGATTATTTACAGTTATTACAGTTGCTATTTTGTTTTGATTTTGTTTACTATGCGGTTGCTATGCAGTTGCTATTTATAACTATTAATTACTATGCAGTTGCTATTTACTTGAAAAATTGAGTTTCTAAATAATTGCTATGCAGTTGCTATTTTGTTTTGATTTTCTATCTAGTTGCTATGCAATTGCCAATTAATTGCTATGCAGTTGCTATTTTGTTTTGAGTTTTTATGCAGTTGATATGCAGTTGCTAATTAACTGCTATGCAGTTGCTATTTATAGTTATTTCAGTTGCTATTTATAGTTATTACAGTTGCTATTTATAGTTATTACAGTTGCTATTTACAGTTGCTATTTTTTTTTGATTTTTTATGCAGTTGATATGCAGTTGCTAATTAACTGCTATACAGTTGCTATTTATAGTTATTATAGTTGCTATTTATAGTTATTACAGTTGCTATTTATAGTTATTACAGTTGCTATTTACTTGAAATATAGTTATTACAGTTGCTCATTACATTAAAATTATGTATAGTTATTACAGTTGCTCATTACAGTTTACTTGAAATTATTCTTATGCAATTGCTCATTACATTAAAATGTCATAGATTAAAGTGATGATAATGTATGTTTGTCAATATTAAAAATACAAAAACATATAATGAATGTTTTTCATTATATTTAGCAACTGCAGTATACAAAAACATATAATGTCATAGATTTAGTTATGATTCTGCAGTATACAAAAAAACCATAATGTTTTTTCCTTTTTTTGTGTTTAGGAAATGGTGGACGGGAAAACAAATGATTATCAACAAAATGTTGAATGGGCGCAAATAATTAGCAACTGCATAGCAACTGACCGAAAAATGTTTTTTCCTTTTTTTGTGATTTTCCGGTCAAAAAATATTGACCGAAAAATCTGTCGAATATCTGCATTCCTTTTATTGTGCGGTCCTCAACGCTTAATTAAAAGGATTGACATCTAAAATCAAAAATTAATATCTTCATTCCTTTTATTATGCGGTCCTCAACGCTTAATTAAAGGGATTGACATCTAAAATCAAAAATTAATTAATTTAATTAATTATAACGGATAACATCTAGACCGTTAATATTAGTCAGATGAATGGCTGGGATAGGCCCTTAGGTTCTCACCCCAGGGAATGGTTCTCACCCGAACCTTTCTCTCTCTCTCTCTCTCTCTCTCTCTCTCTATATATATATATATATATATATATACTCTCTCCCCCCAATCTCTCCCCTTCCCAAACGGCCTACCATTAAATCAAATTAGTGGGATAAAATCTCTCCCCTTCCCAAACGGCCTACCAAAACAGTCCAACCAAAATTTGAATTTGAATTTGCCTCCAAACGATATTTTCCATAAAAACCCTTTTTCTTTCAAAGTATTTACTAAAATAGTTTCTTTATTCAGAAGAATACCAAAATTTAGAATATGCTCAATTATAAATAGGAGAATTTATTCAGAAATTCAAAATTGGAAATTTGCACCTCAAAAATATTTACACGTATTTTGCACGTGCAACGACAATTTCATAAAATAGTCAAATTAGTCAAAAACTTAATTTAAAATCATTTATTAATTACAAATTATATATCATTAATAGAAAAATACTTTTGATTTAATTTTTGGATCTTTTATGGCCGGAATGTAATTCTTTCATCAAAAATCAATTATATCAACATAGAGTCCAAAAATGAGTTTCTTTAATCAAGTAATCTGAAAAATAAAATGTATCATACCTAAATGAGGGAAATCAATTATTTACAACCAAATTTTGAGAAATCCAAAATTTTCTAACTTTGCACGTGCAACAGCAATTTAAAAAAATAACGGTCAAAATAGTAAATTTCACTAATTCAATATTATTTAATAATTCCAAAAAATGCATTTTGTTTTACGGGGTATTACTGGCTACATGCAGAAGAGAACTTCACTATATTGGAGAGATGGAGGAATGTTATTGGAGGCAAAGATCAATGGTTCAGTGGCTTAAAGAAGGGGATGCAAACACAGCTTTCTTTCATAAAGTAGCAAGCGGGAGAAGAAAACGCAATCACATTTTGGGGCTATATGTGGGATCCATTTGGAGTGAGAATAGCGGCCAAATTAGAAATCTGATTGATACGAATTTCAGAGACCTGCTAGGAAAGAAGAGAGCTAATAGAGGGAGACTGAGTACAGAAATGTGGATTGAATCGAGAATCAATGGGAGCGAGGGTCGGGAGGGAGTGTTCTCGGCGGAGGAGGCCCTAAAAGCAATCAAAAAACTTGGGCAAGCCAAAGCTCCAGAACCAGATGGTTTTTCGATCCTTTTCTATAAGTTGTATTGGTCTATCATTAAGAAGGATCTGTTAGACATCTTCTAGGATTTACACCAGGGAGTGACAAAGGTGGAGTGAATAAATTACGCGAACATAATCCTTATCCCGAAAATGGAGGAAGTTCTTAGAACCTCATATCTCAGACCCATCAGTCTGCTAAATGGCTCTTTAAAGATTATCACCAAGGTTCTGGCGAATAAATTAGCACCACACCTGACAAATATTATTGATTAGACACATAGCGATTTGTCAAAGGCAGAGACATTTTGGATAGCATTGCATCTGCTCACGAGATGGTGTATAGAGGAAATAAAGATACAGTAGTGGGTTTCTGCTAAAAATAGATTTCAAAAAAGCATACGATACAATGAGATTGCATAGATGAAGCGTTGGAATTAAGAGGTTTCGGGACAAAATGGAGGTCATGGATGAGGATGTGTGTGAGAGATGGTAAATCTTTTATCCGTTTCAATGGAGAATATGGATGAGAAATTTGATGTAACAAAGGACGCCGGCAAGGAGACCCACTCTGCCCGCTCTTATTTACCATTATTGCTGATGGACTAGCAGAAATGACTAAGAGAGGTGGAGATGCAAAGATTATTAAAGGAGTGAAGGTTAGAGGAATTTACACAAACGATGTCCATCCTACAATATGCTGATGATACATTGATGTTTGAGTCGGCGGAGATGAATGAAATCATGTCAATTCGAATTCTGCTGAGATATTTCGAATGTTGGTCGGGTTTAGCGGTGAACCTACACAAGAGTTGCATAATTAGCATTGGGAATGACAATGACAATAGCATTGGGAACAGCTGAGCATTTCACACACACACACACACACACACACACACACACACATATATATGGGAAATGCTCAGTTGAAAACGCAAATGTTGTGAAAACCAGTGAAAATAACCTCCAACAACGGCCTAGGTGGTTTTCCACGTTTTCACGGACAACTGCGTTTTCAATGGAGCATTTCTCTATATATATCATTAATTTGTTTTCAACTTATACAAGTTTCCCAATTTGTAATAAGAAATAAAGATTTTCTACAAATTTGTTTTATACAATAACAAATTTCTTTGATACAATTTCAATTTTCTTCAATTATCCTAAGTTTTTATAACAAACAAAGATTTTATACAATTTTTTATACATTTATAATTTTCTTTAATTTGTTGGTCTTCAATTTGTTGTTGTTGTTGGTCTTCAATTCTTCATGTTGGTTGCTATTGTTATTATTGTTGTTCTTCCGGTGAGTTGCTTCCACTTCTAGACGTGTTAAACATTTTCCTTGAGTCCTATCTTCGGCCTTCATCCAGTTTTTCGTGCAGACGAGTATCTCCAATGTTTGGGGCTTCAAGCAATTCCTGTAATCGGTTAGAACTCTGCCACTTGTAGAAAATGCACTTTCTGAAGGAACTATAGAGACAAGAGTTAGTAGATCTTTAGCCATATATTTAAGAACACTATAAGTATGTTCATGGTCTTTCCACCGTTGTAAAATATCTAGTGAAGAAGTAAAACTTTCAGAAACTTGTTGATTATACCAATGTAATTCATTTGGTTGATTTGTCCTAGCTTTTTTTGAATGAATTTTTGCAAGTAAATTAAATGTGACATCATCTAATTTATTCTTACCTTTACCTGTAGAAGTAGCAGAAGAAGAAGTAACTAAAGTAGTAGTATTACTAGATGAAAAACTTCTATCATAAAAATCATACAAGTTATTTAATGTCGCTTTAAATTTAGCTAAAAATGTTTCGCAATCAATTTCAGATTCATCTTCCCCAAGTAAAGTAAAAAACATTTCAATCAAACTCTTCGTACCTTCTAATTTGATACGAGGATCCACCACAGTAGAAATACAATACAACATAGTCGGAGGATTAAAATACTTCAAAAATTTGGTGTATGAAGGTTTCACAATATGACCAATAAAAGCATCATCGATCATTTCTTTGAAAGTTTGCATCATAGTAACTATTGAAATAAAAATGCTACTAGAAGTAGATTCATAAGATTTTGAAAATTTGAAAGTTGCGGTTTTAAAAGGTTCTAAAAAGTTTAATAAAGATTCGGCATAAAACCAAGCTTGGGGAGTCATTTCAAAATTTGGCATATTTTTTGTCATACAAAAATAATTTATACATGCTTTATATTCAGTAACAACATATAGCAAAGCAAAAGTAGACTTCCGTCGGTGTTTAACATCCTTTGGAAATTTTTTAAAATGTACATTTTTAAGCCTACACCAAGCTTTCCATTCTTGAAATATAGGGCCACTTAATGAAATAAAATGTACACAATTTCTAATGTTAACTATATATGGTTCGGCTATTTTTAATGTATCTTGAACACATAAATTTAAAAAATGACATGCAAATCTAACATGAAAAATATTGTCAGATGGAAGGTTTAATGCGGATTTTAATATACTAATTGATGTATTGTTGTTTGATGCATTATCAAAACTTATACACATAATTTTATCACGAATATGAAAAACATCACAAATTTCTAAAATATGATTTACAATTTAATTACCACTATGGGGATAGGGCAATGCGGCAAGTGATATGATCCTTTTTTGAATAACCCAATCACTGTCGATCAAATGACAAGTTATTCCCATCATTGGAATATTGTTGCAACCCGTCCAACAATCGGAAGTTAAAGAAACTCTACAAGTTAAATTCCATAAAATGGCAACCAAAGATTCTCTCATTTCATTGTACATTTTAAAATAATCAGACTTCAAAGTATTCCTAGGGATTCTTTTAAAATGCAAGTTTAAGGCGGTTTGATTAAAAGTTTCTAAGTCCCTACGCTCGGAATAGAAAAATGGTAACTCTTCCTTGATTACTAGTTGGGCCATTTCCCGGTGAACAAGTTAGGGATCATAAGAATGGCTATCAACTACACCGGTCCTAGGGTGGACTTTTTGTTGGCCGGGTAGGTCTACAAGAAGTTCTTTGTGTACATTTTGGATGTATTGTTTTATTGTACCCGTCCCCTCACCCTTCTTTCATTTGTATGACTTCGAACATGTTTTACAAATTTTTATACCTACTCCCGGATTTTCTTCGTCTAGAATATAATCATAAAATTTGTGTCAACCACTAGTTTTCCCTCTAGTTTTCCTACTACTACCCGGTTGTGTTGTTTCGGTTGCTTGTGTTTGTGGTTCTTCTTCTATGTTTATGTCTCCTACAAACTCATCGTGTGTACCAATGTGTTGGGTCATAGGGTACTCTTCGGCAGGCTCATTTTGTGGGACAATTGGAGGCCTGTGAGAAGTGCCGGTGGAATCTTGTCCACTTTGGCTACGGTCGCTACCTCGTGATCTAGACATATTGATATAGTAGTGTATGTGAAAAAATTAAATACAATCTATGCGAGATAAGTTTAAAAAAATCTAGAAAACAATAAGAGGGTTGTGAGAGAGAAGATAAAAAAACAAACAAACAAATATGATAAAAAAAATTATAACTATAAAAAAAATATCAAGACAATAAGAGGGTTGTGAAATTTTGATACCGTACTTCGCGGATACTCATATAGAATGAGAGTGACAATAAAAGTAGAAGTAGAAGTAGAAGTCCGGACTCGTATATAGATAGAAAGAGAGCTTCTTTGTTGGAGCCTTGGAGGAATTGAAGACTTAAAGACGTAGTTGAATGTTGAATTCGATACGATCGGAATTTGTCGCTTCGATGTTGCTAGCTTCTTTGTTGACAAAATTTTTAAAAAAAAGAGATTGAATTGAGTAGAAAGAGTAAGAGAATAAAGTGTAAAAAATTTAGATTGAGTTTAAGGGGTATTTATAGGGGGAAACAAAACACACACAAAAAAAAACAAAAAAATGGCTATAACAGCCGTTGGCATGTTTTTTGCCGTTAGACCCGCGCGGGTCGAACGTTTGGCCCGTACGGGTCTAATGGTTCGAAACCCGCGGGTCGACCCGCGGGTTGGTGGGCGGGTTTGACATTATTCATTGGGTTCACTCGCTGGGTTCAACTGGTTGGAAACCGTTATTTGACGACCCGGGTCGACCCGCTTAGACTCGCGGGTTCGACCCGGACCCGAACCGTATTTTAACGGGCCGGGTTTGGCAAGCGGGTCGCGGGCGGGTCGCGAGGTCAGCCCAGCCCGATTTCCATCCCGAGATAATACCATTCAGGCATTGTTTCCACAATTGACTAACACAATGAAAAACATAGATGTTTTAGTAGTGGATGTCTGCAGACAAGATAGATTGCGAATTGTCTTCGAGGGAAACCTCTCACAAGAAAACTAGGACCAACAAATCAAACACTTATCACAGAAGGTACACATCAACGGAGTGATGAGGATGATGATAGAGAATGGACTCTTGAGGCTAGTAGATCATTCTCATTAAGATCTCTATACAAACACTTGAACAATGGGGGAATTAAATGCTTTAAGGCTGATAATATTTGAAAGTCTAAAGCCCCGCCTAAGGTGAAAACCTTCCAACGGTTGGTGTTGAATAATGCTATGTTTTCCAAGATGAATATGCAGAAGCGTAACATAACCCTTGATGTAAGATGCCCGAGATAGGGGTGGCATTAGGCCCGGCCTAGCCCGGCCCGACCCGACCTGGCCTGGCCTGCTCGGTCCTCAGCCCGGCCTAGCCCGCCCAAAACACGGCTGAATCGGGACCAACCCGTTGAAAATTGAAGGACCGGCCTAGTTCGACAAAAAAAACCCAAATTGGGCCTAGCCCAGTCAGACCCAGGACCAAGTTGAACCAGGCTGGGCCGGGCCGACCGTTGGATTTTTTCCATAATTTTTTTAAAATACTGTGTTTGTGTAATTACTAAAATACCCCCAATGAATCTATACTAAATAGTTTTTGGGGGGTATTCTGGGAAATTCAAAAAAATCCATATTTTATATATACAACATCATTTCTTTAAATTATCTTCACAAATTCACTCAACTCTCTCTACTATCTCTCATCTCTCTTAACAAATCAATAACAATCAACAACATTCAACTACTCTCTTACAAGGATTGACATCAACAACATCACCAACAACCAACAACATCAACAACATCAACAACAACACTACAAGCTCTCAACTCTCTCTACCTTCATTTTCAATCTACATTCTACACTATTTTTGTATTTGTATAATTTCAACAACACTACAAGCTCTCAACTCTCTCAACCTTCATTTTCAATCTACATTCTACACTATTTTTGTATTTGTATAATTTTTAGAATTAACATTGTTGTTTATTTTCATTTATTTCTCTAGATTGAGTTTTGTTGTACTTTTTCTTCTTCTTCTTTTAGAATAATTTTTAAATTTGATAAACATACACTAGTTTATTCATTTAATTGTTGTTGTTTTATTAAAATATTTCTTCTTTTTTTAGATTTTTTTTATTAACATGCTCCGATTTATAGTAGAATTTTATTTAACTTTATTTGTTTTATAGAATCATTTTTTATAACATACACTAGTTTATCTATTTACTTGTTTTGTAGAATTAAATTTTAAAACATACACTACAATTAATTTTTAAAACATACACTAGAATTAATTTTTAGAATATACACAAGAATTTTTAGAACATATACTAGTTTAGATAGCATTTAACCGATCACGTGGTAGACATAGTAGCCGAGAGTCCACTAGTAGTTGTCGCATTCCTTTCATTCCAATTCCATATGTAGAAAGTGAAGAAATACTTATGAATTATGATAGTATTCCCGATTTTCATGAAATACACACAGATTAAGTAGAAGTAGAAGACATAGAACCACAACCATCGGAACAATGTCCTTCTCAATCTTGTAAAACAAGAGGGAACACTTATGAAGTACACAAATATTTTGACTATGTGCCTTCACAAAATGATAAGAGTGTAGGACTAAAAATTTGTAAGAAGTGTCAAACACCCTATAAGTTTAAAATATGATCGGGAATGGGTACACTTCAACGTCACTTAAATAAATGTCAACCAGAAATTTTTAAAGACAATCTTACACAATAAAAAATACACCATAAGACTGGTCAAGTAGATAGTCATAGCTACGATCACGATATCATTCATAGAAAAATGACTAAGTTAGTTATTAGAGATGAATTATCTTATTCGTTTGGTGAAAGTAGGAATGTAGAGACTTTTGCACAAACCGCATTAAACCACCATTATAAAAAAAATGCTAGGAATGTAGTTCAGGGTGATTGTAAATTAGTTTACAATAATGAGACTATGAATTTTTTAGTAGCAACACTAACATCACTAAACACTAGGGTTTCTTTGATATCAGATGGATGGGTAGGAGTGAACGGCGTACCGATGATGTGTGTAACATGTCATTGGATAGATTCCGGTTGGCTACTTCAAAAGAGGATAATTTCATTCGAATTTATTAGGTACCCACATAAGGGTAAAATAATTGTTACACACATCATGGAAGCATGTAATAATTTCGATAGTTTTGATAAAGTTTTTGCTATTGGTTTTGATAACGCCTCTAATAATACTAAGACAATCGCTAGTTTAAAAACTACATTAAATCCTATAGAACCGGAAATTTTTCATGTTAGGTGTGCTTGTCATATTTTAAATCTTTGTGTACAAGATGCACTAAAATATGTACACAATAAAATTGAGGCAATGAGAAATTGTGTTCATTTTATTACGTTGACTGGTCCAATATATCAAGCTTGTCATGATTGGTGTCAACTTAGGAAAATTGTATTTAAACGTTTTTCTAAAGATGTTAGACGTTATTGGAATTCTACTTATGATTTATTAATGTTGTTCTTCACTATCGTTTTAATCTTAGAGAATTTTGTGTTGCAATGGGTATGTAAGATTGTATGTTAGATGATGATTTTTGGTTTCTTGCCGCTAGTTTGTATAAATTTTTAGAACATTTTAATGATGCTACTTTACAATTTTAAAAAATATATACATCTACATGTAGTGGTATTTTACTTGCAATTGAAACTATGATGACAATAATTAAAGATTTGATAAATGAAAATTTTATTGGAGAAATAGTTTATGCTGCTTATATTAAAACTTTAAAATATTTTATCCACTTCCTATGTTATATTGTGATGCTAGTGTAATGAATCCCATGATTAAGTTCGAGGGCACAAAAAATTAATTGAGATTTTTTGTACTTATGCTCCACACGATGAAAATACAAGATTTTGATCATGTTGTTTTCTCTACAAATTTTGATCATGTTTTGACTAGTTTGTTTGATAGTTATGATAGACTTTATTCATCTAACACTACACAAACACAAAATGTTAGTTCTTCTTCTATCTATATTATTAAAGGGAAAGGGTCTTGCAACTAGTAGTGTTTTAAATCTCATAAATTAAAAAAACCAAGAACCAATTCACCAAATGAGTTGAATTGTTATAATGCACAACCTCCCATTGATGATGTAGTAGGTGTGTTTTATTTTTTAAAAACCAATGAGAATATTTTTAGTATTCTTTATCGTATGGCTATAGATTTGTTAACTATACCGGCGTCAACAGTTGTATCGAAAAGTATTTTTTTCTCTTGGTGGCGGAATTATGAGCCCGAATAGAAATCGCTTGACATCAAAGAATTTGGAGATATTAGTATGCGCCGAAGATTGGATGAAAGCAGAAGAAAGAATCTATGATTTACATGAAGCACACAATGGCTTAACAAGTAGCGACGAATGAACATCTAGTACAATAAAGTTTGGATAATGTATTGTAAATAATTGAAAATTTTAGAGGGATGAGATTCTATATTTAGGTTAAGTAGAAGTGCCCGACAATAGTCCATTGCCTTCTCTTCAATCTAAATAGAGGTTATCTCGATCTCTAAATACAAATGTTTCTCTCATATTGTAATTTGATAAAATTTGAAATGTTACTAATATATTGGATTATATATTAAACTTTGTAATTCATAAAAATAATTTATTTTACGATTATCTCTTTTATCTATATGTTCTTGACAATTTCTGAACAATTTCCTTCTTCTTTGTCTTTGTCAAATAAAAATAAAAAATTTTAAAAAAAAATCTACCCCTGCCCCGGCCCGAGCCCCGAGCCAGGGGCCAAGTTCGGGTAGGCATTTCCCCGCGAGGCCCGGCCCGGCCCGCCACTCCTCCCTGCCCGGCTCGGGTCAAAACCAGCAGGGTTTTGACCCGGCCCGGCCTGCTAGCCCGAATGCCACCCCTAGCCCGAGATGTAATGAAGAGGAGGAGGATGTAAACTATATATTCATCGAATGTCCTAAAGCTAGATTAACAGGGGAAATGATGGGTTTGGGCATTGGTATTATAGATACAACAAACGATATTATGGAGGGGGGGGGGGGGGGGGGGAATCGATACACATTAAAAAAGAATATAGGATTTTGTGGGATATTACGGTAGCGGCAATTTTGTGTACACTATGGGTAAATAGAAATGATGCATGCTTCTGCAATCTTAATTGTAGATTTCATATCATGCTTCAAAAAATCATATTTTTTTTAGATGTTTGGGCAAAGTCAAGCAGGGGCACGGAAGAGGCTATGTATGGAGGGTGCGGAGTAGTCGGCACAAGGGTGAATGCAGATACCTCCTTTCTTTGAGTTAGAGCTTTGGTTGGAGGTCTTTGCTTTTTGGGTGGATGCTTGCTCAACTTCATTTGATTGTATTAGAGTTTTTATTATTGCATGCTTTGTAAGTGAAGCTCGTAATGTCATTTTGCTTTGTAGTAGAGAGGAATAGGGGAGGTTTGTAATATTTGGTACTTGTTTCGTTATTTTTTTATTAATGAAATTGGTGACTGAGTCGCTATTATCTTCAACAAAAAAAATGTCATTTATGCTGTATGTACTAACTTGTGGTTACTTGTCATTAAAAACCACCAACTTATTGTTCCTAAATTCTTTTGATGATATGATCTATATGTATCTACTGTGATAATTTTAAAAGGTGTGTACCTCTTAGAATTCATGTGTATATGACATTATTTTGTAGCTATTAAGTGACTAGATTCTTTTGAGTGTATGCAATGTGCGTGTTTTTCTCATGCACATTTTTACATATAGAAAACAAGAGAGCATTACTAAATAACTCAATCAATTGTACTGACCAACTTCTTTTGTGCTACCACAAACTTGGTTCTCTTTTTTCATGCACACATTAAGGATTGCTAAATACATCATTAAAACTTAGGGTTAACAATATTCACCAGTTTTCAAGCTGTATATAAAAAGGGTTTTCGACCCCTTAAATTATGTATGTCTAAATCATGTAGGATGTTTAATAAAATTAATTATTCGGGCTAATGGGGAGTGTTTGTTTGTAGCTTGAAGTTCACCGTAGGAAGTGAAATCAGAGGAGAGATCACTGTTCACGCGGTTTGGTTGGTTCCCACTTCTGTAGCGACTTTACCACTCTGTAAATTTAGAGTTATTTGGGTTAGCCTTCTTTTTGAAAATATTTAGTTAAATACCCTTATTTTGAAAATAAATTAGTGAAATACCCTAGTTCTTAGTTAGGTTTCTATAGTTTTCTTCCTATAATAATTTTTATAGGATGTGTGACCTTTCTACAAAAACTAAAAGTTTTTGGGTTTTAGGATAATTTTTATTTTTATTATTAGATTTTAGTTTTTCTGCTTTCTATCTTATAAATTATTAATAAATATGCTGAAAATTCTTAAAATTTAATTTAATTTACTTACTTTGTACTGGCTCTGATACCACTTTGGTGGGTGCGTGGGATCTCTTAAGTAGTAGGTGTGAGTAGCGCTTAATCTCCTGGAGGTCTGAAAATTAAAAGGAAGAGAGTATCAAAAACTTTTAAAAGTTCAAAGAGTAAAGTCTAAATGGTTGAAATAAAGATCAAAGTTTGAAAAATAATATTCTTCGAAATAATGGATATTGTCAATTCTGAAAAAGTAATCAGGAATGATGGGAATTTCGTCGTCATCGTCGTCAAGTTCTCTTATATATTCTAATTCTGTCTCATATTCTTCACTATCATATGGAGGTTCTTCGAGTTCTTCTGTATGTCTATGTTCTCCTTCATTCTGTTCATGTTCTTCTAGAAATTGTCTGTATGCAGTCGTAGGACTCCAAACGTAACTACTAAATATACCATTTTCATAAAATAACAAAGATCTTTCGTGATAAGTTAGATCGTCAATTATTTCAACATTTATATTACTAGTTTCTCAAGAAATTATTTGGTTTATCGTTATAATTATTACTCGTTGGATGCTAAAAAAGAATAATTTGAATTCGTAGCAATCATCCATACTTATTTGTCTATGAGGATAATAAACATCAAAAACTAACATTCTGTCACTTCCTTGGTAATTAACCATTAATTCAAAAATTGGTGAGGCAATACCGAAACTATTATCCATTGCTTTTGAATAATAAGGATTTATGAAATAAAGAGCAGAGAGAGATTTCTAAGGATACCTAAAAATCAAAACAAAACGGCCCATCATGCTTCCGACCTAGTTAAACTTTTTTGATCTGTTCTGTACCAGTTCCTACCAGTAGATAAAATACCCCCGGTATGCACCCCGATTTCTGTGCTCCTTTTACGTTCTTCCCATCTCAAGATTACTATGCCCTCACTAGGGCTTCATCCAAGAGATACGTCTAGAACAACTAGTAGCACTTTGGTACAGACAACCACAAAAGTCTAACTATAGAAGGTAGCAAATGAGTCTTTTTGCAAGAATATTTAGGCAGAGCCTTACAAAACTCTCTCTAGGGGAAAGGAATTTAGTTGTTCATACCTTATTTTCTACGGAGGCTGATAGATGTACTCATAAAAGATATTTTATTTTCTTCAAGCTTGTTACAAAGAGACTTACAAAGATTATGAGGAATTTTTTCTTTTCAAGATAGTCTGCCCTCTCCCTTACCCTGCCTTCCCTTTTATAGCCGAAGGGATGGCTTCACACCAGATACAATTATTATTCTCCTTACATCACTGCTTACATCACATATACAATTATTGCTTTTCTTACATCAGTGCTTACGTCATGTTACATTAAATGCTCTGATTACATTTTTGGCTTATTCCAGGAAAAGAGATTCCTCTTGGCCGACATCTTCACATGCTGCACATTTATGTTGGTGTTCCATCTTCATCAGGCTAGAGTAATGTACAGCTGTCTCTGCTGTCATTGTCATTGCTCCAATAGATAGTATCTGGTACCAGCTGTCAAACAGCTCATGTTTATCTTGTGGCTGTTTGATTTTTGTTATACTTTACATTATTATCTTATCTGGATCTGGGCTGTCATAGATCCATATATTGCTGTCTCTTTGTTTTATGTCTTTTAATTCACAGTACATGTTCCTAAAGCCCATTGCTCTTCTTTCTGGGATTAATTTCTCAAATTCTTCGGCCTTAAATGGTACAATGTTTGATGCTCCATAGATTATTTGGGTGGTCATCCCTATTTTTATAACATGTTCTGCTGGGTATTCTTCCTCATCATTTAGATACTCTGGGATGGCTGAATACATTCTAACATATATTTTTGAGGCCTTCGTGAGCCCAAAATAACTTTTAGCTGCCTTGTAAATTTCTCTTGGTAGATGGATTAGTTCTTCACATTCTCTGGATGGGTAAATACAATGGATAAGTCCTCTTTCGAATAGTGCCCTAGTTGTTCTCGGATTGGCTCCTGGTAGGATGATGGCCTTGTTCATGTGCTGCTGAGATATGGTTCTGATGAATTGGTTTACTTCAGTTACTTGGCATAGCTTCTGAATATATTGTAAAAATAATATTTTCTTTGATGTTTTGATAGGAGCTTTCTCTGTAAGAAGTGTCTCCTTATATGTGGTTTTATTTGGAGATGTAATTGCTTCTTCCTTAACTGACTGAGAAGGCTCACCTATCTCACTCATTTTTTCATCCGCCATATTTTCTGTGGTTACATGCTGGCTTATATGCTGATAGGACAGACTCTGGAGTCCACATATTTGTAGTTGTAACTGGTTAAATACTCCTTTTAATTGCTCTGCTGTCTCCTTTAGGTAGACTATATCTCGTTCTATTTGCTGAACTCGGGTTTCCATTCTGCAACAAGTGGAAATAGTTAATTTCATGATAAGAAATCGGCTAAAATATTAAGTTTTCCTTTTATGTTTTCTATTAAGAAATCGTAATGTGCTAACTTCATCTGCCATCTAATCAATCTTTTATTTGCTATGGTTGGGTCTATTATTTTATTGATCCAACTTTTTGCTTGTGTATTATCTGTTCTTTCCGTAAATTTTGTATGTATTATGAATAATTCAAACTTTTTTATAGCTTTTAAGATTGCTAGTAGTTCTTTTTCGTTTATGTGGTAATTTTGTTGGGTTTGTGTGAAAGAACCACTAGTATATCTAGCTAATTTTTCTTCACTTTCTCCTGTTTCAATGAATTTTAATACCGCTCCCCAATTAGTTTCACATGCATCAGTTTCTATTATCCAAGAACATTCTTTAACTGGTAGTCTTAGCTTTGATAACTCTGAAGTTTGTTGTTTTAATATTTTAAGTTTCTCTTCATCCTCCGGGGTCCATTCCCATTTCTTAGACTTTTTAAGTTTTTGTTGCAACCAATTTGTTTTTGCTGATAAATTTGGTATGTAACCTCTTGTTTGATTTAGTAATCCTATTATGGCTTGTACTTCTCTTTTTTCTTTTAAGACATCAGGAAAAGTCTTTATTTTTTCTGCTATATGTGGTTGTAACTCTATTCCTTCATGCGATAATTTTGTTCCTAAGAATTCTATCTCAGTTTTGAATAATTCCTTCTTCTTTTTTGATAGTATAATGCCTGTATCTTTCACTATTTCTATGAATTTTAGTAGATGTTCTTTATGTTGTTCTTCGTCTTCTGACCCTATTAGAATATCATCTACATATACTAATATAAAATTGTTGTATTTTTCAAAAAATTTATCCATATATTCTTGAAATATTCCTGGGCTATTTTTGTATCCGAATGGTAATACATTCCATGCATAGAATCCTTGAGGTGTGCTAAATGCCGTTAAAGTTTTTGAATCTTCTGTTAATTTTACATGATAAAATCCTGATTTACAGTCAAATTTCGAATATAATTTTCTTGTTCTTACTGTGTTAAGTAGTATTTGCATATCTGGTAGTGGGTATCCAAATCTCTTAGTATTTTTATTTAATTTCTTGTAATTTACTACCATTCGAGATTTACCTCTTTTTTCTTCTGAATGCTTTTTTACTATGAATGCTAGTGATGAATGAGGACTTTGTGATTTCCTTATATAATTATTTTCTATTAATTCTTTTATGTGTATTTTGAATTCTTCTAGGTCTGTTGGAGTATGTCTTATTGGTCTAATTTTAATTATTTTGTTCTTATCTATTAACTCTATATGTGCCGTGGGTTTACTTAAGTTCCATTTTGCTAAGGGGTCTTCTCCGCACAGATCCTCTAATTGTTTTTGTAAAATTTCTTTTGTAGTAGTTATTTGAACTTGTTGTATTCTAGTTTTATTTGGTAAGTATTGATATTCACCACGCTGGGTTGAAGAAACTCTGATGTGTGGTAGGTCAGTTCTAGAATATGGTTGTGTTATTCTAATTGCTATCGCTTGGTGTCCGCAAGGTGTTGTAAATACAACTGATTTATGTGATATAGTTATGGGATAGTATTATTGGAAGAAGTCATTTCCTAAGAGTACGTCATTATTCATATCATTAAATTGGTATACTATGGATATTTTTAGTATGTAACTTCCTATTTGTACACTAACGTTTTGTTGGTATTTGTCCAGTATGATTGTTTGTCCGGTTAATCCAGATATGGCTTTTTTATTAAAACCATCTTGTTTCCATTTTGGTAGTATATTCTCGCGGCATAAACTAGTACCTGCTCCGGTGTCTATTAGACTATGATAGTTTCTTGATTTGTATCCGTCGTAAACAAATTCTATTAGGATGTATAATGTGTTTTTTGTTGCTCTTAATGGATTCATTTGTCCAATATCCTATTTATTACCATGCTTTCATTGTTTACTGTTATTGTGAGTTTTTCTTCTTGAATCGAGTAAGGTTGTACTGATGTAAGGAAGTCAGTTCCTAATAACATATCATTAACATGTTGTTCTGGGTCTACATGTAAATGTAACAACATTTCATTTTTACCATTTATCCTTAGTGGTAGTATGATTTTATGTACAATTGGATGTCTATTATTGTAATAATCTAAGTAATAATATGGGTTATCTAATGTTATCAATTCAGTGGTTTTTATATTTGTTTGTTTAATATGTGAATTAGTAGCTCCTGTGTCGCCTAAGGCTATTTGTTTATTCCATTTTCCGTTGTCATAATATTCTATTTCTATTTTAAATTGGTTATTATTTTGGTGTTCTAATGTATTTATTATTGGTATTATTTCTAATGCTTGTTGTTTATTTCTTATTGATAGTGACCTCTTTCCGAACATTATTTGTGGTGCTTTTTCTTTTTCTTTTTCTTTTGCTTTATTAAAGTCGAATTCTATATAATTTGGTATGGTCATTTCAGGATTTTCTCTAGCTGGTTTGTACCTTATGATTTCGCTGAATAGCGGCTCTATTTTAAAATTGTCCGTATTTCTATTCTTTACTTCGTGCTTACTAGTGAAAGCGTAAATATTTCTTATTTGTATGCTCATAACTTTGCTTTTTTCTATTATTTCTATACCTGATAACTTATGATACATGACTAGACTTTTATCTTTATTTTCTTCTGTCATGCTTATAGAGAAATTAGGTTTTATTGTGAACTTTATCTTTTGGTACATTAGGTTTCCTTGCACTATTCCTATTAAGGCGTCTTGTGTACTTGATATTATCCTATCATCCATTAGATATATTTGGAGGGGTGTATTTATTCCTTCCTTAAAATAAGCTTTTATTATTATTTGTACAGCTCCTAAATGTATGTGTCTTAATGTTTTTCTGATTTTTTCGTTTATCTTTTCCATTTCTTGTCTTATTATTCTTTCTGTTATTAATGGGATTATGGTTTTGCCTTGTGCTTGTTCAATGTCTATAGGTTGTTCATTATTCCTAGCTATTACTATGGTGCTTTTCTTTCTTTCAAATATTGGTAATTTAAAGATTTCTTTTGGATTTATATCTAATTTGGTCTCTCTTATTTTATCGTATTTTTGTATGTCAAAGCACATTCTTTCTCTTAATTCTTCATTGTTTTCTTCCCTTTCTGAGGGTTCTCCTATTTCTGTTAGATCAGTTAACATGTATATTTCACATTCTTCTGTTTCACCTTCACTACTTCCACTATCTTCTTCCATTACCATTATTTCTTCATCTTCGCTTATGTCTGACCATTCTTCATCATATTCTATGGGTTCATAATTTATATTATTCATTTCTTCAATTTCTTCTACGTATTTTACATTTTCTTTTTTCATTATTTTAGGACAATTTGGTGATATATGTCTTACCTCTCCACATATGTAACAATTACATTTTTTTTGGATTTTTCGTATACTGTCTATTTTTGTTTTTATTTATTTTTCTAAAGTATTTTTTATAAGGTTTTCTATATCTCTTAAAAGTTTTCCTATATTTTGGTTGATATTTTTGGAATTTGTGATTATTCCTCTTTGTGTATTTATAGTTATTATATCTGTAGTTATTATTGCATCCCCAATGATTTGGTTTTGCATCTTCACAGCAGATTCTTTGTTTATACGTTCTATAATATTTCATTGTTGCTCTAGCATCTTGACATACTTTGTCTCTATAATCTTTTACAAATTGTGTTCTATACCCTAAAGTGTCTACTTCAAGGTTCACTTTCTCATTTATGTATGCACTATATATGTTTATGCTCCATGGATCAGGTAATTTTAGAAAGAATGAGTCTAAAATTGGACTCCGTTCTTCTTTTGTGTAATAACTATCTTGATAATATTCTCGGAATTCACAAGCATAGTTGTCAAAATGGCACAAATCGCATATTTCTAAGTTACTTAATCTCCATCTTGCTTGATTCTTTTTATATATAGTGTGTTTTTCTCCTTTATCGTATACACTAAATTCGGTTCTTATTGCTCTTTCGTAATTTGTAATTATTTCTTTTAAACCTAAAGTCCGTTGTGCAGAACCTTCTTCAGTTCCTTTATCATCAATTGGTCTTGATTTTCTTATAGTATTTCTTTCTTCTTCTTTTAGTCCGTTCCACCATTTTGCTACTACTCCCATAAAGGTAGCTTCTATGAATTTTTCAAATGCATTTCCGTTAAGGTTTTGCCTAAATCCTACTATTAGTGAAGCTTTTACCCATTCTTCAATTGTTCTATCTACATCTTTTACACAATCTAGGTCTAACCATTCTCCATTTCCTGCTATTCCTTTTTCGAAGTGTTCTGTTGGTTCATATTTTGGAGTTTCTTTTTCTTTACCTTTTCCTAGTTGCATTCTTCTTTTTGTATTTTGCCATTTCCATGGTAATTGGTATGGTTTTTTGTGAGGTGGTGGTCTTAAGATTTCATACATGTTACTTGGAATTTCTGAAGGTTTTTCAATAATTTTATCTTGGTCCATTTTTACTTCTTCGTATGCTATATCTAGATTTTTCAAGGCTTCTTGCACTTCTTCTGAATTAGAATTTGCCATTAAATCTTCTATTTCTAGAATATTTATATTAAGCTTCGTTATGGCTTCTAATGCTTGCATACCTTCTTCTGTTATGCCTAGTTCTTCTTCTGGGTATTCTGTCATATATCTTCCTAATTCTTTTATATTTTTATTTATGATTCTTAAATCTTTTTCTTATATCAATGAACATTTCAGGACCGGTGTAAACTTCATCCAAGTCTTGTATGTTTAAATAAATTTTTGGCTCCATGTTCTACTATTTTGTCTGCTAGTAGGCGCTGGCAATACCAACTTGCTTCTTCGTTTCTGTAATTTAATACTTTGTATGCTATTTGTTTTTGTATCTCTTTAGGTAGTTGATTAGTTACTTTTATTGTTAGTAATAGGTATTCTGATATTTCTTTATTGGCAATATGCTTACTTTCTACTAATCTTTTATTAACGTATCTAATCTTGAATTTTGAAAGTTTCTCTATTTTCTGTGAATTATCCAGCTTTTTTAAGGTTAAGGTATATTATAGTTTATAATTTCTAGAGTGGGGTTATATATAAAATTTTATTTTTTGGTTATTTAATTAAAAGGGGTAGTTGGCTAAATATTTTTGGAAGAAGGGTATTTGGCTAAATATTTTTGAAAAATGGGATATTTACCCACTATGCTCGTAAATTTAAGACGTTCTTTTCTATCATTGACCGATGTGGGGCTAAAAGTCCCCCAAACCAAAGCCGAAAAATGAAGAATATAACCAACCATTTAATAATTAATCTTTTCATAATTAAGCCACACTGCCCTTTCCCCTCTAAACTTACTTTTGTTCAAGAGTAATGCTAGAGCCACTACCAATTTCACTACATTTCTCTTCACTACCTTATGTGGCACATTCCAATAGGTAGGAAATGATAGAGTAGGTGGGAGAACTCTCCAATAGGAGTATGCCACCTAAGGTAGTGAAGCAAATGGTAGTGAAATTGGTAGTGGCTAAAGCATTACTCTTTGTTCAATGACAGAATTCACAAATCCTTGTTGAAACAAAAAAAAACCTTCACACCGCCTGGCCAATGTGGGACTCAGTGCTGAGATTTAAGCTACGGTTCAGTTTCGGGTTTTTTTTTTTTTTTTTTTTTTTTTAAGGTACGTTTTTAGCATTGTTTTTTTTTTCTTCAGTTTTTTTTTTTGGGGTAAGTGTTTTTTAGCTTAATTTATTTTAAGTTTCGGTTTTTTTCACTTTCGGTTTTTTAAAATTTAATTAAGATCAATTTAGTTTAAAGAGATTAAATAATTGAGATTAATTTCAAATATAATCAAAAATAAGAAAAATATTAAAAAGTAATTTTGCTACAGTATTCTTATAACTCAAACAAACATAATCATTCATGGAAAACTGATACAGCAACTGTAAATCTATATTCAATCAAACCACTTTTTTAGAAGTCATTTTTATGATTTTTTTTCTCTCTACAACATTCTTACAACTTTAGAAAAGTTTTTACGTGTAACCAAACACCCTTATGGGACCCCTATGGAACGAGAGACTCAAAACCTATTAATGCCTTCTTCTTCACATTTGAATATTTTGGATGTGAATAAATTGGCTTACCATTTTTGAAGAAACTGACTCGAGCTTTCATCTTCCTACTACTAATGGACTCTTATAAATCATAATTCAGAAGATTTTTTTCCTCCTTAACGACCAATCCTTTTGAGCCAAATATCCAGAGATAAACATAACTCCAACTTATTGCCTCACCATTTGTTTTTGTTAATCTCTAATCTCTAATATTGTAATAGAAGAGTTGGGGTTGTCATTTGTAGATAACCTGTAATTTATAGACATTCAACCATCTAATCTCAACCATTCAATTTTAAGTGAGAGTTATATTAGCCATTCATACTCAACTATTGTTAATTATCATAATACCCTCAAAGTTTAAATTTATTTGCTACATAATTATTTACAAAAGTGTCACTCATATAAAATAAAAGTTTGTGCCAGTAAAGATAATTTGTAAAGAGTATGAATGAGTAAAGGGAGATCTCAGGTTCGAGGCCAGATCACGTATTATTATTTATCATATAAAAAAAATATCATTAGAATGTGTATCGTACGTACAAATTACTAGTATCTCTACTATTTTAATGGAAAAGTTTGTCAAAAAAAAAAACTTTATTTGCAACCCAAACAAATACGTACAATGCACATGCATAACTAATATAAAGGAGATCGTAGGTTCGATGTTAGACAACCTCGGAATTTATATAAAAAAAAATATTTATAAAGACGTGTATCACACGTGTAAATTACTAGTTTTTTTTTTAGATCGAGCGTTCTCATAATTAACGAAAGTTAAATTTCACCAATCCTTGGAGTTATTTTTTCTTCTTCTTCTTCATGTTTTAGCAAGTAATCCTATAAATTTTTAAAGCAATTGTTCCGTTCTCTTCAGAATTGTTTTCTTAGCAAATAACCTAATTGGACCGGGCCCACACACAATGTGGTTGGAGTAAATAAGCCCATATAGCGTAGCAAAAAGAAGGCCCGGAACGGGCCCACTAAGACGCTAAACCGTCTTTTAGATGGGATCCTGTCCCCTCCTTTAATTGCCAGCCAGCCTCCTCAACAAAACACATCTCAAGATTCTCGGAGCTGGAAAAGAAAAAGTAAAAGCAAAAAATTTTTCAGAAGCTGAGATTAACAACAGCCAAATCCCTGTAATTGAGGAGGAGCTCAAATTAAGTAAGTTTCTTCTTCTCTATCACAATACAAAGTATTATGGCACTTAGTTCTTGATTCTTTATGTATGATTCAGTAGAAAATTGCAATTGGGTATTTTGCAAATTAAAATTGATGGATTCATGTAGGTATATGCTAAAGCTGTAAACTTGAAAGTAGCAAGAATTTGATTGATTTGATTTTAGAATCTTTGGCCTTATTATTATTATTATTATTATTATTATTATTTTTTTTTTTTTTTTTTTTTTTTTTTTTTGGGTGTGTTTTTTGTTTGGGGGTGTGTAAGTAGGATTGGGGTTTTGTTGTTTGTCTTGGACAATTACCCATGTTATATGTTTAGTTTGCCTAATTTTAGAGAAGCCCAAAATTTTTGGTCGAATGTTGTAGCCTATAGGTGGTGGGTTCATGTTAGATTTTAGCAGTCTCAGGCTTCCACAGTTTGACTAGTTATAGAAATAACTATGGATGTCTGTGCTCCATAGTGAACCTCATTTAAGTGGAAAGTAGCTTAGCTGATGATGATACCTCTGGATTGCCAAAATTAATTGCATTGTACCAAAGGACAACGAAGTGTAGTATAGTTTTGGGTTTTAAGCCCTAAGTCTAATCTCTAATCTCTAATATTATAATGGGAGAAGGCCTTAGAGTCATTTGTCAATCTACCAACACGTGCATCGCACGCACATAACTAATATGAAGGAGTCCTCACTATGTCACCAAACAAACATGTGCATCGCACGTGCAACTCCAAATCTATTTTTCAAAACGTGCATCGCATGTATACATCAAAATTTTTCCTTCGTAATTTTTAAGAAATACGTGTATCGCCCGTTCAGCTCCATTTTTTAAAAATTAAGGCATTCATCGCACGTGCTATTTATTGTTGACTTACATGTATCGCAAGTTTAACTCGAACTCTTTATCAAAACGTGCATCGCACGTGAAAAATACTAGTTTTATTATAATGTGTCATCTTAGTTCACTATTTGTTCATTACAGCTGAAAGTTTAAAACCCTTCGATGCCCAGTTCAAAACTGATTAAGTATTAATTGCCAGTCATGATCACTATTATAGATATGTGGGCTGATATATATATTTTTGAACCGGGCAGGGGGATAGTTGATTATGGCTTTGGAAAATGGTAATGTTGATAATTATCTAGATGGAGCTACTTCAACCCCTTTGGAGGTGCTAGAAAGAGTTGAGCCTGATGTTGCATATTCTTCAGAAAGGGCTTTTCACTTGGAGACACTTTCAATGCAAGTGAAAGATCTAGAAAATGATTATGAAGCTCTGAGTATAACTAATGAGGATATCTCAACTGATTCAGTTGAGAAAGCCTTTGTGTTCTTTAATTTGTCGGGAATATTGAACTCGGAGATCAAAGAACTTGATGGTTTCGTTGCTTCTGTCCAAGTTCATGTTTTTGATGCATGGCAGAAGCTTTCAGAAAGTTGTCACTCCAAGGAAATGTCAGAAGAAATAAAAGAGAAGCTGGTAGTTGCTGAATATTCCCTGCAGAAGACAGAGGACAAACTTGCTGATCTAAGATCACGGTCAGCTGAGTATGAAGAAGGCCTAGCATTTGCTAGGTATGGAACTCGTAAGTCCGAGGTACTTCCGTTTCATTTATACTATTAATGGAAAAATGCACCGAATCGTGTTTAAAATGCTTTCACTTGAACAGGTATAGTTGCCAATTCATGTACACAAGAAAGGCGCTTTTTACAAATGTTGGAAAAATCTTTGGCTAGGGAATTGAATCTTCAAAAGAAACTCTCCGATTCTACACATAATGAAGAACAGCTCAAACTGCAACTTCTTCACTCAGAAGAGTTAATGGAAGTGTTCATTCAGAGAATCTTTGAAGCTGAAAATGCTTCCGAGACCCTTCTTGGAAGCTCGAAAGAACTTTCTGGAAAGCTCCAGGTTGTTCAGTTTAATCAACGGGGCTCTGTTTATAGACAAAATGACGTGAGAACTGAGATGGAAAAGGAAATTGAGGGTTTAAGGGAAGATGTATTGAGATTAGAAAGCAGAGCAGAGAGTGCCGAAGAGAGATGTGCACTGCTGACTAAGACCAATTTTGAACTTGATGATCAACTGGGTTTTCTTAGAAAACACGAAACGGAAAGGGTAACTAATTTAGAAAGAAAACTAAAGGAGTCAGATTTGCAACTGGAGCATGCACGGGCATCTGTTGAAGCAATTGAGGAACAACAGAAAATGTTATATTCTGCACTTAGTGATATGGAAAATTTGATAGAGGATCTCAAGGGAAAGGTTTCAAAAGCTGAGGGCAGAGCTGAGAGGGCTGAATCTAAGTGCACTCTACTTACTGAAACCAACTTGGAGTTAAATGAAGAGTTGGATTTCTTGAAGAGTCGACTAGAATCTATGGAGACGTTTTTGAATCAAGCAGATGCTGCAAAAATTGCTACTGCAAAGGACATTGGTATGAAAACCAAGTTCATTACGGACCTTGTTATGAAATTGGCATCGGAAAGAGAGCGTCTTCAGTTGCAGGTGCTCAATTACAGAACTATCCTTTACAAATTTTCTAGTTATCATTTGCATTTTCTTATCTGGTAAGTGAAATTTGTTTTCTTAGGTGGCCACCGCTTGATCTTGGTTCTTATATTCCACCGATGTTGTATGTTAAAAATAAAAATCTCTCAACCCCACAACTTTGGTTCTTTCGTGCAGTGGTAGGGTCATTTGACATGGTACCAAAGCCACCCAAATTCAAATGCCTCTGGGCGATTTAAAGCATATTACTAATTGCAACTCACGAAGCCCAAGTTTCGGTCCTCAAAATGGCTTGGGGTGTTTTATTTCGTTGGGATATAAACATTAAGCTTTCAACCCTAACTTTTGAGTGTTGGTGCAGTTGGTAGATCAATTCACATTACACTTGGGAATCAGGGTAATTTGATGAGTTAATGAGTAATTATTTTCGATGTATGATACCCAACTTAGAATTGAACAGCCAGTTATTTGATAGTGCTACTGCTGGTCTTCAACTCCTTTTATATTTCTTTTATTTAATATCCTATCTTTCGATTTAATCCTTATCTTTCTCGATTCAGTTCATTACCTTGCTTTCGTTTTTTCCCAATGAAATTCCAATTCCTATCTTTCTCATCTTATGTCATCAGTTAAGCTTCATACTTCAAAATCCTTGAATTATGAAGTCTTAATCCTAATTGTGCTAAGTTCTCACATCACATGCCCCTGTCATGAAGCTATCGGTGGCAGAGTTACCTAACTTCATAAACTCTGTTTCTAATGTCAAATACTTATGTTAACATCATTCTTTCTACTAGAACATTCGTTATCATGGACCAAGCATACCCACTTTTGCGTTATGTTGGAAAACAATTCTCTAAGTTGTTTTTCTTCAACCTGCTGCCAACTTGCTCTGGACTCACTTTTGGATTTTTGGTGAGGCAATTAGGCAGGAAAGGATATTTCATAGAGTCCTGTGTTCTTTGTCTGGTTGAAAATTAATGCAAAAGATGACTGGTTTTGCTCAAAGCAGTGGACGTATTGCTTCTTGTATCTGAACTGTCTTGTGCTGTCTCATTGTGTCCATGTTTGTGCTTCTTAGGTTGCAGACCATGATAAAGCCCACAAAATGAAATTGGAAAACACCCTATTCTATGCATACCTCGTTGTAAAGAGCTTGCTAAAGTCCCACTTTTACTCAAACCATTTAGAGCGGATCATTCCGGCAATAAATACAGTGAACAGTGCATTCAAAGATTGCCTTGTACAGTTATCTTGTAATCTTTTACTGTTAATTGAATTTCTTTAGTTAGGCAGTTTCTGAAAATTTTCTTTTATATTTGATTTTTAAATACTTTTTTGTATTTTTTATTTCTTCATTATTTTTTTTACTTAAAAATATGTTGGCATTTTTTACTGCTAAAGCCCTAAGAGCATTTCCAATGCTTCCTTCATTTTGAAGGCCTTCAAAAGGGAATATTCTTGGAATATTCCTTTTTGAAGGCTCATCAACTCCAACCATCTTCCTTCAAAATTGGTTTCTTCAAATTTTATTCAAAATTTTTAATTAAACTATACATTAATTGTAATTCTAATAAAATGTAAAACTAAATATTTTTAATTATAAGATTATTAGATTTATTTTATTTTAAGTGATTATTAATGACTTATAAATTTCCTAATAAATGAGTAATTTTATTTAGTTATCACTTTGCCTAGATTATGAATGAAATAGTAAATTGACATTAATCAAATAAATTTTCTAATTTAGTATATTTAATATTAAATTTTGACAGAAATAGAAAATTTCGGATTATAATAATTAAAAATGAAAGTACAACATTAAGATGAAAAAAATACAGATAACCTAATACAATAACAACAAACTACAATAACAAGGAAAAGCAAATTACATAATAGCAAATTACAATAACATTAAAAATTACATATAATTTAATATTCCGGTAGGTCATCTCCAAATCTATGTCCTCCCTGTCTGGTTCCTCCATATCCACTTGCTCCATAATAAGCTGCGGATGATCCACCTTCACATTGGTATCCAGTTTGATATTGGTTACAGTTAGGAAAATTATTATGCATAAATTGAGAGGATGACCCAAAGACTTCAGAATTACTACTCTTATTTAAAACTTGTTCTTTTTTCTTCCGAAAATATTATCGTTCGATGGGATCGATTATAGAATTTAGGTCTTTCTCCATATAGAGCATCTCTTGACGTTGAGTCTCTAGTTCTAATTTTTTCTTCTCATTTTCAGCATTCAGCATTAGGAGATTGTAGCGTAATGATGTTTCTTTCTCCCGTTCTTCTTGCCCTCTTTTCAATGTTTTTAGAATATCTCGATTTTCTTCAGCTAGTGATTCGATAAAATAATTTTGCTTATCGAATTGTTTCTTTTTCATCTTTTCTTTTTTCCTTCTTGTAGGGCGACTTGATGATTCATTGATTGGTGTTTGTTCCTTTTCGATTGACACTCGCTCATCATTGTCTATATTCATATCGATGGATCTTGGACCTAACGGAGACCCCATTTTGGATCCTTGCAAGATGTTGGTTTGTGAAGCTTTGGAAGTCGCAGGAGATCCGGAATTTGTATTGGTCCATTTTTCAGCATCCTTGAGGATGAACCACACATGATCAAATACAAACCCTTTTTTTTCATCTAAATCTTGTGAAAATAATACTTTGGCATGTTTAATATACATGTAGAAACATGTAAAAAGTAATTAATACAAATGTAATAATATTATTAGAAGAAAGATATGAATGAAATACTAACAATATCTAGCTCAGAAGCACCGCTTAGATTAAGGTGCTCGACTTGACGAATGCAACCACGAAACTTGCTTACAGCTCTTACGATTAGGGCCATACGACATTGTAGAGACTTCGGTGATCAATACGTAACACAAAGAGTGGGGTTACGTTTACCGAAAGTTGCTGCAACTCTCTCCCATAACTTTTTTTTTATTATTACTACCCAAGATAGGATCTTGAGAAATGTCAAGCCATATGGAGCACAAAGCTTGATATTCTTCTGTAGAGAACGATTTTCCACGAATGATTTTGGGTGTAGCCATAGGAGAAGAGGAAAAAGTTCAAAAGATAGGAAAAGAGTTATGAATTTGAAAAATGGTTACTGGATGATGTCAATATTTATAAGACAATCAACTTTATGAGAGAATCCAATGCCAACGAATAAGACGATCGACTTGACTGAACGGCGGGGTATCCAATGCCATAGGAGAAGACGAATGACTTGACTGATGAAGACAGGGAATCCAAAGCCATAGGAGAAGATGAACGACTTGACTGATGAATACAGGGTATCCAATGCCATCATCAAAGGGCCATCACGTTTTTGGAATAAAAGTATACTACATGACATCATGTCTGCGTGTGTTATACTGCACAATATGATCATCGAGAATGAACGCGATGACTCTGAAAGACTAGTTTTGTCTACTCCTGCAATTATTCAGAATACTCAAGAGATTGATGTCAACGAAACTGAGCAATTCCAACGATTCCTTGCTCGACACAAGCAACTCAAAGACAAAAATGCTCATATTGCACTTAGAAATTCACTGATAGAGCATTTGTGAGCAAGACACGGTAATGAAATGGATTAAAAGTTGGGGATTATTAATATTATAATTTTAATGTTTTTTTTATCATTCAGTTCGATGTATTTCAATGTCCAATGTTTGTATTTCCAATTAATGATTCTATGTATTTGTCGTTTATCTATTTCCAATTAATGATCACATTGTATGATATGAGTGGGTAAGCTTTTGAAAATATGTTAAGCTAATACAAAATAACTAAATAATCTTGACTATAAATATTGTATCAATTATTTTTTTCAAACAATAAAAAAATATTCAAAATTGGTCTCATTTTAAAGGTATTGCCGAGACATTTCCAACAGTACCAAAATAATAAAATTTGGCTTAATATTTTATAAAATACATTCACGAAATATATAGCTACACATTTTAATTAAAGGATATGGAATGAATTCTTAAAAAGATATTAAGGTAAAAAAGGGTAAAATGGAAAATTTAAATTGTGAATAGTGATTTGAAGGAACTTAAAAAAGCCTCCAAATTTGGAGACAGATTTGAAGCTCCTTCATTTTGAAGCTTCCTTTGAAGCCCGGTTGGAGCAACCTGGGCCTTCATTTTGAAGAAATGAAGCCCGGTTGGAGTTGCTCTAGTATCTGTTAGACCGTTTCCCTTTTTCACCCTGACATGCCCGCCAAAATGTCATACCCCCAACCATGGTTTTTCTAGTGGAATTAGGTTATTGTAATACCCAGACCTTGCCTAATGACTATTTTTATTCCTCATATAGTGATGTGTTTAGAAAATTCGGTGAACGACGATTTTTTCATTAAAAATTAATTAACGATCATTTACACTTGGAAAGTGTGTGGTTATTACGTCAAATTACACAACATAATCATGTAGCCCTCGAAAAGAGAAATTATCGTGTAATCAGTTTGAGCAACTCCAACCGGACTTCATTTCTTCAAAATGAAGGCCCGGGTTGCTCCAACCGGGCTTCAAAGGAAGCTTCAAAATGAAGGAGCTTCAAATCTGTCTCCAAATTTGGAGGCTTTTTTGAGCTCCTTCAAATCACTATTCACAATTTAAATTTCCCATTTTACCCTTTTTTACTTTAATATCTTTTTAAGAATTCCTTCCATATTCTTTAATTGAAATGTGTAGCTATATATTTCTTGAATGTATCTTATAAAATATTAAGTCAAATTTTATTATTTTGGTACTATTGGAAATGTCTCAGCGATCCCTTTAAAATGAGACCAATTTTGAATATTTTTTTATTGTTTGAAAAAAATAATTGATACAATATTTATAGTCAAGATTATTTAGTTATTTTGTATTAGCTTAACATATTTTCAAAAGCCTACCCACTCATATCATACAATGTGATCATTAATTGGAAATAGATAAACGACAAATACATAGAATCATTAATTGGAAATACAAATGTTGGACATTGAAATACATCGAACTGAATGATAAAAAAACATTAAAATTATAACATTAATAGTCCCCAACTTTTAATCCATTTCATTGCCGTGTCTTGCCCATAGGGATGGCATTCGGGTCGAACCCGCCCGGGTTGGCCCGTGACTTAGGCGGGCTCGGGCCGGTTTGGCTACTTAACCGGGCCGGGCCGGGCCCAAAGTTGATTTAGGCGACCCGCCCAATCTGTGAACCGTTTACGGTCCAACACGGGTCGGATCGGGTCGACCCGCGGGTTGGCCCGTTTAGATATATATATATATATATATATATTAATATATATATATATATATATATATATATATTAATATTTTTAACTTAAAATAATAATAATAATAATAATACTAAGCAACTAATAATACTAATAAACATTAAAAATCGTAATAATAATAATAAGACTGAAAGAGTGAAATTGGCAAAAAATATTGAAATATTATTCATATGAATTTAAGTTATATAATTTTCACAATTTCTAATAAAATGAAGAATTCAATTCACAAATATGTTTTATACACTAACATATTTCTTATATACAATTTTAATTGACTCCAGTTTTTCTAATTTAACATAACAGGCAAAGATATAATACAATTTCTATCGTGTCGGTCGAGTTGCTATTACAAGCAAAACTATTGTTGTTGTTGTTGTTCTTCCGGCGAGTTGCTCCCACTTGTAGACGTTGATAGTGCTTTTTCTTGTGTCCAATCTTCAGCCTTCAGCCAGTCTTCTGTGCAAATGAGCATCTCTAACGTGTCGGGCTTCAAGCGATTCCTGTAATCAGTTAGAACTCTGCCATTTGAAGAAAATGCACTCTCAGAAGCAACTGTAAAGACATGAGGAGTTAGTAAATCTTTAGCCATAATTGGCAGAATACTGAAAGTGTGTTCATGGTCTTTCCACCATTGTAAAATATCTAGTGGAGAAGAAGGCTCAGAATCTTGTTTGTTATACCAATTTAATTCATTTGGTTGATTAGTCCTAGGTTTTTTTGATTGAATTTGTTCAAGTAAATTAAATGTTCTATCATCAAATTTACTCTTACCCTTACCTTTAGAAGTACCAGAAGAACTAACTATAAAAGTTGTACTACTAGAAGTAAAATGTCTATCATAATAATTATACAAGTTATTTAATGTAGATTCAAGCTGAACTAAAAAAGTAGCGCAATCAATTACTAATTCTTCTTCCTCAAGTAATGCAAAGAACATTTCAATCAAACTCTTCGTACCTTCTAATTTGATACGAGGATCCATAACGGTAGCAACACAAATCAACATAGAAGGAGGAAAATAATACTTCAAAATTTTTTTGTATGCAGGTTTTACAATCTCACCAACAAAAGTATCATTTAACATTTCGTTAAATGTTTGCATCATGCTAACTAATAAAATAAAAATGCTACTAGAAGTAGATTCATATGATTTTGAAAATTTTAAAGTTGCGGTTTTAAACGGTTTTAAAAACTTCAACAAAGATTCGGCATAAAACCAATCGGTGGGAGTCATTTGAAAATTTGGCATATGAAATGCGATACAAAAATCATTTACAACTGCTTTATATTCGGTAACAACATGTAGTATATCAAAAGTAGAATTCCATCGGTGTCTAACTTCTTTTGGAAATCTTCTAAAAGGTACATTTTTAAGCCTACACCAAGCTTTCCATTCTTGTAATACGCTTGGACTTAATGCAATGAAATGTACACAATTTCTAATTTTAACTATATATGGATCAGCTATTTTTAATGCATCTTGAACACATAAATTTATAATATGACATGCACATCTAACATGAAAAATATTGTCAGATTGAGGGTTTAATACGGATTTTAAAGTAGTAACTGCTACATTGTTGTTAGATGCATTATCAAAACTAATACACATAGTTTTATCGCGAATATGAAAAATATCACAGATTTTTCAAATACGATTTGCTATTTCAGCACAGTATGGGGATACGGCAACGCCGCAAGTGATATGATTCTTTTTTGAAGAATCCAATCATTGTCGATCCAATGACCGGTTATTCCCATTATTGGAATATTGTTGACACCCGTCCAACAATCCGAAGTTAAACTCCATAAAATTGCAATCAAAGCGTCCTTCATTTCATTGTACACTTTAAAACAATCCGATTTGCAAGTATTTCTTGGAATTCTTCTAAAATGAGGGTTTAAGGCCGTTTGGTTAAAATTTTCCAAGTCCCTACTCTCGGGATAGAAAAACGGTAACTCTTCCTTTATGATTAATCGGGCCGTTTCCCGACGAACAAGATCGGGATCATAAGGGTGGCTATCAACTAAACCGGTCCTAGGGTTGATTTTTTGTTGGCCTTGTAGGTCAGCAAGGTCTTTATGGTTATGTTGGATGTGTCTACTAATTGTACTGGTACCGTCACCCCTCTTGAATTTGTATGTTTTACCACATTTTACAAGCTTTCAAACCTATACCCGGAATATGTTCGTCCGGGATATAATCGTAAAACTTATGCTAATCACTAGTTTTCCCTTTACTTTTTCTACTACTACGGGGTTGTGTGGTTTTGGTTGGTTGTTGTTGTTGTTCTTCTTCTAATTATGTCACCTACAAACTCGTCGGGTGCACCCCATTGTGGGGTAGGAGGATCATAGTACTCTTGGGCGGGCTCACTAATTGGGACAATTGGTGGCCTACAAGAAGAGGAGGAATCTTGCCCGCTACGACTGCTACCGCGTAATCTAGACATAATGTAATAATGTATGTAAAAATAAACTACACAATATAGGAATGGTGAATTATAAAAAAAAATCTAAAAAACAAGAGGGTTGAGATAGAAAAGATTAAAAACACCAACAATAAGTATACAACACAAAAATAAAAATACGAGAGAGGTATGAAATTTTGTTACCGTTCACCGTGGATACGCGTATATTAAGAAAACCGTGAAAATAAGAATAGAATTAGAACTAGAAATAAGCGATTCCGGAATTGAAGAGTTGAGGAGAGCTTGAAGGAGAATTGACGACTTGATCACTTGGAGTTGGACGAGAGTTGAAGAGTTGAAGACGTTGAATTTTGATTTCGATACGATCGAAAATTGATCGTGTATATGCCTTGTTGAATACTTCAATTGTTGAAAATTTTCTTAGAAATGATTTATAATAGTAGAGAGTAAGGTGTGAATTTTTTATGGGATTTTGAGGGGTATTTATAGGCTAAAAATACAACAAAAAATCCAAAAAAACTAAAAAAAACAAAAAAACGGTCAAGAGAGAGCCAAACGGCTCTCTGTTGAATAGTGCGCCCCCCCCCCAACGGGCCACTGACCTGCGGGTCAACGGTCGACCCGTAACGGGTCGAACGTTCGACCCGTACGGGTGCAACGGTTCGTAACCCGCGGGTCGACCCGCGGGTAGGCGGCGGGTTGGGCTGTTTTAAACGGGTTCGCGGGACGGGTTTCACGGGTTGTATTCGCATTTTTGTCGACCCGGGTCGACCCGTTACTGTTCTCCGGGTTCAACCCGAACCCGCCAAACCGTTTCACGGACCGGGTTCAACGGGTGGGTCGCGGGCGGGTCACCAGTTGACCCGGCCCATTTGCCATCCCCACTTGCCCACAAATGCTCTATCAGTGCATTTCTAAGTGCAATGTGAGCATTTTTGTCTTTGAGTTGCTTGTGTCGAGTAAGGAATCGTTGGAATTGCTCAGTTTCGTTGACATCAATCTCTTGAGTATTCTGAATAATTACATGAGTAGACAAAACTAGTCTTTCAGAGTCATCGCGTTCATTCTCGATGATCATATTGTGCAGTATAACACACGCAGACATGATGTCATGTAGTACACTTTTATTCCAAAAACGTGATGGCCCTTTGATGATGGCATTGGATACCCTGTCTTCATCAGTCAAGTCGTTCGTCTTCTCCTATGGCTTTGGATTTCCTGTCTTCATCAGTCAAGTCATTCCTCTTCTCCTATGGCATTGGATACCCTGCCGTTCAGTCAACTCAATCGTCTTATTCGTTGGCATTGGATTCTCTCATAAAGTTGGTTGTCTTATAAATATTGACATCATCCAGTAACCATTTTTCAAACTCATAACTCTTTTCCTATCTTCTGAACGGAGAACTTTTTCCACTTCTCCTATGGCTACACCCAAAATTATTCATGGAAAATCGTTCTCTATAGAAGAAGATCAAGCTTTGTGGTCCATATGGCTTGACATTTCTCAAGATCTTATCTTGGGTAGTAATAAAAAAAAGACAAGTTATGGGAGAGAGTTGCGACAACTTTCGGTAAACGTAACCCCACTCTTTGTGTTACGTATCGATCACCGAACTCTCTACAATGTGGTATGGCCCTAATCATAAGAGCTGTAAGCAAGTTTCGTGGTTGCATTCGTCAAGTCGAGCGCCTTAATCTAAGCGGTGCTTCTGAGCTAGATATTGTTAGTATTTCATTCATATCTTTCTTCTAATAATATTATTACATTTGTATTAATTACTTTTTACATGTTTCTACATGTAGATTAAACGTGCCAAAGTACTATTTTCACAAGATTCAGATAAAAAAAAGGGTTTGTATATGATCATGTGTTGTTCATCCTCAAGGATGCTGAAAAATGGACCAATACAAATTCCGGATCTCCTACGACTTCCAAAGCTTCACAAACCAAAATCTCGCAAGGATCCGAAACGGGGTCTCCGTTAGGTCCAAGATCCATCGATATGACTATAGACGATGATGAGCGAGTGTCAATCGAAGAGGAACAAACACCAATCAATGAATCATCAAGCTGCCCTACAGGAAGGAAAAAAGAAAAGATGAAAAAGAAACAATTCGATAAGCAAAATTATTTTATCGAATCACTAGCTGAGGAAAATCGAGAAATTCTAAAAAAATTGAAAAGAGGGCAAGAAGAACGGGAGAAAGAAACATCGTTACGCTACAATCTCCTAATGCTGAATGCTGGAAATGAGAAGAAAAAATTAGAACTAGAGACTCAACGTCAGGAGATGCTCTATATGGAGAAAGATCTAAATTCTATAACCGATCCCATCGAACGAGAATATTTTCGGAAGAAAAAAGAACAAGTTTTAAATAAGAGTAGTAATTCTGAAGTCTTTGGGTCATCCTCCCAATTTATGCATAATAATTTCCCTGACTATAACCAATATCAAACTGGATGTGAAGGTGGATCATCCGCAGCTTATTATGGAGCAAGTGGATATGGAGGAACCAGACAGGGAGGACATAGATTTGGAGATGACCTACCGGAATATTAAATTATATGTAATTTTTAATGTTATTGTAATTTGCTATTATGTAATTTGCTTTTCCTGTTATTGTAGTTTGTTGTTATTGTATTAGCTTATCTGTATTTTTTTTCATCTTCATGTTGTACTTTCATTTTTCATTATTATAATCCGAAATTTTCTATTTCTGTCAAAATTTAATATTAAAATATACTAAATTAGAAAATTTATTTGATTAATGTCAATTTACTATTTCATTCATAATCTAGGCAAAGTGATAACTAAATAAAATTACTCATTTTATTAGGAAATTTATAAGTCATTAATAATCGCTTAAAATAAAATAAATCTAATAATCTTATAATTAAAAATATTTATCTGGATATTAAAGTAGTTTTGCATTTTATTAGAATTACAATTAATGTATAGTTTAATTTTAAAAAATGAATAAAATTTGAAGAAACCAATTTTGAAGGAAGATGGTTGGAGTTGATGAGCCTTCAAAAAGGAATATTCCCTTTTGAAGGCCTTCAAAATGAAGGAAGCATTGGAGATGCTCTAAAGGCCAAGGCCTTTACTTCCTGTTTTGCTCAGCATTCTGCTTTCAACGACATTAGCTTGGCTTCTTTATATGTTACTTTTGAGATATGTGCCACTAAGAATTATGCAACTGTTAATAGAATTAGTAGATAGTATAGTTAACAAGTAAACTGGCTTCTTCTTGTTGGAATTAATTTTTACAGTTTTCCGGGCCGGATTCCGGCGAGCTCTGGCCACCGGCGGCACCGGAAAATGAGTGGATTGCGATCCTCTCGTCGAGTACTATTCCGTAGTATACTCACTTGCCAAAAACGAATTCCGTATGAATGAGAAATGTTGATCCAAAGTTGGGTACTTGAAAGGTACCAACTTAACAAATGGATAGTCCCATATCGGAAATTGGAAAAGCTTTATACTAGTATATATACTAGAAAACAGGACTAGAGGGCGTGGCCCGGGGGTTACCACTAACGTGTAGTGGAGAGAGGACTTAGCCAAAATGACAAACACACGCACGCGCGCGCGCGCGCGCCCGGCCCGGCCCGGCCCCGGCCCCGGCCCCGGCCCCGGTTCGGTTCGGTTCTGGCTTAAATTTTTTATAAAACCAGACAGAGTTTTGCATACAGGCACAGAACTTTACATCTTCTTTCCTTCTTCCTCTCATCTGTGTCAGAGTCAAGTGTTAACTGAGAGTACAACACAGACAGCAGTTCGTTGTCTCTGAAGCAAGGGTGTTGCATTCTTCAGAGAAGGTACAGTTGTATCCTGGGAAGCAATTTGCCGGTAACCGTCACACTACGGGGCAAATTCTGCTTTAAGGACAGAGATTTCATATCTCGACTCTGTACAAACTTTCTACTTACTGTTTTCTTCAATTGATTTTGATTTCTTCACAAATTCTGTTGGGATTTTTAGTATTTTATATTCAGGTTCTAACAATCTTAAAGCAGAATTTTTCCTCACAGATTCTAACAATTTTTGTGAAGTTTGTTTACAGGTTCTGTTCGGAAAAAATAGGACTAACTATCTCTGTTTCAACCAATTTCAGAGATAAGAACAAAATCAAAAACATGGAGAACACACAAACTGAAGTTGCTACTGGGCTTATCAGTACCCAAACTCCGATGACCCAGAATGTGACTGCACAATCGGTTGCGGCACATTCGGTCGTTCTGCCCACGCACATAAGCGTGGGAGAAAAACCGGAGAAGTTCAATGGAACTGGGTTCAAAAAGTGGCAGGGAAAGATGCAGTTCTACCTGACCACATTGAAGCTGGACAGATTCCTCAATGAATTGCCCCGATGCTGGCGCCAATGGAAGCACACTCCGTTGCTGCAGTTGACGCGTGGACTCAGGGCGACTACCTCTGCAGGAACTACATCCTGAATGGCCTGGTAGACTCCTTGTACAACGTCTACTGTGTCTTCAAGACGTCCAAACTCCTGTGGGGGTCCCTGGAAAAGAAGTACAAAACAGAAGACGCCGGGTCCAAGAAATTTGTTGTCGGCAAATTTCTGGACTACAAGATGATTGACTCCAAAACTGTGGTGAGTCAAGTCCAAGAACTGCAGGTTATAATGCACGACATTGCCGCAGAGAATATGACGCTGTGCGAACCATTCCAGGTTGCAGCGTTCATTGAAAAACTTCCACCTGGGTGGAAAGACTTCAAGAACTATCTCAAACACAAACGAAAGGAGATGTCTCTTGAAGATCTAATTATCAGGTTGAGGATCGAAGAAGAGAATCGCAAGGCTGAGAGGTACTATGGAAATCAGTCCATAGAAAAGGCTAATGTGGTGGAGCATGAACAGAAGGGCAAGAAGAGGAAGTTTCTGCAACAGGCCTCCAACAAAAAACCTCTTGCAAAGAGGTTTGCTGGGAAATGCCACAAGTGTGGTAAGTTGGGGCACAAAATTTCTGAGTGCCGTAGTAAGGACAGTAATTATTCAAAAAACAGGACATGTAAAAGGAAATGAAAAATCCCATGTACACATGGCTGAGAACTTGTCCACTGGTCTCTCTGACCTGGACCTCTGTGCTGTTGTTTCAGAGGTAAATCTTGTGGGGAGCAATCCTCGTGAATGGTGGTACGATACAGGGGCCACCAAGCATATCTGCTCGGACAAGGAAATGTTCACCTCTTACCAGAAGTGCAACAAAGATGAACAGCTGTTCATGGGAAACTCTTTCACCTCCAAAATTGAAGGAACAGGGAAGATAGTGCTGAAAATGACTTCAGGCAAAGAGCTAACGCTCACAAATGTGCTGCATGTCCCAGACATTAGAAAGAACTTGATATCAGGTTCTTTGCTAAGTAAGAATGGGTTCAAAGTTGTACTTGTTTCTGATAATTTTGTACTGTCCAAGAATGGGGTATATTTGGGTAAAAGATATGTAAATGATGGACTGTTCAAGTTTAATGTAATGACAGTCATCCCTAAAACTATTGTTCCTGCTGTTCCCAAAGTTAATGAAATAACTCCTATTGCCTATGTTGTTGAGTCTTCCTCTGTTTGGCATGAAAGACTAGGCCATGTTAATGTAAATTCTATGCGTAGATTAGTTAACATGAATCTGCTACCAAAGTTTAAGGTAGATAACTCAGAAAAATGTGAAGTTTGCACAGAGGCCAAACTCACTAAAACTCCATCGCGTTCTGTGGAAAGAAACACAGAAACTCTAGGTCTAATTCACACGGATCTGTGTGACTTAAAATATGTGCAGACCAGAGGTAGCAAAAAGTACTTTGTGACTTTCATAGACGGTTGCACAAAATTCTGTTATATATATTTGTTACATAGCAAAAATGAGGCTTTGGATAAATTCAAAGAATATAAACTTGAGGTTGAGAATCAACTTGGCAAAACGATTAAAATCGTTAGAAGCGATAGAGGAGGAGAATATGATGCACCATTTAACATGTTCTGCTCGGAACATGGAATAATTCATCAAACAACTGCTCCCTACTCACCTGAATCAAACGGTACTGCCGAGCGCAAAAACCGAACTCTAAAGGAGATGATGAATGCCTTGTTGTTGAATTCTGGCCTACCCCAAAACATGTAGGGGGAAGCGTTGTTGACTGCCAACTACATTCTCAACAAAATACCTCACAAGAAAACCGGCAAGACACCATATGAATTGTGGAAAGGTAACTTACCTTCGTATAAATACCTCAAAGTGTGGGGGTGTCTAGCAAAAGTGGCAGTACCTAACCCGAAACAGGTCACCATCGGACCTAAGACGATTGATTGCATATTCATAGGCTATGCACACAACAGTAGTGCATATCGGTTCTTGGTATACAAATCGGATATACCGGATATCCATGTAAATACAATAATGGAATCAAGAAATGCTTCATTCTTTGAACACGTGTTTCCGTGCAAGGATACTACGTACCCTAAACGTACACGCGAACAAGGGACTGCAAGCACTTCAGTTGATGAACCAGACCAGGATACCGATGAGCCTAGACGAAGTAAACGGGTTAGAACATCAAAATCATTTGGTCCTGACTTTGTGACGGCCTTTCTGTTAGAGAATGAGCCCAGAACGTTCAAGGAAGCCATGTCTATGCCTGATGCTCCTATGTGGAAGGAAGCAATCAAAAGTGAAATAGACTCTATTATGCAAAATCATACATGGGAGTTAGTCGACTTGCCTTCTGGATGTAAAGCTCTAGGATGCAAATGGATTTTCAAACAAAAATTGAAACCAGATGGTTCAATAGAGAAGCATAAGGCTAGACTTGTGGTACAAGGATTTAGGCAAAAAGAGGGCCTAGATTTCTTCGATACATATTCCCCAGTTACAAGAATAACATCCATAAGAATGTTGATAGCTATTGCAGCTCTACGTAACCTGGAAATACATCAAATGGATGTTAAAACTGCATTTCTAAATGGGGACTTAGAAGAAGAAATATACATGAAACAACCTGAGGGTTACGTAGTTCCTGGACAGGAAAATAAGGTGTGCAGGTTTGTAAAATCACTGTATGGCCTGAAACAAGCTCCAAAGCAGTGGCATGCAAAATTTGACAATGTTATGATGTCAAATGGTTTCAAAATAAATGAATGTGATAAATGTAGCTACATCAAAGATACTCCAAACGGATACATTCTGGTCTGTCTATACGTAGACGACATGCTCATTATTGGAAGCAATAACGACATTATCAAACAAACTAAGAGCATGCTTAGTGGCAAGTTTGACATGAAAGACTTAGGAGTTGTAGATGTCATACTAGGAATCAAAGTCTCCAGGACATCTGAAGGAATTTTTCCTCACAGAGATTGTTAGAACCTGAATATAAAATACTAAAAATCCCAATAATAAAATACTAAAGCAGAATGTAACAAAAAGCAGAATTTTTAGTATTTTATATTCCTCACCGGATTTTTAGTATTTTATATTCCAGGACAATCTTAAAGCAGAATTTTTCCTCACAGAGATTGTTAGAACCTGAATATAAAATACTAATCCCAACAGAATTTGTGAAGAAATCAAAATCAATTGAAGAAAACAGTAAGTAGAAAGTTTGTACAGAGTCGAGATATGAAATCTCTGTCCTTAAAGCAGAATTTGCCCCGTAGTGTGACGGTTACCGGCAAATTGCTTCCCAGGATACAACTGTACCTTCTCTGAAGAATGCAACACCCTTGCTTCAGAGACAACGAACTGCTGTCTGTGTTGTACTCTCAGTTAACACTTGACTCTGACACAGATGAGAGGAAGAAGGAAAGAAGATGTAAAGTTCTGTGCCTGTATGCAAAACTCTGTCTGGTTTTATAGAGGATAGTTTGTTGCAGAGTAATGGGGACTCTTCAGATTCATAACTGGTGAGCCATTACTCTGCTGTTACAGAGTGATGGCCCCAGTTACTGAATCTGAAAAGCCTTTTCAGTTCAGTAGGGGAAGAGGCTGTCTGGGCAAAAAAGTAAAATAAAAAATTTAAGCCAGACCAAACCGAACCGAACCGAACCGAGCCGAGCCGAGCCGGGGCCGGGGCCGGGGCCGGGGCCGGGGCTGGGCCGGGCCGGGCGCGCGCGCGCGCGTGCGCGCGTGTGTGTTTGTCATTTTGGCTAAGTCCTCTCTCCACTACACGTTAGTGGTAACCCCCGGGCCACGCCCTCTAGTCCAGTTTTCTAGTATATATACTAGTATAAATCTTTTCCAATTTCCGATATGGGACTATCCATTTGTTAAGTTGGTACCTTTCAAGTACCCAACTTTGGATCAACATTTCTCATTCATACGAAATTCGTTTTTGGCAAGTGAGTATACTACGGAATAGTACTCGACGAGAGGATCGCAATCCACTCATTTTCTGGTGCCGCCGGTGGCCGGAGCTCACCGGAATCCGGCCCGGAAAATTGCAAAAATTAATTCCAACACTTCTTAGGGAAAAAGAAATTAACCCTCACAGTTTCTGCTGTTTGAAGAATATATATGCCCATGAATTCTTTGGCTTCTTTGTTTGCCAATACATACCATCTGCTCCCTCTTCAAGGTTTTAAATTCTTAACCCTAGTCGATGTTGTAAAAAATGGAGTGTTGAGCGAAGTGGGCACGTAAGATTTAAAGTTTTAAACTTCTATTCCAAAATTATTTTAAGAATATAAATTTTAAAAATATAAATACTTAAACGGAAATAAAGACATAAGTAATAGAAAGTAAAATCAAGAAGTGAATAGAAAATAAAATAGAACTAATATAATTAATACTATAAATTGGAAATATATCATAAAATCAAATTTGGAAGTCACTATCTAATGTTAATCTACTAGTATAGCTGAAGGGCAAAAAAGCTAAAGATAAAGCGGGACTAAAATTAGAGTGATATAATCTTTTTGAATTTGTGCCCATATTAATGAGGACATCAGTTCGAGACGATTTGGGCGCTTCTGTCAGCGCAGACATCGTCTAGGATGACTACTCCAGTAGCATAGTTATCTTTATTTCAGCAATTTTTATTTGTTTTTGGACATTTTAGCCATATGTAGTAGTTTTGTAATTTGCACCATTTATTTTTTGCATTAGAATATTTTGAAGATTTGTATTGAGATTTTGTTTTGAGCCTATATATAGGCCTTGAGAATAATGAGAATGTATGGTTTGATTGATTAAAAAAAATTACAATGTATTGAGTTATTGCTCTGTATCATTTTCTTGTGTGTGAGACCATAAGAAATTATTAGGGTTTGTGAGAAATCCTAAATCCCACCTTCATATCTACAGCTGCCATTAAACTACACCTAAATCCCCAAATCCTATATCCAAACTCCAAACCCTAATTAATTAAATCCTAACCACCCTCATCATCTTCTCTCAACCGCCACCTTCAAACCCATTCTCGATCTTCTTCACCTCGACCCCACGACCACCCACTGTTTTCATTCTTGCCGCCATCATCATGACCCTCCTCTCCTGCCTCATCTCCAATCACCCCGCCCCCGACCTCCATCGACAACCGCCATCACCCCCTCCATCAACCCCCAACTCCCCCTCCCTCGTTGAAACCCTAATTCCTCTAAACCCACTTCAAATCAATACCCAAATTCCTCCCAAATCCACTTCAAATCGAAACCCTAAGTCCTCTTTGTTGACCGATCCTCTAACCTACCATCGACGACTCAGATCTGACGGCCTCCCGCCGCTGCCACCACCGCCACCACCACCACCCAACGCCGACGTCCCCGTGCCGTCGACACCCCGGCACAGCGACCATCAGCCACCACCACCAGTCGATTACCCCTTGTTGTTCGTTGTGTCAACTCCATGACCCGACCACTGAAGCTTCGTCAGTTTTGCTGTCGTCAACCACTCAAAGACCCCGTCTTCACCTTCGACACTTTCCTCACACACCAGTAACTTCTTTCCTTTTCTCCATTATTTGTGTGATACTTCTTTATCATCTCTAGAGTATTATGTAAATTTACTGCCGTCCACAAATATTGAGTGTGTACTTCTACTTGCTAATTAGAGTACGAATCATTATTGCATCTCTTACATGCTAAGAACGCCTAGGTATATTTATCGATTGTTAGGATTGAATTTTTAGTTGGGCTTGTTAAACTTATCTCATATCTTGAAAATCTATCAAACCAATTAATAGTTTTAATTTCTAACTTAATCTGCATTCCTTGTTGGTAAACCTTTTGATATTCTTGGAAAATTCTTTACTTGGGGTTAAGTTCACAATTTTGGTATCAGAGCCAAGGTTTTTAAAAACCCTAGTTCTTGCATCATTTAGTCATAACTTTTGCATTTATTTAGGAATTATTTGCATTTAGCACTTTAGTTCATTAAAAAAAATCATTTTAGGTGCATTTAGGTCACGTTTCCCAAATTTCAGCAAGCACACGTTATCACGTCTCCTGAAGAGCCTTTTGTGTCCCTCCCAAACCACTCAATCAGGAATCCTAGAAATCAGCGAATTCCTCCTTGAACTGAAATGGACAACTCTGACATTTCCACTATCCTCGCTGTCTTTCAAACAATTCTTGTCAATATCAATCAGAGACTTGAGCAAGTGGAATTGAATCAAAATGATGTCCCTGAGCTTCATCGTCAGATCCCTCAAGGGAATGATCGTGACGACTGACGTCAAGATCGTGATCCTGACGAACAATACAAGAAGAACGTTGAGGCTGACGTTCCCCACTTTGAAGGTCATATGAAGCCCCAAGCTTATCTCGATTGGATCTGTGCCATGGACCACTACTTCGTGTGGTTTGACAGGAGTGAAGCATTGAAGGTCAAATTTGCCACAATTAAATTGACTGGTAAAGCTCAACAACACTGGACCAATCTTGAACATGCACGCAGAAGCCGAGGCCTGACTCCTATAGCCACTTGGGAGGCCATAAAAGAGAAGCTCACCGAGAGATATGTGCCCTTATCGTTCTACACCAGATTGCTAGATTCGAGGAACCAACTCTATCAAGGAAGCAAATTCATCCAAGAGTATGTTGATAAGTTTGACGACTTCCTCATTCGGTGTAATGCCTTAGGTAAAAAGAGCGAAGAACAAACTCTTTAGGTTTAGAGCTGGACTATGAGCCGATCTTAGGAATGGGCTAATTCCATAGAAATGTGAACTCATTGGCAGCAGCTTATGCCCTTGTCCTAGATAGTTGGATTCCCTTAAAGCAAGTTTTTCCTACAAATCCAGCAATTTGAGAGATCATTCTTCTAGAATGACCTCTACAGAGCCCTCTAGGCCTAAGCCATCATCTTCTCAGTACTCCAATAAGTCTTACCCAAGCACGTCTACTTCAAATTCCTATCCACCTAAAAATGACAACACGGGTAAGAACACTGAAAGTGACTACTCTAAGATTGATACTCTCTCTAAGTGCTTTAAATGCAAGGAATACGGTCATGTTGCTAGTAACTGTCCCACCCCCAGTATGATCAACATCGTAGAAGGTACCGCTATCATTGCTGATGAGCCCTACAATGAGTTTACCTATGAACCTCATGTAAGTGATGACTTCGGTGAAGAAGAGGATGACCAATCTCTCAACTGTATTCAGTCGATCCAATCACCTCCATTGAATATACCAGAGTCACCCATTCCTTTCCAAGTTACTTGGTAGCCCATAGATTTTATCCCTGTGTTAGAACATCATAGTCTCAGAATCCGCATCTACATTTGCATCCCGTATTCATAATTTGCATAGAGAAATTTTCAAGAAAATTAATGAGAATAATTTTAACTATAAGTTAATAGCGAGTACTAGAAGGATATTTAAAACTTTTGATGTTGGTGACGAAGTGATGATTCGGATTCGTTCGGAACGGTGTCTAGCTAGATCCATTAAGAAATTGAACGTGCTGCAGGCCCATTTAAAATTTTGTATAAAATCAATGGTAATACCTGTCATTGATTTTCCTGAAGGTTTTGGCATAAGTAAGACTTTCAATATTGAGGATCTAGTACCCTATGAAGATTCAGAATCTAACCATAGAATTCTTCTTATAGATGAGCCTACCGTGCAGCCTACTGGTAAGATTCTCACATTTCTCCCTTTACCTGATAATACTTACCCATCGACAGACAAATTGGATAATATTTTAGATGATCAGATAATCTCTACTAGAGATGGTGGTATTCATAGGTATTTGATGAGATAGAAGAACAAGTCGGATTTAGAGGACACTGTGATCGTGAGGAGTTCCAGCGCTTGGATCCAGATATTGTGGAGCACTATGACAGGATCACTGGTTTCAACTCGACTAGGTCGAGCTCTCTCCCACCCGGAGAGAATGATGAGAACATCAGTTCGAGACGATTTGAGCGCTTCTGTCAGTGCAGACATCGTCCAGGATGATTACTCCAGTAGTATAGTTATCTTTATTTCAGCAATTTTTATTTGTTTTTGGGTATTTTAGCCATATGTAGTAGTTTTGCAATTTGCACCATTTAGTTTATGCAATAGAATATTTTGGAGATTTGTATTGAGATTTTGTTTTGAGCCTATATATATGCTTTGAGAATAATGAGAAGATATGCTTTGATTGATTAAAAAAATTACTGTGTTGTGAGTTATTGCTCTGCATCATTTTCTTGTGTGCATGAGACCATAAGAAATTATTAGGAGTTATGAGAAATCTTATGACATTTAGGGTTTGTGACAAATTCTAAATCTCACCTTTATCTCTACAACCGCCATTAAACTACACCCAAATTTCCAAATCCTTAATCTAAACTCCAAACCCTAATTAATTAAATCCTAGTCACCCCCATCATCTTCTTCTCTCGGCCGCCACCTTCAAACCCATTCCCGAGCTCCTTCACCTCGACCCCACGACCACCCACTGCCCTCATCCTTGCCACCATCATCACCACCCTCCTCCCCTGCCTCATCTCCAATCGCCCTGCCCCCGACCTCCATCGACAGCCGCCATAGTCCCCCTCCATCAACCCCCTACTGCCCCTCCCTCATCGAAACCCCAATTCCCCTAAACTCACTTCAAATCGAAACCCTAATTCCTCCCAAATCCACTTCAAATTGAAACCTTAATTCCCCTTTGCCGATCGATCCTCTAACCCACCATCAACGACTCAGATTTGACGGCCTCCTGCCGCCACCGCCACCGCCACAACCCAATGCCGACGTCCCAGTGTCGTCGACACCCCGACACAGCGACCGTCAGCCACCACCAATCGGCTGCCCCTTGCTGTTCGCTGCGTCAACTCCACAACCCGACCACCGAAGCTTCATCAGTTTTGCTATCGTCAACCACTCAAAGACCCTGTCTTCACCTTCGACACTTTCCTCGCACACCTGTAACTTCTTTCCTTTTCTCCATTATTTGTGTAATACTACTTTTTCATCTCTAGAGTATTATCTAACTTTATTATCGTCCACAAATATTGGGTGTGTGTTTCTACTTGCTAGTTAGAATACGAATCATTATTGCATCTCTTACATGCTAAGAACGCCTAGGTATAATTATTGATTGTTAAGATTGAATTTTTAGTTGGACTTGTTAAACTTATCTCATATCTTAAAAATCCATCAAACTAATTAATAGTTTTAATTTCTAACTTAATCTGCATTCCTTGTTGGAAAACTTGACCTTTTGATATTCTTGGAAAATTTTCTACTTAGGGTTAAGTTTACATCACATGTCCACCGGTAACTTTCTTTTCCATGTTAAATTGTGAAATAGTGTTGAATAACCCACTCGGGTGTACGTGTCTTACTATAAATTCTCCTATTTCGCCTATTTATTCCACTGATGGAAAACCTTTGCATGTTTGTTACTACTGAGTTGGATGAGATCATATACATGAAGCTAATATATCTAATCTGTTAAACCTTTTACTTGCAGTTATCAGTGTTTGCAAAACAGAATCAAATTCTTTCGAAGAAATGTTTGAAAACGAAGGATAGTGGCCCATATAATGCATGTGACAAAGATGACATTTTAAATAACTTTAGCACCCGCAAGTCATCTGAGGAGACGCCAACAGCAAGCGCAACTACAAATATTGAGGTGTGCCTTTCATTGCTCTCTTATTTCTTACGTAAGCATGATAATTTCTGTATGTTTAAATAAAGAAGTTTTTGCTTACCTATTTGTTCTTTATCAGTCATTTAGCTTGGGTACACCATGGTTTCAAATTTTGCCCAAGATCTACTGTTGGGGCTGTTTGAATATTTCAGTATTTGGCCCTCTTGATCTAATGATAGCTCTAAGACATCTGGACTGGCTATACTGAATTGGTATACAAAGAAAATCGATTTAAGCCAATCATTAGAAATTTAACCCTAGGTCATAGAACTTATTTTATAACGCTGGAAACAACAATTAGTTTGGGAAAAGCACTTGGAGGTAAGTGCACATGTCCACATATGTTTAGATATCCATTTCTCACACATATATCAGATGTACCAAGTTATCAATATGTTAGTGAAAAAGGTAACACTGAATTCGTACACTCATTCTGGAGAGTCCTTTTTTTTTGTTGGGGAGGGAAGGTGTTACTACTTTGTTCATATCAAGCAATAGTTACAGTCAATGCCCAGCTTTTCCTTGTGAGGCCTGGGAAGAGATTGGTTACACCAGCTACTATACAAATTGAGTCTAGTACAAAGTCTTGTTACGGTGTGAGCAGCAGAGTTACACTCCCTATTGAAATTCTGCACTCTGGTGTTGTTCGAGGAGACTTCTTCCTTCAAAATTGATGTGGGCCAAATTCTAGTGAGGAAACCTCCAGTTCATGATCCATTCTATTACACTCGCCAAGTCTCCTGGGGAATCCATTTTTATCATCCTGATTTACATGTCTTAAAAGTCTACAAATGAATAGTCATGATTAACCCGTTCAGTCTCCAATGACTTACGCATTAGTCCTCACCTGACATTTTCTTGTGGAGTTCTTTGAAAACTTATAGAACAAGATGAATGGAGTGGATGCCCAAATTGATTCAAATAATGCACTTGTGTAGATGGGTGTAAATAGCACTCTAACATAGTTGTTTTTTGTAGTTTGTGGAATTGATGAGACAAATCACTTCACTACTTAGGAATGCATCACCATCTATCAAGTCAAGGAGCTGGTTTATCAACCCTTTTATGTTTGATCTAGGAAGCATATGTACTCTCAGAAGGCCGGGTGCCAATATTGTTTGGGTACTTATGTGTGCGGACCTTACGAGTACCCAATTTTTAAATATATCTTTAAGACACAGTTATGTTCAAATATGTGCTCGGATCCTGGTGTAATTTCAAAATCCTTTGATCACATTTTGCTTCAGGAAACAAGCATACCCAAAATTTTAATATTTAGATTATCATATTTTGTCGTCACCGATACTTATTGTCAGAGTTTATTTTTATCATATCATGAAATTGTTTAAATGCTTGTTATTTTAACGAGATATAATGATACATAAATTTTCGTGTATAAATATAATGGAAGGTATATTATAGTTAATGTACACACCAACATACCCATACCCTAGTTTTTAGTAAAATCACGTATGCTCGTACTTCTTGTTGTACCAGCGCCCAGCATCGGTATCCTTGCTTCATAGTGTTTGATCATTAGTTCCTTGTGTTGAGATAATTTTCTAGTCACAGGCCTTACGTCCTTCCATCAATTACTTTCAACCACCAAAATTATAGTTGATATTAGAACGATTTTTTATATCACTCACATAAATGTTTGTAGATATACTTATATGTACATGTATTTATAGGTTAAGACTTGAGTGTCCTAAGATGACTCATTATATACATTATTGAAGAGCTAGGCCTAAATCACATGGTGTATCATTGTATAAGGGGTATATCCCAAAAAACAGAAAACCCCGAGAAGGTGGGAGATCTTGAGCATTTAGAGGGTCGGAGTGGAATAATGATGAGAAGATGAAAAAGAATAAGCTGCAGAATTTTAGAACTCACAAAGAGAAGGAAAATGAGATAAAAGGAGTTATAACTCAACTCTTGAACGTTCATATTAGTCATAATATTTAGGTCTGCCCTTCTTAGCACTAGACTCCACTATTGCAAACTAGTTCGAAGGACTCTTAAATAAACTAAAAGAAACTCAAAAGACATTCAAAGTATTTAAGCATCTAAAAGACTTAGACATGCTAAGCATTTAAGCAAGAAACTTGAAACAGTCAAAACATTTAAGAAAAAGTGGGCAATTAGCCTTTTCTAGCAACTTGCACTGCATCATCCTCTCAGGGTGGGAAAGAACTCGCCCATGAGTTATCTAGAATTTCTCCATAGTACTCCGACAAGTCCTGAACATTGCAAGTTGGATGAATACGGATATTTAATTGTTTCTCTCAAGAATTTGGCAAGGATCAATATTTTTATCCTTGAACTTGTTGTAAGATCTTGAAGGAAACCGTTCTTTCTTCAAATAAACCCAAACAAGGTTGCCTTCATTGAAAATCTTTGGCCGACGATAAGCATCTGCATCAACTTTATATTTGACATTACTTTCTTCAGGCTTCTTTCTCACGTTTTCATGAATTCTAGTAATAACTGTGGGAAAATCTTCCGCCTTCTTGCTAGAAGATGAGAGACTAGGATTAGGAGAAAGATCAAGATAGTGTTTGGGAGCTTTTCCATGGACCACTTCAAAAGGACTCTTCCCAGTAGAGTGATTCACCACAGAATTATAGGAAAATTCAGCTCGAGATAGTACCATGTCCCACTGCTTTGGTGTTTGTAAAGCTGGTACTACCCATGGGCTCATACTTTCTCGGATATACCTTTAGACTCAACAAGTTCACAACTTGCCAATTTAGCTCTTCATGCTCCTTTGGACTCGTACGATAATGAGCCTTGTTAGTAAGACTAGAAATGAGTATGGAATCAATCTTATGTTGAATGCTTCTTAAAGGTGGCAGTCCATCAGGTAATTTTTCGAGCGGGATGTCAAGAAACTCCTCTAAGAGACCCCAATTCATCTGACACAATAAATGACTCCTCACTAACTTTCTTGAACCAAACAATGCGGTAGGGCTTTGGATGAGGCTCTGTTTAAAACTTGAGCTTGTTCACCATTTGATTTAAACTTAACCCTAAGTAGAGAATTTCCAAGAATTTTAAAAGATTAAGTTTACCAACATGTAATATAGGTTAAGTCAGAAATTAAACTACTAATTGGTTTGATAGATTTTCAAGATTTGAAATAGTTTAACAAGCCCAATTAAAGATTCCAACACAACAATCAATAATTATACCTAAACGTTTTTAGCTTGTAAGATATGCAATAATGATTCGTACCCTACTTAGCAAGTGAAAACACACACTCAATATCTGTGGACGACAGTAAATTTAAATAATAATCTAGAGATGATAAAGCGGTATCATAAATAGTTGAAGAATGAAGAATCTGCCGGGTTCGAAGAATTTTTTGCAAAACAAGATCCCACTGTCAATCAGAGTCAACGAACTGGATCGGATCTGAGGCAACGAGTGGCTGCAGTGATCCCCTTTTGTTCCCGAACACGAAATACCAAAACTTCCAATGGGAAAAATTCGATTCGGATCTGGATCTTCTGATTTGAACTCGGATCAATGGAGAGACTATGGACCAGCAGTGACTACAGCGGTGGGCAGAAGCGGAGCTAACGGGATGCTCGGAGGTGGCTGCAGTGGTGGTGCAGCGAGGAGGATGCGCGACTGTTGGGTAGGCGGCAGTGGCGGATGATGTGGGATCGAGCCGCACAAGGAGGCATCTGGTTGTTGAGAGGCCGCAAGGGTTTGGGAGTGCTTTGGGGTGAAGGGAGAAAGGGATGGCATTGGGGGTGCAGGGCTTCAGGAGGAGGGAGTAATAGGTTTGTCGATGGGGGGCTGCAAGTGGTGGTGGGTTCGAGGTGACGACAGGGAGGAAGAAGAAGGTGGAGTGAGGCTGCGGGGATGAGGATGGTGTGGACAGTGGTGGTGGGAGGCCGGAGACGACGATGGCAGGGTAAGGGGTTTGGGTTTCGGTGAAGATGGAGGTTGAAGGAGATGGTGGCTGATGTTTAGGGTATGAGGGGAGATTTGGGGATTAGGGTTTGAATAAAATTGGGAATTTGGGGATGTAATTAGAGCTTCTCACAAACCCTCATAATTTCTTATGGTACCACACACACAAGAAAAGAATGCTGGGCAATAACTTAACTCAGTAATTTTTTTAATCAAGAATAGCATGTTTTCTTATTATTTTCAAAGCCTATATATAAGCTCAAAACAAAATCACAATACAAATCTTTAAAATATTCTAATGCAAAAAATAAAGGGTGCAAATTGCAAAACTACTACATATGGTTAAATCTCAAAATAAAATAAAACAGAATTGATGTCCTCATCACCATCTCTTGAGATACAATATTCTCAAAACTTCCACCATCAATAACAATGGTACAAACTTTTTCATGAGACTTGCAGCGAGTTTTGAAAATGTTGGAGCAAAGTCGATCTTCATCGGAATCAACCCTTGGAATGCAAGGGCCCTTTGAACCATTAAGCTTTCACCTTCGTCATGCTCAACCTCCACAAGCTCTGTCATATTCTTTATCAAAAATAGGCTGTCTCACATAATCTTCGTCATTTTCTTTATCACCGAAGGCCACAATTTGCCTCTTAGGACAAGCATTCATGCGATGACTCAATTCTCCACACTTGAAGCACCCATTCGGATTGTAAGCATGAGTGCATTGACCTCCAACCTGATTTGTAGCAGCAGGTTTCTCAAACGTTTTGGCAACACCTTCAGTTTTTTAGTTTGCTCTTCCAACATGTGAAGTCTCACCCTTATATGAAGGGTTCATATTGCGAACGTTAACATACTTCCTAGTGCCACCTCGAGCAAGTTTTGTGTCCGCTTTCAAGGCAAATCATCGCCTTTTCACACTATATGCATCTCAACTTCATCACGGATAAGAAGTTTGAGCCCACCAACGTACCTTGTAGTAAGTTGCTCTTCACTTTCTTGCACATCATTACGGGAGTGTAGTCAATCACACTTTTGGACTAGACGAATGTTGTTGAATTGGATAAAAATAGTTTGAGTGAAATCCACGAGAATAAATTTATCTTTAAGCATGGACTTCATTTCTCGCACACAGAAATTTTAGCCTTTCCTTTGTGAAGCCTCATATCTCTTGAACCTTATCCCACTGAGATGAAGCACAATCACGCAGTCGTGTAGCCACAAACTTGACACGTTGGTTCTTAGGAATCTCCTTGTAATCAAAGAATTTGTCAATAACACTAAGTCAATGAAGAAACTCATTAGGTTGATGCCGATCATCGATCTCCGGAAGCTCAATTTGATAGAAACAAAGCCACGATTAAACCTCCTTAACCAGGCCACATTATGATTTTTGGCAAAAGGCTTTTCATTGGCCTCATTACTAGAATACCCACCACGGCTTGACCCACCATGCTCACCACGAGCCTCTTGGCGTTCAAGTCGAATGGTAAGTTGCTCAACTTGTCTTCAAAGTTCTCGAATTTCATCATTTTGTTCATCCCTCATATCTCCCATCCCATTGTTACCACATCCGTCTCTACCTCGTTGTGCAACCTCTACCTCGTTGTGCAGCCATGAACTCATCGAAGGTCCAAGAGGGTAGCGCAAGCGCTGATACCAAATGATGAGGAGAAGATGAAGAATCACAAAGAGAAGGAAAATGAGATAAAAGGAGTTATAACTCTTAAACATTCATATTAATTATAATATTCAGGTTTGCCCTCCTTTAGCATTAGACTCCACTATTTATAACTATCATTCAGCACAAACTGGTTTGAAGGACTCTTAAAGAAACTAAAAGACTCCTAAAGAAACTCAAAAGATTATCAAAGATTCCTAAAATAACTCCAAAGACATTCAAAGTATTTAAACATCTGACGGACTCCTAAAGAAGACAATCAAAGCATTTAAACAAGAAACACAAAAGGCAGTCAAAACATTTAAGAAAAAAATGGGCAATTAGCATTTTCTATCAACTTGCCCTGCATCAAATATGGGTAGGGAGAAGGGAGAAAAGGGATTTGATATCTCTAGGAGTGAATGTCTTAAGGGAAACAGCATAGGGGTTTTTTGTTTTGTTAGAGATACCTCAGGGAGTCTGTTAATAACCTGATGCGAGTAGTTTGTTTCAGCATAATTTCCATGTCATAATTTCTATAGAATAAAGATCTTGATGAATGAAATCAGCACAACGCCTCAAGTTTCTACAATGTTAATTATTGATTGGCTATTATTTTTCAGTGGAGTGATTCCATAGCCTGTATTTGTTCCTTACTTAAAGCCTATGTCCAATCTAGTAGCTATCATGTGTATTACTTGCAGTGGCGTAAGAGGAATTGGAACTAGTACCTTGCTCATACTGAGGGTGACCGACATATATAGGTCCAGCGTGGCACAAGACACTTTTTCTACAAAATGTTGCTCATTTTTTCGGTAAATTGTTTTCAGGAGGACAGGTTCGCTGCAGCTCAGACCAGCTTAGGAACTAGAATGGAAACGACTATCTCAGCAGCACCGGAGGTTGAGACAGTGAGGACTATCGAAGCAACTCAGCTCAACATAAAGTATCTGTTCATGGCTGTTATCGTTTTATTGGTTTCGATGCTAGCTATATATTTGGTTCAACTTGAATATTAGTGTGATCGCTTCGTCTTTCTTGCTGCGCTAATATTTCTCCTCTTCAGCTGTTGTCTGTATTTTTGTTTCCTCTTTTCTTTTGGAAAATTGGATACTGTTCCTGGAATAGTTTTGAATCTCCTTGTATTTCTCTGTGAGCTTAGTTGTGCTTCTGGCTCTCTTTTCCAGACAATGGATTGTGAAACTTCTGGTTTCTATGATCTCCTTTTATTCCATAATTATAAAAGACTTCCGTTTCATCAGTCCATAACTATAAGAGAGTCAAATTGTTCCTTGCAAAAATAAAGTAGAGGTAAACAAAATTGTGACTGATATTATTGCATTGCTGAAATTTGGCTGCTTAACATTAACTTGTCTTCCCTGACAGGTGAAAACCAAAAAAGAAAGGACCGACAAGTGCCTTTCACAAAGCACGAACACTACTGTAAGTTATGTTCCATCGGACCATATGAATGGACCGACAAGTGCCTTTCACAAAGCACAAACACTTCTGTAATTTTTGAAATCTCTATTATGCTTCGTTTAAAAAATTCTAATAAAGTATGGTTGAATTTTTCATGTCCAGGTTGCATCGTTTCAGTTCCTTGTCAGTGTGTAAGTGTCTATACTATGGAGAGCGTCGTGGTAAATACCACAAATAAAATGTCTAAAATTTAGGTATCCTTGTATACGATTTAAGAAGTATTGATGATTGAACATCAACCTGTAAGCTATTAGTTACAAATTCAGTATCTTGCCAGATTCACCTATTTTCTGATCAACTGGATTGCTAGTATGTTGATTCTCCACATGAAAGAAACGTAACACGACCATAAACCATATCTAACAACTATAAAGATTCAACCCAGGCGACCTGGATATAAATCCGGCAATGAAATCTCTACTATGCATTCAAAAAAAAGTAAAATGAAAAGGAAACTATTAAGACTCAACTAATTAGTTTGTAGGATCAAACAGATTTTTGCTAGGAAGCAGTTAGTACGATGGCTCCGGACCTTTTCAAGGGTTCCGGCACATGTGGGTCCCGGCACCCGCCACCATCTAGTAGCACAATTCCTGGGGATGCTTTTGGGTCGGATACTGATCAAGTATTGGTTATTTATACGAACATCTGTATTTGTATTCCAAAGATGGATTTGGATACATATGACTCGGGGAAAAAAAATTTATATCTGTATCCGCAAATTACGGATACGAATGCAAATTAGATACAGTCTATCGGATAACGGATAAAAATTCAGATATCAATTAGTTTTTTCTATATTTTTTTCATTAATTAGTAATTAGATATGTATATCACTAAATTACGGGTATCAATTTTCATATATAATCACAAAATAGAAATCAACACAATAAAAGAAGTTAAAGAAAATTTATTTCATATATGTACAGCTCGTATAAAAGTAAATATAATACGCACTTACATATCTATTTTGCATATGGTTTGAATCCGATTTTTTCAGCTTTTTTACCAAAATGAGAATGCATCACAGAACACAGCAATAATTAGAGTTACAAATTTGCAATTGTGAAGGAAAAACTAAACTGTAACCAACAATGCAAGATATTCAGTTTTAAATTAAAAATTGCTCCATATAGTTTAAGAGTTTTACTGTGGGCTATCTCTATTGATTCCTAACGGCAGTTAGGTTGGTTTTCCATTTGTTTAGTTGTAAATAAATTTGTAAGGCTTGGATGTATTTATGCGTTGCTGTGATTTTGAACACTGCATTGAAGTAGAAGATAATTATCAAAATGAGATATAACCATGAAGCTTATAATAAGCAGAAGCGTAGAATAATAACAAGAACGACCAATCTGATGGTATAGAGACATAAAAGTTGTAGATTACAAAGATATTGGCTTCAAATTCGTTTGTCAGTGAGCAAAATAACCTCCTACATCACAATTTATTTCAGTGTGCTTACATCTTCATGAATTTTTTGGTATTAGCAAATGCATCACCTTAATTTTGTCATATATGCTGCTAAATATAGTTTAGTAAAAGATAGTTAATTGTGTACTACACTACTATAAGCTGGTTATGGATGAATCACCGAATGCTAAAAAATAAAAATAAAAATTAATGAGAAAGGTTTTGGGTTTTCCCATTTATATGTGTATTCAAATCCGTTTATAGAACATTCACTAAGGTCTGTTTGGTTCAGGGGAGGGGAGGGGAGGGATTTTAATGGAGGGGAGGGGAGGGGAGGGAAAGGGAGGGGAGCGATTTTAATGAAGACTCTGTTTGGTTCAAAGGAGGGGAGAGGAGGAAAAATAATTATCTTATTGTTTTGTTCACAAGGGGAGGGAAAGGATTTTATAATATCCAGGCAAAGGCTCGAACAGAGACACGAAAGCTTTTCGTAGCTTCCTTCAAGACTTGGAGTTGATTGATCTACCCCTTTCAGGGAGGAAATTTACCTGGACAAACCAACGAGATATTCCGACAATGGCTCGCTTGGACAGAGCACTCATTTCTGCGGAGTGGGACGTTCTATTTCCAAATTGCATCCAATATTCGCTCCCGAGAATAGCCTCTGATCACTGTCCCATTGTTCTTGATGACCAAGTTATTACTAAAAGGGTGAACTATTTCAAATTTGAAAAAGCTTGGCTACTCAATCCATCTTTCACCCCGGCTGTTAAAGAATGGTGGCAATCTTTCAGGTGTGAAGGGAATCAGGTTGAGGTCTTTGCGACTAAACTCTCCTTAAAAGAAGAATTAGGAAATGGAGAAATGATAACTTTGGCAATATTTCGCAAGCTAAGAAGAAATTGCAAGATAAACTTCTGAAGCTGGAAGCTGAAGCTGAACTATCATCTAGTGCTATTGAGCCAATGAAGACTGTTCAGGATGAGCTCCAAGAGCTAATCAAAGTTGAGGCGATCTATTGGAGACAGCGCTCGCGCGTGCAATGGATCAAGGAAGAAGATGCAAACACGCGTTTCTTCCACTGCATTGCAAATGGCCGTCGACGCAGGAATTTTATCCACAGTCTGACTATAGATGGTACACTGGAAACAGCCCCACTCCAAATTAGAGCAGCATTTGAACAGCACTTCACATCTATCTGTGGCACAACAACTGTCTCTCACTTTCAAATTGATTGGAATTCACTTTACCCCCATAGGTTACATGATCTTGCTCATTTGGAGGCACCCTTCACTATGGATGAAATCAAGACAGCGGTTTTTGGCATGAGCAGTGATAAAGCTCCGGGGCCTGATGGCTTTTCAATGAGCTTCTACCACAACTTCTGGGATATTATCAAAGAGGATCTCCTTAATATGCTCCTGGCGATCCAAAGAGGTGAAGGCGATGTATCAAGGTTGAACTACTGTAACATCATCCTCATTCCCAAGTGTGAGGGGGCCAACTCTGTTTCTGAGTTCAGGCCAATCAGTTTGCTCAACTGCTCCTTTAAGATTTTCACCAAATTGCTGGCAAATCGACTATCGCCGATTTTACACTCTCTAGTTTCCTCTTCCCAAAGTGCTTTCTTGAAAGGTAAGTCCACGATAGACTATTTTGTTGTTGCACATGAAGCAATCAATTTATGCAGCAGGCGACACTCTGACACCCTTTTCTTTAAAATTGACTTTGCTAAGGCTTTCGACACAGTCAATTGGGATTTCCTTGTCCAGCTCCTAGTTGCTAGAGGTTTTGGACAGCCCTGGTGCAGATGGATTCTTATGATTTTGAAGACTGCAAAATCCTCTATCCTCATAAATGGTGAAGGAGGTCGTTATATTAACTCAAAGAGAGGTTTGAAACAGGGTGATCCGCTCTCACCAATGCTCTTCATCTTGGTTGTGGATGTACTAGCTCAAATGCTCCAAAGTGGTCGCCGTAATGAAATCTTCTCCCCACTGCCAGTCAGAGGCTCAATTGCAAACCTGTCAGTGCTGCAGTTTGCGGATGATACATTGCTTTTTTGCAAGGGCGCTGAAGATGAGGTCATTAACCTTAAATTAGCACTGCAACTGTTTGCTAATATCTCTGGTCTTGCTATCAATTTTGACAAATCATCCTTAGTATATTTTGGACGATCTAAAATGAAACTCCAAGCCTTCTCATCAGCTATTCTTGGATGCAAAGAGGAGAAATTGCCCCTTAAATATCTTGGTATGCCTCTTACTTCAAATAAGCTTAGCAAACAATACTGGCAACTGCTGCTCCTTAAGATTCAGCGAAGACTATCAATGTGGAAGGGTAAAATGCTATCTAGAGGTGGCAGATTGGTTCTTATAAATTCTGTGCTTAGCGCCCTGCCGGTTTACTATGCCTCTTTCTTTAAGTTACCCCTGTGGGTTATCAGGAGAATTGATCAGCTTCGCAGTCGATTCTTCTGGTGTGGCTCAGATACTGATATCAGAGGCATTGCTAGTGCGCAGTGGACACGGATTTGTCAACCGAAAGTACAAGGAGGTCTGGGGATCCTTGATTTGAAGGTCTTCAATGAAGCTCTCCTGATGAAGTGGTGGTAGAATTTACTTGCTTCAGATTCCCTCCCAAGCCAAACTCTCCGAAGCCTGTATCAACGCAGTGATTCAAACCAATTCATATGTCCTTCTACTGCCTCTAACTTCTGGAAGGGTATTTACCCGCTGAAAGACCAATTCCTTTGTAACATCACATGGAGCCTTGGTAAGGGTACGCTCATCAATTTTTGGACGTCCAAATGGATCCATGGAGCCAGTGTTTCTTCCCTATTTCCAACCCTGACTGCTGCGGCATGGAATTCTGAAGCTGACATCCTATCACAGGGATCTTGGTCAGATGGCTCGTGGTATTGGCAGCCGAGACTTAACTGTGTCCTTACGGAATCAATGAGAGAGGACAAACGGTGCCTGCTTGAGTTGCTTGCAGATTTCCAGCCCACAGCTTCTGAAGACCAACCATCTTGGCGCCTGACTACATCCTCTACTTATACTGTCAAGTCGGCTTATAACTTCTTCATCATGGCTGGTCTCCGTTCCCCTTACTACACTGGTACTTGGTCCTCGCCTGCCCCGCTCAAATGCAAGGTGTTCATATGTTGCTAAGTTGGAACAAGCTTAACTCGAAGGAATTTCTTCACTCTAAGGGTTGGTCGGGCGACACTACATGCACAGCTTGTGCATGTCCTGTCGAATCGACCTTTCATATCTTTTTTGAATGCCCAGTTGCTGCTGCAACTTGGAAACACTTCACCGATATGCTCAATATCCATAACATGCCCCATCATATACACAAATGCTTCACGACATGGTGTTTTGAAACTCATAATCACCGATTCACTTGGCATCTTTTGACTGTCTCAGTTTGCTGGAGTTTGTGGCTTGCTAGAAATCAACGCACTTTTACTTCTAAGGCTGTGCAAGCAAAAGACGTTATTACTAATGCCATTTTTTCTTTTCATTCTTGGATAGATGGGATGGACAGCGGGAAAAAGAAGGCAAAGCTGATGGATGAGATGGAATTAGCAGGGGTGCAAGATGCTTTATTAAAGCGAGCACTCTTTCGGGCTGATCAGGTGGATAGCGATGAGGGGAGTTGTTCGAACTAGCCTTACAGTGCTGTGTAGTGTTGGTTATTTGTGGATGGTTTGGTTATTTTTGATCTTTTTGGCCTCATAATTTTCATATCTGTACTGATGTCACTGGACATATTTTTTGACTGTCTGTTTGGAGGTTGTTCTCACGAGTACTGCTGTTGATAGAGAAGGGGGATGAGATCATGTTTTTGTGTCTAGTAGAGGAGTACGACAGAAGTCCGCTGCCCTCTCTACGACACAAATTCATGCTATCTCAAACCTAGACCCATCTAGAGACTCGGTTTTTATGTTTAGAAACCTCTATTCAGATTGTTTTTTGTAATAGTGCTTAGACTCTTTTTAATATTAATATATCTTTTCTGTGAGGTAGGATAATCCTACCTTTTACTCGTCAAAAAATAAAATAAAATTATTTTTAAACCCTTCTACATTTGCTAAACTACAAGTAGGAACTCTCTCTATGTAGTTTTTGTATATATATGTTTACTCCAAAGTCAATATCAAGTGAACTCCAATTGTTCTTTACTCAAAAAAGGAAATAACTATTAATTATTTGATGTATTAACTAAAACACTAGTACAACATGGGTTAGTCTCATAGGATCTCTCTTTGCAGACTGTTGGTCATAAGAAGTTTCCTGTAATACTATCGTTTGATATACATTTGTAGAATTCAACGGGGACTTATAATATACATCAAGACTTTCCACTGAAATGGAATTCATAATGCATTTCAAATCCAAGATTTTCTCGCATATTACGTGACATAAAGCTATTCCGAATTCCATTAAATCGACACTCAGAGAATGACTACTAACTCGAATATAAGCATTTATTATACTATATTGCAATTAACTTAATATAGTTCCAGAACCCATGAACATTTTTCAATAGAACTATGCTAACTGGATGGTAAACTGCATTGAATGCAAGTGGAAACATGTGTGAATACCTGAAATAACATGAAATAATCGTGCAACTGATATTCAGTTTCAAGTTTGCAGCATTACCGAAAATACTACAACAAAAGAACCTGCAAAGTGAACAAAATGAGAAGTTCTTAGTAACAAGTGATTCCCTGTTGCTATTAATTCAAGAAATTAGCAGAAACGAAGTGAATACTGCAGCACCATATACAGGGTAAAATGTTTTAAATACTCATTTAATAAATTTAAAATGTATAAAAAAAAAACACACACACACAATAGATCGTTTTACTCGCAATGAAGAATATGTCTAGAATATGCCAGATCTCCATCACCTGTAGCTTCCTCTCAAGAAGAACCCCTAAGTGCAACACAAACTTCAGATTTTGAAAGGTTCCAGCAAATTCATCACAAAGGTTCAAGCAAACTCATCACAAAGGGCGCCTGCGGACGGCGGGAAGATGGACGAAGACGAGAAGGCGACGAGGAGAGGGAGAAAGAGAGAGCGGGAGAGAGACAGTCGGGAGATAGTTAGGTTTTTTATTATTAGGATTAAGATTTAAAAGGCAATTTAGTCCAATCACATAAAAAAATTAGACCTACTTTCTCTTCCCTCCAAATCCCCCAATATTGGAGGGAAGCCAAAATTGACTCAGGAGGGGTTTAAATACTCATTTAATTAAAAAAAAAAAACACACACACACACACACACACAATAGATCGTTTTACTCGCAATGAAGAATATGTCTAGAATATGCCAGATCTCCATCACCTGTAGCTTCCTCTCAAGAAGAACCCCTAAGTGCAACACAAACTTCAGATTTTGAAAGGTTCCAGCAAATTCATCACAAAGGTTCAAGCAAACTCATCATAAAGGGCACCTGCGAACGGCGGGAAGTTGGACGAAGACGAGAAGGCGACGAGGAGAGGGAGAAAGAGAGAGCGGGAGAGAGACAGTCGGGAGATAGTTAGGTTTTTTATTATTAGGATTAAGATTTAAAAGTCAATTTAGTCCAATCACATTAAAAAATTAGACATACTTTCTCTTCCCTCCAAATCCCCCAATATTGGAGGGAAGCCAAAATTGACTCAGGAGGGGTTTTGCACCCCTTCATTTTCCTCCCCTCCCCTCCTAAAAAATGAACCAAACAAGAAAAGTTTTTAAAAAAACCCTTCCCTCCCCTCCCCTCCCCTCCATTCCCCTCCAACCAAACAGTGCCTAAGGGCTTGTCTGGTTTGGAGGAATGGAGGGGAGGGGAGGGGAGGGGAGAGATTTTTTTAAACATTTCTTATTTGGTTCATTTTTTAGGAGGGGAGAGGAGAGGAATGGAGGGGAGCGAAATCTCTCCTGAGTCAATTTTAGCTCCCCTCCAATATTGGGGGGATTTGCAACTTGTAAGAATGGAATGCCATGTAGACTTTTGAGTGGAAACAGAAGATGTTTGACATACAAACTGACTTTCTTCAGCATATAATAGCCAATGAGATCCAAACAAATTAACAAAAATCTTCACATAACGAAAACAATCCCAAAAGAAATATGCGTCTCTAATCAGTGGAAACCTTTGCAGAGTATATTCTTAGACAAACCTGATGCTAGCAAGACCCACAATCCAAATATCTAAAGGAAAGAAAAATGAACACAAGATCAATGATATTAAGAAAACAACTGCATTCCATCCCTACATTACAAGTGCTACAGAATTGAATTGTCTAAATCTTCCCAAATTCTCATCAAATATATCAAACCAAAAGCAGAACCCAACATCTCGAACAAGGTAAACAATTGATGCATATTCATTCATAGTCAAACATTCAACCGTACAGCTAAGACCTCAACCAAGCTGCTTTATGCCAACAGTAGAAAATTCATACTGAATTATTTCCAACATAATGTAACAGAAAGAAGAAAAAAAGCATATAGAAGCATAAAAATATCAAGTTAGAATTAGAAACAGTAATACATAGGCTATCCTAAAATGTAAAAGGGTATAAAAGTAAATTAATTATAAAATCTGAAAGAATTGGAAACCCGTGTCCATTTTCATTCCACTCATTAGCTTATATACAAGAATTGCCTTCGTAATCTGAGGCTACAATAGTGGGATTACAATCAATTAGCTAGATTAGGAAATTGCTAAAATAAAGGGATTGACAATTAAGCTACAATAGTGGGATTACAATCAGTTAGCTAGAATTAGGGAATTGCTAAAGTAAAGGGATTGGCAATTATCAATTAGTTAGATTAGGGAATTGCTAAATTAAAGGGATTGACAATTATCAATTAGTTGGATTAGGGAATTGCTAAATTAAAGGGATTGACAATTATCAATTAGCTAGATTAGGGAATTACTAAATTAAAGGGATTGACAATTATTAGTTAGCTAGAATTGACAAATATTCTAACACTTCCCCGCAGTCGAAACGGGAGGTTCACGGACAATTAGACTGTCCCGAAAATCATTAAAAAGTACGTGCGGAAGTCCTTTAGTGAAAATATCGGCTATTTGATAGCGAGAAGGAACATGTAGGACACGCACCTCATCACCTTTGACTTTCTCTCGTACAAAGTGGATATCCATTTCTATGTGTTTAGTGCGTTGGTGTTGAACTGGATTTCCCGAAAGATAAATGGCACTAACATTATCACAATAAACAAGTGTTGCCTTATGAATTGGACAATGTAGTTCAAGGAGGAGATTTCGAATCCAACAGGACTCAGAGACAACATTTGCAACTCCCCTGTATTCAGCTTCGGCACTAGATCGAGACAGGGTAGGTTGGCGTTTTGAGGACCAAGAGATAAGGTTGTCTCCAAGAAAAACACAATAACCTGAGGTGGATCGTCGAGTGTCAATCTGCATTGTATAGGATATAATTGAGTGAACTGTAGATTTATACAAATGCAGACCATAATGAATTGTACCTTGGACATAGCGTAAAATACGCTTCAATGCATCCATGTGTTCAACTTTCGGATCATGCATAAAGAGGCATACTTGTTGAATGGCATATGATATATCCGGCCTTGTGAGGGTGAGATACTGTGGTGCACCAGCCAACTGGCGGTAGTGGGTGGGATCATCATATGAAGCTCCAGCCGAGGAGCTTAACTTGCCTTGTGTGTCGATTGGTGTGGGGGAAGGCTTGCAATGTGACATTCTGGCCCGTTCAATTATCTCTGCGGCAAATTTCTTTTGAGAAAGAAATAGTCCATGCTGGTGTCGGGTCACAGCAATACCCAAGAAATAACTTAGAGGCCCCAAATCCTTCATATTGAATTCTGTGCTCAGAAGAACCATAATAGATCGACGAAGCGCCTCTGATGAAGCAGTGAGAATTATATCATCAATATAAAGTAAGATATATGCAATGTCAGTGCCACGACAGTAAATAAATAGAGAATTATCAGATTTGCTATGAGTAAAACCAATAGTGACAACATAGTCTGCAAATCGCTGATACCAAGCACGAGGGGCTTGCTTAAGGCCATAAAGAGATTTCTTGAGCAAACAGACATAATCTGGATATGTGGGATCTCTGAACCCCAATGGTTGATGCATATAAACCGTTTTTTTCAGATTGCCATGGAAAAAGGCATTTTTGATATCCAACTGATGAATTTGCCAAGACTTAGACAAGGCAATGCTGAGTACAGTCCGAATAGTAGCCGGTTTGACTACCGGGCTAAAAGTGTCATCACAGTCATATCTAGCTTGTTGAGACCTGCCATCACCTACAAGACGAGCTTTGTATCGCTCAAAAGAACCGTCAGATTTCTTTTTATGCCGGAAAATCCACATGGAACGAATAATATTAACATTAAAAGGACGAGGTACTAACTCCCACATCTTATTTTTAATTAGAGCATTATATTCATCCAACATAGCATTTTTCCAATTCGGGTCATTAAGTGCACTCCCAGGGTTACGAGGTAAGGGTGAGATAGACATGGTAGTGGTGGCGCTTAAGGCTTGGTATTTGAGGTTTGGCTTAAAAATTCCATGTTGGCTCCGTGTAGTCATTCTTTGGGCTGGCGGTGGAGCATGCGGACGTGTGGGCTGAGTAGTAGGTGGGCTGGAAATTTGTGAGCTAGGCTGGGATGATGCTGGAGTTGTGGGTGGTGGAGAATGGGCCGTGTGGACTGGACTTTGAAGGGCATTGTCTTGTTCATGTGTTGCATGCGGTGAAGGAGGTTGGACTGTGGGTTGTTGGGTTTGTGGAAGGGCTTGGTGATGCATATGATGAATGAGCCAAGGTGTCATGCCGTCGTCTAGAAAATCATAACTTGTAGAATTTGGTGAGAATAACTTAGTAAAAGAAAATTGTGTTTCATCAAATTGTACATGTCGTGAAATTATGATTTTTCGACTTGAGAAATCATAGCATTTGTAGCCCCGATGGTTAGATGGATACCCCAAGAAGACACACGGTGTGGAGCGTGCTTGAAGTTTGTGAATTGTGGTAGAAGGGAATAAAGGATAACATAAGCAGCCGAAAATTCTAAGATGAGAAAAAGATGAATTTTTCTGATAGAGAATTTGTGTTGGAGATGTGTATCCTAAAACTTTTATGGGAAGGATATTGAGGAGGTATGTTGCCATTTCAAGAGCGTGATGCCAAAATGACGGTGGCATCAAAGAGTGAGCTAGTAATGTTCGAACAATATTATTAATGGATTTTATTTTTCGTTCAGATTTTCCATTTTGAGGAGAAGTGTGGGGACAAGAAAAACGGAAATGTATGCCATTAATGTCACAAAATTGATGGAATGGACCATTATCAAATTCCCGACCATTATCACATTGAAAATTTTTGATGTCCCTTTCAAATTGTGTTTTAATGAATGCTTTAAATTTAAGAAAGAGAGAAAATACTTGTGATTTCTTAGCAACTGGAAATGTCCAAAGAAAATTAGTGTAGTTGTCAAGAAAAAGAACATAATATCTATGGCCGGAAGAGCTAACAATTGGGGAGGTCCATAAATCACTGTGAACAATATCAAAAGGCATTAGTGGTAAGAGAAATAGAATCATAAAATGGCAACTTAACAGATTTTCCAAGTGGACAAGAAGGACAAAAAGAGTTTCGGGCATTATTACATGCAATTAAATTGTTATGACGAAGATAATTAAAAACTACATTTCCTAGATGGCCTAAACGAGAATGCCACACATTAGGAGAAATAACAGAAAATGCTGAAAGAAAACTAGTTGATGGAATGGCCCGATTTGTGGTGAATGGGTAGAGATTTCCCGAGCTTTCACACCTCATGAGAGGACTCCCTGTCCGTAAATCCTTCACAGAGAAACCAAATGGATCAAATTCAACAGAAACCATATTATCAATAGTGAATTTGCGAACTGAAATAAGGTTTTTGATGAGTTTAGGAGCATGCAACACATTTTTGAGATGTAATTGAAGGGTTGTTTTGGTTAGTGTGGTATTACCATAACCACGAATCGGAATTGTGCTACCATTACCAACAATGATGGCATTATTTTTGCTCAAATTAGAATAAGGTGAGAGTGTACCTTGATTTGCCGTCATGTGGGACGTTGCCCCGGTATCCATGTACTAATTATCATCCGGCTAGTTGAGCGAGAGAGTATGCATTGCTGCCTCAACGTCTGTTGGTGCCACTCTAGGAGGTGTTATGGCAGTATAGAATGACTGTGAGGGATGGAAATCGAGAACACCTTGCTGCCTTGCTGCGAGTGGACACTGCCATGGAGTGGTGGGATACAGGCAAGGTGGAGTTGCCCATGGCTGCTGTGGGAACCACGCATCCCATGACAGGTAGGTCCATTGAGGCTGCCCTTGTTGCGGCTGCCCTTGTTGCGGCTGCTGGTTGCCGCCTTCGCGACCGGCGCCGCGGTAATGGTTGTTATTCCCTCCTCGACCTCTTCCACGGGTATTGGTCCTTTTTCCTCGATTATTATTATAGCTTTCATTGTTATTATTATTATTCTGATGTCCATAAGAAATAGAGCGGTAATGGTTGTTATTCCCTCCTCGACCTCTTCCACGGGTATTGGTCCTTTTTCCTCGATTATTATTATTGCTTGCATTGTTATTATTATTATTCTGATGTCCATAAGAAATAGAATTATCAGTGGAAGAATGGACAGGCAAAGACAAGGTCAAACCTGAGTCACGCTGGGTACGTTGCTGCATGCTTTTCTCCTCTAAACAAAGCATGGAACGAGCCTTGGCAAAGGAAGGAAGAGGGTCACGTTGTTGAATAATAGTGACAAAGCCACTGCAGGCTTTGGTGAGGCCACCAATAAGTTTCAGCACCAGTCTTTGATCCGAGATTTTTGCACCGATGTTTGCCAATCGATCGGATTGCTTTTAAGCTGTCCCCAATCGATTACAGTAGGCTGAAACATTAGGAAAGTCACTAAGATGAGTATTAGTGAATTCGGTTTCGAGAAAGACGGCACGGGAATTTTGATTGTCTTGGAATATGTCAGCCAAGCGATTCCAAGCATCTTTGGCCTTATCATCCGGATCAATGATGGAGTTGAGGAGATCAGAAGATATTGTACTATAAATCCATTGAAGGACTCTGGCATCGAGCCTATCCCAAAAAGACTTTTCGGCTACTTTTTCAGCATTACTAAAGGAGACTGCCGGCGCCGTAATTTCCGATAGTGGGATGATGTGTTCGTACACCATATTAGCACGGCAATGAAGCTTGAACAGGGTAGACCAATTTATGTATTGGCCGTTTTCCATGTCAAGCACAACAGGGATGGCTGTTTTGATGTTGGTGATGGTGGTAGCGGGGTGAATTTTGGATTCTGCCATTGAAAGGAAGAAAGTAAGTAGATAAAGAGGATAGTGGTGATGGTGGCTAAGGTGGCAGAAGAAATTTTCCTATGCAACTGATACCATGAAAGAATTGGAAACCCGTGTCCATTTTCATTTCACTCATTAGCTTATATACAAGAATTGCCTTCATAATATGAGGCTACAATAGTGGGATTACAATCAATTAGCTAGATTAGGAAACTGCTAAAATAAAGGGATTGACAATTAAGCTACAATAGTGGGATTACAATCAGTTAGCTAGAATTAGGGAATTGCTAAAGTAAAGGGATTGACAATTATCAATTAGTTAGATTAGGGAATTGCTAAATTAAAGGGATTGACAATTATTAGTTAGCTAGAATTGACAAATATTCTAACAAAATCTCTTATCTCTTCTTGTGAACCAAACAAGAAGATAAATATTTTCCCTCCCCTCCCCTCCCCTCTATTAAAATCCCTCCCATCCTTCCCCTCCTTTAAACCAAACAGAGCCTAAAGGAGTAATGCTTAGGGCTGTTCATCGGCGCAAAACCAAACCGAACTGAAATTTTCGGTTTGGTATATTTGAAACCGAAATCCGAACCGAAACTGATAAAATTTGGTTTGAACCGAACCGAATTTTAACGGTTCGGTTCGGTTAATAACCGAACTAACCGAAATTTTTAGTACGATGGTTCTTCACTTCAAACCAGTTTGATCAACAATGGTTGGGAGGCTTCAACAAAGTGTGAGCCAGCAGCTTCTAGTTCAGTTAAGTCTTCGTGTACCTTTGAAAGAAGTGAAGGCTATCAGTTAAGTAGAGAACCCCCCGACCAAGGCCGAAAGATCGGCAAATGATTCAAAACCGTGTAAAGGAGCTGCGTGAAATTATTCCCGATGGAGCTAAGGTGACTTAATCAATTTTTGAAGCCTTGAGTTGATTATTTTGCTTTACTTTTCTAATCTTATAATTTGAGATGGAGCTTTTGAAGTGCACTTGCATAGGAGCTTAGTTTGAGATGGATCCTAGGGGTATAATTTATTTTGGTCCAAAAAAAGTTCGTTTTTTTGTTCGGTTCGGTTTATTTAGAAGCCAACCAAAAACCGAACCGAACTCTCAAAAAAACTTCATTGGATCAAAACCGAACCGAAAACCGAAAAACCGAACCAAATTGGTAAATTTTGGTTCGGTTCGGTAATCAGTTTTAACCAAAGTATGAACAGCCTTAGTAATGCTACACCCACTACCAATTTCACTACACTTCTCTTCACTACCTTATGTGGCACACTCCAATAGGTGGGGAAAAAGAGAGTAGGTGGGGGAACTTTTTAATAGGAGTGTGCCACATAAGGTAGTGAAAAGAAATGTAGTGGATGAAGCATTACTCTTCACTAAAAAATATGTGAGTGTGGGTGTGGGTGGTTTATGTGTGATGAACACGAATAGTTTCAATGCATTTATGAGATGATCCGACCCAGGGTCGGCCCTGAGTTTTCGGGAACCCAAGGCAAAAGACCCAAATAATTATTTTTGGGGCCCCTAATTGCAATATAATTTTTTTACAAGCAAAATACGTGCTTATATTTACCAGGGGAATACATATTTGGGGGCTCCTAAAAGTGCAAAAAATGGAGGCCTACGGCTACTGCCTCATCGGCCTCAAGGTGAGGGCCGGCCCTGATCAGACCAAGAATCCCGACAGTTGAATGCTTTCGATATGTTTACACAGACAGGTTTCAAGCACTACAATCTGTGTCTTAGGTCAGGTTTGCTTAGTAATGACTCCATGACACAACAACCAAGGCGTGGGTTATTTCTGTTTATTTGTTAATTGCTACATGGCAAGTTGGGTATTGGGTTTAGAGTAATAATTCTTCCACTACCAATTTCACTACCATTCTCTTCACTACCAATTTTACTACCATTCTCTTCACTATCTTAGGTGGCACACTCCCATTGGAGAGTTCCCCCGCCTATTGGAGTGTGTCAACCAAGATAGTGAAGAAAAATATAGTTAAATTGGTAGTGAGTGTAGCATTACTCAATTGTTTAGGGATAGTTAAACCCAATGCCCAACTTTCTATGTAGCAATTAACAAATAAACAACGCCTTGGTTGTTGTGTCCTGGAGTCATTACTAATCAAACCTGACCGAGACACATATTGCAGTGCTTGAAACCTGTCTGCCGTGTGTCCAGTGAGTGTACATGTCTTGCATGTGTCCAGGCTTCCAGCACCAACATTTTGACTGTTTTGAACCATTCGTGCAACCTAGCCTCAGGTACATGGTTGAAATGATCAGAAGCGGATCTGGGCCCAAACAGCCCAAGTAGTTGCTTTGGGCCCCCAAATTATATAGGGCCCCTTTTAAAAAAACTATATCTACTGTTATACCCAAAAAAAACAAAAAACAAAAACATACCTGATCTCATCTCTCACGGTGAGACGATTCGCATTCACGCATGAAGCATTCATTTATGACTTCTCATTGTAAACAAAATCTTAATTTTAATCCATCTCTCTCTCTCTCTCTCTCTCTCTCTCTCTCTCCATCCCGTTGCTTTTGGGTTCTTCTTCTTCTAATCTTCTTAATCAAATTGGAGCCTTCTCCACCATCGCGGCGTCGCCAGTCGCCAGCCGTCCGTCGCCCGTCGTCAGTCGCCGCGACCGCGCGACCCCGACACCATCCCCTGCGGCCCTGCCCCTGGCCCCTCATGAAACCATCCCCCGCACGACGCCGTGACGGCGCAACAGGATTTCTTTCAATCTTCTGTTCGCAGCGCCAGGTAAATGGGTAATTTATTTCTTGTTTAAATCTTCTGATTCTTGTTTTTCTTCTTCTAGCTTTTTTAATGATTTTTTAATAAAGCCATTTAAATTATTTAATCATTTTGCTTGTTTTTTTTTTAAATAAAAGGTGACCAAAGTCACCGATCTCATTAATGAACATCATTTTGCTTGTTGAGTGTGGGCCAGTGGTGTGCTGAGTCTTTTGGAAGGGAAAACTTTAGCATTTGAGAATTGAGAAGTGAGAAGATAAAATTTTGTATAATAGTTGGTCAAATAATTTGTATTGTGTTATGTCCCAAATCAAACATTAAAAAATTTGTATTGTTTTACTAATCAGTGAGTAATTTGTACTTTTGTTGGGTATTTGAGATTATGTGAAGAAATTATTTAATTATTAATTTAGTATTTTTATTTTATAATTTCAGAATTCATTTGGAGAAGAATTATTCATTTTTTTTATTTGGGACTGAATTGGAGAAAATTGTTGAAGATTTCAAGAAAAATTTGGAAGCTGCAACAATTAGGTACTATACTACTATTGTTCATTAACTTTGTTATTTAAATTTTGTATTGTTAATTTAATATTTGAAGTATGCATCCTAAAAAGTATGATTTCGGACATTAAAAAAAAACAAAAAATTGAATAATTTACCAAATCTAAAAAAGGTGCAATGGACAAGTTTTTAAAAAAATACTAAACGAAGAGTTGAAGAATTTATCAATATTTAAGTTTTTAAAGAATTGAAGAATTGAAGAATTATTATTCGGACCAGTTTTTTTATAAACTTGCAAAAGACCCTATTTTAAAACTTGTTCAGGACATCCCCCTGAAAATGATGTGACTGAAATTTTTGCACCCGGTACATAGGGACTCCCTAACAAAGAATATTTCAGCTACTAGTAATCTTGAGTAGCTGTACAGTACCCTACATACTGCATCACTTGTCCCTGCCACGTTCGCTCTCTCTCTCTCTCAGCTTTATTGCACTGAAATATTCACCTTTTCTCACTCTTGTAAGTCACAGGATTGTAGTAGAATTTTCCTAGGTAAATACTGCCATAATAAAAGAAAATTCAAAATTCAAAACTTATTACACATGCAGCTCTCAATTTATTTTCAGATCAATAACTTTGAACTTATAAAGTAACCAACAGCTAGCCATCATAGTGTCCATAGACTCCTTTCCTTCTTCTTTTTTTTCTAAGTCTGTTCGAATATTTATTGTGTTGCACTTAAATACTTCGATATTATGGTCTATATTTTTAATAAAAAAAGATTTGTGTTAATTATCTATGTTTACAAATATAATCTGAAAGATCATTTTATTTTTGGTTGTTTGAAATCTAGACATCACCATAGTACATCAGACTGACAAGAGTAGCATAATATAGAATCGCTAGCAGATTTGAACATGATTGAAGAGTGAAGACTAGGGGGGAAAATCGCAAAAAAAGAAAAAAATTATAAAGTTAATATAAAAATCATAAAGTTTTTGTTTTGGGGGGCTAGCTATAGGTAGGAAGAGAGCTAGTGTAGGAGTAGCAATTCCCCTTTCATCTTCTTACTTAGCAGGACAATAGTCAAAGTTAGAAATTTTCCTTTAAAATGAAAGATCACATGTTAAAGTATCGAAAGCATTCAACTGTTGGGTTTCATGGTCGGATCAGGGCCGGCCCTCACCTGTCTGTGTGAGAGCGACCAAATTATATCACATGGTACCTGTCTGTGTAAACATATTGAAAGCATTCAGCTGACAGGTACCATGCTTTCGAAAGCACTAAAAAGACAGTTCAAGCATTTATAGTAAAAAAACAATCAGAAAAAAAAAAAAAAAATCGCGAATGATAGTAAATTATAAGGAACTAAATAAAAATATTAAGAAATTTGGATATCCACTACCAGATATGCAAATACTACTCAACACAGTAAGGAGAAGAAAAATATATTTGAAATTTAATTGTAAATCATGATTTTATCATGTAAAACTAACAGAAGATTCAAAACAGTTAACAACATTTAGCATACCTCAATGATTCTATGAATGGAATGTATTACCATTCAGTTATAAAAACAGTCTAGGAATATTTCAAAAATATATGGATAAGATATTTAAAAAATACAACAATTTCATATTAATATATGTAGATGATATTCTAATAGGTTCCGAAAACGAGGAACAACATAAAGAGCATCTATTAAAGTTCATAGAAATAGTAAAAAAATGCAAGTATTATACTATCAAAAAAGAAAATAGAATTGTTCAAAACTGAGATAGAATTCTTAAGAACAAAATTATCACATGAAGGAATAGAGCTACAGCCACATATAGCAAAAAAAAATAAAGACATTTATGTTAGGATTGTGTCTTGTATACTCGTTGTTCAGATTAGAAGAATGTAATATGAAGAACGGATGTCGAAGCATCGAATTGAGCAGAAGGAAAAATAACAGCAGCAAGGTGCAGGCATAATTGCGGTCGACTGTCCCAAGTTGCGGTCGACCGCATCCCCCGACCGCACCCCCCGACCACTCGTAGTACAGGGTTTGTCAGAGAGTGGTACGGTCGACCGGTCTTGTTGGATGGTCAACCGCCCGCGGCGCTGTGTTCATTTTTGGGCTTCGATTTGTTAAGTCGTTTCAGCCAAATCTTCAACTCCAAGTTAGATCGTGCGGCTCCTATTCAGTTACTTTTTTTTCATGTTATATCGGATGACTGAGAATCAAGATTAGACCTAGGTTTCTCTCTATTCTTCTATATATATTATAAACTCCTCCAATATGAGAGGTAGTACTTCATAGATTATTTTCTCCATTGCAAAGAGAGGCTCGAGAGAGAGATAATTCTTGGTGAGTGAGTTTAATTTCTTGTATTGAGTGAATCAATAACTCCTTGTAATCTCTTCTAGTTTAATATCAAATCTCCCTATATTTTTTCCTGGATTAAGCAAAAACTAACCGAGATAAGTCATCGTTGTGTTTGTGTTAGTTTGGTGGATCTACTTACTTGCTCAATTTATTCGTCTCGTCTACTTCGACTTCCTCATTGCTCTATTTAGTTCCACTGCGACAACGGGCATTGGTTGACGCCCCAATCCCAACAACTGGTATCAGAGCTTCAGGTTTTCGAGTTCCTTGGTTAAGATGACAGGCTACAGTATTTTGAAGATCAAGCAGTTCAATAGAAAGATCAATTTCAATGTTTGGAAGACTAACATGTATGCTGTTCTTGTTTAAGAACGTTTGCAATTAGCCGTTAAGTAGAAAGAAAAGCCAACTAATTTGAAGGATGATGGTTGGGAAAATATTCGTCAAAGAGCCATAAGTCTGATCCGACTATCCTTGGCGGACGAGGTCAAGTGCAGATTTCTTGAAGAAACTGATGCGGCGAGTTTGTGGGAAAAACTCATAGCTGACTACTCTTGTTTGTCGTTATTAGATCGGATGCATTGGAAGATGAAGTTATTCCGTTTATCTATGAAGGACGGTACCGATTTTCAAGACCACATTACAGAGTTCAATAAGGTATTATCTGAAATTAAGACGATCAACACAGATGTTGTGTGAGGCAGATAAAGCTTTCAACCTGATATATTTACTGCCAGATTCATACGAGCCTTTGATCACTACCATGTTACACAGTAGATCTGCCAAAGAGAGTATTTCGGTAGATGGTGTAATCAAAGCATTGAAGGAAAATCAACTTAGGAAGGAGACTCAGAAATCATCGTTTATTCCTACAAGTTGTCTATCAGTGGATGGGCCTTCAGGGGAAAGACAAAGTACTTTGCAAAAGATCTGTTGCCATTATTGCTAGAGGGCAGGGCATATCAAGAAAGATTGTTGGAAGTTGCATAATCAGGAGAACGCAAAGAATGAGAATTCAGCCGCTAATGTGGTTAGTATCTTTGATTCAGGCAATTCGTGTCTTCTTGTTTCAAATTCTTTGGAAGTGGATTCTAGTTGGTTTCTTAACTCAGTGAGTTCTTCTCATATTTGCTTCGAAAGAGAGTTGTTTTCTACTTATAATTCGACTACAGGGCGTTATGTGACAACGAGAAATGGGGAGATTTGTGAAGTAGTAGGTGAGGGGACAGTTGAGTTGAAGATGCCAAGTCTAAACATGTTCACTTTAAGGGATGTTTTTCATATTCCTCTATTGAAACAGAATCTAATTTCCTTGGGAACTCTTAATACACAGAGTTGCAGGTACACAGCTCGAGGTGGAGTTCTGTCTGTTTTTCAGGGTCGTCATAAGGTGATTAGAGGTATGAGAGTGGTTGGTCCACGCCAAAAAAATCACTACAAGCTTTGGAAAATTCAAAATACTTGCGCAAGTGTTGCTCCTTTTGTCGTTATTCCCGCAAGCTCAGCTAGTTTGCCGTAACTAGATTCATCGAGACGAGACCACGACGTTCGAATATCGTCGAGAGGTGGAGAAAGCCTAAGGGTAGGTGGAGTTCGTGCGGAGTTTGGCAACTTCGTGAGTACATCTACGGAGGTGTACCCTTGAAGGGGTATACTGGATTTGGTGAGATTAGGTAGAGATCATTTCAACTAGAAGAAGAAGCTATTGTTCTAAGTATCTTTGCAAGTGGAATTCATTGAAGTTTGGAGATGAATAACACATCATGTGATAGAAATCATATACAATCCAATGTGGAGTTTGTTAGGATTGTGTCTTGTATACTCGTTGTTCAGATTATAAGAATGTAATATGAAGCACGAAGGTCGAAGCGTCGAAGTAAGTAGAAGGAAAAATAGCAGCAGTGTCACATCCCGCTTCCTAAAAATACGGAATACGAGCACGTAACATTGGCCCAGCGAATGATTTTCATCATCCATAAGCTGTTCAAGAATCTTTACAACATATCACAATATAATCAGAGTCGGAAGCCAGAAAAGTCAACCACATATACATATGAACCAAATACCAATAAGAATACTTGAAATAAAATATATTAATCTCAAATAGTCATGATCTAAATAACACAAAATTCTGGGTCACATTGCCCAAATACAAGAATAAATTCAAATACATGAATATAATTATTGTTCAAGCAACTACAAGAAATAATAATAACAAGATCCATCACTAATATCTCATGTCACCGATACCATCTGGAACCTGTTCTCCAAAATCTGTAATTCAACGAATGCAGGGAACAGGGAAAGAGAAAAACAAGTACCCGTCAATTGCAAGTTACGGGCCACTTATAATGTAGGATACAAGCACATGAGGAAACTAACTAGCAACATGGTATAAGTATGATGTCAACATAACAACTAGCATGGCAAGGTGAACAAGTGTAAATGGCATGAATCAAGTGTCAAGTAATCAAGTATCATGTAAACAGGCATCACGTGTCAAGTGTCATGTAATCATATATCAAGTGTCATGTATCAAGTCTCATGTATCATGTAGTCAAGTGACAAACAAGCATGTATCATGTTCAAGTATCATGTTCAAGTATCATGTATCAATTCTTGTAGTGATTACTATCTAGGTAGCACTTCATGCAGCCCATACGACATGGTCGCTACATCAAAACAGTTTCGCTTTAAATTTCATAGGGGACCATACAGGACAGTGTACTCGGGAAATCACAGAATCACATAACTTGGTCGGTAAACTTGATCGATAACAGTAATTAACTTGATCGGTAAACTTGATCGGTAACTTGATCAGTAAACTTGTCATGCAGGAAACACAAGTCTCCTTCTGAGTACACGTTTCTGCACTATCCACTACTAGATCTTTTCCATTAAACCCCAGCTTAGTTATTTATTATTATAATCAGGCATGCATGTATGTATCGCAAAACAAAGCAAGAATAACAGGGTATAAACATGTATCAGGTTCAGGGTGCAAGATAAACAAGTACAGGTACAAGATAACACATAATAGGGTAAAACAACTAATTTTCTAATTCAGGACAGCCAGACAGTGTTGTACTAGAGCAGTGATTTCCGCTACTACAAACATCCAAATCTGGATCCGTCGAAGGATCTGGAAATTAGACTTTCACACGAACCCAATGAGTATAAATAAGTCATATAGTAATTCACAAAAATAAGTCTCAAAACTGATTTGAATACAGAAAATAGGTTCAGCCAGAAATCAGGAAAACGAATTCAAGAACAGAAAAACAACATTAAAACACATTAATTAAATCCACGAAAAATCTGGGGTATTCCCCTATATGTCCAGTATCTAAATATAAAGTTTCATAATATTTCAGTAAAATTAGTTTAGTCATCAAAAATAAGAAGACATTAAGAAACGGTAGTTTGGCAAATCTGGAATTCCCAACACTGCTGTACGAAAACTGAAATATCTCGCAAGCCATGAAACAAAATCCAAACGCCCAAAGGGAGATGAAAATAGACAAAATATATTAACTTTCATATTTCTCGAATATTTTTCATACAGTAAGAGGAATCAGGGTGAAAATACGTTTCTTTACAGTACAGCGAGCAAAATACAACAAATATGACTTTTATAAAGATGCATGAAACGACATATAAAACTCTGCAATAAAATCTACCAAAAATTCTGGGTAATCCCTAGATATATATAGAAAGACTGACCAAAGTTTCAGATCAAAATAATATATGTAGCATAGTTATTAAAATGATTTAGTTATCAAGAATACCAAGAAACGAAATCTAGAAAAGATCGACACCTATGTAGTAAATCAGTCAGAACTCACACATACGAAAACGAAATCAAGCAAGGTTAGAGGGGTTGAAAAATAGACGAAATTCTCTAAAACTCATGTTTTATACCGAAATTAAGATACTGACTTCAAGACAGTCCAAAACAGCAAACAAAATAGATCATTGACAAAATACAAATTTTTCCCTTTAACAACAACTCAACATATATCCTACAAAACTTGTTCGAAACACAACCAATCATGAAATCGAGTATACCAAGTGTCCAAACATCATGAAATAGGGTAATTAGCATATCTAAATCAAGCCTATCACATGGTTCTCCACAAATACCCAAATCTCACAAAATGTCTCACATACATGATCAAATCAAGAACGGATAAAACCTAAGTTAAATCATGTCAAGATTTTGTCGTGAGGCAACTATGGTCAAGTTTTTACAATAGAGACAAAACCCATCAAAGATAACACAAACAAGAGTCGTCTCTAGACCCAATCACACTATAGGTAGTATTTTTGACTTGTATCAAACAAAAAAATTGGAGTACAAGTTACTTGCCTTAACCGAAGATGAAGAACGCCGAAAATCAAGAATAATGGGAATGGATTCCCGACAACGAGCAAAATCCACGAACGAAAATCCACGAACGAATGAATTCAAGCAAACTTGAGCGAAAATCTCCACACGAACAATTCCACCAAAAGAGAGATGATCCAAGAGGGATGATGACAATAGTGGCTTGCGACCACAAGAGAACACCAAGAAAGAGAGACTAGGGATGAGAGATATATATATATAAGGGGATTAAGGTTAATGGGTAATTGGGTTGTGGGTAATTAGGAGGAGTAGTAGGATTAAAAGAGTTAATGGTATATTGATAAGATATAGGTTTTAAAATAGGATTTAAATAAAAGATCAAATCGAATAAATAAAGTAATAAATAAAAGTAGGATTATATATCAAAATATATATTGATCTACAAGATAGAAATTATTTGAAATACTACTGTGACAGTGTAAAAATGGCCTGAGGCCCATCCAGGGCCCAATACAATTCCTACTCAGAAAAGCAAGAATAACAACCTGGTTCGGCTCCGGACCCCTTCAGGGTCGGCGCCGAACCTCGTGTTTGCCCCCACAGTGCCGGCTTCCTCGTACTGACGAGCCTCAGTATCCCCCGGAGTCCGATCCGGAGCAGTCCCTCAGGCCGTCCCCCCTCTCTGGCGGGGCGGAGGGATGACCTGGCGCAGCCTAGGCCCTCCGATTCCCCCAGAGGCACAGAGGACTCACGATGGGCCACGTCAGCTCCAAATACCGCCAAGGGTTTCGCCACGTCAGCCCTATACCACTCCTGGTTTCGCCACAACCGCCCTAAACCCCCTGGGCCTTCTGCCACGTCAGGCCCATGGGCTTTCGGATCTAAACCCGGCCCCCAAGCGGAACCAAACCCGGTTGAAATTCTCTATAAATACTAGACCCTCACCCACCTTTTGCAGGTAATCAATCTTTTGCCACTTAAATATACCTAGTTATTGCTACTCTCTCACAGAGACTGACTAGAGCGTCGGAGGGTCCGCCACCGGGACAAACCCCGGTGTTTCAGGACCGTCTGCAGGTACACAAGACCTCGGATCCGACCCTTCCGATCCGAGCCCAACCTTCAACGCCTTTCCGAGCTCATCGTAGGCCCCAGAAGGTCAACCGAAGGTCGGCGGACGAGCGGCAATCTCCTTCAATACAAATTGAGTTCGAACTCACACCTGGTGCTTCCACACGTGTCTCAGAAATAAACAGCATCAGGTTGGCGCCGTCTGTGGGAACCGCTGCTCCAGAAGCCGATCCGACCCAGACCCTCGAAGGCCATCGACAGCCGAATCCTCATGACCTCCAAAGGCAAGGGGGCTGCTCCATCCGTCAACCAACGGGACCCGCCCCCACCCTCTGATGAAGCCGGGCCCCGCACGTCGAAACACAAGGCTCCCCCTCGGGAGTCCCAAACGAGCGTCGGCTGGACAGCCCAGCCCGACCTACAAAGAGTAATCCTCAACCGCAAGATTACCCACAACTGGGGAAGGGCCGCTTCCAACTCGGCCCCGAACCATCCGAGGAGGACCCACAGGGATGACGGCCAACGGGATCGGCAAGGTGATAGGAACCGGGGATCACCAACCCCGAAGCCTAACCCAAACCGCACCCAGGGTCAGGATCCCGAATACGAGGTATCCCTGGATACGCCATTCACCCTACACTACATCCACGGGGGACCGGCGAGGGGAGAAAATGATACTTCCCAAGGAACCTTCACCCAGGAGACGAATGCCATTCAGTACAGCCCCTCCCCTGAGCTACAACCGCGGCCAGTCTCCTTCTCAGGAGAGGGCCCCGAAGGAGTTCACCTCCCCCACTGCGGGGGCCTCGTCGTTAGCCTCCGCCTGGCCAATTGTGAGGTTCGCCGAATCCTTGTTGACAACGGCAACCCGGTAAATATTCTCTTCCTCAGAACCTTCGAAAGCCTCAGATTACCCAGAGGGAAACTCAAATCAGCAGGATGCACGTCGCTCAAGCTTGCGGGCGTCCCGATCATAGTGAAGGGAATTATTACCCTCAACGTCACCGATGGACCGGATCCTGACAAGAGGACCGAGTCCTTGGATTTCATGGTCATCCACGCCAAGGCGGCCTACAACGCCATCCTCGGCCGACCCGGGCTAAACTCCCTCCAGGCGATACCTTCAGCCCACCATCTGGAACTCAAAGGGAGAGGGGGCGTACCCCCCCTCAGCGCGGGCGTACTCCCCCTCAGCGCCGTTGAACTCGAACCCGAGAAAGACGGCCCCGCCCCCGAGCCCGTGGACGAGCTGGAGGAGATCCTATTCGACACTGAAGATGAGTCCAAATGGTTCCGGGTGAGCCGCTCACTCGCCGAGGACCTGAAGGCGGGCATCATCGCGTGCGTCCGCCGCAACGTTGATCTCTTCGCTTGGAAGCCCTCCGATATGCCCGGAATCTCTGAAGACTTGATCATGCACCGACTGAGTGTCCTCCCTGACTCTAAACCGATCGTCCAAAAGAGGCGCAAAGTCGCCCCGGAGAGGCAACTAATTGTAAAAACAGAAGTAGACAAGCTCTTGTCCGCTCGATTCATCCAAGAAGTCACCTACCCCGAATGGTTGGCCAATGTCGTCATGGTGAAGAAAGCAACAGGGGGTTGGCGAATCTGCATTGACTTCACGGACCTTAACAAAGCGTGTCCAAAAGATCCTTTCCCCCTCCCGCGCATCGACGCTTTGATAGACGCGACCTCAGGGCACGAGCTGCTGTCCTTCATGGACGCTTTCTCGAGGTACAATCAGATCCGGATGTTTCCGCCAGACATCTCCAAGACCTCATTCGTCACCGACCAAGGTCTTTATTGTTACCGTGTCATGCCCTTCGGGCTGAAAAACGCCGGAGCCACGTACCAGCGACTCGTCAACAGAGTCTTCAAGGACCTGATCGGCCGCAACGTAGAAGTTTACGTCGACGACATGCTTGTCAAGAGCCGGGCTGGGCCGGACCACGTCGCCGACCTCGAGGAAGCCTTCGGTGTCCTCCGACGCCACAACATGAGGCTTAACCCGGCTAAATGCGCCTTCGGCGTCTCCACGGGGAAGTTCCTAGGGTTCATTGTCAGCCAGCGCGGCATTGAGGCAAACCCCGAAAAAATACAGGCCATCATCAACATGTCCCCGCCCCGGAATGTCAAAGAAGTTCAGAGGCTCACGGGTCGGTTGGCGGCGATCGGCCGTTTTCTCTCCAAATCAGGGGAGAAATCTCTCCCCTTCTTCAAAGCCTTGCGCGGGAAAGGGGGCTTCGAGTGGGGTACCCCTCAACAAGAAGCCTTCGAACAACTGAAACGGTACCTCGCCAACCCGCCTCTCCTCAGCAAGCCCGAACCAGGCGAGCCGCTTTGGCTCTACCTGTCCGCCTCGGACCACGCCCTCAGCGCCGTCCTCGTCCGAGAGGAGGCAGGAGTTCAGAAACCCCTGTACTATGTAAGCAAAGTGCTACACCCGGCCGAGACGAGATACGCGAAGATAGAAAAGGTAGCCTATGCCCTGGTTATGGCAGCCCGAAAACTCCGACCTTACTTCCAGGCCCACTCCGTCCAAGTTCTGACCGACCAACCACTGAAGACCGTCCTCCACAAGCCCGAAAACTCCGGCCGATTAGTCAAGTGGTCGATCGAGCTGAGCCAGTTCGACATCAGCTATCATCCCAGGGCAGCCATTAAAGGGCAGGCCCTCGCCGAGTTCATAACTGAATGCACTGTCTCCGAGCAACCTGACGTAGAAGAGCCGGATCCGACCTGGGAGGTCTTTGTTGACGGCTCATCCTGCGAAACGGGGAGTGGGGCGGGCGTCATCCTTCGTGGCCCCGACCAATTCCTACTTCAATACTCCCTGCGCCTCAACTTTCCCGCCTCCAACAACGAGGCAGAATATGAGGCCATGATCGCCGGACTGACCCTCGCCCTCCGAGCCGGTGCCAAGCGAATCCGGGCGTTCAGCGACTCTCAACTCGTGATCCATCAAATCAACGGAGAGTACGAAGCCCGCGACGACCGAATGGTGAGATATTTGGCGGCGGTCCGACGACTCTTGGCGCTCTTCGACAACACTACGGTTGTCAGAGTCCCCAGGGAACAGAACGCCCAAGCCGACGCGCTATCCAAACTCGCCTCTTCTTCCTTCGAAGGCCTCGATCGTACGGTACTCGTCGAGGTCCTCTTGGAGCCAAGCATCCTTAGCCCAGAGCCGGAAGCAATGTGCGTACAAGAAAGAACCAGCCCGGACGACTGGACCACTCCCATCCGAAAATTCTTGAACCAGGCCGAGCTTCCTGAAGACAAAGCCGAGGCCAGGCGAATCAGAATCCGAGCGGAAAGGTTCGTCATAATCGATAACATCCTCTTCAAACGCTCGTACACCTTGGCCGACGGCAAACCCTACCTCCGCTGCCTCGCCAAGGACGAGGCCAGCTACGTCCTCAAAGACCTACACGAGGGGATCGGCGGATGCCACATGGGGAGTAGGACGCTTGCCCGAAAGGCTCTGAATCAAGGGTACTATTGGCCCACCATGCTCCAAGACTCACAAGACTTAGTCAAGAGGTGCGGCCCCTGCCAAAGATTCTCCCCCATCAAAAGGCTTCCTCAAGCCAACCTCCGATCCCTGGCAAGCCCTACGCCCTTCGCCATGTGGGGTATGGACCTTGTGGGGCCCTTCCCCCCAGCGGTAGGACAAAAGAAATTCCTGATTGTCGCCATCGACTACTTCACCAAGTGGATCGAAGCCGAACCGCTGTCCAGCATCACCGAACGCCAAGTGCAACAATTCTTCTGGAAGAACATCATTTGTCGATTCGGGATCCCCCGGATCCTCGTCACGGACAACGGAACCCAGTTCCAAGGGCAGAACTTCCAATCTTTCTGTCAGGACATCGGCATCCAGCAACGTTTCTCCGCCATTTGCCACCCTCAGTCTAACGGCCAAGCAGAGAATGCGAACAGGCAAATCCTCGATGGCCTCAAAAAGCGCCTTGACAATTCCCCCAAGGGGCTCTGGGTGGAGGAGCTGCCCAGCGTACTATGGGCACACCGAACCACGCAGAGGATCCCCACGGGGGAGACACCCTTCAATCTGACCTATGGGACTGAGGCAGTCATCCCCGTCGAAGTCGGATTGCCTTCCCCCCGGATCATAGCCTTCGATGAAGACGACAACGCGTCCGCCCTGAGGGCTAACCTGGACTTCGTCGCCGAGGTACGAGAAAAGTCCGTGGTCCGAAGGAGCATTTACCAGCAACGGATCGAGAGATTTTACAACAAGAAAGTCCGCCCCACCAGCATCCGGGCAGGGGACCTAGTGTTGCGAAAGCTATCTGTCTCTGACCCGACCAAGAAGAGGAAACTGGCTCCCAACTGGGAAGGCCCATACCGCGTAGTCGAGGCTGTACGCCCTGGTACATACCGACTGACGGATATGAATGACCGACCCATCAGCCGACCCTGGAACGCTGAGCACCTCATGAAATTCCGGGGAGAGCAAGCTTAGATTCCAGCGTGGCTTAAGTGAATTAAAACTTTTGTAAACATTCATGTGTAAAGGGCCGCTTCAGCGACCCCCCCCCCCCCAGTCTGGTATAAAAGAAGTCTCTTTTGTCAAAAGTTAAATACCTCGGCAACGCCGACCCAGTACCGGGCAAGGCGGGCGGCATCTGGGTTCTCCCTCGGGTCTCATCCCCAAACGCCTCGGCAGGTTCGACCCAACTACGGGCAGGAGGTCTCCCTGTCGCCCCGCATCGATCCCTCACGAATCGGCGGAGCCCGACCTCGCCTAAACCGCCCTTCACCACCCCGATAACCAGAGCAAAGAAGGAAAAGAAAGCTTTATTCATACTCTTTTTATTTTTGTACGGAGAAAACAAGCAAATACCGTTACAGAACCACTCCACTCATCTCAAACTAAAGGGGATCTCCGACTTAGGGCCCCTCGGACCCGGTAAAGGGCGGAATCACTCCGACCAAACGACTGGGGACTCTCTCCTCGTCATGACGGTCCTTCGGCTCTGCCACCGTCGACACCCCGGCCACGGAGCTCTGGGCATCCACGGATCGAATGCGCTCCATCAGTGGCAACGCCGAGGGAGCCCCCTCTGCTCGCCGATCCCTCGAGGAAGATGTCGAAACACCCAACATGGTCCTATAGCGGTGTATCTCCATCTCCTTCTCCACTATCACATCGCGAAGAAGCTTCTCGGAGGAAGGCCTCTGCACCGAGGAACTTGACATGGTGTATCCAAGACCAACGCCCCCTAGCTCCCGATCCACCATCGCCCTCCTCAGCCGGCTCGCCTCCTCACTCAGGGCTTCAGACTTGTTCCTGTAATAATGGAAGGCCGCATCAGTGTCGCGAGCCCTCTTTCGATACCGAACCAAAGTGGCCTCTAAGGCCTCGACCTTGCCCCGAAGCCACGCCACGTCGGAACGAAGGGGGTCCACCTCAGGAAGGGGAGCCGTGACCTACAAGAGAACCAGCCCGCTCAAGACATATATGCAAAGAGGTTCAGAAATTTTTCAAAGATTGGAACACTTAGCCAGCCAGAAAACCCTCTTTTTATAAATTCAGTTTCCCCATACAAAAAATGCGGTGGCCAGTCCGCGGAAGGCAAATACAATCGAGAGAAGGAAAAAGAAGGACAAAAATTATACAGCGGGTTTTCCCACCTCGATATCAGCCGGATCCGTTGGAGGGTCGGTAACCGATTTGTCATCTGACCCTTGTCCGCCAGGAGTCTTCGGTGTCCCCTCAATCTCCATATCATACTCGAAGTTGGACAGGTCGATAGTCGGATAAAAGTGCCTCACGTGGCTGAGGGCCTTCGCGTAACTACTATCCTGGGCATTGATTACCAGGATCTGACACGACTTAGTCACCTCATCCTTCTCCTTCTCCGACCTCTCCTCCTGAGCCGCCCTCGCCTTCGCCCATTCCTCCTTCTCCTTGTCAAAAGCCACCTTCGTCTCCGCCTCCTTCTTACGAGAGCCTTCGAGCTCTCCCTTCAATTCCGTCACCTCCTTCTCGGCCTTGTCAGCCCGATCTCGCTCTCGCTGCACCGCCGCCTCGTAGAGGCCCCTCACATGGGCCCCCTGCACGGTCGCCTGCCAGGACCAGACACTACTAAGAAATCTTCCTTAAACAACATCACCTGAAAGCTAGGAGGTTCGATCGACTTACCAGCACCGTGGCCTGCGCAAGACGCACATACGCCTCGTCCAGGGTCTGGGACTTCATATCCGAGCGGTCCCGAGGGGTCGCCAACTTATCTGCAACCTCCACGGCCTGGCGCCCCCGAACCAGGCAATCACCCTCGCGGATCGACCAATCCGGCACCCACCTTCGCCGAAGCCTCTCCTCTAGTCCGGGATCCACCGGGGGACCCTTCCCCTTATCAGGCTCGGCGGCCGCACCCTGATCCGAACCCCCCTGGACCACTGCGTCCCCACCCGTCTCTGACCGAGTCCTCTTCATCCTCGGCTGAATGGGGGCCTCAGAGACCACCTGGGACAACTCGGTGGTCTTCGCCGCGACATCCTTCTTCTCGACCTTCTTCTTCTTCATGGCGAGCCTCAGCGCCTTAATCGACTCCTCATCCATTTCTGTAAAGAGATCCATTAAGAACAAATGAGCAAAAAAGTACAAGAAGAGTGTGAGGAAAGAAACAACCACGTACGAGGCACGGCCGGGCTAGGGCTCAGTCCGACGCTTGCCAGATGGGCCTCCGTCACCTTCCCCCAATTAATGCTATGCGACAGACGGAGGCGCTCAACGAGTCTCCACTCCTCCGCCGTCAAATCCCCTGGCCCCGGTGCTGTGTAGCTCGGCTTAGTATGGTTCCACCGAGTAGGGATAGCCCAAGGGTCCTCACTCCGGATCACCAGATACTTCTTCTTCCAGAACTTAATGGAATCCGGATGACCGTGGACAACCTTCGCCTTACCTCGAGGCGAGATATAATATACTCCTTCTGCCGATGAGCCAATCAATAGCATCGCTCGGAACACGCCCAGCCGCAGGGGTACCCTCCGTTCCTCGCACAACAGCACGAAGCAGATGATCTGCTTCCAAGAGTTCGGCCCGAACTGCATCGGCGCCAGGGACGACCAATTTAACACCTCCCGAACGAATGGGTGGATGGGCAGCCTCAGGCCGGAGATAAAGGCGTCCACAGGGAAGATACAATACCTATCCGGCAGGGGATCGGTCGGTCGAAGAGAAGAACTCGGCAGCATAAGCTCATAACTGGGCCCTATGTGGTAGGCCAACTGCAGAGCCCCCAAGTCGCTTGCCTCCAGAGCGGTCGGGGAGGCGTCCACCATCAACCTCTTCCGGCTTGACGACGACGGCTGGACCCCCGAGGACTCCTTATCGGAGAGATCGTCGGGGTAGCAACGGAAAGGCCGGGGTTGTGCAGACGACCCTATCACCAAGTCGCTCGGGCCGCCAATCTTCGGTTTCTTCTTCTTCGAAACCCTCCTCCTCTTAGTCCGTTCCGGCGACGGTGTAGACAAGCGCCCCAGAACGGGCGGATTCAGAGACCCCGCGGAACCATCTCCCTCGGAGCCACCCTCCTCTCCGGAAGCCGACCCTAGGGTCTGGACTTCGTCTGAGCTGCCGCCCCCCTCCTCAGAGTCGCTACTTTCTACCACGAAATGCCTCCGAGATCGCAATGGCTTCACGCTGTGTACGACCTCCTCCTTGCCTACCGGCCCCTCCCCAGAGGTCGACGCCAACGAGCCGGACTGAGCCCTATCCATCCGTGCCTAAGTTAAACAGGGTTACCAACTAACCTGAAATCACCTCGGAAACACGACCTTGCTGCCGGAAGCTGAAGGGGCGAGCGCTGAAGAGTGGAAGGATTTTTCCGAAAAGTAAGAGGCAGGAGAGAAATAGGCGATGGGAGGAAAGGGGGGAACATTTATAGGGGATAGGAACAACTCCTCAATTTTCGCAGTCACTATTCACCGATTGACGTGCAACTACCGCCTAGGAAATCACGCCACGTCCTCGAAACACGTGCTGCTGACGTCACCCAGTGCCAGACTGGCAGCACGGTACGGGGTCGGTTCGGGCAAAATAACGACTCGCCTTCGCCAGCACTAAAGTACTCTTCTTCAGAAGATCCACCGGCGGGCCATCACCCTTACCAGCCCGTAATCCCCCCTCGTCTCGAGGTTCGGCTTGGCACCGGGGTACTCTTCCCAAGAAGAAACTACGGCTCGCCTTCACCCTCACCGGCCCATAATCCCTCGCCAGCTCGAGGTTCGGCCCGGCACCCGGGTACTCTTCTTCGGAAGATCCACCGGCGGGCCATCACCCTTACCAGCCCGTAATTCCCCCTCGTCTCGAGGTTAGGTCTGGCACCCGGGTACTCTTCTCAGGAAGAAGCAACGGCTCGCCTTCACCCTTACCGACCCATAATCCCTCGCCAGCTCGAGGTCCGGTCTGGCACCGGGGTACTCTTCTTCGGAAGATCCACCGGCGGGCCATCACCCTTACCAGCCCGTAATTCCCCCTCGTCTCGAGGTTCGGCCTGGCACCGGGGTACTCTTCTCAGGAAGAAACAACGGCTCGCCTTCACCCTAACCGACCCATAATCCCTCGCCAGCTCGAGGTTCGGTCTGGCACCCGGGTACTCTTCTTCGGAAGATCCATCGGCTAGCCATCACCCTTACCAGCCCATAATTCCCCCTCCTCTCGAGGTTCGGTCTGGCACCCGGGTACTCTTCTCAGGAAGAAGCAACGGCTCGCCATCACCCTTGTCGACGCGTAATCCCTCGACCTCTCGAGGTTCAATCGAACACCAGGGTACTCTTCTCCGGAAGAGACAACGGTTCGCCATCGCCTTCACCTACACTTGGACCCTCGACTAGCTCGAGGTCCTATCCAAGCTTCAGGACAGCACCACCAGGAAGGCCCTGTGATCCGCCCTCCCATTTTTTGTTACAAACATGAACACTCCTCCACGGCTAGCTCCCGCACCCCCTGCAGGAGTGGGGGGCTTGTGTGACAGTGTAAAAATGGCCTGAGGCCCATCCAGGGCCCAATACAATTCCTACTCAGAAAAGCAAGAATAACAACCTGGTTCGGCTCCGGACCCCTTCAGGGTCGGCGCCGAACCTCGTGTTTGCCCCCACAGTGCCGGCTTCCTCGTACTGACGAGCCTCAGTATCCCCCGGAGTCCGATCCGGAGCAGTCCCTCAGGCTGTCCCCCCTCTCTGGCGGGGCGGAGGGATGACCTGGCGCAGCCTAGGCCCTCCGATTCCCCCAGAGGCACAGAGGACTCACGATGGGCCACGTCAGCTCCAAATACCGCCAAGGGTTTCGCCACGTCAGCCCTATACCACTCCTGGTTTCGCCACAACCGCCCTAAACCCCCTGGGCCTTCTGCCACGTCAGGCCCATGGGCTTTCGGATCTAAACCCGGCCCCCAAGCGGAACCAAACCCGGTTGAAATTCTCTATAAATACTAGACCCTCACCCACCTTTTGCAGGTAATCAATCTTTTGCCACTTAAATATACCTAGTTATTGCTACTCTCTCACAGAGACTGACTAGAGCGTCGGAGGGTCCGCCACCGGGACAAACCCCGGTGTTTCAGGACCGTCTGCAGGTACACAAGACCTCGGATCCGACCCTTCCGATCCGAGCCCAACCTTCAACGCCTTTCCGAGCTCATCGTAGGCCCCAGAAGGTCAACCGAAGGTCGGCGGACGAGCGGCAATCTCCTTCAATACAAATTGAGTTCGAACTCATACCTGGTGCTTCCACACGTGTCTCAGAAATAAACAGCATCAACTACAAATATAAATAACAATAGAAATAGATTTTTAAATCAACAATCAAGAGTAAAAGATAAAATAACACGAATAACAAAAATAACAATAATCATAATAATAATAATAAAAATAATAATTAAAAAATCATAAACATAAACATAATAATCCAAAGCATAATAAAATATTTGTATTATAAAAAACATATAATTGGGAACTAGTTATAAATAAAATATTGATTAAAAATAGGTTTTAACAGAAGATCTAACAACACATTTTAACAAAAAAAAATTGAAAGCAGAAAAATTAATATACAAAAATTTTAAATATAGAAAAATACACATAAAATATGGATTTGGGAGAAACAGGGGTTACAAGCAACAAGGTGCAGGCATAGTTGCGGTCAACTGTCCCAAGTTGCGGTCGACCACATCCCCCGACCGTATCCCTGACCGCTCGTAGTACAGGGATTGTCAGAGAGTGGTACAGTCGACCGATCTTGTTAGACGGTCGACTGTCCGTGGCATTTGGGCTCCAATTTTTAGGTCGCTTCAGCCAAATCTTCAACTCCAAGTTAGATTGTGCGGCTCCTATTCAGTTACTTCTTTTCCAGGTTATATCAGACGACTGAGAATCAAGGTTAGACCTAGGATTCTCTCTATTCTTCTATATATATTGTAAACTCCTTCAATATGAGAGGTAGTACTTTATAAATTATTTTCTCCATTACAAAGAGAGGCTCGAGAGAGAGATAGTTCTTGGTGGGTGAGTTTAATTCCTTGTATTGAGTGAATCAATAACTCCTTATAATCTCTTCTAGTTGAATATCAGATCTCCCTATATTTCTCCTCGGATTAAGCAAAAGCTAACCGGGATAAGTCATCGTTGTGTTTGTGTTAGTTTGATGGATCTACTTGCTTGCTCAATTTATTCTTCTCATCTACTTCCACTTCCTCATTGCTCTATTTAGTTCCGCTGCGACAACGGGCGTTTGTTGACGCCCTAATCCCAACAATTTCCTAATGTCCTAAAAGAAAAAAGAGAAGAACAATCTATAATCGGGTTACTAAATCAAACAAGATGTTACATACCAAATTTATCAGCAAAAAAAATTTGGTTACAACAAAAACTAAAAAAGTTTAAGAAATAGGAATGGGCCCCAGAGGATGAAGAAAAACTTAAAATATTAAAACAACAGACTTTAGAATTAAATAAGCTAAGATTACCAGTAAAAAAATGTTCATGGATAATAGAAACAGATGCATGTGAAAACAATTGGGGAACGGTATTAAAATTTATTGAAATAGGAGAAGAAGAGGAAAGACTAGCCAGATATACTAGTGGATCTTTCACACAAACCCACCAAAATTACCACATAAACGAAAAAGAACTACTAGCAATCTTAAAAGCTATACAAAAGTTTGAATTTTTTATAATACATTTGTAATTCACATTAAGGACAAACAATACGCAAGCAAAGAGTTGGATTAACAAAATAATAAACCCAACTATAGCAAATAAAAGTTTAATAAGATGGCAAATGGAGTTAGCACATTACGATTTCTCAATAGAAAACATAAAAGAAAATGATAACATTTTAGCTGTTTTTTATCAAAAAATAAACTATTTCATTTGTTGCAGAATGGAAACTAGAGTCCAGCAAATAGAACAGGATGTTATTTGCCTCATGGGAACCATGGAACAAATAAAAGGAGCATTTAATCAATTACAACTACAAATATGCGGACTCCAAAGTTTGTTCTACCAGCATGTAAGTTAGCATGTAACTACAGAAAATATGATGGACAATACTAGTGAGAAAATGAGTGAGATGGGCGAACCTACTCATCCATTAAAAGAAGATGCACTTACATCCTCAAATAAGACTACATACAAGGAGACACTTCTTACTGAGAAAGTTCTTATCAAAATATCAAAGAAAATATTATTTTTACAATATATTCAAAAACTATGCCAAGTAACCGAGGTGAACCAGTTCATCAAAACCATATCATAACAACATATGAATAAGGCCATCATCCTACCAGGAGCTAATCTAAGAACAACCAGGGCATTGTTCGAAAGATGACTTATTCGTTGCATCTATCCGTCCAGAGAATGTGAGGAACTGATCCACTTACCAAGAGAAATTTACAAAGCAGCAAAGAGTTATTTTGACCTCATAAAGGCCTCAAAAATATATGTCAGAATGTATTCAGCTATCCCTGAATATCTTGAAGACAATGAAGAGCTTCCAGCAGAACACGTTATAAAAATAGGGATGACCACCCAAGTGATCTATGGAGCATCAAATATTGTACCACAGAAAACCGAGGAATTTGAGAAATTAATCCCAGAAAGAATGGCAATAGGCTTCAGGAACATGTATTGTAAGTTAAAAGATATAAAACTAAGAGACAACAACATATGGATCTATGACAGTCCAGAGCCAGAAAAAATAATAATGTATAGTATAGCAAAAATAAAACAGCCACAAGATAAGAATGAGTTGTTTGACAGCTGCTACCAGATACTATCTACAGGAGCAATGACAATGACAGAAGAGACAGCTGAATACTACTGTAGCTTGAAGAAGATAGAACATCAACACAAATGTGGAGCATGTGAAGATGTCGGCCAGGAGGAATCTCTTTTTCTAGAGTAGTCCACAAGGCAGTTATTAAAGACTGATGTAAGCAGCAATTATTTGACATAAAATGTAAACAATGACGTATGTAAACTTGATGTAAGCTGATCCCTTGGTCTACAAAAGGGTAGGCTGAGTAAGGTAGAAGACAAAACATTTAGGAAGAAAGAAATCCCATATAAGTTTGTAAGAAAAGTCTGTAAGGAGATTGAGTGGAATAAAAATTATCTTTCTACGAGTTCTACTACAAGATCTTATACAAAATAAGGTATGAAAAACTAAGTTTTCTTAATTAGGGAGAGTTTTGTAAAGCTTTGCTTGAAGGATCTTGCAAAAAGACCCATTTGTAACCTTCTATAGTTAGACTGTACACCTAGTAGCATGAAACGAGCTAGGTTGTGGTTGCCTGTATCGAAGTGCTACTAGTTATTCCAGACGTATCTCTCGGATGAAGCTCTCTTGAGAGCATAGTAATCCTGAGATGGGAAAAACGTAAAAGGAGCACTGAAATCGGGGTGCATACCAAAGGTATTTTATCCACTGGTAGTAATTGGTACAGAGCAGCTCGAAGAGATTCAACTTGGTCAGAAACATGATGGGCCGTTTTGTTTTGATTTTTAGGGTATCCTTAGAAATCTCTCTCTACTCCTGATTTTATGATTATTGTTGCTAAATAGAACTAATGGATAAAAATAGTTTCAGTATTGCCTCAGAAATTTTTGAATTAATGATTAATTATCAAGAAAGTGATAGAATGCTAGTTTTTTATGTTTATTATCCTCATAGAGTAACAAGCATGAATGATTATTATTAATTCAAATTATTCTTCTTTAGTGTACAACGAGTAATAATTATAACAATAAATCAAATAAATCCTGAAGCAACTAGTAATATAAATGTCGAAATAATTGATGATCTAACTTTTATGAAAGAACTTTATTATTTTATAAAAATGATGTATTTAGCAGTTATATCTAGAGCCCCACAACAGTATATAGACAATTTCTAGAAGAAAATGAACATATTGAAGAAGAAAATAGACATACGGAAGGACTCGAAGAACCCCCATATGATAGTAATAGTGAAATATCTGAGACAGAATCAGAATCTATGGGAGATCTTGAAGACATGTTTGATTTCTTTTTTGAGATAGATAATATACATTATTTTGAAGAATATTATTTTACAAAAAACAATCATCTTTGAAATTTTTTGATCCGTTAAAGTTTATAGTTTTTTTATGCTCTCTTTATTTCTATTTTTCAGGAGATTTCACGCTTCGCACCCAAGTTGGTATCAGAGCCTTGTTCAGAGTAAGTAAATCTTACTTAATTTCTACAATTTTTCTAAATTAAAACACTAGTTTATAACCCATAGAATATGAAACTAAAGATTTAATCTAAAAGGTAGAAATTATCTTAAAACCCAAAAGCTTTTAGAATTTAATAAAAGGTCACACATTCGTATTATAGGAAGTACATAGAAATTTAATTAGCAACTAGGTCATTTCACTAAATAGTTTTCAAACTAGCTCGTCAAATATTGTCAAAAAGTGGGTCATTTCGCCAATTAGCTCTGTTATAGGTTGCCTTCATCTAGGAACAAAATTGGAAACTAATAACTATGACTGTCATACACACATGTAGTTGTTGACAGTGCACAGCAAGTTCATAAATTTGTCAATCCATTTCCAGTAATTCCATCAATTGTTAGTCCTCTTTCTGGTTGCTCCCCCAGTTTAATTTTGATCGATCAATTCTTTTGAAATGAATGAATGGTATAGTTATATTGTCAATATTTTGCAATTTTTGTCTAAGCATTGGCCAACCCATTAGCTGTTTTGGGCCCTTAGTACGTAAAAGAAGGAATTAATTTTCCTTGAACCCTCAAATTCTAGATACTGGGCGATGCACGCCTTCATAAATATAAATTCCTAAAGTAAAATTTCCGATATTATCTAGAATCGAACCTAATATCTCATTTATATCAGTTATGTACATATATTGCACGTGTTTATTTTGTTACAACACACGTATTTATTTGGTTACACAACCTTAACTCTTCAATTAAAATATTAGAGATGATTAATTAGGAAACTAAGGAAAGCTTTATGCAGATAAAGTTCTCCAACTAATTTAAGAATTTCTCGGCGGGAAAAAAAATGTTTTGACAAATAGACTTATTTGGTGTTTTGAGAAATAGACTTTGTTTGTGTAAGTTACATTCACTTACATGATTTTGTTCATTGATCGAACATTTATTTTGAACATTTACGTATGTTGGGGGTAAAATAGCATTTTTGCATTCAATTCTAAGAGTTAATGTAGTGAATACAGCATGATCATATCAAAAAAAACTCAAAAAGAGTTTCTCTCTCTAGAAAATTCTAGAAAGAGAAATTAATCCCCAAATTCCCTAATCAAACCCTAGATCTAGAGAGAAATGCCTGGGGGCGGCGGCTAGGGCTCGCCGCCGCCGCACCCCTCTACCGCTGTCGTCCCTACCTCCTCCCCCTCTCCTCGCCGGTGAACGGTCGACGCTGTTGCCCCCTCCCATCCCCAGCGCGGTCCAAACCCATCCTACTTGGCTGCTCGACTCCGCCCCCTTCTCCTCCTTCACACCACCAGAGTTCCACCACCGCCCAGAACCGACGACGCCTTCCCACCTCCGTTGACGCGTCCTGCCGTCGTGCGAGGCCTTCATCGAGCGACGCCTCCTTCTCCGGCATGCGAGGCCTTCATCGAGCGACACCTCCTTCTCCGTCGACGCGTCCGACCATCGTCACTGGTCGTGACGTCGAGCGAGGCGGCGGCCATCCACCCCGGTGAGTATGTTCTGTTTATGGGGTTGTGTGCGACGACCTCTGTGTCGTTTTGGAGTTGAGGTGAGTTGATTGGGGTTGGGGTTTGGGTTAGGTGGTGGTTGGTGGGCTTTGCTAGATGTTTGCCCGGAGGTTCTTCGCGGTTGCCACCATGTCCACACTCTCGGGGCCAATCACGGCGATCTACAGCTATGATTTGGTTTTTCGAGGGTTGGTAGTACGTGTGAAGAAGCCGGGTGTGCTTCTCTAGTTGTGATTCGCAATGTTGTGCGAATTGGTGAGGATGGCAGTGCCGTAGTGCGAGACAGCAGGGGTTTTATTTGTGTGGGGGTTGGTGGAGCTGTCTGATTTGGGTGTACCTCGGTGTGAAGTTTGCGGTGTTGCACGGTGATGGGGCTAGGGCCTGAAGACGGGGTCCCCCCATGTGATGTGCTCACTCGCTACTCCTGTGCCCTACGCCTTCTACCGACACCGTCGTCCGTCTCCCCCAGTGGTGCCGGAACGGTTCCTTCGCCGCCGCCACCATGTCCACGCTCTCAGGGCCGATGACGATGATCTGCAGCCATGATTTGGGCCTCCAGGGTTGGTGTAGTTGGCGAAGTAGTCGGGGTCCCTTCGTGATGTGCGCTCACTTGTCTCAACTTTCGGGGTGCTTGTCTCTACTGTCGCGGAGTGACTATATCGCGCCAGAGCATCTTCCCGTATCTGTTGTCGCGAACGCCTTGGATCTGGGGCTCAAGTGTGTGAGGTCGGTGGTTCGATATGGGGCCCGTGGGGCCAGGTCGGTGGTTGTTTGCTGTGGGAGGTGGGGACTGTGTAGCACGGTGTATTTCGGCCTGTGGGGCTTGGGCCCAAAGATGGGGTCCCCCCAGTGAGGAGAAGGTAGGAATTGGCAGGTGTTAAAATCCTACCAGACTAGTTTCAGGTGGGTGTGCATATGCCGTGGAGGCAGTGTACGAAGCTAAACTGACGTACTTACAATTTTGCTGGACCAAGCTTGTTTGTCGACCCACCCTCATCAGTTGTTGGAGAGATTTGTTGTTTGTACGGGTCATGTTGCTTCATGTATGTTTTATTTCCTATATATAGGTTGTAGTCTGGCCCAGTTCTCTGGGTTTGTATCATTAATTTCTTATTAATGAAACAGGGTGGCCACTATCCACCTTTTCCCTAAAAAAAATAAAAAATAAAAAATAAAAAAATGTGGCATGATCAAAATTGATGGTTATATTGTATAGAGACCTACTCAAACCTATATAAATATAAATGCATTGACAGAGCCAAACCAAAAAGCATAAAGAGAAAAGGAAAAAAAAATGAAATCATCTTTTCTTCTTTTTATCGTAATTTTTGTCTTACTAAATGCCTCTTCCAACAATGGTGAAGCCCAGGGCCGGCCCCGGAGTGTTTGTGATTTTAGGGGCTCCAAATTTATACTTCCTTCATAAATATAGACACATATTTTGCGCAGAAAAAAAATATTGTTATTAGGGCCCCAAAAATAATTATTTGAGCCTTTAACTTTTTTAAAAAATTATTTGGCTTTAGGCTTGAAGACTTGAATTAAATTTGAGATTTTAAATTTGGATGATTTGAAACAAATCCACATTTAAATCAATATAAACTCAAACCTGAAACTCGCATTCAATTTTAAACCTGAAACCCTTACGGGCCTTATCCTAAACCCGAAACCCACTTTTAAAATAAAACATCTTCTTTCATTTCCCCAAATCCTAACCCAATCGAAACCCTTACACCCTTACCCCACTTCTAATTTTCAGAATTCCTCTTTGCTGCCACTTCTTCAGTTATTTAATGATATATATTTTGCATATTTTACTTTGAACAATGTGCAAATTTATTTTGTTTTATTTTATTTTATTTTATTTTTTATTTTTTGTGTAGGGGGGGGGGCATTTTGGGAGTTCGCTTTTGGCCCTCGGGAACTCAGGGCCGGCCCTGGTGACGCCTTTTCCAACAATGGTGATGCCTCTTCCGAGTTTCAACAATACTCATCTCCGCCTTCTGAAAGACGAAAGGAATATCCCACCTAAGCGCCCAACGATGTAAGGGTCGTAGCACGGAAATAGGGTAAGTGATGCTGACGGCAACCCATGACAATTAGAGAAGACCGTCCCAACCAACCCCAAAAACCATTTGAGCCCGCAGAAGATTGAGACAACCAAAAGTTGCAACGACAATCATTGCACTGTTTAGCTACCACATGCTTCGTCGGAGTGACCACTAACGAGTTTGTGGGTTGTCTCAATCTTCTACAGGCTCAAATGGTTTCTGGGGTTGGCTGAGATGGTCTTCTTTAACCGTCGCGGGTCTCCATTGGCATCACTTACCCTATTTGTGCTACGACCCTTACATCACTGCGCAGTCTTGAACTTAATCTTAGTTATGCAAGACTGAAATTAGAGAATCAAGTCTAGAGAATGAGAGTACTTGAAAGCTTGAGTTCTTTTTCGCAAAAATAAGCAAAGACTTGATTAAAAAAACAATGGGTCAACCTTTTCCAAGTTCATTCTGAACTTTATTTATAGAGTAAAAACTCTAAGAACGTTAGAAAAAGGTTCATCAACTGCCAACAAACGGCAGGAAAAGTTTGAGTTTGAAAATCAAATTTTAAACTTTAGAAAACTGTCAAAACAGCGTGAACAATCGACTGGGTTGTCAAGGGAGTCGACTGGTCAGAGTTTGAGTAAGTTCAGTTTGTTTCGTACTTAAACAGTCGACTGCTTATCGAAGTAAGTTGACTAGTACTTTGACAGCTGAACTTATACAAGCTTGAATTTGACACTTTGATTTTTAATAATCTTTATTTTAATCCTAGGAGATGTGTGAGTGTGTGCATCAAGGCTTTTACAAATTTCTTAAGACAAATCAAATATTACAATAAATTTACAAGACACTCTTTTGTTCTGATCACTTGTTCTTTAGCTGATCACTTTGAGAATCTTTGAAGCTTTGAATAATCTTTGTCTTGTATCTTGATCTTGTGTCTTGAAAGCTGATTTGTCTTGTATCGATCTTGAGCCTAGAAAGTGTTGAATACACTTTGCAAGAGATATATAAAATAGAACATATGTGTATTGTGTTGTAGTCATCAAAATCAGGTCTCTACAGGACTGTGGTTGCTTGCGAAGGAAACGAGCCTTAATTAAATCTGAGGCTATGATTGATTTGACGGTGAACTCCAGGATCATGAATAGTCGGGCGGATGGGAGGCCGTTCTTCAGTGTATATGCGTATACTGGTACTAGAGGGACACTTGCGGGATGTTCACATGGCGAGGATTTCCGTATAAGCTTGATGGTGGACTCCAGAGCTGGAATCTGTACTTGTAGAATGTCTAAAACTTGATTTGTTACCGAGTAGCTTTTTAAACATTTTAATGTGGAGTACGTAGGTGCTTGCCCTCGGATCTATGTAGAATGGGATGCATAAAATCCGAACAAGTATGTATTAGTGTCATTGTAGTATAATATCTGCATTAGGCATTAAGTCATATCATACACTGATATGTTTAGGATAGTCACTCTTTTACACTTTATTTATACATTCAACTTTGTACTTGTTAAAGTAAGAGATTTCGTTATAATACATCATAGAGAGGATCATTCTTTATAACATTGTATCGGTTGTAAGCAACTGACGTGCCCACAGATGTTCAGTACAGGAATTGGATTGGCAAGGACCGAAGGAAGAATTGATGCTGAAGATTATTTCCAAGATTTATGTTAGAGTTGTATTTTATTTAACTTCCGCTGTGTGCTCTGTAACAAACAATGTGTATAAAATGTTTTAATTTCCTTATGAAATTGTACGAAATGAAGTAAAAGATCCTGATGTACTTCAAATTACATGTAAATAGAATTCGGGGTGTTACATAATAAGTACCTCTATTAAGAATCAAGTGTTGTGAGGCCGCCTATGCATCATTTGAGTGAACGATTTTTTAATAATATAAGTAGTGGGACCTCATGAATCATGATACATGGGTAAATAACATTCTAAACACTACATCTCACATAGATATACAATTTATGGTGAACTGTTCAAATTGTCTATGGTTATCTTGCTAAGACGATATAAAAATAATTTTATGCAAGGAAAATTTCTTTCTACACATAGATATGAGAGTCCTTTGAATAGTCACCAAGTAATATTAATATTTTGTTTGTAAATCAGTTAAATTTTGATATATGAGCGTTTGAATTTTTATTCTGTAGTCTCTAATTTAGAAATTTATTCAAGATGCTATTTTAGTTGATCTATTTCATTTTGGATGCACTAGGTCTGTACTTTTTTGTTTTTATGTTTTATTTTGATAAGATCTTAAAATTTTAAGTGACATAGCTAACTGGAGGAGTTACGTTCTATCATCTGAGTTACTATACATACATTTCTATATCTATTGTTAGAGATGTATGACTGAGATTCATCTTGTATATATTCTATATATACTGGCTTTTAGTGAATAATAATAAATCAATAATTTTTCTTCAATCTCTTTGTTATCTTAACATGGTAGCAGAGCCAACCCATAATCCCTAATCTTCCCTAATCCTAAATCTCTACTACGACAATGGAGAAGGCTTTAGTGTAATTTGTCCATATCCCAACCCATGTAACGCACGTTTAATACTTTATTGGTTCGAAAAAAAAAGAAGAATAAATTGCTGGCACGACCATCAACTCAGATCAAATCTTCACCTTTCATTCAACGTGGAACCCATCCGAACCACTCCATCTCCTCACACCCTCTAAAATCCAATCCCCAAAACCCCATCAAACCTGTTAATTAATCAATTAAAAAACAAAAAAGAAAAATGGAAAACAATGACAGAGAAAAAGACAGGTCGTAAGCGAAAAAAAAGGCAGCGACTTTATTCTCCAAAAAATAGCTAGGGTTTCTATTTCCTTCTTCAATGTCAGGGACGCCGACAGTTCCCCCATCGCCGGAGTGAAGCTCCAGATCAGCGTCGTCACCAACGAGTGTCATGGGTTCCATTGTATCGTGTCTGTAGTTATAATGGTGTATCAGTCTTAGTGTGTGTCTGTTGTTGTGTGTCTGTTGTTCTTTTTACGTGCGTTACGCACTAAATTTGAATTGAGAAGTAGCGGGAGAGGTGGCGGGAATGAAGAGTGCGCTTCGCACGTGCTTTTTTGAATTCTTGTCGTTTAGTGTAACCGTTTCACCCTCCAGCTACATATTCCCTGATTGTAACAAACTGAGGATATTAATAAAAAAGTGATTTCTTCTTCCCCAATTCTCATCGTCTTCCCAAATCTCCAGATTCCTTGCTCATGGCGAGATCACGAGCTCACCGCAACCCAACACCTGACAATATGGTATCAGAGCCAGAGAACGTCGATGACGATGGTCGTACTGAAGGAAGTACGGAGTTAGAAGGAGAAGTGGCTAATCTGAGAAGCCGGTTGACTGAAAACCAACTGCAGACGGGGTATCTGACGGAGAGAGTGGAGGCCATTGCGACCAGCATCGGCGAGAGATTTTCAGCGATAGAGTCCCGAATGGAGGCGATGATGGGAATAATGCAACGATCCTCACAACAACCTCCCAATCCCCCTATCCCTCAACAATCCAGAGCTCAACAGCCTCCGTTGCTTCCCAACCCTCCTTATTCGCAGTTCTCTAGAGAGGTAACTATGCTAACTCCCACTCAGTCATGTTCACAGGTCAGAGCGACTTTGGGAACTTGATTAAAACTCCATTTAAAGTTGAATTTCCAATCTTCCAAGAGAGTGATCCTACGGAATGGATATGTGGCGTAGAGCAATTCCTTGAGTTCTATGAGATTCTAGAAACTCAGAAGTTGAAGTACGCTTCCTTGAATCTGAGAGGGAGAGCGGCACAGTGGTTCCGCAGGCATCTTAAGCCAAGAGTCCACGAAATCACTTGGACAAGATTTTTGGAGGAGCTGCTCACTCGATTTGGACCCACTGAGTTCAAAGCGGAATCTTGTCGAAGTTGCAGCAAAATGGGGATATCGAAGCTTACATTCAGGAGTTTGATAAGCTCTCTAACTATGTTGAAGATTGGATGGAGGCTTACTATTTGAGCACATTCATAAGCGGTCTGAGGGATGAAATTCGATGGGATGTAAAATCACAGCGTCCCAAGAATGTAAACGAGGCCATTGGGTTGGCTCGTGGGTTTGAAGAAAAAATTACCTGTATGAGAAGAAGCTATAAGGCTCCTTTTAACACCAAGACCCAGACTCCTATAACCATTTCCACCCCTGCAAAAACAACCATCACCTCCTCTAATACCGACAACCATTACCCTCCACCCAATCCTACATCCAATTTTAACCCTGCATCCAATTTTAATCCTCGACGTTTAAGCATTCAAGAGATGAGAAAGCGAAGAGCCAAGGGGTTGTGTTTTAACTGTGACGAGAGGTAGTCACAGGGACATATGTGCAAGGCTCAGAAGTTTTATTACTTAGAAGCTCTGGAGGAAGAGGAAGAGGGTGTAGAAGATACAGAAATAAATGGTGAAGAACAGCTTACCCCCAACTCACCAATTCCTTCTCCCACAACCTCGCCACCAGAGATCTCTTTCCATGCCTTGTTTGGAGCACAGGTATATCCACAGACCATGCGTGTAAAAGGGAAAATAATTGGGCGAGAAGTTAGTATACTGATTGATACGGGATCTATCCATAACTATTTAGACCCTCAAACAGTCATTAAAGCCAACTTGTTGATCAAAGGTGAACCCAAGTATAAGGTAACGGTAGCAAATGGCCAAGTAATGTATAGTGAGGGGACTGTAGAGAAGATCAATTTTTCAGTACAAGGAGTGAGTTTGCAAGCTGATTTGCTATTGCTTCCGCTCGGTCCAGCACAGATGGTGTTGGGGGCTCATTGGCTTAGATCACTTGGACCAGTTACTATGGACTTTGAGGAGATGACGATGCAGTTTCAAAGCGCAGGGAGATGGCACAACTTGCAGGGAATTGTCAATCCCCAATTGCAATTTCTAGAGGTGGAGGAACTTGCTAAGATTAGCAGCTGCGTTTGCCAAGCATATATGATACAAATGCAGAGAGAAGTTCCCGAAGAAGAAGCACCAGAAGAAGAAAATTGTGAGCAAGACATCAAAGGGGATGAGAACCCTGTGGAACAGAGGGATGCTGACATCCTACAGATCTTGCAAAGCTTCCCAGAGGTTTTCACTGATGAAATGAGTTTGCCTCCACCAAGATTAGCCGATCACCACATTCCTGTGGTCGAAGGCCATAAACCTATTTGTATCAGACCCTACAAACATCCACACTTCCACAAAAATGAAATTGAAAGGCAGGTTAAGGAGATGCTCAGCTCGGGATTCATTCGACCAAGTAATAGCTCATATGCCTCCCCCGAAGTCTGATGGTAGATGGAGAATGTGCATGGACTATAGAGCTGTAAACAGCCTCACTCTCAAAGCTAAGTTTCCTATAACCGTCGTAGATGAACTCTTAGATGAATTGAGTGGTGCAAGGTATTTCTCTAAGATCGACTTAAGGTCAGGTTACCACCAAATTAGAGTGCACCAAGATGATGTCCCAAAGACAGCATTTCGAACTCACCATGGGCATTTCGAGTTCCTGGTCATGCCTTTTGGACTCACGAACGCCCCCGCAACTTTTCAAAGCCTTATGAATGATATTTTCAAGGAATTTCTCTGCAAATTCATTTTGGTTTTCTTCGATGACATCCTAGTCTATAGTACTTCTTGGGAGAATCACATTTCACACCTGACCCAAACTCTGAGAGTCTTAAGTGCTCATCAGTTGATAGCAAAGAAGAGCAAGTGCAGCTTTGGAAAAATGTCTGTGGGTTACTTAGGCCATGTCATTAGCGCCGAAGGGATTTCAGTGGATAAAAACAAAATCAAAGCAGTAGAAGAGTGGCCTGAGCCTAAAAATGTTAAGGAGCTGAGAGGATTTTTGGGTCTTACTAGTTACTATCGGAGATTTGTCAGGGATTATGGTAACATCGCAACTCCGCTCACTCAATTGCTCAAGAAGAATTCATTCCAATGGACGGAGAAGGCAACGCAGGCATTCCTCAAGCTCAAACTAGCTATGACTTCTACCCCTGTCCTTTGACCCCCTAATTTCTCAAAACCATTCACCTTGGAGATGGATGCGTCACTTGTGGGAATTGGCGCAGTGCTTATGCAAGAGCTGCATCCCATAGCCTAGATGAGTAAAGCTCTGAAGGGGAGAGCTCTGGCATTGTCAACATATGAAAAAGAGGTCCTTGCTATACTACAAGCAGTGAAACATTGGAGACAATACTTGCTTGGGTCCTCCTTCGTGATTAAAACAGATCAGCGTAGCATCAAATACATGTTAGAACAGAAGATCAATACTGAAGTTCAAAAAAAATGGACGTGGAAGCTATTAGGATACACTTTCAGGATTGAGTATAAAAAGGGGCCTGAAAACACAGTCGCTGATGGGTGGTCGAGAAGGGAGGGTGAGCAAGATACTTATTGTGAGATAACATTCGTTGTTCCAAATTGGTTGAAAGAGGTTAAACTCATGGTTGAACAAGACCCGTACTTTTTTCAGCTAGAAGAGAAGCAACAAGAAGGGTTGTTAAATCTGCAAACTACAAAAATTTTGGGGGAATCTGGTATTACCAAGGAAAGATTCTTATTAGCCCGAATGCAAGTGTTAGGGAGTTAATTTTCCTCGACCACCACTCCTCTAGTATGGGAGGGCACTCCGGATTCCATAAGACACTTCAAAGAATCAAGAGGGCTTTTATATGGGAAGGAATTAGCAAGGATGTGAAGAAGTTCATAAGGGAATGCTTAGTTTGCCAACGCAACAAGAACGAGACTATTTTGCCTGCAGGATATCTTAAGCCTCTTCCCATCCCTGAGAGAATTTGGGAAGATATTTCCATGGATTTCATAAAGGGATTGCCCAAGTGCACAGGTAAGAATGCTGTCATGGTGGTCGTAGATCATTTAACTAAATATGCACACTTCATTGGGATCGCACACCCCTATACAGCTCAAGCTATAGCTCAGATTTTTATCGACAATGTCTACAAGTTACATGGGATGCCCCGTAGCATCGTTAGCGACCGAGACCCTGTTTTTGTTAGCAAATTCTGGAAGGAATTCTTTACACTGCAGAATTGTAGACTTCAAATGTCAACGGTGTACCATCCTCAAAGCGACGGCCAAACGGAGATAGTGAATAAAGCGCTGGAATTATATCTGAGGTGCTTATGTTGTCAGAAACCTACAGATTGGGTTCGTTGGCTTGGATGGGCAGAATTTTGGTATAATACTTGCTGGCATGTATCAACAGGACTTACGTCCTTCGAAGGTGTCTATGGAAGACCACCACCGTCGTTATTGCACTACATCCCTGGTACATCTGCACTACCAGCAGTTGAGGATAGTCTTATGGACAGAGATGCCATCATTAAGTTGTTGAAGGATAACTTGACCCATGCTCAAGGTCGTATGAAGTTCTTCGCAGATAGAGGAAGAACTGGGAGAAGTTTTGAGGTGGGAGATTTGGTGCTATTGAAATTGCAAACGTACAAGCAGATATCACTGCGAAATGCTACTCCTCAGAAGCTGTCATCTAAGTATTTTGGGCCGTATCGAATACTGGAGAAAATAGGCTCAGTAACTTACCGCTTAGAGCTACCTCCGTCGTCTACCTTGCACCCAGTTTTCCATGTGTCTAAGCTCAAAAAATGTCATGGTGATCATCTCCCTAGCATCTCAACGGAAGAACCACATTGGTGGGTTAACGAGTCACAATCGGAAGAGCCGGAATCTATACTGGAGCGGAGGGTCTTCAAGAAGAATAACAGGGTGGGAATTTAGCTGTTGGTGAAGTGGAAGATTGAAGATTTGAGCTGTGCTTCATGGATCGACATAGATGAGTTTTGTCATAAATACCCAAGTTTTGAACTTGGGACAAGTTTAGTTCTAAGGAGGGAGGAGTTTTCAGGGACGCCAGCAGTTCCCCCATCGCCGGAGTGAAGCTCCAGATTAGCGTTGTCACCAACGAGTGTCATGGGTTCCATTGTATTGTGTCTGTAGTTATAATGGTGTATCAGTCTTAGTGTGCGTCTGTTGTTGTGTGTCTGTTGTTCTTTTTACGTGCATTACGCACTGAATTTGAATTGAGAAGTAGCGGGAGAGGTGGCGGGAATGAAGAGTGCACTTCGCACGTGCTCTTTTGAATTCTTGTCGTTTAGTGTAACCGTTTCACCCTCCAGCTACATATTCCCTGATTGTAACAAACTGAGGATATTAATAAAAAAAAGTGATTTCTTCTTCCCCAATTCTCATCGTCTTCCTCCTCCCTTCTTCCCAAATCTCCAGATTCCTTGCTCATGGCGAGATCTCGAGCTCACCGCAACCCAACACCTGACATTCAATCTCTCTGGCGATCTCTCTCCGTTCCGCAGCGGCGGCACCGTCGTAGATCTCCGTTAATCTCAGGTGCTCCCTTTCTCTTTCCCCACTCTAATGATTTAAAATTGGAAAAAATCATGTTGAATTAGCAAAAGAAAATGTACAAGTTATGCTAAGTTTTTGACATTTTGGTTGCAGATAAAATGATCGTTGATGTGACGAATGGTAAAGTCTCGCATCTTGATGCTGAGATGGGTGCCCCCGCCTATGCATGTTACGATAATGGGGGCACTCCAATTGTTGTCCATCTGATCCTAAAACAAAAAAGGAAGAAAGTTTAGTATTAAAATAAAATAAAAAATTGGTTTAGCAACAAAAGAGATTAAATGAATAGAGAAAGGCCATAGAAATTGAATGGATAACTTTTTTCAATTTTCTCATTTAGGTTGTAAAATAAGATTGGAAAAATCTATGGTTTTCATTGGTTCAAACCCCTCTATCTAAGCTAAAGGAAATTGTCATATATAGGGTAGCCAAAATCTCTAATCTCTAATTTCTAATATTATAATGGAAGAAGACCTTAGTGTTATTTGTAAATCCGCTAACATGTACAACGCACGTACACAACTAATATGAAGGAGGTTTCAAGTTCGAATCCGTACGTGAGAATATTTATTTTTTTTAAAAAATATTAAAACATGCATTGCACGTGTAAATTACTAGTCCACTTAATCACAAATCCATAATATTCCCTAAACCCACACCCTCTTACACATCAATATCGTCGGCAGCATCAGAAACCCCGAAGACTCTTCACCATCGGCACCTTCATCCTCGTCAACATCGTCAACGATCTAATCCCATCTCCCTACGCCTAATTACCCTCATCATCTTCCCTCCACTGCCCACCGAAACCCAACTCCACAATTTTTTTAAAAATAGGTCGAGTAAAGGGTTTTGGGTTTTAGGATTAGATGTTTTGGTTTTGGGATTTCGATTTGTGGGTTTCGGGTATAAGGAAAGTGGGTAGAAGATTAGGGTTTGAAGAGATATTTTGGAGTTTTGAGTTTTGAGGAGGAAGGGAAACATCGGCTAGGGTTAGGGATCTGGGGATTTCGGGATCGGGATGATTTTCGGAAGAGCAGTGGAGTTCGGGGGAGTTCGGGTATGGAGGTTGGGGTGAGGAGTTTGGATGTTAATAGCGGTTAGGGTGATGGGTTTTGAAGGATGGATTGGTAGTGAAGTGGAGTTCGAGTTTGAAGGAGAGGATGAGGTCGAGGCCATCGGGGTGGAGATAAGGTGGAGGTTGGGAATGAAGGTAGGGTGGAGGTCTGGGTGGAGATAAGGTTGGAGTTGGGTTTCGGTGGGCAGTTGAGGGAAGATGACGAGGGTAATTAGGCGTGGGGAGATGAGATTAGATCATTGACAAGGTCGACGAGGATGAAGGTGTCGACGGTGAAGGGAGTCTTCGGGGTTGCTGATGTTGCCGACAGTGTTGACGAGGAAGAAGGTGTGGGTTTAGGGAATATTATGGATTTGTGATTAAGTGGATTTGGCAATAGGGTTAGGGATTATGGAAGATTAGGGATTAAGGTCTGGCTATAATACCATGTTAAGATAACAGAGAGACTGAAAGAAAAAAGATTGATTTATTATTGGGCACTAAAAGCCAGTTTATATAGGTTACAAGATGAATCTCAGCCATACATTTCTAATCTCTAATCTCTAATATTATAATGGGAGAAAGACTTAGTGTCATTTGTAAATCTAGCAACGCGTGCATTACACGTACATAACTAATATGAAGAAGGTTTCAGGTTCGATTCCTCACAATGTCAAATTTTTTACTTGAATTTTTTTTAATATATTAAATATGCATCACACATGTAAATTACTATCTATCTATCTGTCTATAATATAATATATAATCTCTACTATTTTAATGGAAGAGTTGGAGTTGTAAATCTACCTCAACTCTCCCATTATATATAGTCTTTACATTTACTTTAAAAAATATATAATCATATTTACTAAGACATGCATCGCACGTGTAAATCAGAATTTTTACTTTAATTATTTTTTTAATTAATATGTGCATCGCACGTGTATATTATTAGTATCTAACAATAGATATAGCAATATATCTAATATTATATCTAACATGTATATCCAACACTCTCTCTCAAACTCAAGATGGATTTACCATTGTGAGTTTGCTCACTAAGTATCGAAATCTCTAGACAGTGTGGGATTTTGTGAAGAAGTCTAATGTCTACTGAGAAGATGCCACAAAATGAAGTGAAATGGTCATTGCCTCAAAACACTCATGTACATAGTGGCAATCAATATCTATGTGCTTCGTCCGCTCATGACAAACTGGGTTACTTGCAATATGCAATTAATGCACTTCAGTTGTCATTGTGAAGAGAAGTAGCTCATGTAAGAGTGACAGTCATGCCTGATAATAGCCACTGAACATGAACAATCACTCTATTGGTAGCTGTCATTGCTCTGTACTCAGTTTCTGTGGAAGAACATACAATAACTGCATGTTTCTTCCACAGAAGCTGAGTACAAAGCGATAACAGGTACCACTAGAGAGATTGTTCATGTTTGGTGGCTATTATTGGACACGGGTGTCACTCTTACAGAAGTTACTTCTCTTTCCACAGAAACTAAGTACAGAACGATGACAACTACCAATAGAGAGATTGCTCATGTTCAGTGGCTATTATCAGGCATGAGTGTCATCTTACATGAGCTACTTCTCTTCACAGTGACAACTGGGGTGTCTTGCATATTGCAAGTAACCCAGTCTTTCATGAGCGGACGAAGCACATAGAGATTAATTGTCACTATGTACTTGAACATTTGAGGCAGTGAAAATTTCACTTTATTATGTGACCTCTTCATAACAGATAGCAGACTTCTTCATGAAATTCTACATTGTCTAGAGATTTTGATACTTATTGAGAAAATTGACACTCGTAGATCCACCTTGAGTTTGAGATGGGGTGTTAGATATATTATTAGATACTTAGTTATATCTATTGTTAGAGATATATGGCTGAGATTCATCTTGTGTATATATATATACACTGACTTTTAGTGCCCAATAATAAATCAATCTTTTCCCTTCAATCCCTCTTAACACTTCAAACCAAAATATTTAATATCGTAGCTAAGGGATTCAGGTTGTATGGTTTTGCGGATCATAAAAATCATCCAATTTTCATTTGAATTTAAAACGTTTTCTCTAAATTAAATCAATTTTTACTTAACCTCTTCATTTTCGATATACTTTGTTTTAAATTTAACTTTTCAACTTCACAATAGACTTTGTTCTCTTCCAGTGGAACACTCTTATAAGGATGATTTCACAACATTGAGTTGGAATCTTCACAAGATAAAAGCATATGCTATCATCTCGTTTATCTTGATCTAGTACAGCCAGATTTATGGTTCAGAACAGTAGGCAATTAAGAAACATGCATGTCTATAAAATAAGCGTGGCTGAAATGAGGATTTTAGTTGAATGATGGATAAATAGTAAAAGGTGAGAAACACCTGCATCAGTATATAAGAATAAGAGATGAAGATAAAATGAGGGATATCTGATCAAGATGGTTTGGACGTGTGCATTGGAGACCAAAAATGATGCTAGTGTGTGGAAGAGCGATAAGGTAGTAAATAGAGCTAAAGCTATAAAGTAGGCCTATAAGGACTTCTTAAGAAGGAGATGGTGGGTGTTAATCTAGTAGGCTAACAATTTTGATATTGCAGAATGGAGGAATTAGATTCACATGCATCTGGGCTAGGGAATTCGGTGAAGGCTTTATTGTTGTCGATGTACTAATTACCCGTAGATATATCTCAAATTAATAAGTGAACTTGTTCATTGTGCATGTGTTAGCATTCTTGGTACTTGACACTCTTGTCAACATGTAAATTTTACCATATACTTCCACGAATTTTTGTAGTCAGTTTTTTTTTTTTTTTTTTTAATGCCAAAATTGCTATTGAGAAGTGGAAGGTGACAGAAAGAGGCTGAGACCAAGAAAAGATTGCACTGTCCGATGCCAAGCAGCATCTGATAGAGGAGGACAATGCAAAGAAGCAGGAGTTGATCGAGAATGAAATGTACTTGGCTAGACAAAAGAAACAGGCAGATGTTTCTTTGCTGTTTGTATTAGTTAATATTTATGATCTACGTTTTTTTCTTCCTGAGTTATGAGGGAAGCAGAAGCTAATGAACTGAAGGTCGGATTTGAATTTCTGGAGCTCAAATTCATCGAGCATTCAAATAATTCAAAGATCTTCTTTGGAAACAAGGTAATTGTATGCATCATGACCAAAATGGATTCCTAGTTCAACTAATCGAAACACTAAACTTGGGTAATTTTTTCCATGCAGGGTCCGAAGATGATACTTGATCAGAGAGGCTTCTTCGTAAACTTTTTCGTGGTTCCGCACAGATATGGATAGATATGTAAACTATAAGTAGACTGGGTTTGCAATCTAGAGTTGAACCATCTCATATACTTTGGATACACTATAATGCTGTTAATTTCTTCCTGTTGTCTGGATATATGTGATTCTCAAAACAAAAAAAATTGATTTCAGCTTTTCAAAGTGAATGGGGAACATTTGTTTTGGTTGTAGTTTTAATTAGCTTTGAGAAATCTTGAAAGATGTTGATATTTTAAGCTATATATAGTCATTTCTAAATTTTCACTAATTAGAAGCAAGTCTCACTTATCCTTCTTTTCTTTTGAATATTAATTGGTGTTGTTGTGCAAATGCAATTGGAAGATTCTTTGTTGTTAAATTCACGATTGGATAAGTAACAGTTGATAGAGAGAGTTGAACATAGGTTATGATGTTTCTTTTCTTGTTAATCAAGACACAATTGATTGCGTCTCAAACACGCATATTAGGCCTATACAGACCATTATCATGCACGACTGGGTCTAAAACAAGTGAGGGTACCATTCAACTGTTTTTTTTTTTTTTGAATCGCTCCAGCCATCAAAAATATATTAATCAATTAAACATTAATAATACAATACAAGCGTCAAGGGTTTTACAAGAGGTAAAACAGAAATTAACGAAAAAAAAGAAATACAATAACAATTAACAACACAGAGAGCCAAATTACGGCTAAGGACCACCATCCCAAAAACAGAGAGCATAGAAGGCCCAGAGACCATTCAACTGTTAAAGGCTACATTTGAAAGAAAAAAAAAATACTTGAACCATTCTTTTTTATGCAGAAAATCTCAATAAACTTTTTTTGCGCAGAAAATCACACTCAAGTATAGTTACAAAAAGGCTAAAATTGAAAAAAAAACCTCTAAACTATCTCATATATGCAGAAAACCTCACTCACATTTTTTTATGCAGAAAACCACACTCAACTATGGTACGAAAAATCACATCATGACTCCGTTAGGGTTCCGTTAGGCTAAAATTGAAAAAACCCGCTTAAACTATCTCATATATATATGCAGAAAACCTCACTCACCTTTTTTTTTTATGCAGAAAACCGCACTCAACTATGGGTGCGAAAAACCACCCGTATAACGGAACCCTAACGGAGTCATGATGTGGTCTTTCGCACCATAGTTAAGTGTGGTTTTCTGCATAAAAAAAAGGTGAGTGAGGTTTTCTGCATATATAGGATAGTTTAGGGGGGTTTTTTCAATTTTAGCCTTACAAAAGCCTCACTCTGACGGCCTGAGCTTTCTGCTAAAGTTGAATGAGGTTTTTTAACAATAATGAGAAAGATGCATGAAATTTTCTGAACCAACTTGCAAAAATAAATGAGGTTATCAAATACAAGCAGAAAAGTTAGATGTGGTTTTTTGAAAATATACGTCATGAAATTTTTTTGCAGGGTAATGCTATACCTACTACCAAATCTACTATTTTTCCCTTTACTACCTTACGTGGCACGCTATTAGTGGAGATTATTGTAGAGTAGGTGGTAGAAACATTTAATAGTAATGTGCCACCTAAGATAGTAAAGAAAAATGTAATAGATTTGGTAATAGGTGTAGCATTACCCTTTTTTGCAATCAATTAGATTTTATGCATCAGGGGAATAGTTCAATAAGGTATTTTTTCAAATTTAGCCACAGTTAAATATGTGAGATTATAATGTATCTTTTTGTAATTTGGTGCTGGTCTGAAATTTGTACATCATCCCTTTGCTACACCCGATGTACAAGATCCGTAAAAACTCCACATACAGGTTTCAAATCTGCATTTCATTAACTAACTACTAGAGCATCTGCAGTCGGTTTGCCATATTCCCAAATTTTCCAAAAATTTGGAAAAAAAATTCCTGTAGTCGTTGGCCAAATATTCAAAAATTGAATTCAATCGCTATAGTACCCGGCTATATTTGGCAATCGAAATGGCAATTGCCAAAATATAGCCGGACGATAAATTATCCACTGTCGTTTAAAATTTTTCGATCGAACGGAAGATTATCTTCCGTCGCTTTTATTTTTTTTGTATCGGACGATAGACAATGTCCCGTCCCAACCGATAAAATAAAAAAAAATTGTCGGACGGTTGATTATACACCGCCCTAACAATTTTGGCTAAAGACAAAAGTGTTGGGACGGTGTATAATCCACCGTCCCTCACTTTTGGAGTTTTTTTTTTTTAATTTATTTATTTATTTATTTATTTATTTATTGAGACGAAAGATTATTTGTCGTCTGGCCAAATTTTAACTTTCAACCACTACAACACGTCGTCTAATTTTCTATTTTCATTTGCCAAATACCCAAAAAATAGAAAACAACGACTACAGATGCTCTTGAAGGCATCTTGTCCTAGTAGTATGTACTCTCTCACAAAATTACGCTTTACGCTTTGATCAACCATGCACAAATATTAATCCTCCCAGATTCATTCCAATTCATTAAAAATTCTACACATTTTATTGATCATAAGCATACCCAACCTTCTTAATTGTTAAGTTCTGTGAGGAAATTAGCAATTGGGAATTAGGGTTTTATCTCTAGATCTAAGTTGCTTGAGATATTCACCCTAGGTATCAAAATTGGAATACCTAGACTGCTATCACAAGCCAGTATTTATTCCTAAATACTGGTTTGGGTATCGGGTTATAAGCCCACAAACCCGCGTTCCAATATCCAATCAATTGTACGTTCATTACACGTGTTACACATATGCACGTGCTATATTTATATAGAGAGAATATACCAATATATCCAACAATCTCCTCCTATATTCTCAATATATAAAGTACAGGATTATCTCATCAGATCAGCATACAACTGACTGGCTGATAGCAGTCCATAAAGGAAAAGCATCATGAAGGTATAGTTTCATAAAGAACCAAAATAATTATAAAATTGAATAGTTCAATCAAGACTAAACCAATATAATTAAATAGTTCCAAACCATATCCAATTCAGAATAGTTCACAAAGACTAAACCAATAGATAAATAAAACATAGTCTCAAACTAAATAAAGCAAATAAACTTCAAACCAAACAAAAGAGTTTTAAGCTTCAAAAGTAGTCTTAAACTCAAAAGAAGTTTTATTAAGCAAGTGATTAGCAAAAGAAAATCCCTGCATGCTGCTTCATGACTACTCCTCCATATCGAGCAAGTCATCATCTTCAAAATCGAGATCTAGGATTCCACCTCCATTATCTTTGCTAGCACCTGTTGCTCAACATTGCAAATAAGAATTTCATGAGTCATTTCTCTTTGAATTCAAACAAATTGCATAAAAGTATCTAGTTCAAACAAAAGAACTTAGTACAATTCAAATTGGCTAGCAAGATTTTAACACAAGCATCACAATCAAGTATCTTTAACAAATAAAGTACATGAACTTTATAGTTTCTACACAAGAACCATACTATGTTTCATATTGGAATGAAAACTGCCGTTTCACTCATGGTTTAACATTGAATCATCAAAATTGGAATGAAACATGCAACCATAAGAGACATATCATCAAAATTGGAATGATATTTAGGACAATTAATCATCGGAAACATATCGACAAGTTTTCATGTTTCGTATTGGAATAATATGATTATTCTAAGTAAATTCTATAGATATATGATATCATCAAAATTGGAATGATATTATATGTCTGTGGAATTTATTTGGAATCATCATGATTATCTGAAACACGTTAACTGTCAAATTGATGCTTAAGTTTGAACTTCTCAATGGCTGTTCTAATTATCAAAATAACTAGGGTGTTAAGGCCTTTGTGACTTAATGGCTCTTAACCCCATTTCCCCCACAGTTTTGACAATTAGACCTCTTTGTAATCCCTTGGTAAGGGCATCAGCCACATTCTGTTTTGACCTCACATCAATAAGGGTAATAATCCCTTGCTTAATGAGATAGTTCAACTTTGCCTGTCGAAGACCGACAGTTCTTCTCTTACCATTGTAAAGAGAATTGGTTGCTACAGTTTTTGTAGCTTGGTTGTCGCAAAACAAGCTAAGAGTGGTTACTTTAAACCTTCTCAATGGAATATCTAGCAACAGGTCTCTCATCCATTCCGCTTCTTCACCAGCACAAGATAGCGCAAAGAGTTCAGACTCCATAGATGAGAATGCAATGCCTGGTTGCCTTTTAGATTTCCATGACACAGCTGCTCCTCCTAGTGTAAACACATAACCACTAGTGGATCGACTTTCACCATGTTCTGTGCACCACGATGCATCAGAATATCCTTCCAAAACTGAAGGATGTCCAGAGTAGCACAAAGCTAACTCTTGAGTACCACATAGGTAACCCATTAGCCTCTCAAGGGCATTCCAATGTGTCTTACCGGGATTACTAGTAAATCTGCTAAGCATGCCTACCGCAAAGGCTATGTCTGGTCTAGTGCAGATCATTGCATACATGAGACTTCCAATCAGTTTGGAATAATCCAACTGTCTCACTGTTGCACCAACGTTAGGTGTCAACTTTTTGTTGTAATCATAAGGTGTTTCAAACCTTTTGCAATTACTGTATCCCCACTTTTGTAACACATTATTGATATAGTGAGATTGACTAAGGAGTATCCCTTGCCTACCAAAACTCACTCTCATACCTAGTATAGTGTCCACAACACCTAGGTCCTTCATGCTGAATTCTTTGGATAGCATTGTTTTAACTTCAACCACAGTTGAGAGGTCGCTTCCAACAACAAGCATGTCATCAACATACAAGCAAATTATAGCAATTTTATTTGATCGATCACGAAAATAAAGGCATTTGTCAGAATTGCTAGATTCAAAACCTAAGCTCTTTATTGTTGTATCAAATTTTTCGTGCCATAGTTTTGGTGCTTGTTTTAATCCATACAAAGATTTTACCAATTTGCACACTTTGTTCTCTAAACCTTTAAGTACAAAACCTTCAGGTTGGTTCATATAGATTTCTTCATTAAGATCTCCATTTAGGAAAGCAGTTTTAACATCCATTTGGTGAATAACAAAATTTTCAATGGATGCAAGGGCAAGAAGAATCCTTATTGTAGCAATATGACAAACAGGTGAGTAAACATCAAAATAGTCTACCCCACTTTGTTGAGTATAACCTTTAGCTACTAGTCGTGCTTTATACTTTGCTACAGTCCCATCTGGATTAAGTTTCTTCTTCAAAACCCACTTATTTCCTATGGTCTTAGCCCCTTTTGGCAGATCAACTAATTTCCAAGTTTTATTTTGTAATAAAGAATCCATTTCATCATCAATGGCCTCTTTCCAAAGTAGACCATCCCTAGACCGAAGAGCTTCACTCACACTAAGTGGATCAGCCAACAGTGCATAAGTTACAAAATCATCACCATAGGTTCTAGGTGTCTTATCTCTGGTGGAGGTTCTTCTAGGCTCAATTTCATTTGTAGTTTCAGTGTCAGTTATGCTAGGTCTAGATTCTATTTGTGAATCATTGACTAAGTCTGTGTGGCCAGATAGTGTTATGCCTTTGTCTTTGATGAACACATCTTCAAAGAATTCTGCATCTCTAGATTCAATTATCTTATTGAGAGATAGGTCATAAAATCTGTATGCCGCACTATCAACTGCATTTCCTAGATACACACAGGTATTTGTACGAGGTCCTACTTTAGGCCTTCTTGGGTCTGGTATTCTAACAAAAGCAATACAACCCCATGTTTTTATTTTATCAAAGCTCGGTGTGTGTTTATGCCATAACTCATAAGGTGTTTCAGTCAATTTAGAGTGTGGTAACAAATTAAGAATATTATTAGCAGTCAATGCAGCCTCTCCCCAAAAATTCGAAGGCAATCCAGCAGTCAATAACATAGAATTCAACATTTCTGTAAGTGTTCGATTCTTTCTTTCGGCTATACCGTTTGACTGTGGTGAGTAGGGTGCTGTTGTTTCAGAGATAATGCCATGTGAAGTGCAAAATTCTTTAAAACCCATTGACACATATTCCCCACCTCTATCAGATCTGAACCCTTTTATTTTAGCATTTAACTGATTTTCGACACGGTCTTTAAATTCTTTGAATTTATTAAGTGCTTCATCCTTTGATTTTAACAAATAGATATGACAATATCTAGAACAATCATCTATAAAGGTGATCAAATACTTCCGACCTCCTTGCGTCACAAAGTTTTTAAAATCGCATATGTCAGAATGAATTAGTTCAAGAAGTTGTGTACTCCTAGAAACAGAGCTAAAGGGTTTTCTAGTGATCTTTGTCTGAGCACACACTTCACACTTGTCATACCTTAAGGATGTATCAATTGGCAGATTAAAAGTTTTAGCAACAGCAAGTAATTTAATATAGTTTACATGTCCCAATCTGTTGTGCCAAGTAGAAGGACTACACAGTTTTGAGCTAACAGCATTAATCACTTCATTTGCTAAACTAAGTCTATACATGCCATTGACTAAATAAGCACAACCAAAGTAGTATGAGTTAACAGATAATATTGCTCTACCACTTATCATAGAAACTACCATGCCAGCATTATTCAGTAAGCTAATAGAAATTAAATTCTTTGCTAAAGCAGGAACAAATTTAACATTACGCAAAATTAAATTCTTACCTGATGAGAGACTGAGATTTGCAGTTCCAACCTGGAGCACCTTGACTGATTCTCCATTCGCCATAGAGACAGACTCATTTGCTTCTTTGAGATCGGTTAGCAGGTTCTTATTGTTGCAAGCATGACATGTAGCCCCCGAGTCCAACAACCAACTCGTAGAGGCACTGACCTTATCGTCACCAACAACACACAGAAAGTTGGTGGGTTCAGTGTTATTCTCTAATAAGTTCACCGTTTCATTGTTAGGTTGTTCTCTTTTGGGTAGCCTACATTCGGTAGCATGGTGACCCCACTTCCTACAGTTGTAGCACTTCCCTTTCTTTTTCACAATCTTTTTATTGGCTTCCAACTTGGACGGTTCACCCTTAACCTTATTAAGCTTGTTCTTCTTAAACTTAGGAGCATATTTGGAACTGGTTAGCACATTAGCATGAGAAATTTGTTTCTTAGCCAACTCCAAATTTATCCTAGTTCTTGTTTCATCCTCTACTTTAATACATCGTTTGAGTTGTGCAAGCTTAATTTGTTCTGGCAGTCTATACATTTCAGTCTTAAATGTGAGCCATGATGCAGGTAATTTAAAGATTATTGCTCCAGTGAGAAAAGCATCACACACAGTGATATCCTCAGTTTTCAATTTAGCTACTAAGTTTTCAAGATCAGTTACCTGAGGGAGAATGGCCTTCTCCTCTTTGAATTCAAAGCTCATGAACTTATCAACCAAGTGAGTCTTGGAGACCTTCTCCTCCTTTTTGAATTCATCCAGCAGATTGTCCCAAATCTCCTTAGCTGTTCCATACTTTTTTGCTAAACAGTATTTCAGATCGGTTAGCAAAAACTCCCTGCACAGGTCCTCATCTCTGATCCAAGTGGCATCATCCACATCTTCGGTACAGTCATCATAAGTCGTTTGACAGGTATAAAAGATCTTCATGAATTTCATCCCATACTGTGCTTTCCTCTTCCAACTATTGAATTCAGAACTACTAAACGCCTCTAGTTTAGGAACCTCATAAGGTCGATCATGTTTTTCCATCTCAAGGAATAAACTATGATTTCCTAAATTCGAGAGTATATTCTGAATTATTACTACACAAGTAATTTATAGGGAGAAGATGATCTGCTAACTAATAACAGAATAGATGGATTAGATAAATTGCACGAATCGTAGGGTTTAAGAAATACCAGATCTTGATGAGATACAAAAGATCTCCACTGTTCACTGTCTTCTTCTTCAATTTGGGTTTCCCAGACCGATCGAGAGAGAGAGAGAAGAAGTAGTCGACGCCTGAGTGGGGGACGCCTGCGACTGCGATCGGAGAAGAGAGAGAGATGACCGGTGCGACCCAGTGGCTTCGACGCCTGCTGACTCGCGACGGGCGGCGAGCGACGCGTGCGGCGAGCGACGCGTGCGGCGAGCGGCGAGTGCGACGAGCGACGCGTGCGACGGACCCAGCGACGCGTGCGACGGACCCAGCGACGCGAACGGCGTTAGGGTTCCGATGTAACCGGCGGCTGCTGTGGGATCCGACCGATTGAAAGATGGTATTTTTCCCTCAATTTAATCTCACAAAATTAATTAATATCTCAAGATTGTTAAGTTCTGTGAGGAAATTAGCAATTGGGAATTAGGGTTTTATCTCTAGATCTAAGTTGCTTGAGATATTCACCCTAGGTATCAAAATTGGAATACCTAGACTGCTATCACAAGCCAGTATTTATTCCTAAATACTGGTTTGGGTATCGGGTTATAAGCCCACAAACCCGCGTTCCAATATCCAATCAATTGTACGTTCATTACACGTGTTACACATATGCACGTGCTATATTTATATAGAGAGAATATACCAATATATCCAACATTAATTATATGATATCTTGTATTAATACTCCATTCATCTTAATTTTAGCAAAACAAAGATACATGTAAGAAAAACGCTAATTGCAAGTTCACATAATGCTACACGACGACTGTGGGTCTTCCTCCGGCTGGCACCCAACCGGACCCACTCTCGCACTAGCAGACCGGCCTGCTATCCCCATGATACTCCCCGTGTACATGGACTGACAAAAACATCCGCGCGCAGCTCGTTGCGGGTTGCCAGACTGCTGGTAACTGGAACCCTAACTGTGGCTCTAGGTCTACACAAACCAGTTCAACGTCCTGAGTTAGTTCAGAAGGGTACGTGACGTGGTCTGTTCAGGATCTTTCGACTTGTCATTATTTGGTTAAAGGTCCTTTGGAGTGTAATTGGTTGATCCATACATGGGTAAATCTTGTAGTTTTGATTCATTCTTCAGTTCATGTGCTGACTCAGCCGGTTGAGTATAATATCTTTTGGTTTATCTGCTAGTTCATGAGCTGGTGTACCACCATATTCAGGTTTATCGGCCACTTTAGTTTCTTTACATTCCTCACTGTCCTCTTTGATTTGGATGTCTTTGATAACCTCGCCAGCCTTGCAGACAGTAGAGCTTCTTGAAGATATTCTCGGGGTTGAAAGGGCCAGACATTGTCACTATATTGTTCTTCTCGTCAAATGCAATGGTCTGGATGTTGTACTCTTTCTCTTTGAGATTAGTAGAGAGATTCATGGAAGCAAAGTTGAAATTTCAGTTAACATAAAATTAATATCAGTCTATGAATATTGTGTATTGTACGTGGTTGGTGATTACCCTTGAGCATACATATTGTTCTCTTAATTTTTTTATAACAATTGCTGCATTATTTCAAGTCAACCTTCAAGATTATCGTGGAAATTTGCAATTATAAGAAATGTGAAATATAAAATCTTAATTAGTAGATGTGAAAAATCTAATTGTTATTTAACTAAAAGAGAATGATTCATAAAATTACTAGATTTGCCCATGGACACGTGCCTACGGCACGTCTTCAGAACGATACACCATATAAGAAGTCTTGTAAACAGTAAATCAACAATTATATAGCTCAAGTTTAAATAGTATCTCCACCTTTTCTTCAAAAAAAAAAAAGTTTGAATAGTGTTACAATAATTAGTTATAAATAAAAGTCAATGTTTCTAATAGTATATGTTGAAAAATAATTATAAATTGGGGGTATAAAAGTCAATATTTCCATAAGTATAAATATATATTAGAGAGAGAGAGAAATAAATTTTTAAAATTTTAATTTTTTGTATTATTAATTTTTTTTTAAAAAAATCCTAAATTTTTATAAGTTTTTGAATTTTTTGAATTATTTTAAAAAAAAAATTAAATTTAAATTTTTTTTGTTTTTTTAGTTTTTTTTTGTTTTTTAAATTTTTTAAATTTTTTATTTTCTTAATATTTTGAATAAGAGAGAGAGAGAGAGAGAGAGAGAGAGAGAGAGAGAATTAAATAAATGAAGGAGATGTTTTGGGTGTGGGATATTTGAATTTGAGTTTTGGAGGAAAACTTTTGGAGGGAAAATGTGTTTTGTGAGGTTAGATCTGGGCCTTTGATTTTAGGAAGATTGAAGGAGAGCCACTTGATAGCTTTCTTTGTGTTTTATTATATAGATAAACAAAGATGTTAAGTATGTTAATATATTTTATTTAAAAATAAAAGAAAACAGATGAAATATGATAGCAAAGGTTGATTATGATCATAAATACAAGCCAATTAGTATAGATCGAAAGACAAAAACTTCAAGATTAATGTGGTCTTTATATATCTATGAAAGTAAAAGCAAAAAGAATACAAGGTATAAGATGGTCATATGATGATATTGAATTGCAAGAAGAAAGTTCAAAAATTTTTTAAAAAAAATTAAAAAAACTTTAAGAAAAAGAAGAGGTAGCGCTTTCCTTCTCTGACATTGTTTCTCTGATTAGAGAGAGAGGGGAGAATATAGAAGAGTTGAATACTACCTCACTATTTAAAATGGTTGAAGGTAATGAAACAACTCATGCCAAAACATAATAATTTTGAACAAAATGGGGCTACTATAGGTACAATTATATATTCAGTTTCACATGGAATGAACGCGTTTATTCAGTGAGTTATAAGTTATAACTATTAGTGGGTTTATAGAAAGATGATTCAATAATTTGTTTTAAATTTTGATTAATTAAATCAAATATTAGTGAATATTCTGATAGATTTTATATATAACACTTAAGCAACATGCATAAAACATTGATGTCATCCTATATCATGTTTCTACAGATCCAGATCTTAATTATGTTACTAAAAATGCTTTAATATAAGATCCTAAATAATTTTTCTATAGATCCTTTGCTAAATCAAAAGAAGAAGAATATAAAAGCGGAAGTACTAACCTGAAACCATTGATGGAGATTGCACAGAGGATTTGGATCTTGCTGTACGATACGTATCTCTATGAGAGAAAGTCCCTCTTTTCTTCTTTGTTAATGAGATGACATATAGAATAGGATGATACATATATATAGGGGACCACAACCCTAGTAAATAATTAGTGATTTCCCATTTGCTTGTCACAAAACTAAAAATTCACTTTCCGGTTTCTACACGTAATATTTCACACTTTATTATTATATACTTTTAACCCATCACTTAACCTTGGCTATATCACTTTAGGGTTAAACTTTAGAATAACAATTATATATTTAGTTACATATGTGAGCCCACATAGATTATTTTACAACAATCTCCCACTTAGACCACATATGTTACACCTTACAAATGTACATACTTCATGAGCTTAAAACTTTGCTATCATAACCAAAAGTATAGCTAAACAATCTCGTCCATTAATCATGTAAATATAGGATCAAAGCAATTTTCGTTACATTTATCGTAATTAAATTCATCAATGATCACATATATATCAACATAATCAAACGACATAGATCAAGTGTGAATGTATAGCATGGAAATTTCATGCAATGTGATCTATATACATACCTATTTTCAACTGGTCCTCTTAAACTTAAGTGATGTCAGAATCAAACATGACAAAAGAGAGAGAAAACTGAATACTTTATTTCTGATCAGAAAATAATCAAATATATAAATGTCTCAGACAAACATAAAGCAAATAAAATACAAACACCCATTAAATCATGATATCCTCAAACAATACAGCACCCAAATGAGTAGTGTGCTCATAAAAGACCTTGGGTGGTAATCCCTTTGTGGGCAGATCCGCTATCATGGAGTTTGTCCCAATGTACTCTATAGATTTCTGTCCACTCTGCACTCTTTCTTTCACAACTAGAAACTTTATGTCAATATGCTTCGACTTTGATGAGCTCCTGTTGTTGTTGGAATACATCACTGCTGACTTATTGTTACAAAATAACTTGAGTGGTTTTTCTACATTCTCCAAAATGCGCAGCCCAATGACAAAGTTCTGCAGCCATATTCTATGGTTCAATGCCTCATAGCATGTTGCATACTCTACTGCCATAGTGGAAGAAGCTACAAGTATTTGTTTGACACTTTTTCAGGATATAACTCCTCCAGTTAATAGGTAAATATAGCCTGATGTAGACTTTCTGCTAACTTGGCACCCAGCGAAATCAGAATCAGAATATCCTACGACCTCCAAATAATCTGATTTCGTATATGTGAGCATGTAATCTTTTGTTCTCCGAAGATACCTCATAACCCTTTTGGCTGCTATCCAATGGTCCATACCAGGTTTGCTCAAATACCTGCCTAACATCCCAATAATGTACGCAATAGCCAGACACGTACATACTTGAGACATTAGACTCCCAACAGCTGATGCATAGGAGATTTTTTGCATTTCCTAAATTTCAATGTTACTCTTAGGGCACTGACTAAGACTAAATTTATCTCCTTTAGCAACAGGAGTATCTCCTAGTCTACAATCTTGCATGCCAAACATTTTGAGTAATTTATCGATATATCCCTTTTGTGATAATCCAAGAATACCTCGAGAACGATCTCGGTGTATCTGAATTCCTAATAAAAAAGAGGCATCCCGAAGATCTTTCATCTCAAAATGCTTGGACAGAAATCTTTTGGTTTCGTACAACAGGTCTATATCATTAGTGGCAAGCAATATGTCATCGACATACAGAACTAGGAATATATGCTCACTCTCACTGAACTTGTGATACACACAATCATCAACAATATTCATTTCAAAACCGAATGAGATAATTACTTGATGAAACTTGTGGTACCATTGACGAGAAGCCTGCTTGAGTCCATAGATGGATTTCGTCAATTTGCAAACCATATTCTTTGGATCTCCCGACACAAAGTTTTCTGGTTGCACCATATAAATTGAGAAATGATGTCTTGACATCCATCTGATGTAGCTAAAGGTAAAGATGAGCAACAAGTGCGACAATTACCCTGAAGGAGTCTTTCGATGAAACTGGAGAGAAAGTCTCTGTAAAATGATGCCTTCTTTCTGAGTATAGCCTTTAGCTACAAGACGTGCCTTATAACTCTCCACATTACCATTTGCATCTTTATTGGTCTTAAATATCCATTTACAATCAATTGGTTTTGCACCTTCTGGTAATGGAACAAGTTCCCAAACTTTGTTGTCTTGCATGGACTTATACTCTTCATTTATGGCACTCATCCACTTTTGAGAGTTATAACTTTTCATGGCCTGATGAAATGTGATTGGATCATCTTCCATCATTCTATTGTCATCTTCATGTTCTTGGAGAAATACAATATAATTATCCAGAATAGCATTCCTCCTTTCTCTCGTGGATCTCCTTAATGGCACTGATTCTTGAGGTTGTTGAGTTTGTTCTTCTGGAACAATTACCTCATTTTGAATAGGGGGTTATTCAAAATTGTCTTTTTAAGGTTCCGGATTCACTTCTTGATCAATGATAGGTATGGAAACCTGAATATTGTCAAAAGTGATAGTAAGAATTGGATTTGAAATTGAATCCAATTCCTCCTCAAAAGCAATGTCCATAACCTTATTTCTCCCCCCAAACTCAACATCCTCAAAAAATGTTGCACTTCCCATCTCAAAAATATTCCTAAGTGTGGGATCATAAAACTTATAGCTCCTAGATTGCTCAAAATACCCAATAAAGTAGCTCAAAATACCCAATAAAGTAACTGTTCACTGTTTTGGAGTCCAATTTCATCTTTCAGCAACACCATTCATGCTTGGTGAGCCTGGCATGGTGTACTGTGGGACAATACCGCATTCATCTAGGAATTCAACAAACGGTCCTGGACGTTGTTCACCTGAGCCATCATATCTATCGTAGTACTCACCACCACGATCATATCTAACGTTTTTAATCCTTTTGTTGAGTTGATTTTCAACTTCAGCTTTATAAGTTTTGAACACGTCCAAAGACTGTGATTTTTCATGAATGAGATATAAGTATCCATAACGTGAGTAATTGTCTATGAACGATATAAAATATTGCTGACCATTCCAAGATGCCATAGGGAATGGCCCACAAATATCTGTATGAATCAATTCTAAGACGCCTGAAGATCTATTGGCACCTAATCTCTTAGTTTTGGTCTGTTTTCCCTTTATGCAGTCTACATAGAAGTCTGTGAAGTCTAGGGACTCCAAAATGCCATCAGACACAAGACGCTCAACCCTACCTTTTAAGATATGACCTAAGCGCTTATGCCATAATGACGCCGAATTTTCCTTATTCAATTTACGTTTAGTACCACGTGATTCTACATGCATGGTTTCATTATAGGATGCAATTATTTTGAGCAAATAAAGGTTGTCATAAGCATTCAAATAACCAGTTCCAACAATATTCTAATTTAAAGACATACTAAACCTGATTGTTTCCAAATGAAAAATAATATCCAAATTTTTCCAACAAAGAGATGGACATCAAATTTCGTCTAAAAGATGGTATAACAAAAGTTTGTTTCAAATCCAAATAAAAACTAGTCCCTAAAACAACCTAAAGTGCCCAACTACTTCCACTTCTACCGATTTTCCATCGCTCACAAAGATGTATTTTTCACCATCATTTGGCTTTCAGCAGCTTAGACAACTCTGCATAGAAACACTTATGTGAGTAGTAGCACCAGAATCTATCCACCAAGTATTTCTAGGTACTGAAGATAAATTAACCTCATAACAGACCAAAGTAAGAAACATACATTTCTTTGCACGTCATGTGTGATATTTGGTACATTCCTTCTTCATATATCCAGGTTTGTTACAAAAGAAACAAGTCTCTGTATCTTTTGTTGTTTCTTTTGAGCTGGACCCTTAGCATTTTCATTCTCAGATATTCTTTTCTTGCCCTTATCCTTAGAGGCATTGGCCAAGTAAGCACTTTCAGTCTTATCTTATTTCAACTTTTCTTTCTCTTGCACACAGTGAGAAATGAACTCATTTAGAGTCTATTTTTCCTTTTGACAGTTGTAACTGATCTTGAATTGGTTGAACTGTGCAGGAAGCAATACCAAAACCATAAGCACAAGCAATTCCTCAGGAAACTAAAGCTTAAGTGCCTTAAGTCTTGAAACAAAATGGTACATCTCCATAATGTACTCTCTTAAATTTCCTCGACCCTTATACTTTATAGACATCAAAGAAGTCAGAAGTGTAGTCATTTCAACCTTATCTTTTTGGCAAAACGTTTCTCAATTTGTTCGAAAAAATTCTTAGCCTTAGTAATCACATCGGATTCTGTGCCCCTAAAGGCTTTTGGAATGCTGTGTTTCATAATCATTAAACTAATGCGATTTGAACGATCACACCTCTCAAAATCCCTTTTATCATCAGGAGTGCTTTCTGCAGTGAGAGGTGGAGGTTGTTTTTCCCTTAATGCATGGTATAATTCCATACACCCAAGAGTTATAAGTAACGTCCCTTTCTAATCCTTGAAATTAGTTTCATTAAGCATGGGAATAGAGTTGATATTAGCAGTTATTGAGGCAACAGAAGATAAGCTAGCTAAATATAGAACAAAACAAACAAAATAAGCTCACATAAGAATCCTTATAAAACAATAAATTCAAACAATGGTTAATCCCATCTCAAGATACCAGGTGCAACATTAATATCAAGTCTTTGGACAGTAACATTAACTGCAAGGGGTACTCTTGTTGTAGCAATTAAGCATTGACAATAAATCCTATCAAATAATAAGTTATTCTTTGGACTGACATATTGTTCACATGGAATACCTTATAATTGTCACACATTTATCACCACAATGTGTATAAAATTCGACAAAATATAAACTTACCTTTGAGTCAGTTAATAAACGCATGAATTACAAGCACACAATCATCTTGATATTTTAAATAAATTAATATACACAAAAGAGGTCACTTTGGTAACATTCTGTTTTATTTAATCTATTCAAAATATTAGACATTCATAAAATATGAAAATCCAAAACCAAAAATTGAATTTAATTGTTTTCTCAAAAAAAAAAATTGTGAATATCTTGATAATGTCAAATTGATTTTTATTTATCCGATTATAAGACAAATATTTATAACATAAAATTAACTTTACTGATAAATATCAAATCAATTTTATAACATATAATATTTATAACAAAATATTAAAGCAGAAGATTAACAGCAAATTTTCTATTAAGCATGGGAATAAAGTTCCTAATTGATAACTTCACTAATAACAGAAAAGAAAAATTCATAATTTCACATCCGAGACCTCTCAGCGAGAGCAATCACACAACAAAGTAGCCCTATGGCCCCACCTGCCACGCAATGTGACAGCCACACAGGCGCAGCATGGCAGCTGCTGCCTGCTACCATGTGGGCCCCACAGCCGCCATGTCACACACAGGTGACTGCAGTCGCAATGCAGCATCTGCTACCTTCTATGGTGGACCCTATGTGCAACTAAACTGCACACTACCACCCCCATAGAAATCCTATAGGGCAAGCTCTTTTAATTATCCGTATCTTAGAAATCTTTATCAAAATCCAAAACCATTATCATACTTATGTTTTTTTTTTTTTTAAATTATGAATCTGAATTTTAGAAGACAAATATCATAAAAGGAAGATCAAAGGAAACCCTAAATTTCTTAAATTTATTAAACAAGAAATCCTAAGTTCTTCAATTAATTCAGCAAAGATGGCTCTAATACCACTTGATAGATTTTATATATAACACTTAAGCAACATGTATAAAACATTGATGTCATCCTATATTATGTTTCTACAGATCCAGACCTTAATCATGTTACTAAAAGTGCTTTAATATAAGATTCTAAATCATGTTTCTATAGATCCTTTCCTAAATCAAAAGAAGAAGAATATCAAAGCGGAAGCACTAACCTAAAGTCATTGATGGAGATTACACAGAGGTTTTTGATCTTCCTATATGATATGTATCTCTATGAGAGAAAGTCTCTCTTTTCTTCTCTGTTAATGGGATGATAGATAGAATAGGGATGATATGTATATATAGGGGACCACAACCCTAATAGATAATTAGTGATTTCCAATTTTGCTCATCACAAAACCAAAAATTCACTTTCCAGTTTCTACACGTAATATTTCACACTTTATTATTATATACTTTTAACCCATCTCTTAACCTTGGCTAGACCACTTTAATTAGGGTTAAACTTTAGAATAGCAATTATACATTTAGTCACATATGTGAGCCCACATAGATTATTTTCCAACATATTCTTGTCAAATATATATATATATATATATATATATATATATATATATATATATATATATATATATATATATAAAATTTATATAGGATCTATAGCCTTCTTTTCTTAGCATCTGTAGTCGTCTGCTATAAACCCAAATTTTACAAAATTTGGCCAAAAAAGTTCCGCAGTCGTTGGCCAAATACCCCAAACTGTAGGTTTGAGAAGAACAGTAATCTGTCATATTTGTAAAAAGAAGCAGGAATTTGAAAATTATAGCTCACGAGAGATGAAATTTCCCCCGTTCAAATTTTTCCGCTAAATTGTAGCGGACGAGAGAAGAAATTTTGTCCGATGTCATTTTTTTTTTTGAAAGGACGAAAGATTATCACACATCCGTTCAAAGGTTTAGTTTAGTGAATTTTTAATTAGAATTTAATTGAGAATTAATTAAGATTAAATTATATTTCTTAATCCAAAATTACGTGTCGGACGGGATTTCATTTATCATCCCTAAAAAATAATTTTTTTTCAAAAGTGCACTAGGACGAAATATGTTATTTTTTCTGATGTGCGAAGAAGGCCCACAATTTTTGGGCGGGATTTGATCTCTCATCCGTGAGTTTTTAAATTTTAAAAAAAGGGACGGGATTTGATCTCTCGTCGGTGACTTTTTTTAAATTAAAAAAAATTAAACGTGACGAAAAATCATCTACCGTCCGTTGCTATTTTTAAAAAAAGCCAAATTTCGTGTTCAAACGACTGCAGCCAGACCCCAAATTCCTATTTCTAAATTTCAAATACCCAAATTTTGAGTTCAAACAACTACAGATGTTCTTATCAAATATAGTCTCCACATTATCAAAAATCTAAAGATTATCACAAAACAAAATCAAATTTACTCCCCTTTTCTTATCAAAAAACCAATAAAGAATGTTTTGGTCTACAAATATTTAGAAAATATAATGAATTAATTTTGTTTACAAATTTGGGATTTTCGTTTTCAATTAGAATTAATGGTAAATGTTAGTATGGTTTCTGTCTCGAATTGTCTACTTGAAGGGGGGAGGGGGAATCCTTCCCATCCCGCAAGGGAGCCGTGAAATCTTTTCGCACTATTTTATATTAGATTAGAAGAAAAACAGTTCTAACATTTCTTCTTAGTTTACGAAGAATAATGGAGAATAGACTACTACTAGAATCCAAGATTTTTTGTTTTCTTTTTTGGACAAAAGTCTATGATATATGTCTATTTTTTTTAGGATTCCCAGGGATGTTGCAAAAATTCTTTATAATTGTATTTTTTATTTTCTTTTTTTGAATTATTTAATTGTTTGTTATGAAAATCTGATGGGAATTATCGATTCTCTTGGCTTTGGGGGGGGGACCCAACAATAGATTTTCATTTTCATGGAAATCCACCATTCCTTCCAAAATTATGCTTGTCAGTTACTAAAAAAGGTACTCTAGGGGGGATCCGAAATTCTATTGCACATTCTCGCGTATCAAATGCCCCCTTATAACTAGATAGTTCAAGAAGATGTGTGTGTTACACAACTGCTCCCTCTGTTCCAAAATGTAAAGTCATTTAAGATTTTTCTTTTTGTTTCAAAATGTAAGTCGTTTATGCTTTCCAACACAATGTCTTTACATTTTCAATCTCTCACAAATTAGTTTTTCAACCAAATTACCAATTCTACCCTTGAGAGTTTAATTTTAGAAAAAATAAACATAATAATAAAATAAGGACATTTTGGTACCTACACTATTAATAAGTTAATTAATATGTTCAATTGACATAGATATTTACATCTTAATACATTAATCTATGTGTTTCTTGAAAAGAGTATGAAAACCTAAAACGATTTACATTTTGGAACGAAGGGAATATTTATTAATCTCAATGACAAATTTTTTAGTTGGACATATAATAATATTCAGGCTTTGTACTGCTTTGCTTTTAGGGAGCCCTTAAAAGCTCTTTTAAATGCCTAAAAGCAGCTTCTATTAAAAACTAGTGTGGCTTTTGGGCCAAGAAATTTTTTTTTTCAAAACCTTCTTTTTTTGTCTCCAAAATCGCAACACACTCAATTGATTTGACTTTTAGAGAAAACCATCCCACGTTTTTTTTTTTAAAAGATCATCTCTCTCTCTCCTCTTTCTATCTCTCTCCTTAAATCTCCATTGCCTCGGCTCTCTCTCCCCTCTCTCCCACTCTTGCTCCTCCAACCTTCAATCTTCTTACCTTTCTTTCCTCCATGTCTCCCACTTTATCTTCAAACCTAGTTACCATCTCCTCGCCTCCCTATCTTCACTGTTAGTGTAACGCCCCGAATCCCAAATACACTGAATTCGAGATGTTCTACAGGATCTTTCCGCTTCCTTTAGTACAATTTTACAAGGAAATTTGAACTTTTCACTTTACATCAGAGTTTACATGAATACATTTACAATTTACATTGCACAGCGGAAGTAAACTTTACAACAATGAAACAAATATACAACAACATTGAATAATCTTTAAGCATCTGTTCTTCTTTAATCTTTATCATGCCATTTACCTGCATATAAGACTGTGGGTACGTCAGTTTATTCAACCGACGATCATTATACACGGCCATCCTCTCTATGCCGGAAATAGTATAACTTATTTTCCATATTTAGCAAATACAAACTTGTCACATATCAAACTAAAGGGACTACCCTATTGATGTCGTGTTGTGATTGTGCACTTAGTCCTTAATGCAGTTATTTATGTTACATGACACTAATGCGCACTTGTTCGGATTCTATGCATCCCATACTACATAGGTCCGAGGGCAAGCCCTTAATCGTTCTTCATCTTTGTAGGGTTCAATCCCTCGCCATGACTTAATCTACTACTGTAATTACGGTAGGTATCTTAGATGATCTATGAGTACAAGCACGTGTACAGAAAATCCTGGAGGGGAATCCCACGTCATGTCACGACGCATCGTGAAGACAGCCTGTGGCAATTCAGCCTCACTTCATGGCACACGATTCTCTTACAGTCACCAAACATCCCACAAGCGTCGCCACCGGGACGATAATTCTGGAGTAGTGCCCACGCCATGTCTTGACGCATCAAGCAGGCAGCATGTGGATCACTCTCACACCGCCAATCCGATGGCCCTCATACTCGTGTTTTTCTCCTACTTTCATCACGTCTCCACTATGTACTAATCCTTAGTTTTTATCAAAATCATGAACAAAAATCAAAGCTCTAGAGTTAGCCTCTCCACTAAACCGGACTTATTCATTCATTCAAACATGACCAACCTTGGTCTTTCTTTTTAATTTTCATTTCATTTATTTCCAAATGCTGGGAGAGACTTAGCTACTCTTTTTGTTTCAATTTTCAATTCACAATTTCCAATTTGAGCATTTCCAACTCATAATTCATTTGATAGTCTCACAGATTTCCTTTATCATGTTCCTAGCTTTCATATTCATTTAATTCCCACAATTCGAACCAATATTCATGCAAAGACAAATAGAGTTTACCAATACCAACCATAAGATTCACAATCTTTATCATAAGCCAAATAAGATTTCTGATATATCAAAAGTATCCTGGACAGTCGACTTGGAGACAGTCCAGTCGACTTGTTCAGTCAAAAAAACGGTTCTTCATAACTGCTCAGGAGAGTCGACTGCTGCACATGGCCAGTCGGCTGTTCTGCGGTTTTCCATGTCTAAAATATCATTCACTTGACAATCGACTGTTATTCAAATCAGTCGTCTGTTCTGGGTGATTTAATTGTACGCTTTTCATGCTCAGTCCAGTCGACTGCTACATGCATTAAGTCGGCTGAACAGGTTAAATTTCAAATTAAGGAATCATCTTTCCCTTCTGTTCTTCACTTCACACACATCCTTTTGTCACATTACATTATATTCATATTAACATAAACATGTAATTTCTTATCTGTTCACTAACATCACAACATACAATTTTCACATAACTAGTGTTTTCTTTCCTCAAGGAAATGCTAAGCATGCACTTTCATTTACTCAACATTTACTTGCAGAGGTGAATACTAATCTCAATTTAACACGCTAGAACATCACATTAAAATACCTCGTTTCATGGAACTCTGGACTGTACATACTTTATTTCAATAGACCAGTCGACTGTTTACATTAGCGGTCGACTGTACGGATTATTCCAAGTTTTCTAATCATCACTAGTCCTTTTTCATCCATTGTCTCCTCAATTATATACAACGTGGAGGATATGGATTTAGCAATCATTCTATCACTTCAGTTTGTATACATGTACACAATTAAATTCTCTAATTTAGAAATCATGAGAAAAACATTCGCCTCGTACCAGTCGACTTGTCCACACGACGGTCGACTGTACAGGCCAATTACAGTCTTTTTAAAGTGTCATTACCTCATTATTAGTCCTTCACAATTTTCACACTAAGCATAATACAGGGCAATTTAATATATCTAAACTTACTTTTCATAAGCATGGTAACAATCATTATTGCCATAGCACAATTACTATATTAGAAGTCCTGAGAAACACCCACATTCCAATCAATTCATAGGTCAATTTTCCAATTAAAAGTGTACTCTTATTAATATTTTTCATGCCTCATTCATTCAATTTAATCTAGCATGCATCCCTAATTAGAATATAGAAAATTTACCCACCTTGTATGGAGAGAAAAATACAACTAGCAATCCCTAGACGAATGTCCTTGCAACGAAATGCTCCTCCTTGAACACGTGCACACAAGCCTCCAAAAGCACCTCACCGAGAGCTCCTTGATGTTGCAAGCACAATCCCACACACACTCAATCTTTTAACTCACAAAATCACTACTAGATAACATAATTTAGACTATAGGTTTGTAGCAAGTAATGGGCACAAGAATGACTAGCCATGAAGGGGTATTTATACTAAAATCTTGATGGAATGGAGGGCTAGGATCAAGTAATTGGTTATAAGATGAAGGGCTAAGATGAAAGTAGGAGTTACATTAACTACCCACAACCAAGTAACCACCAAGTATGATCTCCACTCAACTTTTGGTTTCCCTCCTAAAATGCAATCCGGCCTAGCTTGGTGCACATTGCACGTGTACGTGCAATACACGTGCATGCAACTAGGTCCAAAAATTGTACATTAAATTTTATATAAAAATAACCTTTAAATTGTGTATTCTACATTACAAGTCATATTAAAAATAAATTAACTAATGGGCTTTAGTTTAATGGGCCAAAATAATTATTTAAAATAAAATAAATGAATTAAATTTTGGGCTTTAAGAAAAAGGCTTTTTGTCTAATTGAAAGAAAGCTTATATAAAAAAATAATTACAAGCACTTATTTAAAAATCTATACCCATCATAATGAAAATAATCATAACACTTAATTCAACCAAAAATATTGCATGTGCACACTACGTGCAAAATAAATAATTTTTCATTAAATGAAAAATCAGGGCATTACAGTTAGAGCCTGCTCCTCCCTCTTCTCAATCTTAAAATCTGAATTTCTTTCTTGCATCTTTCTCAACTCTTCCATAGATTCAACGCCTGTACAAGTAAAATCTTATAATTATTAAGCTGATAAAAATTTTGTAATTAGTTCCTGTTTTGTTGTCAAAATAAAAAAAAACTTAATAATTAAATTTATTTATGCAATAAAATAGAAATATTAAAATTGAAAATAAAGATACTTTTGAATTTATAAAATTTTTAACATTTTAATTATGTTACTAGAGGTTTCCCAATTGTTATTATCAAAGAAGTTTGATATTCTCACAATAGTTTTACAAAAAATATTTTACCATTTATCCAAAAAAAACAAAAGACAAAAAAAAAAAAAAACTCATTTGTCATTCACACAACAATTTTGTAACTATTGTTGTCGAATAATTTTGGCCACTAAAATAGAATTTCTTCCCACAACTCTTATGGGTCATAGCTCTTTTGGGCCACAGCGGTTTTGGCCTTCAACAATGCCAAACATATCCTTGTTAAAGTTAATCACCCAAGTTAAATATTAACCACAACTTGCATGCATTACACGTGCTAATTAACTAATTTAATTACCGTAAGAAATCCAAAATTAGATCCACAAATTAGGTATCCGATAACATGAGATAAGGATGGCAACCGGGTCGGGTTGGCCCATAGCCTGCTCGAACCGACCCATCTCAGATCCAAAATCGGATTAAGCCCAAGCTTAGACCAATTTTGGTGGTCTGAGCCCCGTTCACATAATGGCCCAAAGTGGCCCAGTTTGAACTAGACCACTTTGGGCCTGGAACTTTAAAACCTGGTCTGACCTGCAATTGAAGAACAGAACAATTATTCGAATATGTTACTGTTAAAAAGTAAATACTAACTTCATTGAACTTTCTAAGAGCATCCACTATCGTTCGCTGTATACCTATTAAATGGAAATTTTGACTATTTTTTAGTCACTATCGTTCGCTAAAAACCTACTTTTTAGAGTAGGAGTGAAAAATACGTGTCTAAATATAGCAGTCAAAAATAGCGATCTCCTATATAGGAGACGAAAGATCGAGTTCCGTCTATCAATTTTTTCGACTATTAAAATAGGTCGGACGGAAGATCTTCTCCAGTCTGGCAACTTTTAATACAAAAAAAGTTGCGAGATGGAAGAAGATCTCCCGTCTGTGAATTCTTTAATGTATTTTTTTCCAAAAAATTACTAAAATGCCATCGAAATATTTACCAAAATGCCATTTATATAAAAAAAAATTTTAAAAAAATCATGCTTTGACAGAAGATGTTGCAACATTCCATTCAATTTTTTTTATTTTATTACCAAAATGCCATCCAAATATTCACAAAAATGTCATTTACTTTTTTTTTTAATTGTCAAACGGAAGATAATCTTCCGTCTGGCATTTTTTTTATTTTTTAAAAAACAAAAAAATTGACAGACGGAGGATGTTCTTCCGCTGTTAATTTTTTATATTAAAAAAAATATACAAAAATGTTAGACGGATGATGTTCTTCCGTCTGATTATTTTGTTAGTTTTTTTCCCGCAAATTTGGCTCAAGCGATAGCATACATAGTTTTTGTAACGCCCCTGCGCCTTGCACAGACAATTTATACAATTTATATGACAAATTAGATACTATATAATACAATACCATCAGCCAACTCCTGAGCTACTTTTCTATCCGCCCGATTATTCATGATCCTGAAGTACATCGCTGATCAATCATAATCCCAGATTTAATTGAGCCGCCCTCCTATCCGCCCGACTAATTATGATCCCGGAGTACACTGCCACAGTCCCGGAATACACCACCCGACTGGGTCTATAGTCCCGAAGTACACCGCCCGACTATATGCCCCACACTCGGTGTCGAAAATCGGCTCTGATACCATTTGTAACACCCCTGCCCCTAGCTCAGACAATTTATACAATTTATAAGACAAATTAGATACTATGTAGTACAACTGCCAACCACAGGCTGCCTCTCAAAAGTGGTTAACCGATTAGGTGACTCTTGATCATAGGTTTATTATATTCATATTATATTTAATTCCAGTAAATTTCCGATATGGGACCATTTAATTCATTCATTTCATGCATTATAAATACCATCAGCCAACTCACCATATATATATACACACACTATATTTTTTATATTGCTAAAACCTATTGCCAAATATCCATATTTTAGCAGCAACGATAGTGGATGATCTAAGGGCTTCCAATTACAACAACTAGATATGTTAGCCCTGTGAAAAAATAAAAAAAATAAAAAGTGAAAAAAAATACAACAGCTATAAACTTGACACCTCTTTTGAACATGAAGGTAGAAAGTTACATGCCTACATAGTCATCATCCTCTTTAGTATTACAGCATTACAACATTACAAATAAGTGCATCCACAATCGTTTGCTAAAAATATGGCAAAATGGCAAATGAAAATAGCAATATGACAATTTCAGTGTAACGGTGATTTGCTATAATTTAAGAAAGACGGTACATGTTGTTTCGTCCGTTTTTTTTTCTTAACAGTTATTTAATTAATAATTACTTATTAAAATAGGTTAATTAAATAATAAAATATATCCTAACCTACGCTAACCTAACAACTGTACACTAACCAACCTACTTAAAACATATTTTTGGGCTACATGTCCCGTCCAAGCCAACAAAGCTTGAAACGGGACAAAGTTTGAGCTATTTGTTGATTTTTTTTATTTTTTTATTTTTTGTTCAGATGGTACATGTTGTGTCGTCTGATCATTTTTATAAAAAAAAATTTTAAAATAAATTAGTCAGACTGATCCCATTAAATATATATATATATATATATATATATATATATATATATATATATATATATATATATATATATATATATATATATATATATATATATATGGACGGAATAATATGTTCCGTCCCCTATAATTTGAGAATCGCTAGCTCGTTTCTCAAATATGAGAAGCGACTGTAGCGATTTTGTCAAAATATGGCAAAATAACAAACGACTGCAGACCATTGTTTCTCAAAATATGAGAGAATGGCAAATATAGCAAACGAGTGTGTGGATGCTGTAACACAACACACAGTTAAGCAAATGACAACAAAAGAAAGAGACAAAAAGGCCGACAATTCAGTACTTCAGTTTTTATTAAACTACTCTGCTTCATCCACACAAGCAGTAGCACTAGAACTTCGAATGACTAGATCATTATCGAGTATTACTCATAACAGTTGACGGCTCAGAAAGCATGCATACTCGGGTAAACCCAAACAGGAGAAGGCCATCCCGACCTCTTATAGTACCTTTCACAAAGCGCATAATCCTCATCCGTACCAATCAAACTCCCATCCACCGGGAAACACGGCCCCCACCTTGAGGCAGGCCGCCTCAGGGCCTAGATTTTTTACAATTTTAGGGATTCCAAATTTGTATTCTTCTTATAAATATATGCACGTATTTTGCACGTAAAAAATTATATTGTTATTAGAGGTCCAAAAAATGATTATTTAGGCCATTCGGGCCTCCGAGAACAAAGGACCGGCCTTGGCTCCACCCTTCATACCCAGGTAGGGCGACATAAACACAGTTACTCCTTCCTCCCCATCTCCCCGGATTCAGCCGCGCCATGGCACAATTTCCCACAAAATCCATGACCAAACACCAATCCCCCCAAATTTGTACTTCCTCAACCAACCCCTCTCAAAATCCTCGCACTCAACCAAATGGAAATGGTGATCGAAATACTCGTTGTTGTTGTTGTTGTTGTGTGTGTGTGCGGGGGGGGGGGGGGGGGGGGGGGGGGGGGGGGGGGGGGGGGGGGGCTGGGCCCAACCCGAACTGTGTTTCGTGTGGATTAACTGGGCTGGGTTAGGAAAAGAGAAACTTGACCCGGGTCGACCCGCGAACCCGTATTGGGCCGGGCCGAGTCACGGGTTGGCCCGACAAATTCATTAGTCATAAAAAAAATTTAAACTCCAAAAACCCTTTTTTTAAAATTATGAGTTAAATTCATGAGTCAAATGAGTGTGAACAAAAAATTTAATTGCTCACTACCCACTACTCAATTAACCCACCTCACCCTAGCTATTTATAGCGAACTCCACCTCCTCGCTTCTCTCATCTCACCAATGTGAGACTAAATGCAATTGGATTTTAAACTTTGATAACTTTTAGTCCCACATGGGTGAGATGAGAGAAGTGAGGAGGTGGAGTTGGCTATAAATTGCTAGGGTGGGGGTTGTCTAATTGAGTAGTGGGTAGTAATCAATTAATTTTGATGTTCACACTCATTTTTATAAAAAATTGAAATATTTTAGAGTATATATATATATAGGAAAATGCTCCATTAAAAACGGGTCTAGTTTTCACGGGATGGAAAACACCAATCTGCGCCGTTGGATCGCTCATGATCGTGATCAGCGGCTCAGATCGAGCTCCCCATAACCCGTTTGAATTGATGAGCGGAGGGTTATTTTTGAAATTTCGTCCCAATTAACTCTTCGCTGAACAGATTCTGGAAAATTGAATATAACTTAGGCCGTTGTTGGAGGTTATAAAAAATTAAATTATAGGCCATTGTTGGAACAACGGCCTTGTTCTAAATTTTTATAACCTAGGTCGTTGTTGGGAACAACGGCCTAGGCTATAGAAATTTTATAGCCTAGGCCGTCGTTGGGAACAACGGCCTAGGTTATAAAAATTTAGAACAAGACCGTTGTTCCAAACAACGGCCTATGATTCAATTTTTTATAACCTAGGCCGTTGTTCCTAACAACGGCCTAGGTTATATCAACTTTTTCAGAGCGAATCAGGCGATGAGTTATTTGGGACGAAATTCCCAAAATAACCCTCCGCCACTTAAGTGATATTGGGTGATGGGCGGAGGCGATCTGAGCCGCTGATCACGATCAAAAGTGATCCAACGGCTTAGATTGGTGTTTTCCAACCCATGAAAACAAACCCGTTTTCAATGGAGCATTTCCCATATATATATATATATATATATATATATATATATATATATATATATATATGGAAATGCTCCATTAAAAACGCAAATATTGTAAAAACATGTGAAAACCACCTAGGCCGTTGTTGGAGCAACTAAACGAAGCAGATTCAAGATTTACTTCAGACTGTGAGGATGATACACAGGAAGCTGCAGAACACAAGTCAACTGGTCCTTCAACGACAGTCGACTAAACAGAGGAGGTTGAGTTTCCGAAGCTGCGCAGTACTGTCGACTTATCCAAAAGACAGTCTACAGAATTCATGACACAGTCGACTGATTCCAGAACCAGTCGACTGGCATTCAGCGAGAGTTAAAAGATAAGAACAGCTGAACATTCATCCTTATCCAAATCCAAATCAAAGTGAGATGCCAAAATCCAACAACGGCCTAGGCGGTTTTCCACGTTTTCATCGCTACAGTACGTTTTCAATGGAGCATTTCCCGGATATATATATGTGTGTGTGTGTGTGTGTGTGTGTGTGTGTGTGTGTGTGTGGGTGGGTGGGTGGGTGCATATATATATATATATATATATATATATATATATATATATTATATATATATATATATATATATGCACCCACCCACCCACCCACACACACACACACACACACACACACACACACACACACAGTGTGTGTGTGGGTGTGTGTGTGTGTGTGTGTGCATATATATATATATATATATATATATATATATATGCACACACACACACACACACACACACACACATATATACACACACATATATTTTGTAGAAAAAAAAAAGATTAAAAAAATAAACAGCAAAAACAAAAAAAAATCCAAAGGGGTCAAACCCATAAGTGAAATCCAAAAATTCAATGGATCCAAACCCGTGGGTTGGTGGGTGGGTTTGACTTGGTCAACGGATCGAGCGGGTTGGGTTCACGAATTTTATGACCCGGGTAGACCCGCAGGTTTGGCCCGAACCCAAACCGCATAGTAGCGGGCTGGGTTCGTGTGTGCGGGTCGCGGGTCAACCCGACCCGGTTGCCATCCCTGTGGGGGGGGGGGGGGGGGGGGGGGGGGGGGGGGGTAAATGTCCAGCGCCAGCTGTGCCTCGGGAATCACCTTCCACCTCAGCACAAAGTGAATGACAATAAGCCTGTAGAGCGCATATCTGACGTTGGAATGAAATCATGGAGATTACATCGGACAGCCATGGAGCATCATTTTCATCCACTCGCTGCCGTGCCTACTTTTCGGCAACCAGCAGAGAGTAGAGTAGGCGTAGGAGACGGTGTTGCGAACAACAGTGATGACGTAGCAGTTCGGGAGGAGGGAGGGGCGATGGCTATGACGAAGGAGCGGAAGGAGTCCGGCCCAGTCGCGGTAGCTAGGGTTTGGGGATCGGTCGCCATTGTTGGATTTTTGGTTGGATTCCATTTTTTGTTCAGGTTTTTCTTCTCTTAATACTTCCTCCGTTTCAAAATTTAAGTCATTCTAGGTTTCGAGACGATTATTAAGAAAAAATCTAAAATTGATAAAAAAAAAAAAATACTAACATTCTTAATTTTTGAAGCTCATAGATGAGCTATCAATTGTAAAATATTCAATTTGTCATCCTCTATAATTTTAATGTTACTCTTTTTATATAAAAAAAAATAAGGATAAAATTGAAAATCTCATTAAAAAGTATTTGATGAACAATTAATAATGATGAGACATTTGCCACAACGCTTATTAAGAAAAAATCTAAAATTGATAAAAAGTACTAACATTCTTGATTTTTGAAGCTTATAAATAAGCTATAAATTGTAAAATGTTCAATTTGTCATCCTCTATAATTTTAATATTACTCTTTTGATATAAAAAAAATAAGAATAAAATTGAAAATTTCATTAAAAAGTATTTGATGAACAATTAATAATGATAAAACATTTGCCCCAACGCTTATTAAGAAAAAAAATAAAATTGATAAAAAGTACTAACATTCTTTATTTTTGAAGCTCATAAATAAGCTATCAATTGTAAAATGTCTAATTTGTCATCCTCTATAATTTTAATATTATTCATTTTATAAAAAAAATAAGGATAAAATTAAAAATCTCATTAAAAAGTATTTGATGAACAATTAATAATGATAAGACATTTACCTTGAAAAAACCTTTAAATGACTTATATTTTGATGAAAATAAAAAATTTAAATGACTCATAATATTTTGAAACGGGATGGAGTATTACTATTGTTGATAAAGACTAGAGTCTGGATAATGTATGTATCAATTTTGTTGACGAGTGTCTTATCGTCGTCTCTAGTGCACTGGTTAACCGTCACTAAAAAATTATCGTTTCAACTCTTTTTTACATTTTTTAAAAATATACTGATAATTATCTTTTGCTTATTCTAACTATCTCCTTGTGGGTTCATCATTCTCAGCTTTCTCTCTTTTCCATACAACTCTTTTCCTTTTCTCCCCACTTAGCCACCTTCGAGTCGATCCTCCCTCCTTCGTCGCATTGAATCACTCCTCGACTGCTTTTGTTCTCCTAACAAATATTTTAATTTCATATAAATACTTTTGAGTGAGTTATATGAAATTAAATTTTGATAACAAAAGTGGTTATTTGAAATTAATTTCGTATTATAAGTGAGTTATATGGAATTATGTATTTGCGAGTGAGATATATAGAATTGAAACATTTGTTAGTAACTCATGTGAGAAAAACCCTTCATTTAGTACTTATTTAATTTCATCAATTTATTTAGAACATTTTGTAATTTCTTCAATTTCTTTTTTTGTTCTTGGAGTCGCCTTAGCAAGTTTATTAAGCTTCTTGGCTTATCAATCAACGACATTACAAGTCAAAAAAATAGGAGTTAAGGATGGAAGAACATCCCATTCTCCACACAAACAAAAAAAATTTTTTAAATCAAAATCAAAACTACAAGCATAGTTAACAATGTTACGAGCCTCCAAGCTGTGGATTGCGATGCACTTGCCATGGCTGAGATTCTGAGAGGAAAACCTGATGAGAATAAAGGGGACGAGGGAGGTGGGGTGGGAACTTATATAATGTAACTAGTATAAAACCCTTATTTCTTTCTGCGCTATGGTTAATTTGATTTTTTATATAGCCTTTTTGACCGTGTCATTAGAAAAATATGAACTGAATAGGAGGCGGCAACCAGTCGGATTCGGGTTAGATCCTACATGATCCACTTGTGATCCACTAACTTTTTATGAGAATAGTCCCATATCGGGAGGATGATGCCAAAGGAGAGGGAGCTGCTGGTATAAATAAGAGAGGGGGGCTTATATCTGGAAGCATCTTTGCGCTTGGGGCAATGACGTAGCTAATGAGGTAATAACCGAGGCGCGTCAATTGCTGGTTGAAAACTATTTCCAAACCCCCTCCTCGGCACGGGCTCTGCCTGTTGCCGTCGAGAATTTCTGGAAGGGCTCCCTCTAATCCAGGGTAAAGCCCTACAAACCATAATTTTCAAACTTTTTCTCTTACTCTCACAACATCTCAATTTAAGTTGTACCCTATTACCTATCTATCTAATCAGTGCTAGCTGTTTTGAGTTCTTATTGTAACAGTAGAATATGAACGTTCATGGGCATGCTGATAACCCGTTGTTGGTTGATGTTAATGTCATGATATTCTTATCATTACTTACAAGTAATGACCCGTTGTTGATTAATGTGAATGTCCTGATATTCTTATATATCCTTACTTAAAAGTAATGAACTGTAATTTAAGAAAATTCAAGTTGCATATGCTAACATGGGACACTCAATTCTCGAATTCTTCTACAAAAGCCCACACTTTCGGCCACCACGCGGATGTAGGAGTGTGTGTCTTGGAAATAAGTAGACAAGTTGAAATTAAGTGTCGCACAGCAAATAAAGCCCGATGAGTCATGATCATGAGCTTCAGCCAAAAGACCCTTGCCATTATCTTTGTTAGAACTTATGTAGACAGAATTAATTTTATAATGTAAAATTAAAAACAACAAATTAAATTTCTACTCAAATTTAATTGTACTTATACTGTTCTGAATACTGTTCTGAAAACAGTATAATTCACTATCAGCAAAGAACAAAAGGAAGATACTGAATCTTCAATTCGAACCTTGATAATTGTGAATTAAAGGAACTGTTTCGCAAACAGTGTATATCACTGTACACAAAGCACAGAAAAAAGATATGTTATCTTCAATTCCGACCTTGAGTATGGTGAAGAAAGAATAAATACAGACTGAGGCTTGTCGAAGCAATGTCCTTAAGACGTTAATTTCTGCCTCTGCAACGGTGTACACAGGTTATTACGGCAGTCGTCTCCCAAGATACAACAGTCAGAACTCCATTAACTTACACTAGAATAATGGAGGCTCGGGCGAGATCAGATATGATGGCAGCGTATGTGATATGCTATGTTGATACAGGAGATAGGGAACTTATAAATGGGATATGGATTTGATCAGAATCCTATCCTATTTATAGGCCTAATCCCGTGACAGTTGCTGCAACTGTTCAGACAAAACTGTCATGACAGTTGTAACTGCCCGTATCAGATCAGAACTGGCGGCAGTTGCTGCAACAGTTGTTGCAACTGTTCAGACAAAAACTGTTGCAACTGCCCGTATCCAGCTCAAAACAGAGCTGCAAAAAAAAATAAGTTTTACCCAGGGCCAGGGCCCGGGTCCGGTCCGGCCGGGCGCGCACGTGTGTTCCACACCGACGCCCAAGTTGGGTGTGTTCTCCCTCCGGAGAAAATATTCGTACCCCTAAGGGCACAACCCTTTGGCTCAGTTTTTAACTTATAACTTCATTTGCTTTTTGCTCCTTACCGATATGGGACTAAGTTTAGATGTCACATATCAAGCAAAAGTTCAATTCTTCATTTCAACAAGCTAACTTTGGAGGCGAATATTTCATTCATTTGAAATCGGTTTTGGACATTTGAAATCGGTTTTGGACATATGAGTACATCATTTTGTACGTCTTGATGAGTACAATATGATGGAATCGATTTCCAACAATCTTTAGGGTCTCGAATAGTAGGCATGTGGTGGATGTCAAGGAAGAGAGTTAGTTGTGTGGAGCGTGTGGACGTAGCTAGGTCGCATTTGATTTAACATTAATTTGTTATGTGGGTTTGATTTCGAGCATCTACTCTTCTTTTTTTCTGCATTGATGATTTATTTTCGAGTCAAAGATCGTTTGCCAGGATCTCAACAAGTAGAATTCTTTTACCAAAAATTTAAAATTAAAAAAAAAAGTGTAAATTCCTTTTACAGCTCTAGCCATAAACCGTTCTTTCCTCTAAACCCTAGTCACTTATCTTCAGTAAAGGTAATTGAATTTCTATATATAAAGGAAAAAAAAATTGTATATACATCAGAGAAACAAACAGTTTATTACAAGATAGATGAGCAAAGCTCAGGTAGAAACAGTTTATTTAAACACATAGTAGTAAGGTTTAGACAGAAACAAAATAGTAGTTCATTTCCAAATGGAACGGCTTATCTTCCATTAAAATAGTTCATTTCGAAACAACTCAATTTTTAGGGGCTTATCCGAGACATTTTCACGGACCTAGGGATTCAAGGTCTAGTTTGAAAAAGTCGAAGTGGTTAAAAAAGGAAACCTTTTATGGCCAGAGAATTTACCTAAAACAAACATAAAGTACATATGTTGGAGAATTGATCAAAAGGAAATCTTCAATTATCTCCCTCATGAATATACTAACTTCAAATAAATTGTTGCTGCATGTCAGCATATTAAGTACACTTAAAGTTCATGGTTGAAGACCATGAACTTGTACACACTTTTGACATAAAGAGATGTAATACAAAGCCAGACAGATAAATATTACTACACTAAAATAGGAAGTGTCAAATTGCACTTCCGGAAAATAAGTTTCTGAGCTTTTTATAGCTGATAGCTGACAAGACTTTCACTCAGATTAGTCATAATAGAGAAGGCCTTGATCAACCTACTGAATGAACCTGGACTCTTGGGGGACTTGCATGACTCTGATTTATAAAATAAGTTGAGATTTCTATGCTTTCTCCAATGTCATAACTGCACTTTGCATCCAATTCTGCTACCAGTTTTCACAAAAGAGCACACCATTCAACCATATAATCTGAACACGGCAACAAACAAAATTTTACTTCAGCTATCAGTATGGACACGAAGAAAGAAGAACAAAAGCAGCTTGACATTGCAAAAACAAATACAAGCAAATTTTGAAATGGGGGGCTCTGATACCAAATGTTTAGAAGATCGAATTCAAGCGGATGGAGAGAGAGGCGATTCTCTTTATTAAGTTTAGAACTACCAGATGTAGAACTTCTCTTCCAAAAGGAGAATTCTACTTTGGTTTCCCTAACAGTTTAAAGATCCTTATTGGTGGAATGTAGTGGGTATTCACATCTCCCTTGATTGTATACACTGTAATACTCAACCCAGGAAGCAAACAGAATAGATCCCACTCACAAAAATCATCCAAGACATCAAGATCAACATTCTCAAACATAGTTGTAACAAACTTCCTATTTTGATACTTCAAACTTCCAAATGAAACCTATTTTAATGTTGTAACCTATCAAATCTGGATATGAGTGACTATCAGTAGAAGTCTATTATATACCTCACAACGATGGAGAATATATTAAAATATTTCTGGATTTGCATACTTTTAAGAAAATTGTGATAATAATAAATATGGCGACAAAATAAATCATGATCATCTTAGACTCATTATCTCCTATACATTCTTTTTAAAAATCATTCTAATTGTTAGAATATAAATACTAGAACCTCAACCATTATCACTATTTCAGGGTTGCGGTCTCCTAATCTCGTGGTAGGGTCTTTCACATGGTATCGGAACAACCAAAGTTTGAATCCCACTGGCTGCCTTTAAAATGTGGATTAATAAATTTTATTAAAAAAAAAATACGCTCCGTACAGTCCAATACGTACGCCCATAAAGATGGCCTTCAACATGGGGGGCGTATTAGAATATAAATACTAAAGCCTCAACCCTTACCACAACTTCGGAGTTATGGTCTACTAGTAGGGTCTTTCACACTAATAATATAGAATATGCATGCATTGTACAATTGGCTTCTCAGTCAGAGAAAATGACCAAACGTAATTGAATTTTCATCTATCTCTATTCTCAATAGCAAAGTATAATTTATTCTAGCTAAACACGAAGACTTCTGATTCTATTTTTATTTTATTTTTAGGTAAAGACTTCTAATTCTATTAATAGGCAATTTAGCAAAGATAACCATTGTAAGAGAAAATGTGCAACTAATAAATATACCTTTAATAAAAGAAACACTTCCCTATAGATTTGAGGAAAGAGCAGTAGATCTTACCTCAAGAAGAACGGTATCCTACTAAACTAAGAGCTAGCTTAGTGTTTGGCATGAACCAATTAGTATACGGCCAAAGACTCCAAAGATGATAAGAAAAAATTGGTGCTCGTTCAACCCAATCTTTCCCTATGTCGAATAACTGCACTTGAGTTGCATTACTGTTACTTGAATGATCCACACAATAAATGCAGTTCCCTATGCATCCTTTGAAATCACTTGAAGTGACACACATCGCACGTACATAAGTTAAAAATATACTGTAATTACCAATGCTATTAACCTTCTCCAATCTTAGATTATACTCATTCTCATCCACAAGCAGTGTTCTAAAATCCCCCTAGGCATCCGCTTAGGCCCCGTCTAGGCACTAGGCCATCCCCAGCCGACTCACCTAGGGCCTGGGCCTCTTAAAAATTGGGTTGGCTGCCTAGGCGGGTCTAGGGCAGGTCTAGGCGGGTATGAGCGGGTTGTATTAAGTGAACCAGTTCACTTAAATCCCTACATTCTCAAAACCCCTCACCCTAGTTCTTCCCCCCCCCCCCCCCCACACACACACGAAAAAAAAAAAACCCCTAAAATCTCTAAATCAGAAATTCCCCAAATCACTCATGTTTTTCCCAAATCCTCAAAATCTCAAATCGATCGCCCCTCTCTCATTGGAATCTTGTGATAATAAGCAATACGCAAAACGAGCGCTCTACCATTGAGCTAATTCTCATTTATAATTTTTTGAGTTATTTTTTTACTATTATATATATCATGTTTTTTATGCAATGTTAGATTTTCTTATAAATATATTAACAAATACAAAAAAAAACCGCTTGGTACCTAGCTGCCTAGGCCCCGCTTACAAGGTCTAGGCGCTAGGCCCCCATCGGCTGCCCGACTACCGCCTAGCGACTTTTAGAACACTGTCCACAAGTCGACACAACTCGAAACAATCTGAATGACTAAGAACCAATAGCAGCTCCCTAGATGGTGATCCAACAAGATATTTTTAAAAAAAGGTCCTGTGCAAGTCCTCATCTGCAACAATCTTCAACACCATTTCATAACTTGCCATATCATAGTCTTCCACAGTAAGCCTACCATAATTAGTAAGGTCAAAGAAGCTCCTATTGCGAAGAATGAAATCAACAATAATGACACTAGTGTCAATCTTGCTCCAAGAGGACTCACTAGGATGGCAGAAATAAACACAATAAGATTGTTTCTGAAAGAAACATATTATGAGATTAGATCGCAAACCAAAGAGCTTTACCTCGACAATTAAATGACGTGGTGAATTCATGGGATTCGTGGGCAAGGACAGCGGAGGAAATAAGACTGAAAAGTGTGTAATTCGGTTCACTAGTGAGATTAAAAATTGGTTGTTGCGCTTAACAATTTTGTGGGAGAATGCGATGAGCCATCCATATGATGAAGATGATGCCAACGAGTGATTTCCGAATTGGGGGCGAGGGACTGAATAGGTTTTGTTCTCAGAAATGCTCAAGAACTCAACTTTGCCATCTTTGATATCATGCTTTGAAGAAGGTGAAGTGGAAGGGTGAATAAGAAGCCATGAGAACTCGACTTTTGCCATTTTGGGGATTTGGATTGAACGCAGGTGGAGTAGAATCGTAAGAGATCAGGAATTTCAGTGAGGTGGTTGGCAATATTTTGGAGCAAATCGGAAGGAAGATGAGACAATCCCTTCTTGTTTTGAGTTCAGGTTTAGCCATGGCAATTGTGAATGGAAATTGGGGTGATATGGTTTGGTTTGGGTTCTCAAGAGATGGGATTAGGAGCTTCTCTTTTCATATCTCTTATAGGGTTTAAAGATTTGTTAATTTGACAGTATATATATATTTTTAAAAAGAATTTATTAACAAATAATTTTTTTACTATAAACTTAGCTATTTCCCCCTCAATTTGTTCATCCATTTTTTCTCTACAATTAAAATTTGGCAACAAATTTTACTAATTATTTTAAAATTTTGGTAAAATTTTAAATATCACCAGTTATTGATGTTGTACCGGCTGTTGCAACGGTTTGGACAAGCTAACGTTGTTGATACTAATGTTCTCAACGTTATTGGTATATTTTGGCCATTATATTAACATATCTGATGATGCATCTACCTGATTCGACATCGAGCGTTTTAAAAGATAAAACATCATAGATCTTTGGGTTAGGTCCAAACCCAAAAACACCATAGATCTCTGGGCTAGGGTTCACTATATCCCTTCTTTATTAGGCTAATTGCTTTAATGAGTGTATATGCAAGCATCTCTACAATTGTAAAATAATAAATTAAACATTATTTTAAAGTAGCACAAGTATTTTCCTTCTATTAAGTGAACAAAACGACCTTTCAACCTATGTACAAGTTTCCTTTCAAAAAAAATCTTGTGCTTTCCTCAAATCTTTCATATGTAGATATCTGTTCTTTATGTCTCACACTCTCGGTTAGGCAATTATATACTTTGGTTATAGCTATTATTACTTGCATTAGGTTATTTGTATTTGTAATATAACCTGTAAAGGTCATCTAAATCACATTTAGGATGTATATTTTCATTCGATATGTTAACCAAGTATTTTTTATATATCACCGATATCCGGTATCCAATATGAAAATTTTCCTTGCGCTAAATATTGATCTCCAATATTTAAAACATTAAAATTTGGAAATAAATTCATTTTCTTTAAAAATTTGGCAACCAATTCGTTTTAAATATTAAAGTTTTTTGTTTTTTTGCTTTTGTTTCAAAAATATCATTTTTGGGTATTTTCTTCCTCATAAGTATAAAGGAAGGCGACGAGAGACATCCCCCATTTACTTTTCTATTTTTTTGGACAACCCATTTGCATAGCATATAATAAGTATAGATTTTATTTGGATTCTTTGAAATTTATTTTGTAGATTAATATGTATTTCCCATTTTAGTCCCCCATATCATGAATAATGCAATTCAGTCTCTTCATAAACAAGATTCCACTAATTTAGTCCTAAAAGTCTATTTTTTGTGCTAAAGTCAGAAAACTATAGTTAAAATTTGGGATAGTCCCAATATTACCCTTCAGTTAGATGCATAGCGCGCTTCTGGGGATATCCAAACCCCCCCCCCCCTCTCTCTCTTTCTTCCCTCTTTTGACTTAAACCTAATCCTAAATCTAAAGTTCCCACCCCCCTCCAACCACCCTCCAACAACTACCCTCTTATTTCTCATGTACCCAAAAGAACCACATGTTCCTCCATCAGAACCACCACCACCCTCCTCATCAACTCGCAAACACCTTTCAACCCATCCACTAGGGTTGTTCACGGGTCGGGTTGGGCGGATTTTAGAGAACTTTTGAACCCGAAAGTCAGTCTTTAAAAGCAGGTTCTGATTCAGATCAAGGTTTAAAGGTTTCGGCCGTTTCGGACCAGTTTCTAAAGAAAACGATCCTAAATTGGCCTATAGAAATTGGTTTCAGCCGAAACCTGTATAAATCGAAAGAAAACTAGAAAAAAGTCGGGCAAAAAATGAAAAGAATATGGTACTCCGTCATTTTGGTGCAGATTTGACGAAATCTAAACTAAATCTTAAACAAAAACATAAAAGAAAAAGAAAAAATGGATAAAACGAAGAGATGGGAAGAGAAAGAGGGGGAAATAACATATTTTAGATTCCATGACAGTCATTGCTCCTCCAAAGTCCTCATTTTTTACCGTGCGCCACCTTCGTTCGTTAAAAATTAGGGTTTTGTAGTTAGGTTTTGTGATCATATATAATTTCAATAGGTTCGGGTCGGGTTAGCGGGTTAGTCTAAGAAAAAGATCCACTAAAGATTGCAGGTTTGGTTCTGAACCCAATATGATTTTGGGCGGTATTTAGGATATTATAAACTCTAGCCCAACTGATCGGCCCAATAGGCTTATTAGAGAGTATATTTTATATTTAAGTGCTCTAATTATTTTTTTTGTAAACATGCTAAAATATGGGGATCTCTTAATCAAAATTCAACACACAATGTTTAAATTTAGTTACCTAGATATACATATTTTGTAAATTTTGATTAGACTATACATTATTATTGATATTTACTGCAAATATACATATAAATAATATGCAAATTGTATTATAAACGAAACCGAAACTAGGAACGATACTGAACGAAACAAACGAAACCCGATGATACGTATCATTTTCAAAATCTTCGATTCCGATACCGAGTACAAACCTTGGTTCGGATCGGGTGGGTGAACCTTACTGAACACAAGTATTGGAACATTGTTTGTAGAAACATCAAAATATAACAATATCATATTAAACTTCAATGCACAAGTTTATCCAAAAAAACTCAACGCACACCAATATATATTATCCCAAAATATAAAACCTCCACACACACATGTATATACAAAAACTACCAACACCTCACTTTATGCATGCATGATACATAAATACTAATGGTTATGATTTTTTAAAAAAAGGGCAAGATAAGTTATATATTGTATAGCATATATTTTATATATTCATACCTTATATACTATTAGCAAAAAAGAAGAACCTTATATGCAGAACACATTCATGCAATTTAATTTATTACCTTCTATCAGGAATGGATGGGTTCGGGCTCAGGTCCAGGCTCAGGTGGGTTTATTCAACATATGAAGCCCACAAAAAAGGGGTTCGGGGATGGGTTTTTTTTATTCGGAAAGGGGTGGGTTTTAAAGGTGTTTTGATTCCTATATTTACCGGTTGGGTTCGAGCGGGTTCGGGTCAAACCCGACCCGATGAATAGCCCTACCATCCACTACCATTTATCCCACCTCAATTCCTCCTTCAACTATCTTTTTCTCTATTGTAATAAATTATTTATAATTTTTGAGAACTTTTGAAAATTAATTCTGGTTTTTAAAATTTAAAAAATCAAAATTCTTCATAGTTTACACTATTTGCACTTGCGCTACCAGGACCTAACGCTACGTTATACGCTATCGTTGTTTTGAACATTGGTCAAAGCCTATAATTAGCGCAATTGGTTAGTCTAATTTATTTACATTGGCTTTGTCAAGGAATGCCTTGTCCCTTTTTATTCTTGTTTCTTTTTTACCTATGAGGAAATGGATATATACGATAATTACTATTCTTTGTAGAAAAATTCTACTTTGCCCGACTTAACTTTTTGCTTCTCTTAGAAATGTTCAACTCCTCTTCATAAATTTTATAACTAAAAGAGATTGTGAGTAATGGTCAAACAAATATATATTTCTTCTTAGAAAGATGTAGGTGAACTTTATTTACACAAATTCCAATATAAAGATGTATGTGAACGGAGAAATGGTGGATGGAGGTAGATAAAACAATAGCTTGGTCGTTCGAATGTGGGGTGAATGATAAAGAAACCATTAGGGGTGATAAAGGATAAAAGAGATGTGTATAATCATAATATTTTAGAAGCATTAAACAAACAAAATATTCTACTAGTTTGAATGAAAGATAAAGAGAATGGTTATTTTTAAATGAACCCGACATTGTCAATAGTGTATATGCAAATAATAATTTGTGACGGAGTAGTCCACAATTTCAAAAATTATTAGTGACATGTGTGAAAAAGCCCTTTATTATGCAAAAAGCCCTTTATTATTATATGTCTTTTTAAATAACTCCATATTGAAATGAAACAAAACACCAAAACTATCAAGAATAAAATAGTTTTCTACAACGATATTGGTAAATAAATTTGATAAGGTGTAGGAAAGATCTTGACAATCAATCTCAGAAACACTCAATTCCAACTTAACATTCTATAATATTATGCACCAACCATTGCAAACAACAAATAAACCCAAAGGTAGAACCCTTCTACCTTCCGAACAGGCTAATTTCCACTAGCTAGTAAGTAGTAACCTATAAGTAGTTTTGTGTATACCTACAAAGTATAGATACTTATAGTTAGCTTTTTCGGAAAGCATTTGGCTTTGGAGTTAAGATAACTTAAGCTATTTGGATGTGAGATAACTAAAGGTATCTTAACTTCTTGGGTCCAAAAAGTCAAGATACCTATAGTTATCTTACCTCTATAAAAAAATTCAAACGGACCCAAAGGTAGGATAATTATAGGTATTTTAGATACCTCCGCGTAGCTCGGCTTAGCTTACATAACCTATGTTCCCAAACGGGACCTAAATTGTGAGGCATAAATCATTTCATCAAATTCAATATAAAATGTAATTAAACCATAATTTAACTCAATAGGAAATTGTCATGCCTCTATTAGTAAGCTTAAACAGACTGAAAAGCATTAAAAGACGAATGATAATTATAGAATTATCATAAGGACCTATGAGTACCACCTTGCATCCCATCGAGTAGGTCAAAAACCTCCATTGGAATAATTTGTATCCAATGAAGCAATGACACTTCAATTGGGAAGATGTGTTGATGATGGACATGTATCCAATATGCCACTAGCTATTAGTACAGCTTTTAAGAATATTTTTGGTGTCAAGAGTGCCATACTACATCATGCCCGTAATTCTCATATTGTATCGTCCTAGTTTTGACCAATATATGGAACCATGACATGTTTAGTTATAGAATTTGGAAGTAATGAAATATTGAAGTTTGTCTCTTGCAGAGTTTAAAAGGCGTTCTCCTAGGCGCCTCAGGCAACGTGGATTCCAAATGCCTTGCATGTGGGTTTTCCCGAGATCTCCTTCAATCAAGCAATACCAAGGTGCCAAAAAGACGCCTAGGCGTGGCTTGAAGAGAGAAAGGCGAGAGACGACAAAAGGCATCGCTTCTTTAGTTTTTCTTGTCTTATTATTGTTTGTGTTATCAACATCCTTTTTTTAAACTTATACACTAGGAAGCACGGACTCTTTACGGGGAAGCCTGTACCCGAATCGGACTTGAATCGGACTCGGGTGCAGCTAGGGTGCGGCGCAGTGCGTACCGGGTGCGGCAAAATTCGCACCCCTTATATTTTATTAAAAAAATAGGCCGAGTGTAGGTCAGGTGCGGCACGGGTGCGGGTTGGGTGCGGTAAATAAAAAAACGATAAACTCATTTCCTCCTCTCTATCTCATTTCGTCCCGCTCTTTCTCTCTCTTCTCTCTTACAACCCTAATCCCAAAATCCCCCAATCTCTCAAATCGTCTTCTCTCCGAGACTCCGACGTCGTCGTTGCTTCCCCAGATCTAGGGCGTGGCTCAAATCCCCCAAATCATCTTCTCAAATCCCCAAATCTCTCAACCCTAATTCGTCAACTTCTTCCTCCACCACCATCGTCTTCTCGAGGACATCATTGTTGCTTCTCTCCGCCGTCGTCATCGTCTTTCTTGTTCATCGACCTCTTCCACCACCGTCGAAGCTTCTCTCCGCCGTCGACTTCTTTCTCCGCCACCGTCGTCTTCTCTCCAACGTCGTCTTCTTCCTCCGCCGTCGTCGTCTTCTCTACGCCGCCGGCGCCTTCATCTATTTCTCTTAAAAATACAAAACCCTAGGTATGAATTCCTCTTGCTGTTTTTTTGATGTTCTTGTGTTTGTTAGTTTTTCTTGACTATTCATATGAACATGGTGAGATTTAGTTTGTCTCTGGAAGAGGTATTAGACTGTTAGCATAGAACATGGTGAGATTTATGTTCACTTTGTCAGGATTAGAGAGAGATAAATATTAATATAAATATTAAAATAAATATTTGTCAGGATTAGAGAGAGATAAATATTAGTTTGTCTCTTGAAGAGGTATTAGACTGTTAGCATAGAACATGGTGAAATATAAATAATATGAAAATTAATTATTTAAATATTAGCCGAATCCCATACGCACCCGCATCCCACTGTTTTTAGAAATTGCCGCATTCCCGCACCCCCATCCTCCGCACCCGAATCGGTGCTTCCTAGCTTATACACTATCTAGTAAGAGTATATAGTGAAGGCACATCAAGTTTGAACGTGGGTGATAATATCGAAGTATATATTCTCTAAAACAGTATATAGTGAAGGCACATCATGTTCTAACGTGGGTGAGAATATCAAAGTATACATTATCTAAGAGATCAGGGAGTCTTAAGAGTACCAATAGTTAATTAGCTTACTAGCATAGTCTACACTCCACAACACACCTCTTACACATGTTGCGTACAATTTGCAGTTATGTTTAAACCTAGTTTGCCTTATTACTTTAATATATCAGTTGATCTCTACTTATAATGAGCAGATTTATTCACGTTGCAAATTACATATTTTTTCCATTACTTGGCACGATTCCCACTCAAGCGAGCACCTTTTGGCACCTCTCGCCACAGGCGAGAGCGGATGGCTAGCACCTTAGCTTCGCCTTTCGCATTTACAAACACCAACAAATTGCAGGAATGAAAAAGGACTTTGGGGCTTATTTTACCTTTCTTCTATTTTCTCTTCCTCTCTCCTAACTTGCTATAATTAAACGCATAACAAAAATAATTCTGTGCCAAGTCATAAGAAACCTTCCTAGCATCCAATCAAATATGTAATTCTTTATTGAGTAGCAATAAAGTTCAACAACAAATCTTTTTGAGTACTTCACAACAACAAACCTCAAATCGAGAAACTAGTGAACTTACAAATTTGCTCCCAACCGATTAAATCAAGCAGCCATTCAGCGATCAGCCCATTCGCCACTGCATAACAAACGAAAAATCACTTGTTATCAAACTTCAAGTTTTCTAATAATAAAAAATAAAAATCAAAAATCATATTAATTTCATTACCTTAAGAACTGGCTCTCCTTTGTTAGAAACATCGGACTGCTTCTTTGCCGCTGCCATCTGCGCTTTTGCCGCCTTCCCCACCGCCGATCGCTCAAACTGCTCTTGCCTGCAAAATTATATTAGATTAGATTTTTCCAAACAATTAAAGCATATTAACTAATCGAATAGAAGAGTAGATTTTTCTGAATTAAAATGATTTTAAAAGAGGTACCTTTTTTGAGCAGCTTCCGCGGCTCTGGATCGGGCTTCTTGAGATTCGATCCGATCCGCTTCCTTGCGCTCCGCCTTCGACGGCCCAAAGCACGAACACAGCACCATGAATCTTCCTCTTCCTCTTCCTCTTTTTTTCTTTCTTCTTCTTATTCAACTCTCTTGTCTGAGTTGTCTCTCAAATTTGTAAAATTGTTATTTTATATAGGTTTTCTCTCTCTCTCTCTCTCTCTCTCTTGGTAACATTGAACTGGAAAACGCGTTTTGGTTGGTGGGACCCAGCTGAATAAATAAATCAATAAATAAAAGAATATTCCTCCTCGTCACGGTCGATCCGGGTCAGTAGGGTTGGGCCCACCTTTATCTTTTCCTGCCGCATACCCGACCCGGTGAGGAAATGGAGTTGCAAATTCCGTTTTTTTCCGTACTGACCTACTTTTTTATAAATAATCACCAAACTTACCCACTTTTTTATAAACAATAACTATTGCCGTCTCCTGTTCAAAGAGCCTCTCCTGTTCATCTTGCCGTCTCTTTCTCCCTCAGATCCCGATCATCGCTTCCTCCTTTCCATTTCCTTCCTTTGTTAAAGTTGTTCCTCTCTCCATTCTCCACAAGCCCTTTTCTTTTCTCCCTCCCTGCTGGTGGTCCCCTCCCTCCGCCCCTCCTCTCCCTTGCTACTGGTGGTCCCCGCCCTCTGGTGGTGCCCGCATCGGACGTTCTTCTCCTCCTCCCTTGCTGCTGGAGTGGCTCTGTGAATTCTTCTTGGTGTCGAGTCTTGGAGCCACCCCCTTTGGCTCTTCCCTGGTGGTGATCCCCCTGCAGCGAGATAGTCGTAGATCCAGCTGTTGTTTTCTCGTCAAGCCCAACGTGAGGTTGTTCCTCGCTTCAAGGTATCCCCGCTATAGCACTGTAAGTGGATTGCTACTTTTCTCTGTTAATTTTTAGTTAGTTTCATTGCGCTTTGTGTGGTGTGCCATTATCTTTTGGTCTTTTCCCCACTCATTTCTGTGGGCAGCTCTGTGCCTCTTGCTCCCTTTTGCCGGAGCTATCCTCCCTCTCTTCGAGCTGTCGGCTCTTTTGAGCTTAGCTGTGGATCCTTTGGATCCCAGTCCTTTTGCTCGATCAGCCCCGCACTTAGGCCATTTCTGGCTTTTCTATTTTCGGTGGTGCGTTAGCTTGCCCTGGTGCTTTACTGCTTCTGTGTTCTAGAAGTTTCCCAATAGCGTCTTCTGATCTGTGTAACCATCGGACCTTCCCCCCGTTCATTAGTATCCATTACCGTATCTTAATCTCTCTCTCCCCCTCTTCTATCTTCCCTGTGTTGCTTCCTGTTAGTGGGCCTGTCGAATTTAGCCCATGGAACTCTCATGGGTAGAGGTTGTCAAAAAGAAAAAGAAAATTTCATCTGAGTGTAAAGGCCCTCTCTCTGGGCCGTTTCACTCTACCCGGCCCTCTCAGGCCATTTCCTATAATGGTCAGACGAAGCTTCCCCCCAGCTTCCTATCGTACCGTTCCCGCCCTGTCTCTTCATCTACCGCTTCTAACTCTCCCCTCTTATCCTCTGGTTCTCTCCTTAGATCCATTGTTTGCTTTCGTTGCCTTCAAATTGGCCACTTCAAAGTTGACTGCCCCTTCAAAATGAAGTGCCTTTTTTGCGAGCGTTCTGGGCATGCTAAAAACAAGTGTCATGCGTTGCAAAGGTCTCTAGGGCTTCCCTTAGGGGTTCCGATTTCTGATCAGATTATCAAAGTGGTTGATCTTCACTCTCTGTGCAAACAATTTCTCGCTTCTAAACCTCCCAAAGTGCAGAAGCTATCTTCATCTTCTAATGCTCCCCTACTCCCCACCCCCCCCCATCGGGGCTTCAACCTGCCGCTCCTTCCCTCCATTCCATGGCTGTGGTCGAGCAACCTCCGCGTCCTGGTATGCAGCGCATCCCTCAGGTTTTCATCTCAAAAACTGAGCTTTCTGATCGATTGAGGTACTTCAGTAATTTTGGAGCCATCTCATTCTCTGGAGGTGCGGCCCCCTTCTTCACTGTCAACTCTTTCCTTAGTAACCACTGTAATGTAGTCGATTGGGATTGGGTGCTGTATAACTGTTCTAATGGTGATTTAGTCATCCATTGTCCTTCTTCTAAGATATTGGAAGAGCTTATTGCTGTGTCGCCTTTATCTATCGGCAATATTTCACTGGCTTTTAGGCAATGGGTGAAGATTCCTTCTCCATCTCTAGCTCCCCCCGCTCCTGAAACTAAAGTCTCTCTAGTTGGCCTGCCTCCGTTCTGTGACACTCCCAGTCTGGTCGGAGATATGGCTAAGTGCATTGGTGAGATTGTTCGCATTTCTTCTAAAGCTAGATTAGCCTCAGACTGTTTACAAATTGACGCCATTTTTCGCTGCCTCTCCTCCTCTGCTCGTACAGAAGCATTCTGTCTCACAGATGGTACCTCCTCTTTTGACGTTTCTGTGCTTTATCACGATCAGGCTCCCTCTTCGCAGCGAGAGTTTTATCCACATTCCAAGCCTCTTTCTTTTGGTACTGATCTCTCATCCCAATTTCATCCTGGGTCTTCCTCTACTGACAAGGCTAAGATCACTAAATCTAAAAGTAGTGTGGTGGTTCCCGTCCGCAGCAGCATCCCCTCCCCTTTTAAATCTCCGGTTACCCTTCCTAGCTCCAAAATCTCGCCGTCGAAATCCCCAAACCTTGTTTGGATCAACCCGGATCGTCAGGGTGCTAAAGGTCCTTCTGGTGCTACTTCCTCTATCCATCCTTCTCCTTCTTCGGCTTCTCAGCCTATCTTTTCCAAGAATGCAGTTTCTGCGGATATCCCCTCTCCAGCAATTAAAGACAAGAGTTCTTCATCTCCCTGGCCTGCTTGGGAGGTTAACCGTAATTTTGCCTCTGATTGGGAACAATTCCAGCAGTTGGCTCACTTCCCCACTCCGAAAAAGTCGGATCCTCGTTTCACTCCGTCTAAATCTACTTCTAAAAATGCTGGCAAGGCCTCGGATTGGATTGAGCAGGACTCCCTCTTATCGGAAGAGGAAGCGGAACTTCCCAGTCAGCAGCCGAACAAGGTATTTCTCTCCTCTTATCCTTCGCATGTTCAGGTTTATTATTATCTTTCTTCGGTTTGGTGTTTTAAGCTTATGTTCTACGTTTTTCCCGCTAAGGCTTGTTTCTTTTTTATTAATGTTCGTTGGTTCACTAGAATGGAGGTGTTTTTAGCGGTTTCTCTTAAATGGACATCCTTATCTCTTGCTGTGAAAGCTCGAGAGATAGTGGAGTATCCTTCCTCCTCCCTTCTGTTCTCTTCTGATTCTGCCTCTTTCTTACATTCTGGGCCAGTCAAAGAAGTCATTGGCACTTGTTCTCTTCCCTTGATGGATGCGGTACGGGTATCAGTTCCTTCTCTTCAGAGGGAGTGTTATCCTGCTGCCAATAACTTGAATTCTCCTATCTCCAATAAGAGATTGATTAGGACTAGTGCTCGTCTTTTAGCCAAATTCCCTAATCGCTCATTGTCAGCTAGTTCGCCTACTTCTTCCTCCAAGCACGGCCCTCACCCCCCGCAATCCCCTACCGCGCCTTCTCATGTAGTCCCGCTTAATCACCTAGGCTCGATTTACATTCCCATTTTTGACTCTTTTTCTGACTCGGAATTAGCCTCTAATGCTCACAACCTTGGTTTTTTACTTGATCCCTTAGACTCGCCTCGCATCCGTTCTATTCGGATTCAGGAATCTTCTCGAGTTAATGAGCACCGTCGTTTTAATGATTAGTGCATCTTGGAATATCCGCGGTTTGCATAGCCCTGTTAAGCAGAGGGCTATTTTCGACTTTATTAATTCTTCTCATTGTGACATGATTTCCATTCAAGTGTCTAAATTGGACTCCCTTACCCCGGCTATCTCTCGATCCTTAGGTGGTTCCATTATCACCAAATGGATCTCTCTGGACGCGAGCGGATCTAGAGGAGGGATTATCTTTGGTTTCAAGGAGGCCCTATTTTCCTTAGTTTCAGTTCTTCGCCTAAACTTTTTTTTAATAGTTCACCTCCACTGGAACCTTCATAATTGTCCTCTTACAGTTATCTCTGTTTATGGCCCTTCTACTTCTGACAGGCGTCCATTATTTTGGAATGAATTCCTTTCGTTACAGCAATTCTCTGCTCAACTCTGTGTTTTGTGTGGGGATTTCAACGTTGCTCGGTTTTCTTCTGAAAGATCGTATTCGGGCTCCTCGTTATCTCAATCTACTTCTTTTAATGACTGTATTCGCGATCTTCAATTATCCGACTTGCCGATTTCTGGTAGATCATTTACCTGGTCCAATCTTCGCGAGATCCCTTCTTTGGCCAAGCTTGATCGCTTTTTGGTCTCGCAGCTTTGGATTGCTCGCTATCAACAATCTTTCGTCCAAGCGTTCCCTAATCCTGCTTCGGACCATGTTCCTTTAGTGCTTTATTCCGACTTCAATTTTCACCATCAGCAAAAATTTCGGTTTGAAAAATTCTGGCTTCAAGACCAACTTTTTATCAACCTCGTCTCTGAATGTCTTGCGTCAGTCACCGGTTCATCCGGACTGGGCAACATTTTATTGAAATTGCACGCCATTAAATATGGATGCAAAATTTGGCGTTACGAGAGGCATCGTAACACGAACTTCCTCAAGGCTTTTCTTCTGCAAACCATTGATTCCATTGATAAGATGGAAGAAATGGGCCCCTTATCAGATGCGGTCCGTTCGGAACGTCGTTCCTGCAAGCAACAATATGCAGATATGCTCCACCTTGACCACATTAAATGGGCTCAAAGAGCTCGGATTAAGTGGTTGAAGGAGGGGGATGCGAATACTGCATTCTTCCATAATTTTGCGTCGCATAGGCAACGTAGTAATCATATCTCATCCATTTCTGTCGGTGACAGGGATCTTTCTTCCGATGATTCCATTCATCAGGAATTCCTTGCTTTTTATAAAAACCTAATAGGCATTCAGAAACACCGCTCGATCGAGCTGGATTGGGATCATCTTTATGGTGTCCAAGATCACGACCTTTCCTCCTTAGAGGCTCCTTTCTCCTTGGAGGAGATTAAGTCGGCCGTTTTCGCTTTAAAAAGTGATTCCGCGCCTGGGCCCGATGGCTTTCCCGCCTTCTTCTTCCAAAAATTTTGGGATCTTCTCAAGACAGACCTTCTTAAGATGTTCCAAGATTTACATCAAGGAAATTTCTCTTTTGATCGTATTAATTACGCGCACATTGTGCTTATCCCCAAAGTTGCAGGAGCTCACCTGGTCTCTGAATTTAGACCGATTAGCCTGATCAACACTTCATTCAAAATCATTATGAAGGTCTTGTCTTCCAGACTTAGTGTTATTATCCCTCCCCTTATTGACCCAGCCCAATCTGGGTTTATCAAAGATCGATTCATTCTCGACAGTGTGGCTTCAGCTCAAGAAATTATTTCTCACTGTCATCGTACTAAGTCGGAAGGCATCCTTCTTAAGCTTGACTTCCAAAAAGCTTACGATAATGTTAATTGGAACTTCCTCCTGGACCTTCTCGTTTTTCGAGGTTTTGGCCCCAAATGGGTCGCTTGGATAAAATCTAGTCTGTTCTCAGGCACTTCCTCCCTTTTCATTAATGGGTCTGAAGGCCACAAGTTCAAAATCAGGTGTGGACTCCGCCAAGGAGATCCTCTATCTTCTCTGCTTTTTTCTCTTGTCGCAGATGTCTTTAGCAAGCTTCTGCGTAATGCTTGGAATTTGAATATGGTCGAGGGACTTGGCAGCTCCTCGTTATTCGAGGGAGTGCTCAATCTCCAATATACTGATGACACTATCATTTTCACCAAACCGAATTTCCACTCCCTCCGTAATCTCAAGCTGCTCCTTTATTGCTTTGAGTTGGCTTCCGGGTTATCGATTAATTTTCAAAAGTCCTCAGTTCTGTGGTTGGGGGGTTCTCCCAACCGTCAGACGGAAGTGTCCAACATCTTCAACTGTCCCATCGCTTCCTTCCCGATTTCCTACTTAGGTATCCCCCTTCGTTGGGGCAAACCGCATAGAGCGGACTGGCTTCCATTGATCGATAAAGTGGAAGCCAGGCTCAATGTTTGGTCTAGTAAGCTTTTATCCAGAGGTGGTAGACTTACTCTCATTAACTCGGTTATTTCCGCCATGCCCCTTTACCTTATGTCTTTCTACTTCTTACCTGCTTGGGTTATCAAAAGAATCGACCAGATTAGAAGTAATTTCTTCTGGAATGGCTCCTCCTCCTTCAAACCTGGCTCCCACCTATGTCAGTGGAGACTGGTCTGCACTTCTAAGGAGGAAGGGGGTCTTGGTGTCATCGATCTTCGTCATCACAACTTAGCTCTTTTAGGTAAATGGTTATGGAAGTTGCATAATTCTGACCATTTGCCTTGGGTCCAATACATCAGAGGCCTTCGCTCCGCTTCTCCCAACTGGTGGGAATTTCCCGAGGCGGTCCATCGCTGCGCCTCCTCCTTTTGGAAAGGCATTTGGAAAGCCTCGGCTGCCTTCCAGTGCGGTATTTTTTGCATCTGCAAAGATGGCTCCAGGGCCAAGTTGTGGACTGATCTATGGATTGGCAACACCACGCTTGCTTCAGCTTTCCCTTCCCTTTTCTGTCTTACAGTCCTTCCTAATGCTTCGATAGCAGACTCCTTCATCTTGATTGAAAATAATCGTTATTGGTTGATTCCTTTCACTTGCGATCTCTCTCAGGCGCTGTCGGACGTATTCGATAGGCTTATTCTTTATCTTAACAGCTATGAATGGCGTCTGTCCGAGGGCATTGGTTGGCGATGGTCATCTACTAGGGTATTTTCGGTGAAGTCTTTTTATAAGTTCCTTAACTCAAGAGGTGTGAAATCCCCTTCCGCTAATTTCTTCTGGGACTCACCGGTTCCTTTAAAGGTTAAGATCACTTCATGGCTAGCTTTTAATAATAAGCTTCTGACTGTTGATGTTTTGAACAAACGCAACCTGGCCTGGGGTCAGCTTTGTGTCTTGTGTGATCAGCATGAGGAAAATGCTAACCACCTTTTCATTCAGTGCCCCTCTGTTATTTCCTTATGGAAGATTTGCTCGCTAGCTTGGGGGTCTACATCGATTCCCCCTCTCCTGGACAGCGTTTGGTCTGCTAAGCTCTCGAGCCCTTCTTTCAGTTTACCTTGGAATCTATCTGTCCATGTTATTATATGGATCATTTGGAAAGAAAGAAACAATAGGCTGTTCCGCAATCATAGATCATCTGTAGCGGTTTTAATTGATGAGTTCTTATTTCTTTTCGATCTATGGTCTTCGGTGTTAGATAACAAGGGCTTAACCTCTCGTTTCTCTCACTTATTAGAAAATGCTCACCGATGCCTGCGCACTCTTAATGCTATTTAATTCCTGGTTTTGCTCTTGTTTCTGTTAATCACTCATCTTCTCTTCTCCATTGTTTCATCTTGCAGGATCCAGCATCTCCGCCAGTTGCGGCTACCAGTGCTATTCCCCAGTGAGCTTTGCTCTCTATTTATCGGGGTTTTTGTTAATTTTGATGGGCTATTTCTGGCAGTGGTAGCCCCCTCCTTAACTTTTGCTAGTTGATGTTTTTTTGTTGTTTCTGGGTCGCGGCTGTTATGTGGCGTTGCTGTAGTTACTGACCTTCTTCGCTTCTCTTTAATCCTATGTTATGTTTATATTTGCATTTGCTTTATGTTATGATGACGCTGGGTGATGTCGGTTGTTTAGTAGCCTTTGGTTTTCTTATGTTGGTTACTATGGTGCTAGTTTATTTCTGATTGTTTATTTGGCATGCTCTAATGCTGCCTGGTTTTTTTCTTGATTGACTGGGCTTAGTCCTCCGGTTTGGTATGGGGTGATCCAAGATTAGTTGAGATATCACTTACTGAGTTGCCTCTCTAATCCTGGATCTCTTCTTCTCCCTTCCCTGGTGTATCTGTTATTGAGTTTCATCCCATTGCCGTGGAGCTAGTTGTGATCTCAGCTGATGCTTCTGCTGCCCGGCCTGTTGATGGTTTGCTGGAGTGTCCTCTTTTGTGTTTCAGTGGTGGGCTTCTGCTTGGATGGTGTGGGAGGCTTTTACCTCTTTCATCGGTTGGGAGTCATCGGCTGATGAGTCTCTGCCCAGTCGAAGCCAGTTCGTCATCGACCTTTTCTCCGATCTTCTGCTGCTTGTTTTAGTTTAGAATTGTATCTCTTTACTGTAATTTTGAGGCGTTGTTGTTTGATCTTTCATTTTACGACTTGTAAAATCGCTGTATGACTGTTTATATTTATAATATTTTGATGGCTGGGGTCGCTAGATCCTATCCGATTCATCAAAAAAAGAAAATATTCACCATTATGGCTGATTTCTAGACACGTCAGTATAAAATGCTATTGTCAATAACATCATATATTATTTTAATATTGTTATGGTCAATAGTGGTACTTGTAAAAAAAATTTAAAAACTGCTATTGGAAGTAACAACATAGGTTCATTGCACTTACAGTTAGGAGCTCTCTGACTAAGAAAAAATGGTCAGTGTGGAAGTATCATATAATTGATGCCGTTAGTCCCAAAAATGGTAACCTTAAGCGAAAATTGGGCGACACAATGTATGCAAGAAAACAGTATCAAATAAAACTTTTGTTTTTATTCCATTAACCAAAACAAATTCGGTTACATGGAGAATGATACTCAAATCTCCAATTTATTCTTAAACAAAGTTTTACTTAATACATAAATGAATGAATTCAAAATTCTTGCACACTCTGGATCACATTCCTGAGTTACCCGCATCCTCCTCAGTCAATGCGAACACTCGCCCCTGCCTCTGAACTTTGCCTCCGCCTGCACCATCCTTCTTCAACCGCTGACAGTTTTATCTGAGATGCCCTTCACGACCATACTGATAACAAACATGCACCTTCCGAGGCTTGGTGCATGCTGCCTAATAATGACCTGTCTCTCCATAGTTGAAACAAGTCACGCCTTGAATCGCGGGTGTCTTCTACGCTAGCCTACTGAACTTGCCCTGCTTCACTGGGAACTCCTTCCCACTCTGACTAACTGCTGGCTTCTTGTCCCTGTTCCAGGTATCTTGCTTCTTTGGAACTGATCCATGTCTTCCTCTGTCAAAGCTGCTCTCCTGACCAGCTTATCCAACCTCCTTATGCCCAACGGAATTATTCGCCACCTCAAATTCGGCCTCAAGCCCTACTCGAATTTCTTGGCCTTCTTCACTTCATCCACAATCAGCTCCGGTGCAAACCTTGACAACTGAGCTAACTTAGTCTCATATTCGCGCACTGTCATGCTGCCTTGCTATAGATTCAAGAATTCTGTTGCCTTCCTCTCCTGAATATCCAAAGGAAAGAAACGATCCCTGAATTCATCCAGAAAAGCTTCCCAAGTTACTTGCTGATCTCCAAGAGTCCTCTTCACTGACTGCCACCAAACACCGGCATCCTTCTCTAACTGCATCGTAGCCAATTTCACCTTATTGATTGCTGGGGTTTCCAGAACTTCAAAGATCATCTCCATCTGTCTAGTCCAATCATCAGCCTCATCTGGATCAGACTGCCCTTCAAACACAGGCGGCTTCATCCGTTTGAAGGACTCAACCTGCTTGATCCGATCAGCGTTAAGAAACACTAGTCTAGCCCCCTAATTCTGATTCTGATTCTGTGCCATATTAGTCGCCATGAATGTGTTCAAGGTCTGATACACCCTAGCAATCTCAGTCTCAAGATCAAGTCCAGCCCCATAGGAACCTTCAGCCCCATCACCCATTACCACCATTCCTGGTCCTGGGTCCTGCCATTCTACTGAATACTGCAAAATGAGGGTAAAGTTAGAGCATCACAACACAATTCATGTCCACATCAATACCTCATGGCAAAACCTAATCCACACCCCAAACCAAAACATCATGTTCTACTCTATGTGATACTCACACTCTAATGTCCATGCCTAGTTACTCACGCTCTAATGTCCACACCTAGTTACTCACGCTCTAATGTCAACACCTAGGTTTATTTTTATACTATGCTTATTATTACTATTAAAGCATGCTCTAATACCAATCTCTATAGCGCACCAATTTCTATTATAATATCTCAGAAATATGTGGCACAATTCACAGCATTAACCTTAATTGTAATAGTAAACATAGCCAAAACAAAGATAATTTTTATTTTAACTTTTATTACATCACATGTTTACAAAACACAGCGGAATACAAAATACCTTGAATTACAAACTTTTTCTTTACAACACATTCTTTTACAATTTTACATAAGCCATAACATCATTCTATCTCAAGCATCCAAATCCAAAGCTATAGGCACTTACCTGTAAAATATGAGGCTAGAGATAATCCTAACTCCCAAAACTACAGGAGTCAGCCATAACGGTGTGAGTGACATAAAAAAAAACAACATAAATAAAACATAAAGCATAGAGTCATAACAACATGTATTAACAGCAAGAATAAATGAAATAAGAAATAACAATAAATAAAACATGAAAATATCAAGTAAAACTAGACTAAGTGTCATGTGTAAGAAAAACAGAAAACAAACATGCATAAAACCAAGTCAAGAAAACATCAATGCTATATGCTGACTCCCTAATGCAAACTTGTTGGATTCTATGCATCCCACAATACATAGGTCCGGTGCATGCCCTTATCGTTCTCCACTTTATAGGGTTAAAATCCCTCGTTATGCAACTAATCCTACTACGGTGATAGAAACAAGATTCAGAATACTCCGTGAATAGGCATCACAGCCCTCGACGCACAAGCATCATGTAAGAATAGCTCAACAACCGGAGAATCACCTCCCAACCATGTACCCCACGAATAGGCTTGTGAGGCCCTCGACGTGCAGATACACCGGGTACATCCCGTAAATAGGCCCGCCGACCCTCGACACGTGAATGCGCCCTGCATGCTCCGTGAATAGGCCTGCACACCCTCGACACGCGAACATACAAATGTCCTCTCGAGACAGAACAACAACCAGTCCTGGAATGCATCCGTTGGACTAACAAACCAAGAGCATATACTTACGTTTCCCAAGTTCCATCATATCTCCACTAGTGCCTATCCTTAAGTTGATTATTATTAAAACACAAAAATCCTCATCTCTAGAGTTAGTGCATCCTGCCAGACTTAAATTTCACAACAACAACCCCAAGACCCAACTGGTCTAAATCAACAAAATCTCATCTGCCGGTTCACAGGATTCCCACTCAACTCCTAGAGATTTACAAAACGAATATCAACACGAAACTTCCAATAAAGCTCATAAATCCATCATCAAAATATTTATATCAGAAACCCAATTTTTCTTTAATATACTCGTAAAATCCCAGAATTGAAATAGAATATTAAATTCATAACAGAAGACCATATTTTGTAACTACAAAGCATTAATTACTCCAAAGGAAACATCTATATATGAAGTTATAGAAATCCAAGTTTGAACAAAATATAATCCTTGTAAAATACTGTAATCCGTAGTAAAATATCAATTAAAAAAGTAGATTAATAATCCATAATCAAAGAAATAATCATTTAAAGAAACATTAGAAACTCAAGGAAAACATCAGTCGGAGCAGTGCCAGTCGACTGCATAAGGTAGTCGGTCGACTGTCCCGCGTAAAATCCAAAACTCAAGGAAAACATCAATCGGAGCAGTGGCAGTCGACTGCATAAGGTAGTCGGTTGACTGTCCCGCGTAAAATCCAAAACTCAAGAAAAACATCAATCGGAGCAGTGACAGTCGACTGCATAAGGTAGTCGGTCGACTGTCCCACATAAAATTCAAAACTCAAGGTAAACATCAATCAGAGAAGTTACAGTCGACTGCATAAGCTAGCCAGTCGAATGTCCCGCAGAAGATCCGAAACTCAAGAAAAAATGTAACCCCTGTTTCTGATTATACAGATTCCCAGTTCTTTTCTTTCTTCTCTATGTATTCTTGTATTTCAATTCCCGTATAAATTTTTTCCAATGCATTTAAATTCTTTTGAATCTCCTATTGAAACCCAAATTTATATTCCAAACTAAAAATCTTGTCTCTCCTCCTTTTGGTTTGAAGCCCAACAATTATTATTGAATTTATTATATCTAATTGAGGCCCAAACCCTAGCCCATCTCCTATTGGACTCTAACCCTAAACTCAAACCCACAAACCCATACACACACCCGTATACAAATTTCTCCATATTTCCCCACTCTGCACAATCCCCGTATCTCCCAATTCCCCACTATCTCCAACTACCCTTTAATCAATAATTATATTATTAATTTTATAACCCTATACCCCCGCTACTCTCTCTCTCCGTAATCACTCTCCCCTCCTCTGTCTCCAAACTGAAAGCAAAGAACCCAACAGAACCCCCCATTCTCCTTTGCCTTCCTCCTCACGAACCCTCTTTTTCCCTCCGCCATGCGTGCCTCCATTACCGCTCGTCATCCGCTCCACCTCCCGTTCATCTTCTCAGTTGCACCGATCGCCTGCTCGTCTCCTTAATCGTCTTCCTCCTGAGCGCCCTCGCTTCCTTGTCGCCATTGTCTTCAAGCCCTTGCACCCCCGCTCGCATCCACCACCATTGCCATTGCTTTCTCCACAGTCGAGAACCCAACGACGCTCAAAGCTCCAGAACCCATCTTCATCCTCCTCCTCGTCGACGCCTCGGCTTCCCCCGCTCGTCATCGCCATCGCTGCCAGAGCTTGAACTCACCGTCTTCTCCACCCTCGCTGAGACCCCCCATTGCATCGCCATCGCAATCCAAGCCCCGCACAGCTGCCATCGCCTTCCTCTGTTTTTGAAGTGAAACAGAGCTTCGCTTTCGTCGCTGTTTCTCGTGGTTGCGTCGCTTCCTGACCAGCCGCCACCATCCTCGCCTCGCCGTAGTATTGCCATCGCTCGTCGCCATCTCTCTCGCTACCAGCATCCACAGCCGTCGCCGATCTCTCTCGCGCACTCTCTCTCTTTCTCTCTGTCGCTGCGGAGAAGGAGAAGAGTGATTGGGTGGGTTTGCTGTTTCCTGTTTTGTGGGTTGGGGATCCGTTCAAGCTATTTGGTGTTTGGCCGAAGGGTGATTGGTTGAATTGGTGTTCTGTGTTTGGTGTTGCCGATCCAAAGTTGTCGTTTGGTGTTCTGTCCGATACGGTGTGGGATCTTGTTGAGTTGCTGATTGCTGATTTCTGTTGCTGTTGCTATTTTGCACGTAAAGTGCACGTGCCGGCTCCCCGGGATTCTGATCCTGTTATTCTGTTTAATCTAATCTAATCGTCTACAAAAGGCAAGTCCACTTGAACAGTCTCAGAAAATGTATTCGGTAAGGTCTTATCGTGATATCGTATTGACATGGAAGGAGAAGTATTGATTGTGAATGATTGATTGTAAATTGTAAATTGATTGATTGTAAATGGTGAATGATTGTTATTGACACCGAGTACACGCTCTGTAGATCCCACCACTATATCTCAAATGTACACTGTTTTGCGTGCATCGAACCTGTGGTATGGGACGCAGTAGTACGTGCACTAGATAGGAGAAACAACATGATAATAGACCTAGTTGGCACATATATACTTGATTATGATCATTGTTTATTAACACCGTTATTGTTTTTGTAATTTGATCTTGATTCATATTCCTTCATGTACCTTATTTCTTACTCTTTGTTTTTCACTACTTGCTGTCCGTACTTGCTCTAAGGACAAATTATTCCATCTTTTTAGATGAACAAGTACAGGTGCACAAGGAGAATTTCCAGAAGGCATTGATGAGCAGTTCTTCTATGTTTGGAGCATGAGCCTCTCGAGCTATTTGGTAAGTTCTTATATTCCAGATTTGGTTATTGAATTCCATTCTCGTTTATGTGATTATGTTTTCTGCGTGGTTGTGATTCATTTTTTATATATATTGTTGAGTTAAGACTGGTACAGCTTATGGATGATATGAGTTGGCGTACTTATATCATCGCTGGGCCTCAGTTACGTGCCTATGTTCCCGTATTCTGAGAAGCAGGGCGTGACAAAAATACTTCGGCCAGGGCATCGACAGTCGACTGTTGACATTGGTCGGTCGACTATCGAACCTACAGACTGCAGTTTAAGGTTCTGTGCATGTTTAACCGATACATCGTTTTATCTCATAAAATACAAACTTGTAAATACTAAATTCCTGAGATGTTTGAATATGTCTAGTATGACATGTAGGAGCCATCAAGACACTTCAAAACACACCAAGATCTCAAAATATAAATTTTTCACAAAAATCTCTCAAAACAGTAATGTGTATACATATATGTTCAAATAGAGTTTAAGCATCCAATTTAGAATAAAAAATTCACCAAATAAAAGTAATAGCTTATTTAAACCATCTCAGGACAAAAACAATCGAAAATCCAACAAAACTTCATCAAAATTCACAAAACTCTCAAAACAGTGGATTAAGAATGTGAAGGTGTGTGTATGTGTGTTTGTGTAATTGTGCATCAGTTAATCATTGTGAATCCATTGTATATATGTATTATATTGTTCCAAACAACCTCAGTGTCAAACAACCCAGATCCAAATCAAGATTTTCACAAAAATGCATCAAAGCAACCTTCGGCCTGCACACTACAGACCCGAAAGGCAAAACCCCTCTTTGAGCTTCAAAACTTGATCTTTTAGATCTAATAAATCCTCCTATAACTTGTTATACACATACCCAATTACTTACATCAATTACTCATGAACATATGAACTCACAACATACAAATAATCAAGTTTTAACCATCGAAACATCCATAACAAAACCACATATGCCTACACACAGTAGGGTTCATCTTTAATCAAATTTTGTTTACTTTTATGCAATAATCAACATACAATCTTCTTATAACAATCAAAACATCAAGTATATGAAGAAAAATGACCTACTCATGATTTCTATTAGATTCTTAACAAATCTCAAGCTATCTATATGTAATTTTTATTTCATCTACTCATCAAAAATGCATTATATGTTCATCCAAACCCTAATATGTTTTCTAATAGACAAATCATCACATACAACATGCATATAACAAAAGGAAACAAAAACATGTCACTCACCTCCTTGAAGAATCAACCGAAGAAAAATAAAGAATAAGAAAAATCATCCTTCGCAAGAAAACCAAGAATCCTCGCTTGAAAACTTCAAGAAAATAATAATAAGAAATCCTTTGTGTAGCACCGCAAGAGACGGATGCACCCCCACTCATAAATAGGCTGGAAATATAGGTTTTAGGATTTTGTAAATAGATTTACAAAATACCTCTTTTAAATATACATTTACATATATAAATCGTTATACTTGGAAACTGAGTAAAACCAATTTAATTGAGTTTTAAAAACAAAAAAATCATCTTAATACCAGCCGGCACTGTTTGAAAAATCCAGAAAAATGAATTTGCCCTTTTGCCCCTCTAAGTGGCAATTTTGCAAAAAGACCCTTTTCATCAAAACTTGTAAAATAAACCAAATTTATTTTTTTTAAAAGTAAACTCTTTACCTATGAGTTGAATATGCATCATACCCAGCCCAAAAATCTTAAAATATGAAGTTTTCACTCCAAGTGGTAATTTTGCACAAAACTCCTTCTTTTTGTAATATTTGCAAATAGGTCAAATAATTATCAGAAAAATCCAGAAAATTCACAAATAATATCTAATAATAAATAATGATTTTTTCCAAAATAATTTTTGACTTTGGAACTTCCCAAGAAAATATTTGCACGTGCAAAAAGTTAAATTTTCATAAAAATATTTATTAAATATCCAAAAATTATTTTAATTCATTTATTAATCTTAAAAATATTATTTAAAAATCTGGGGTATTACAAACTTTCTCATCCCATCTTCAAAAGCAAATTGAAATTCTAGTTAACCCACAACACCTACATTGGCTAAATTCGGAGTTATTTTGTAAGGTATTGACTAATTCTTTGCCTTAGTAGTTTTATTTGTGTTGATTTTTCAATTTTTCTATACTAAATTATTTAGAAAGTGCCCAAAAAAATCTTTGCCTTAATAATTTGTAGATGTAGAATTGGAAAGATTTTTTTAATATATTCAAGTGCCCAAAAAATTCCTTGCCATAGTAATTTGTAGAACTAGAATTGGGAAGACCTTTAATACTTTCAAGTGCACAAAAAAGTCTACATTTAGGATTAATATATTCAACTGCCCAAAAAACTTTAAAATTTTGTAGATGTAGAATTCTTTGCCTAAACAATTTAGTTTTATTTGTGTTGATTTTTCACGTTCGATATATATGAAATTATTTAGAAAGTTTTTAGTGCGATTAGACTAGAAAACCGTGCAAATGGCCTCCATAAAATACGAAACTTTGCGAGTAAGTTTGTCTCGCGTAGCACAAGCCACCCCAACTTGTAGAAGTGAGTTTCGACTGAAGGTTCCAGTGATATGGCCGTGTATCGCTTTTGGATATAAAAAACCAAAATAAAGCGGTACACGGCCGTATCTCGCAAACCTTGACTCGAAATTCTCTTCTACAAGTTGGGTGGTTTGTGCTACGTGAATTTGACCAAGTTGCAAAGTTTTATTAATTTTGGATGCCGTTTGTACGGTTTTCTCACGTTCATCGCACAAGAAGTAAATGGCTCAGAACTTTTTTATTGCGCTTAGACTAGAAAACCATGCAAACGACCTCCAAAAAATATGAAACTTTGCAAGTAGGTTGGTCTCATGTAGCAAAAGCCACCCAAACTTGTAGAAGTGATTTTCGACTCATGGTTGGAGAGATACGGCCGTGTATTGCTTTTGGTTATTAAAAACTCAAATAAAGCGGTACACAGCCGTATCTCTCCAACTGTGAGTCAAAACTGACTTCTACAAGTTGGGGTGCCTTGTGCTACGTGAAATCGACTAAGTAAAAAAGTTTTATAAATTTTGGATGCCGTTTGTGCGGTTTTCTCATATTCCTCACTTGAGAAGTAAATAACTTAGAACTTTTTTAGTGCTGTTAGACTAGAAAATCCTTCAAACAACCTTCAAAAAATACGAAACTTTGTGTGTAGGTTGGTCTCACCTAGCATAAGTCATCTCAACTTGTAGAAGTAAGTTTCGACTAACGGTTCGAGAGATACGGCCGTGTATTGCTTTTTGGTTTAAAAAAACAAAATAAAGCAGTACACGGCCGTATCTCACAAACAGTGACTCGAAACTCACTTCTACAAGTTGGGGTGGCGTGTGCTATGTGAATTCGACCAAGTTACAAAGTTTTATAAATTTTGGATGTCGTTTGTGCGGTTTTCTCACGTTCATCGCACAAGAAGTAAATTACTTAGAACTTTTCTAGTGCAGTTAGACTAGAAAACCGTTCAAACGGCCTCCAAAAAATATGAAGCTTTGCGAGTAGGTTGGTCTCACATAGCACAACTACCCCAAATTTTAGAAGTGAGTTTCGACTCACGGTTCAAGAGATACGGCCGTGTACCGCTTTATTTGGTTAAAAAAACCAAATAAAGCGGTACACGGCCGTATCTCGCAAACCGTGAGTCGAAATTCGCTTCTACAAATTGGGGTGGCATGTGCTACGTGAATTCGACTAAGTTGTAATGTTTTATAAATTTTGGATGCCGTTTGTGCAGTTTTCTCACGTTCATCGAACAAGATGTAAATTACTTAAAACTTTTTTAGTGCGGTTAGACTAGAAAACCCTTCAAACGACCTTCAAAAATTACGAAACTTTGCTAGTAGTTTGGTCTCACGTAGCAAAAGCCACCCCAACTTGTAGAAGTGAGTTTCGACTCACAGTTCGAGAGATACGGCTGTGTATTGCTTTTGGTTTAAAAAAAACCAAATAAAGCGGTACACGGCCGTATCTCACAAACCGTGAGTCGAAATTCACTTCAACAAGTTGGGGTAGTGTGTACTACGTGAATTTGACCAAGTTGCAAAGTTTTATAATTTGGATGTCGTTTGTGCGGTTTTCTCATGTTCATCGCACAAGAAGTAAATTACTTAGAACTTTTTTAGTGCGGTCAAACTAGAAAATCCTTCAAACGACCTCCAAAAAATACGAAACTTTGCGAGTAGGTTGGTCTCACGTAGCACAAGCCATCCCAACTTGTAGAAGTAATTTTTGACTCACAGTTCGAGAGATACGGCCGTGTATCGCTTTTGGTTTAAAAAAACCAAACAAAGCGATACACGGCCGTATCTCGCAAACCGTGAGTCGAAATTTGCTTCTACAAGTTGGAGTGGTGTGTGCTACGTGAACTCAACCAAGTAGTAAAGTTTTATAAATTTTGAATGTTGTTTTTGCGGTTTTCTCACATTCATCGCACAAGAAGTAAATTACTTAGAACTTTTTTAGTGCAGTTAAACTAGAAAACCCTTCAAACAACCTCCAGAAATTACAAAACTTTGCAAGTAGGTTGGTCTCTCGTAGCACAAGCCACCCCAACTTGTAGAAGTGAGTTTTGACTCACGGTTCGAGAGATACGTCCGTGTATCATTTTTTGTTTTAAAAAAACCAAATAAAACAGTACACAGCCGTATCTCGCAAACCGTGAATTAAAATTCGCTTCTAAATGTTAGGGTGACATGTGCTATGTGAATTCAACCAAGTTGGAAAGTTTTATAAATTTTGGATGCCGTTTGTGCGGTTTTTTCACATTCATCGCACAAGAAGTAAATGACTTAGAACTTTTTTAGTGCGGTTAGACTAGAAAACCTTCAAACGACCTCCAAAATTATGAAACTTTGCGAGTAGTTTGGTCTCACTTAGAACAAGTCACCCCAACTTGTAGAAGTGAGTTTCGACTCACGATTCGAGAGATACGGCCGTGTATCGCTTTTGGTTTTTTAAAAAAAATAAATAAAGCGGTACACGGCCGTATCTCTCCAACCGTGAGTCGAAGCTCACTTCTACAAGTTGAGGTGGCTTGTGCTATGTGAATTCGAACAAGTTGGAAAGTTTTATAAACTTTGGAGATCGTTTGTGCAGTTTTCTCACATTCATCACACAAGACGTAAATAACTTAAAACTTTTTTTGTGCGGTTAGACTAGAAAACCCTTCAAACAACCTCCAAAAATTACGAAACATTGCGAGTAGGTTATTCTCACGTAGCACAAACCATCCCAACTTGTAGAAGTGAGTTTTGACTCACGGTTTGAGAGATTCGGCCGTGTATCGCTTTTGGTCTAAAAAAAACAAATTAAGCGGTACACGGCCGTATCTCTCCAACCGTGAGTCAAAACTCACTTCTACAAGTTAGGGTGGCTTGTGCTATATGAATTCAACCAAGTTACAAAGTTTTATAAATTTTGGATGTCGTTTGCGTGGTTTTCTCACGTTCCTCACATAAGAAGTAAATGACTTAGAACTTTTTTAGTTCGGTTACACTAGAACCCCCTTTAAACGACCTCCAAAAAATACGAAACTTTGCGAGTAGGTTGGTTTCACCTAGCACAAGCCATCCCAACTTGTAGAAGTGAATTTTGACTCACGGTTCAAGTGATACGGCTGTGTATCGCTTTTAGTTTAAATAAAACCAAATAAAGCGGTACACAACCGTATCTCTCAAACCGTGACTCGAAATTCGCTTCTACAGGTTAGGGTGGTTTGTGTAACGTGAATTGGACTAATTTGCATAGTATTGCTATTTTTCATTGTCATTTATGCATTTGTTTCCACATTTCGCTTTGTTTATTGATGATAGATAAATGAATGTAACCCGTATCAACTAAGCGTAAATTTTTGGTTCACAGATAAATGGCTAGAACGAGGTGACCGAGAAGCCCTTCTGGTAGTGCTAGTGTCGTACCAATTACAGAGGTAAGATTGATTGTTATTATTTATTTTAAATACGAATATGTAACATTGTCTCAATAATAACAATACTTATCTTTGTTCATGTATGTTGGTGGCCTTCAATCTACATCTGCCGAGGCCGGTCCATCATCTTCGGTTTTCGTTACACCTCCTAGACCGTTGGACTCAAGCTTACTTTCTTTGCAATCCATACACCGATCTGAAGCCGTGTGGAATGGGTCCGCAAAGAAGTGCAACTTCCGAAAGCACACGGTTCTTCCCACGGACCCCCGTATCACTCCGTATTTAGTTGAAGCTGGTTTCTACGGAGCTCGATTTATGGGGAATGTGGAGCTTGACTAACCTATACTTACAGCTCTTGTCGAACAATGTAGGCCGAAGACCCACACATTCCACCTACCGGTGGGTGAGATGACCATCACTCTCCAAGATGTAGTACTCATTACTGAGATTCCAATAAATGGGGTCGCTGTGGCGAGGAGCATGGACTTTGACCGAGTAGCGGTTGTTCGTGATTTGCTCGGTATTGATGTTGAGGAGTCGTTGGGAAAAAAAAGACGTTGAAAATGAAATCCTCAAAGATACTCCCGAAGATTATGATCCAGATCTATTTGATCAAGTCATAGAAGATGTGAAATATAAAGCGAAAGCTGAATTTTGGAATGAAATCTTCGACGGTAAATCACTTCTACTTAGTTGGTTGAAAATCCAATTCGAGGGTTATTTGATGAAGAATTCGGACGAGGAAGCTCTACATTACTATGCTCGTGCCTATATCTTCAGTATGATCAGGGGAGTGCTCTTCCCTAACTCATTCGGTGCGAGCGTGCCATTCATGTATTTACCATTATTGGAAAATTTTCGTATGGCCGGCCGTTACAGTTGGGGGAGTGCGGCCTTGGCGTTACTGTATAAGAATTTGTGCGCATGTTCATTAGGTGTCGTACAAATGGGTGGCCCCATAGTTCTATTACAAATATGGAGTTGGGAACGCACCACATCGGACAACCCCGTATTATTAAACAAACACCAGATTGGGTGGCCAAACCACCGGTTCCAGAGTTGTTACCTCCTTTAGGGGTATATTGGGCAGGGTGGCACACGTGGATCGATAACCCATGCCAATCTCTTACGTATTACAGAGATGAGTTAGATAACCTGCGGGATGAGTTCGTCAGTTGGATACCGTACTCGACCGCCATGATGGAAAGAGTTCCACCAGTATGTTTGGCTGGTGCGCTTTGGTTGACGGTGCCTCACTTGTGAACTTTTCTGTTGTTGAGTTCCAGTATCCGGATAGAGTGATACGGCAATTCGGATATCATCAGAAGATTTCCGAAGCCCGATGTTATGACAAAAAATTGCACGAGGTGAAAGGAACGGGTCGAGTGCCCAACTTCGATTGGGCAGATTTTCATCAGGTCCATGTGGCCAACTGGAACACCTTGCGCTTTAAGATGACACCGAATATGATGTTCTTCGTTGTACCGTACGATGGCTCGTTCCAATTTGTTTACATGACGTGGTACATGCGTATTACAAGATTGTATGTCTCTCCGCAAGATGGTGTCCAGATTCTGATTCCCCCAACCGAGGAAGAACCACCACCGGCATATTCCTCTTCCCAACCAATGTATCAACCAAAGGCGTCAACGTATCGGAACTTGGTTAGTCAAACTTCACGCAATTTTATACATTTAGTATGCATGTATTGTTATTTGAGGACAAGATGATAATATAGATAATGTTCTTTAAATTGAAATTTTCAACCTAATGTAGATTGAAAATACATGGAAAACCGTTTGGATAGCTACTCGCACCTTGAAGAGTAAGGTACCCGAGAGCGTAAAGGAAATAATGCGGGAGATGCTAAAACCGTGCCGCCATAGTCTTGAAGAGGTGGGTGAAGGTCCCAAACTTGATGCATATTTAAAAGCCAACGTGGCAAGTTCTCGACGAAAGAGCGTGACAAGGCCGGGAATTCACATCCCCGAACCACAACAACTCCAACAACAGCAACCACCGGAAGTAGATATGGAGGAGCAGTGGTCGGATGAACCTCAATCCCCCGAGGCGCAAGGTAGACGGAGAAATCCCTAACGGAAGAGGACCTCGCTTGATCAATTCGCACCAAGTGGTCGCAAACCACGTGCTCGTAAAAGGTTGTATCTAACAATAGGTTCGTTATTAGTAGTTTAGTATTTGGTTGATGATTTTATTCCTCAAATAACTAATGCAAAGTTTGTTTCTATGTTGATAAATGTTGTAGATAAAAACGGGCAACCAAAGGCGTCAACCATTAAAATAAATGTATTGAGCGTGACAAGGCAACTTTAGCTTCATTGTTGAGATGCAAATTTTGTAATGAATATGTTGTAATTGCTACTTGAGATAATTCCACAAATGTAGTTGAATGAATTGTTTTGATATTTACAAAGTTTCGCATTGTCAAATTGATGTGAAAATTGTTGACATTTAGGCTTTAAAATTGCTGTGATATTATTCGTCGTGTTATATATATTGTTGTGAATATTTTTGTTGTGATCTTAGTTTTTATTTATGTGAATGAATTGGTGTGATATGTAATTAGGGGACATTGCTGGGAATGAACTCGTTTTGTGAAGTTGAATTTTCATCCACAAACAGCAAATAGAAGTGGAAAAATAACCCTACTTAACCCGTCATTTCCAATAACGGGTAAAGTATGAAGAAATCGGCAGTACTTCATCTTGTAAAGAATCCACAAAGTTCTATACAATGTCAAAATATCCCTACTTAACCCGTTATTGGCGATGACATGTTAGGTGATATTAACCCGTCATATGCAATAACAGGTTAACTAGTAAGATATCGGCAGAACTTCATCATCGACAGACCAAATATTCATCCATAAAGACAAATGCACTATCAAAATCTTACCACTTAACCCGTTGTTGACGATGACGGGTTAAGTGATCTTTACCCGTCATTGCCATTAACGGGTTAAGTGGTAAGATATTGGCAATACTTCATAATAGACATACCAAATATTCTCCATTTAGACAAATACACTGTCAAAATCCTCATACTTAACCCTTTATTGGCGATGACGGGTTAAGTCATCGCCAATAACGGGTTAAGTTGGAAAATATTGGCAGAACTTCTTTTCGAAATATCAAATTTTCTACCACAAAGAGAAATAAATTATTATAAAATCTATTGTAATAATTTTGATATTAATATTAGATTTGTGAAGAAATTATATACAAATTATAACTAGTACTCCAAGACGAACCCTATCTGTAACCCTACACTAACCCTTTCCATAACCCTCTAACCCTAGCCCTAATCCTATCTGGAAAATTCAGTATATAAATTTTTATGCAGAGAATTTATTTTCAAAAAATACAAGTTTTTTTTTGTTTTTAAAAAATATTCCCACTTAACTCATTAATAATGATATTTAAAAAAGAAACATAACATAACTTCATTCTTGAAAATTAAAAATAAAAAATAAAAATTTTAAAACAAAATAATAATATATTTCAAAAAACTAAACAATTAAGTTCAGATATAAAAAAGGTAGAACCCTGTCTGTAATCCTATGCTAACCCTTATAACTTTTTATGAATTTTTATGAAGAGATTGTAAGATGCTAAAAAATTGAAGAAGTTTTTTGTAAAAAAATATATTATGAAATTGTTTTAAATCTTGTAAAAATAGTCAAAAAATACATTATCAAACTAAATAATATAGTTGAAAAATGTAAACATTAAAAGTTCATAAAAAATATCTTGCCATAACCCTATGAAAAACTCTAACCCTACTTTAACCCTACTATAACCCTCTAACCCTAGCCCTCTGACACAATAACTCTTAAACCGAATTCAATGTTTATGAAGAATTATGTTAAATTTTTATTTATTTACTTTAAAAGATCATATGGAGTTTCCAATTTTTTTGGATAGTTGATTATATATTTTTTTATGAAGAGAATGTATTTTTCAAAAAAATGAAGAAGTTTTTTGAAAGAAAAAAATTGAAATTTTTTTTAAATCTTGTAATAATATTATAAAAATTCATTATCAAACTAAATAATATTAGAAATCCGTGTACCGTTTTATTTGGTTTTTTTAACCAAAAGTGATACACGGCCGTATCTCTCGAACCGTAAGTTGAAACTCACTTCTACAAGTTGGGGTGGCTTGTACTACGTGAGACCAACCTACTCGCAAAGTTTCGTATTTTGTGAAGGTCGTTTGCAGGATTTTCTAGTTTAACCGCACTAAAAAAGTTCTAAGTCATTTACTTCTTGTTCGATTAACGTGAGAAAACCGCACAAATGACATCCAAAATTTATAAAACTTTGCAACTTGGTCGAATTCACGTAACACAAGTCACCCCAACTTGTTGAAGCGAGTTTCGAGTCATGGTTTGCGATATACGGTCGTGTACCGCTTTATTTGGTTTTTTTAACCAAAAGTGATACACGGTCGTATCTCTCGAACCGTGAGTCGAAAATCACTCCTACAAGTTGGGGTGGCTTGTGCTACGTGAGACCAACTTACTCGCAAAGTTTCGTATTTTGTGAAGGTCGTTTGCACGGTTTTCTAGTCTAACCGCACTAAAAACTTTCTAAGTAATTTAGTATATACGGAACGATTATAAATACGACTCAATCTATAATATCGTCGAGCGATCAACAATAACTACAACTACAATTGCACCATGTAAATTCAACACAACAACTATGACTACAAAGTTCGACCTCTACAAATTTTTTAGGTCATTTTAATATATTCTAAATTATTGGAAAGCGACCAAAAAGAAATTAAAAATCAACACAAATACAACTACTAAGGCAAAGATTTAGTCATTACCTTACTAAATAACTGCGAATTTCGGCAATGTAGATCTTTTGGCCGAACTAGGGTTTCGATTTAGGATGAGCGAGTTGGGTTTCGATGTTTGGAAACGGGTCTTGGGAGAGAGAGATTATATGGAAATGGAAGAGGAGGAGGAGGAGCGGACAGCGGTGGAGGAGCGAACGGAGGAGGAGGAGGAGGAGAGGTTTGTGGGTTAGGGTTTTCTGGCTTGGGGAGCAACGAATGGAAGAGAGAGAGAGAATAGCCGGAATGATAGAGGAGGGAAGTGAGAGAGGAGTTGCCGGAGTTAGAAGCTCACGATTTCGGAGAGAGTGGGTTTGGGTTCGGGAAGAAACGAGAGAGAGAAAAGAGAAATCAAATGAAGAAGATGGAGTATACAGATCTTTTTTTGAAAAATTTTGTCTTAACCCGTCGTTTCCCAGAAGGGTTTAAGGCAAAACTTTTATAAAAAAAGATCTGGGCTGTTGGATCAAAGAATTTGGGCCGTTGGATCTTTTGATCCAACAGCCCACATCTCAGTTCGCACGGGTCTATTCACACAAGACCCGTTTGCAACTGAAGAAAGCTATATATATATATATATATATATATATATATATATATATATATATATATATATATATATATATATATATATATAATAAGGAGATGAGATTAGATGAGATGGTTGTTGGCCTATATGACTTCTATGGGGAGGCTTGGATTAATGGATTAATCAAGTGCCTATAGAGTTGGACTATGGGGCTTAGGCATGCATTAAATGAATGAATGAAATGGAAATGCATGAAGAGAGTGATGCATGCATGGGTGCCGTGGCACATTGTGTGTGCATGTGGGATTAATCCCACATCGGTGGAATTGAGTGTGAAAGTAAGAGTTATATAGGAATTACCATATGATAAAGGTTACCTAATGGGTATATCCTCTTTTTGGTGGTGCCTGCGGTGGGCGTGGCTAGAGTTTTGTATCCGTTCTTTTACGTGCGTGCACACGTAGCCGTGTGCGTAGCTGAGCCTGGCTCGGGGCGTTACAAATGGTATCAGAGTCGACTTTCGACACCGAGTGTGTGCAAGATGTACGCCTGAGAGGGAGCGAGGTTGGTACATGTTGCCCGGGTAGGGGACTGTACAACTAGCAGAATCAGGGTAATCCTCTCCACATCAACTAGAAAGGGATCCTGAATCATGTTGCAAGTCCCGGACTCGGCGAGGACGCTGAGTTCTTAAGGGGGGGTGTGTGTAACACCCCGTACTTAAGCGGGCATATGTATAATATTATATATATATATATATATATATATATATATATATACAACTAGCAGAATCAGGGTAATCCTCTCCACATCAACTAGAAAGGGATCCTGAATCATGTTGCAAGTCCCGGGCATATATATATATACAACTAGCAGAATCAGGGTAATCCTCTCCACATCAACTAGAAAGGGATCCTGAATCATGTTGCAAGTCTCGGGCTCGGCAAGGACGCTGAGTTCTTAAGGGGGGGTGTGTGTAACACCCTGTACTTAAGCGGGCATATGTATAATATTATATATATATATATATATATATATATATATATATATATATATATATATATATATATATATATATATATATGGAAAATGCTCCATTGAAAATGCAAATGTCTGTGAAAACGTGGAAAACCACTAAGGCCGTTGTTGGAGACAACGACCTAGGTTATAATGCATTATAATCTAGGCCGTTGTCTCCAACAACGGCCTAGGGTCGTTTTCACGTTTTCACAGACATTTGCGTTTTCAACTAAGCATTTCTCTATATATATATGATAAAGAGATGAGATGAGATGGTTGTTGGCTTATGGACTTATATATATATATATATGATAAAGAGATGAGATGAGATGGCTGTTGGCCTATAGGACTTCTATGGGGAGGCTTGGATTAATGGATTAATCAAGTGCCTATAGAGTTGGACTATGGGACTTAGGCATGCATTAAACGAATGAATGAAATAGAAATGCATGAAGAGAGTGCAGCATGCATAGGTGACGTGGCACATTGTGTGTGCATGTGGGATTAAACCCACATCGGTGGAATTGAGTGTGAGAGTAAGAGTTGTATAGGAATTACCATATGATAAAGGTTACCTAATGGGTATACCCCCCCTTTTTGATGGTGTCTGTGGTGGACGTGGCTAGAGTTTTGTGTCTGTTCTTTTGCATGCGCGCACACGTAGCCGTGTGCGCAGCTGAGCCGGGCTCGGAGAGTTACATCAAGTTTGTGTTTACTAAAGTAGAAGAATCGCTGTATTATAGCATTACATCAGTTGTATGCAACTGACATACCCACAGTTTTCAAGCGCAGGACTTGGTTAGCGAAAGATACAAAGATGAGTTGATACTGATGATTACTTCCAGATTAAAGTCATTGAATGTTAAAGTTGTATATTCTATGTAACTTCCGCTGTGTATTTGTAACAGACAATATGTAATGAAAAATATTTTAAATTACTTGTATTTTTGTACTAATTTGAAGTAAAAGATCATGTATTTGCTACGAATTACCTGTGTTTGGAATTCGGGGCGTTACAATACTAGGACTCTATCTAGCTTTGCAAGTGTAGGGGCAGCTTACATATTAGATCAGGTAAAAAGTCTTTATGAAATCGGTATGGCTACCAATTCCAAGTTTGTGATCATTTTGTTGAATTCCTCACTGTCTGCGTCATTAAAGCCTTACTGCGATGTTCAAAAACCTAGTGATGTTGAAGTCCCCTCCTATTAATCAAGGGGTTTGTCAACGTGTTTGGATTGAATGGAATTTAGTCCTAAACACGGGTCTGGAGGTTGAATGGTTGGGGTCATTAACTACCGTAATTGTTTGGGTCATGTTGTGAGATGCTCGTTGGGAATTCATCCAGACATGTAAAAAGATCCGAGTTAAAGCCAATAGCTATATCCCTCGATGCCCTGATTGATGTATTGATTCTCTATACCCTAATCTTGTTCCCACCAATTCTAGTAAGCTTGGTCACATTCTCGAGCTAGCTTGGTCTCCTGGAGACCAACAATATCTATTTTGAACGTGGTAATATCGACCCTAAGACCAGTTGGCATTGAGGGACTCTTTTGTTATCTTCAACCAAACATTGCATAAATGCATGGATAATCCGATTCAATGTGACATTCTACACCTAATGGGCAAGGGTGAGCATCATATTTAGAGTACCAAGGTATGTGTAAAGAGAGGCAAATTTTGGTCCATATTTGTTAGCTAAGAGAATGAGAGGGGCAATAAAAGACATTCTCATTGTTACTAATGTAGATCATGAGTTGATCACGAGTTTGAGACTTGTAACTGAAGCACATGTAATGTAAGTCTCCTACATCCGCGGATGAATTTTTGTTTCATATTTCAATAAATGGTTTGGGGCTAGGAGACCTTCTCTGATCCTTGGTCTATTGATTATCCAAAAAAAAAAACGAAGGAAAAAATTCTTATGCAGATGGATAGGTGTGAACAATGGCGCAGCCAAAAACCTTTTCTAAAGTGGGCGAAAGTGCACAGTAATATTCGTATGTTCTCATTAAGTGGAACAAATTCCTAGAATTTTTTAAAAACAAAATCTTTAAAGGACATTTGGTGCGTGGAAATGTGTAAGGAAATTCTATATTCCCTCTTAGATTACCTTGTTAGGTATATGGCAAGCATAATTTTGAAAGGAATGATACTCCCAAGGGAATCAAAATCCTTTGTTGAGAAGGATTTTCATTCCCCCAAAAAAACCATGGAATTTGAGAATTCCCATGGAATTTCTATAACAAACAATAAAATAATCAAAAAAACTAGAATAAAAAAATATATTCCTTCCTAAAATCATGGGATTTGAGCATTCTCATGTGATTTTCATAACAAACATTAAAAAAAACCCAAAAAACTAGAATAAAAAAATTATAATGATAAAGGATTCCCGGAAATACAATGTACTATATCAAACACAATAATACAATATTCCCGGAAATCTTCATTCCCACCCTCACATTTCCGGAAATCCTTTCATTCCTAGGAATTTTTCAATCCGTGTACCAAACGCCCCCTTACAGTAATCAATGGGTATATGATAATCAGTCCCCTGGGGGTTGTCTTTTTTACTTGGATGAAAAAGGTGGGCAAATTTATGGCAACTGATAAACATTAATAAAACTACAGGGGGGCTCTTCCACAAGTTTGAGAGCCATGCCGGTATTTTTGAGTAGGGATTTCATCCTATGATCCCTACTGTTTTGGTGTTTCTCGGTTGAGCTCGGTCTCACATGCTTTAACAGTTTCGCATTCTCCCTCTATAGCTTATGTAACAACTGTTTTCTTTTCTGATTTTCTTTTGCTAAACTGGACTCAGGTAAGTTGATTTAGCGAGTTTCAGGTTCTTTCCGATCCTGTTGTTGGCCTTTTTGGGACGGGCCTCATTGCCGTCTTTGCTTTTTATGGTTTGTTCTTAAGGACCTATGTGGATGTTTAACTTTAACTCTATTACAGCCCTTGTGGTTATATATGATGGTGATTATGTTTCACGATCTTAGCTCTGGATATTTGTTATGGTTGTTTCTCTGCCTTCTGTTCAGGGAGGTTGGCTTTTAGGGTGCCTGATCTTGTTAATGGCTTCTTTATTGGTGGGAGTTTTGTATTTCCTCTTGGTTTGTTGTAGGTTCTGTCTCTTCTTGAGCAGGTGCCACTGCTCTGGATTATTTTGTGCCGTTGATTGTGATCTTCTCTGCGGACCGTAGCACTGTGCGTCCATGTGGTGCGCGTCTGGTTGTCTGCCCATGGGCTACCGGCGGATTCCCTACGGCATTTGTTTTTTCGCTACGGTACCTCAGCCTCCCAGGATCACCTACCATCCATCCCTAGGTCCCGAATTACTGCTTGATCGGTAGTTGTCTCAGAGGTTTCTAGGTCCGCCTCTAGTGTGCGCACTACCGCAGCCGGACCTGTTCTGTGTTGTTAGTTTTAGTGTTTTGTGTTGTTAGTTTTAGTGTTTCGATTGTATTTTATTTTCCGTCTTATTCCTGTTGGTTTTATGGCTCGTAAAACTACTATGTTCGATGTAATTTTGATTCATATATATATTTTTTGATATGGCTGGAGTCGATAGACTCTATCCGATTACATCAAAAAAAGTATAGTAGTTAACTATAAATATCAATACATTGCGGTAGTATATGAAAATTATTCTTGTATCTTGCCAAACCATGTAATCCACGGGAAAACATAAAATTAATTTGCATATTACACCATACCACGCCCCTCCAATGGAATGTTACTTTAACATGCTCTTATAAAGTACAAGTCTCTTGCCAAAAACAAAACAAAGTAGACATGACCGAGAGCAAATCAAATATTTTACAGAAGAAAGTAGCAACAAGAAGAAGAAAGATGCATCATAACATTCAAGAAAGATGCATCATAACATTCATACCACATATAACAGCTTCGAAAAAACTGTTGCCATATTGTCCTCTGAAATGATGCAGTACAGTTCTTAAATACTGCACAGTACTGGATGTGTTGTCGCATAGACTGATATCAAAGAGCAGTATGTAAGCTTTCAGAGGTTGCAAGACTTCTCTTCGGTTTGTCAATATTGAGAAGGCTCGATCTATCTCCTAAATAGACCTGAGCTCTGAAGGGACTTACAATACTCAGATATAACTGGAGATTTCTTCACTAGCTCCCATATCTTAGCTGAGTTCCGAAGCCACTCTCTCTCTGTCACGGTCTTTGTGAAACAATGGCCATTCATCGACAATATCTGAACACCGCATCAGAATTTTGGATATCAGAATTAGCAAAAGCAGCAGAAATGTTCTTCCTTTAATAAAGCCATAAAGGGCTTGACCAGTCACATCAAGTAGGATATAGTAAGGTCTATCATTCATACCTAAATAATTATAACCTAAACATGCACAGCTTTTCAACTACTTAAATCAACAAGTAAATCTAATTATTGTTCAAAAGTTTGAATTAAATGTTAAGAAATACGAGAAGAAAATAACACCTGGTCACGGAGTTGACCTAACATGGCACTACAACTTCCGAATAGAGGTTTATGCAAGTCATGCTGTGCTTTCAGTGGGAGTAGAAACAAGTCTGGAGAATCTGATCCAGTAGTCTTCATATCTGAGGAAAAAGAATCAACCTGCTCATTCGTAGCATCTCCAGATTTATTTTGGATAAATGAGGTTGATTTGAAACATTGTGATATCGCCCTCTTCAAAAGCATTCGGTTTGAAGAAGACAAGTCTCTGTCCCTCATCCTGAAGTAGACAACCCATATTAAGGAAAAACGTAAAATCTCTAAGATATCTTTATAGTTTAAGATGACATTTACTCTTCACAGTTTTGATAGTGTGGGCCAGTTTGATTTCCCTAATGATCACATATATATAAAAAGTACCGACCTACATAATGTCCAATACAGTCTATAATTATTCTTTTTGCTAATTAAAACAGTCTATCTATATAATAAAACACAAAGAAAGCTATCAAGTGGCTCTCCTTCAATCCCCCAAAAATTAAAGGCTCAGATCTAATCTCACTAAACACATTTCCCCCCCTAAAATTTCCCCCCAAAACTCAAATTCAAATCCCCCAAAACAACTCATTTATTTATTTAATTCTCTCTCTCTCTCTCTCTCTCTCTCTCTCTCTCTATATATATATGGAAACATGGACTTTTATACCCCAATTTATAATTATTTTTCAACATATACTAATGAAACCATGGACTTTTATTTACAGCTAATTATTGTCATACTATTCAAACTTGAGCTATATAATTGTTGTAATTGTTGATTTACTGTTTACAAGGCTTTTCAAATGCTTCATCGTTCTGAAGACGTGCCCTTAGGCACGTGCCCACGGGCAAATCTAGTACTTTTATAAAAGAAAAAAACAAAACTATAATTAAACTATACGGTCTCTACCCACTACTAAACTAGGAATCGATGTCTATTTGAAGTGTTTCAGTTATTACCAAGTCAAAGAAATAAAAATCAAGTAAATGCCATTAAGTAGACCTTTAGATATAAATAAATATCAAACACACAAAAATTCCTAATCATTTAGTATTTTCTTACAAATTTGCATCAAGTTTCTCTAAACTCAAAAGAACAACCGTATTAGTATTCTGTTTAAAATATAGAGTATAAGAGCATCCACTATTGTTGGCTAAAGCTATTCTAATTTTAGCAATGAGATTTTAGCTTTTAGGAAATGTCGCTGCTATCGTTATTTCTAATTTTAAAAAAAATATTGTATTGAACGGATCTTGTTCATCCGTCTAACCCTTTTTTTAATTTTTTTTATTGAAAAATGAGTAGACGGTGCTTCTTCATCCGTTTAAGAGAAAGGACGGAGCAACATCCTCCGTCGCCATTTTTATAAAAAAAAAATATATATTTCGTTTCCCAAAAAAAAATTTAAAAAATCAAGTGAACAGTGCCAGACGGATGATGATGATCTGCATCCGTCTGGCACATTCACTATTTTTTATGTTTTGTCACCTTTAGCAGATGACATTAATACCCTTGCCATTTGAAAACAGACAAAAGCAACCAAAAGGATGTTCTTCATCCATCTGGGACTCTGGTGCTTTTTTTTTCTTTTTTTTTAATGGTCAATAGCCGTTGGATTTTAAAAAATTAAAAAAAAATTAAATACAATTGTGCCATTGGATATTGTCTCCCACAACGGTTAAACCTTAGGGGTAAAAGGGTAAATGTATGCCTAAATAATGTTTAGCAAAAGTGAGGGACGGATGAACTTCATCTGTCTCTCACTTTCCCTTTTTTTTTAATAAACTTAACCTATTTAATAAATTAATTTTATATATTCAAAATGAAATTTACGAATAGACGGAACAACTTCATCCGTTTTTCAAATTTTTATTAAAAATCAAATTGAGAAGGATGATCTTCATCCGTCCCTATCCTCAAACGGATGAACATCCTCCGTCCCCTATATTTAGCAATCTTCTAAAGCGGCTCCTAAGTTTAGCAGTCTACTGTACATTCCTATTCTAAATTTTGAGTTTTTAGCGAACGACTACATGGCTTTTTCCTAAAGCTATTTCCAATTTTTGAGTTTTTAGCCAACGATAGTGGATGCTCTAATAAGATTCTAAATTTCAGATTTCAAAACTTTGACAATTCTTTTATACAGAACTGTTAATGACTATCAAATTATATACCAGACATATTCTAAACCTATGATATGGTGAAATGAACGATTCATGAAGATCCAAGTCTAGTTTATGCAAGTCATGAAGATCCATGCCATAGTCTGTTATTACATTCCCCTACTGCACCCTATACCAACATCTCCAACTTCATTTTTCAATTGTAGACACCCTTTCCCTTTTTAAATGAATGACCCTTTCAGATTCACTAGAATCTCTCCCTTAAAGTTAATATCAAAACGAGATCCAAAAAAAGAGAGAACATTCTAGAGGTGCAATCGTGCCTTGTCCTCTTCTCAAAATCAGTCTACACAACTTCATTTTTCCTAGTACCGAATTGCCGATGCCCCACCACCTTTTTACAGTGTAAATAACCCTACAAGTCATTTGAGTAACATTAAGTATCATTAAGTACTTTCCCTTGGCGAATATTCTCTTCTCCCTTCATCTTTCCATCACCATAATATATCTTGACCTCTATCTAAATCTATTTAAGCCTTATATATTTCAGGAAAAAAATATCGTAAAACTTGACAACTAGGAACCGAATATTACAGAAGTGCTCAAAATGACGAGAATATAAAAGAACCGATCCTCACTTAGTATGAATAAAAACAGGTGCAGCAAAATGCTCTTCACTTGTAACTTGCACATAGGCTTTATTGTCCTTCTCTGAGCCAGAAGTCAACATTGATGGATCTGGGATGCCGTGCTTTAACAAGTCCACCTGTGTAGAGATGAAAATAATTTAACAAGCAATTCAAGTTGAATGAGACGAAACAAATAGATGTAGTTGAACAAGTTTAATAAAGTATTAACTTTGTAATATACAAGATTCTTTTGCCCTAGGCATTCTTTACGAGAAATTTAACCTAGTTTTATACCAAGTTAATAGTAAGGCATGTTGGGAGGCTTAAGGATTCTGCTTAGCAAATATACAGCAACAATGAAAAATTTGACCCTTGGGAGAAACCTCTTAATCCAAAAGCTTAAGGTGCAATAATATATGTAACTTGTCATCTTAATGCTTCTCTCTCTCCCCCTCCACTCTTATGTGGACCTTTGAGGCCCAAGCGAAAATCAGAAATATGGCCTTCTTAGGACCGAGAATAATGGGGGGAATATTTAAATTTTGGACAGAGAATTGAATTCAGGTCCTCATTAAACTTGGTGTGCTCTAATACCATGATATAAACTTCACCAAAATAAGCTGGGTTGTGGCAAACAATGAATATACAATGAATATGAACATTAAACAATCTCAAAACTTGACACTTTCTAAAGTAGTACAACATCAACACCGGTTTTACTGAGCTTTTACCCATCAAATTGAGATGCCTATGGAGCACGCTCCCAAAAGATTTGATCAACTTTTACTTCCTAACCAGGCAAACTAAAGTAAGAAAGGGTCATGCAAAGATCGTGATAAGTTGGTCAAAGGTAAAACTATCTAGTCGTAAGGTTTAAGCTCATGCTACCAAAGAGCAATCCTCAAAATTTTCCTAGATCAAAGAGTCAGTCTGAAGCAGAAAGAAGATATGAATATCTATATGAAATATCCGTGTTTTTAGCACAAAATGGACCTATGTTTTGCAGATCCCACATGAATGTTGTACTCTGACAAAAATATGGGGTCCAATTATAGAAACTGTCAGAAATTCAGTCACGAAAATATTAATATGTCTACAACTATTATTATATATGGATTTTAGCTCACAAGAATAAATGTATTGGAATGTCATTCTATAGATTAGAAACTAGAAAGAACACAACATTGATGTATCAGATTACCATTCAAATGTACTAGTAACCTGCACATGCAATGCATGTTCTAATCAATTTTTTTATTTATTTTATAAAGTAAATAATAAGACGTAAGATGGCCTCGAACATGAGACTTCCCTTTACTCATACATACTCTTTACAAATTACCCCTAGTGGCACAAACTTTTATTTTATATGAGTGGTACTTTTGTAAATAATTATGTTATAAATAAATTTGAACTGGCATAATGGTAACTAATAACAGTTGAGTAAATAAATGGTTAATATAATTCCCACCTTAAAAATAAATGGTTGAGATTAGATGGTTGAATGTCTGCAAATTACACATTGTCTACAAATGACAACCTCAACTCTCCCATTATAATATTAGAGATTAGAAAGGACTTGCAACGGTAAAATTAGCCATAAAACATCATTCTATTAAGTAGGGTTACACATACTTCATGAGGTGAATAAAGATTCACCATTACACTATTGGACTCAGTAAGTAAGATGTTCAATTGTTCAATATACCAATGCTGCATCCAGCTATGCTAGACAAACTAAATCATTTTGTTAGGAAGAGTCAATACATATAAAAAATAGATAAATCAAAAGGTTAAGCAAAATCAAAGTAAATCAATATTTAGAATACAAAAGTGCTCCTGAAAGACAGGTTCTACATTCACATTTCTGAAAGGATACACAGTTCTTGCAATCGCCAAGAGGTTTGAAAAAGAAAAATGAAATGAAATGAAATAAGCAACGTGTGTCAAATCCTCGACTGCTTTATTTTGTGTAAAAAATAGGTTAATTTTGGGCAAAAACATGAATATTTCCTATAGAGATTCATATCCCCTTACTGAAGAAGAAAAGGTGCCAAAGCTTTCAAAAAGAAACAAAAAAAATTAACAAAATTAACAGATGGAAGCAAAAAGTGTCAAATCTCAAGTTTCAACAGAAGAAGTGGTTCGAGGAACAACCAATCTATATAATAAAACACAAAGAAAGCTATCAAGTGGCTCTCCTTCAATCTCCTAATAAATTAAAGGTCCAGATCTAACCTTACAAAACATATTTTTCCCCCCAAAAGTTCCCTCCAAAACTCAAATTCAAACCCCCCATCCAAAACAACTCTTATATTTATTTAATTTTTTCTCTCTCTCTTTACCTCCCTCTTCTATTCAAAAAATTAAGAAAATAAAAAAATTTAAAATTTTTAAAAAAATAAAAAATTTAAAAATTTAAAAACTTTAAAAATAATTCAAAAAAATCAAAAAAAAATTATATAATATGTGTTTTGCTGGACCCCCAAAAGTTTCTCATATAATATGTTTGCTACTTCAATTAATTTGCTGGAGCTCCAAAACTATTTTATATGAACAAATAAGGTGCACCGTTCCGAAGACGTGCCGTAGGCACGTATCAACGGGCAAACCTAGTATATTTATATAATAGATAACTCAGAAGGTTAAGCAAAATTACAGCGAACAGTCAATATATTTACATAATAGATAAAGCAAAAGGTAAAGCCAAAACACAACACATCAATTTTTAAAATATGAAGGCGTTCCTTAAAGACAAGCTCCACATTGCCATTTCTCGAAGGATACAATGATCTTGCAAGTTCCTAACAAGTTCCAGCTTCCAAGAGCATTGGAAAAGGAAAAAATTGAAAAATAGAAGTAACAGGTAGAAGCAAAGAGTGGCAAATCTCATAGAAGGAGAAGAAGAAGCGTCACAAACCACAATTTACACTCGGCATATTGGACTTTCTACTTAATGGTAACTATTAAGGCTCAGTATTCCAATGGCAAACTCTTACAGAAATTTATATTATAACAGTAAGTTTTAGGTATGTATCATGGTTTTAGAAGTGGAATTCAGTATAAGCATATCATTTATCAGCAGTATCAGACGTACAGCAGTATCAGATGGCAGTTGGCTGGTGACTGGTGAATCTAGTCCCGACATTATTTCTAATCATGGTCTGTGTCCATCGGTGTGGGCCCATTTAGGATGTCTGTACGTATACAAGGAAATATATATCCCAAACTATATAATCCACTGGTCCCGGTATCTTTTATGTACCCATATATATTCATAAATGTTGTCAGCCATGACATTGTTTTTTTATAAGATTTTTGGTTACTTTTCCGAGTGTTTTAGTTGACTTTGGTGCAGTGAACCTATAGATATTTGTTAATGGACAGCCGTAAACCAATAGGCTAGCCTTCAAAATAATAACAACAAAAATAAATTATCTCTGTTGAAAATTTTGAGCCAGGACAGGTTAATTTATGCTGTGAAAAATAGAGGTTATTAAGTTAGAAATGCGGGAGGCTTCTGACCACCCAAAGCCTGGACCATTTCTCAGCCTAACCCTAACAGAAACTAACATTTACCCGCCAATACAAACATTACTAGCTACATAATTGTAAATGATGCATGCTTGATGCTCACAAATTTTGCATCAAGTCCTATTGTATGAGCGCACATCTAGAAGACTAGAATACAGTCATACACAGACTCAGGTACATTCCTATGCCCAAGTTGGACTGTTCTGTATGGAATCCATCAAACCATTTAGACTGTCACTTTACACTTCACCTAGTTGGACTCTTTCTATAACCAACCAGTCTAAATTTTATAAAATATAAAATTGACCTTCACTTTAGATTGTTCTACATTAAAGTGAACAGTGATACCATCTTTATGATATATGTAGGGCTGCAAACGAGCCGAGTCGAGCCGAGTATCTTGAGGCTCGAGCTCGGCTCGTTAAGCAATCGAGCTCAAAGCAATCGAGCTCGAGCTCGGCTCGAGCTCGTTTCGAGCCGAGCTTTGACCGAGCATTGACCGAGTTCGAGCCGAGTAGCTCGCGAGCTTAGCCTAATAATCACAAAAGCCCAAGCTCGAGCTCGGCTTGTTAAGCTATCAAGCTCGATTTTGAGCTCGAGCTCGTCTCGAGTCGAGCTTTGACCGAGCTTTAACCGAGCTCGAGCGGAGTAGCTCGCAAGTAGCTTGGTTCGTTTGCAGCCCTAGATATAAGTTCAGTAGAAAGTCCTGACGCAATGCTTTAAGTGTTCAAGTTTCCAGAAGTCTGGCATGCAAAAATTCTACAAAATAAAAGATCAGGAAATAGTCGCCCAAAATCCACCAAATTGTATAGCTGCAAGGATACCAAAGAGTAATTTAGTATAGGCTTTTTTTTTATAACAACGTATAGGCTATATATTATATGATAATAAATTCTAACTAGACTATCACAAAGAAGGTTGCTAGTGAGATTTAAATAAAAAGGATTTATAACACATAATATAGAGAGACTAATTTGGGTTCTTTATTTATAAGAGATGTAAGGCATACCGTTAGCATCAACTTCCACATATTAAAATCATGAATTCCCTCCGTTACAACCAACAACACATTGCAGACAGATGCTAGAAAAACGCCAAGCTACAACCTTGCAGTGACATCCAAAAATAAAGAACACAAAAAGTTCAGATTCAATCAAAGAAGAATCATTCACAACATAAGCAAGAAGATTTGCGTTTATTGCATGTAATCACCTGAATTCCCATCAATTCATGAGCCAGATCTGCGGATAAGGTCTCCCCATTTAATACAGAGATTGCAGATGAACCATCAGGTCTCATCATATCGATTAAAACAGAAGGGCCAAACATTGGCTGCATGAAAAATAAAACCTCTCTACTGACTAAAATAAGGGGATCATAATTCAGAAGACAATGGATAAGATAAAACAATCAGATTACTGAAAATGTCTGCTGAATGGACTTCTCGCTGACAATCAGTTACAAGTAACAAATTTTTTACATGAGAATACCAGGAAATGAGTTTTCTGCAAAAGCAACATGTTGCTCAGTGCTCACATTTGAGTAATATTCCCTACAATGGACTTCGAACATAAACTATTTTCAGACTTATTTCCTGGTCCTTTTATTAAGGATTGACCCATTACAGATGAGTTTATATCACATAACAAGGTTTCCAAACTATCAACTGACGTAGGTTACTCTTACGAGTAAAAAATCCTAGGCATGGAAATAGTATCAATTCAGTAGTTTGGTTCTAATAGATGTTGGTGCCCCATTGAAAAATAGTCATCATAAATTTGTGGGCAATTATGGGGACCACACAATAGAAACAAGTCTACAAACTATAAGGATTACCAGTTTACCACACGCCAATGCATATAACCTAGTCTTGCAAGCACAATAAGTTAACTAGAAATGTCTTATACTCATTTTTGTTTATTCCCTCTGTTCCACAAAGAATGTCATTCTGGCATTTTTATTTCGTTCCAAATTGTTTCACTTTAGGTTTCCAAGAAAATGTCTTAACCTTTTAAATGTTCATTAATGATTTTTTTATTGGACTACCAATTATTACCCTTGAGGTTCTACGCATTTTCCCACATAATAAACTATAGTGGAGGGCATTTTTGGAGCTTTACTCAAGTGGATCATCTAATTCAACGAGACTGTTTGATTATTTTACAAGAAATTAGTTGTTTCTTAATTAGTATGAAACAACCTAAAACGACATTCTTTGTGGAAAGGAGGGAGTCGTAAATTTCCTAAGGAAACTGATTTCTCTAGAAGCAGCAAATGTTCCATACATGCAAATGCAAAGTGATGAACATAAGGAAATTGTACATGTTATCATGGTATCAAATCTCGGTCCGGGGAGACTACCATTTCTCAGTAATATCGGAGATCTCCGAAGTATTGGTAGGAAAATTTCAATCAAACTCCACCAATGCATCTCAGATTCTCGGATTCAGCTGAGACCTGATACCATGCATCATATGGCCCAAAATGAAGCAAACATGCATACGATAATATTTATAGCAGACTGAAATTCTCCATGGATTAACTAGGTCAAGACTAAGAGCGCATACATCATATAAAAATTCTAGCAGATTGCTTATGAATAAGATCTCTGTTGCAAATCATCAACATGGAAAGAGAATAATTTCAAAAAATAACCTGGGCATCAAGGAGTATAAGCCGTTCAGTGGAAACTCTTAATTCAATACCAGCAGTACAATGTTTTGCCAATCCTCTAGTTTCATCAGATTGTGTTGCAAAAGGCGGTAGCATCCCTGCAAGTAATTCAGTTTAAATCAGCTTCAGGAGTCATCTTTACATAAGAGACATCTTTACTGTTAATAACTAAAGACTGAGAAGGGGAAGGACTTTTAATGAACTAAAGAGGAGGGAGGACTTGAGGAGGAAAATTGGTTATTTTGGTAAAAGATCAAATATCTATTTGCATTCAACAGAATAATCCACAGCAAAATCATTGACGGTCTACCTATAAATGGGCCAACATCTTCAAAACTAATATGAAATGCATGATTTATTAGCGGATAATATATATAAATATATTAATTTTGAGGTAATTTATATGTTATACGTTGTTAATTTTTGTGCACAGCTAAAAATTTGCAATGCAGAATTTGCATTAATACCTTTACTTCAACTCCGCATAGAGAAATAACTTTGTCATCCTAACTCAATATCCAGACATACCCTTGCATGCACAAATCTAGGTGCAACTTAGATTTAAGCATGGCCTCCATATCAAAATTCATTGCCAATTACATCTACGTCTGCAAGTATATTGTATAAACTTTTAACGTGGACTCATTATAATCATGAATTTCCCTTCCATTGTGAATGAGTCCATTGGAATTAACCAAAAGACAACATAGTATGCCGTCAAACTACTCCATCCACTCTATATACGCCTTGCACCCCTCGGATTTAGTAACGCCTTGATTTTACATGTACAATAACATGAGTATATAATAAATAGAACAATCTAATCGAATTTTCACCAATCGGTTGTAGTCTAGTTGGTTAGGATACTTGGCTCTTACCCAAAGGTATTCGTGTTCAAATCCCAGCAACGGAACTTTTTTACTTTGATTAGAAATTTTAGTTTCTTTTTGTTCAAGTACCGGCAACATAATTTAGAAATTTTAATTCCTTTTTGTTCAAGTGCAGGCAACATAATTGAATTTAGTTTTTACTTTAATTTGAAATTTAGTTTCTTTTTAAAATGACAAAAATAAAAAATTTATTTGACAATAGTGGAAGTTGAACCCATGACCTTCTAATCGTGGCATATATTAAAAGAGACATATTGGATGTCATTGACAATGAAGATATCAGTCAATATTTTTGAAACACGAAGCCTCTAAGGATTTTATTGCTAAAGAAAAATGGTTATTTAGTGATTGTAATAGTTTATGACATTTAGTATTATTAATATATGATGTTTTGAGGAATATAAATGTATTTATTATAATTTATAAAAAAAAATTAATAGAAAGCATCGCGCCCCCTGGATGAAAATTCTGGACTGTATATGCATGGTTTTGAAACTCAGTATTCTCATCGGGTATCAACTGCCATTTGTAGGTAACAATGAACATGTAGGTAGTACCGATGGGCAAAATTCCAATCCGACTTGTCCAATGTATCTCGATGTTAGCGTATACCATGATTATATGATTCAAAAAATACCTGAATATTGATACATACAGTCAATTTATTTTTCCTATTATAGTATAAACATAATTTCCCTTAGTACTCACCACAAGATTTAGAGTTGTGGTGTTCAATTTCCAAGATATGCATTTTCAAAGCAATTCTATAAATCTTTAAAAAGGGCACACAGCCTAGCAGCAAATGGGCAATCCAAATCGAACACTCCGACAATGAACTTAAGTACTAGTAATGTTGTGATAAGAAGATCGAATATTTTCTTTATACATGTCTCTACTTTCTCTACAAAGATCGGAAACAGATATTCAATTCAAATCAAACCAAACCATGGTAGCATACCAGGGGAGCTCCCATCGAAACCATAGAGTTCATTCATGATCGTCGACTTGCCAGCACCCGTCGGCCCAATAACCCCAATCACGTTGAAATCAGTGTTCTCTGTCAGAAACTGTACGCCAAGTAACTCAATTCAGAATTTTTTTTTTCTTACAAAACAAAAACACTGCTCATTTATACGTGCAACACACGTGCCTAAAGCAAGTGAAGCAGAAAAAGGAGAGATTTCTAGGGTTTTGGAAGAGGTACAGGGAGGATGCGGTCGATGTGGAAGTCCCAGGAATCGGAGAACAAGTTCAGGGATCCAGGCTGGGTGGCGTTGCGAGATGAGCGTAAAAGGACGCCAGAGGCGGCTGAGTAAGGCGGAGCCCCGGCGGCGGATGATGAGTCGTGGGCGGCGGCGGATGGCGGAGGGGAGGGCTTGGCGAGGAGGATTTTGGGAGGGGGAGGAGGCGGAGGGAGGCCAGAGGGAGAGGGGGTTGGCGATGATGTGGTGGCGGCGGCGGCAGATGAGGGTGGAGCTCCGCTGGCTGCCATTGGTAACGTTTTGTTGGTTGATTGTAGAAGGGTTTTTCATATTGGGTTTGTGGGGATTGTTTACTGGGCCTTGAGAACGGCCCGAAATCGATTATATTTTTTTCAATTCTTTGTCTTTGTCTTTTTAAATCTCGGGATTGATAATCATTAGCATTGCTATAATTACCAGATACCCGAAACTGATCTGGACCCGACCCGGACCTGATATTAGACCAAAACTGTCCCGATTTATATGGATCTGGATCATAATTCGGTTCGCTCAAAATAAAAGTGACTCGGATGTGAACCTGTTAAAAAATACCCCCCAAAAATATAGAATTTGATTAATAGAGTTATAAGAATATAAATGTAAATAGTAATTGTTGAAGATAAATATATGAATATAATATTTATTCATGTACTTTAGTTCAAAAATTGTTAAAACATAGGACACCGGGTACAAAAATACTTAAGTACAAATATTTATTTCCGGCTACCGGATCCGACGGATAGTTCTTTTAACTATGATCCTGACCCAGATCCAGTTCTCACAAGTTCAGGTTTGAGTTCGAATAGTGGAGGACCTGACCTGATAGAACCTCATCCCATCTCTAATAATCATTGGCTTCAGATATAACTCCCATGTGTGGGTGAGTTGATTGACCCAATTCATCTTGATATTCAAGCTTTTGTCGTTTGAGGTTTGTTTGTTAAGTATGTTGATCATACCGCGAAGGTTGGAAGATAAATTACTGATAAATTTACTTTCATAACGATTACATATATAACTCTTCTCAATCTCTACTATTTTAATGGGAGAGTTGGGGTTGTAAACAAACAAACTCTAATTTTGTAATTGAGTAAACACGTGCAATATACGGCAAACTAAATCCACCAAATATATCCGTGTGATGCACGTGCAGCCTCTAAAAAATAGATATTTTAGCAAATGTCACCATTTAAAATGTGAAAATTAGCATATACCCCCACTATTTTTAAAAACTAAGAAATACTCCTATTTCTAATATTATAATGGGAGAAGACCTTGTGTCATTTGTAAATATTTTGTCAATCTACCAACTCGTGCAATACACGTGCATAACTATTATAAAGGAGGTTCTAAGTTCAAATCCAGATTATGTCTAAATTTTTATTTTAAAATGGGAGAGTTGGGGTTGTAAACAAACAAACCCTAATTTTGTAACTGAGTAAACACGTGCAATATACGGCAAACTAAATCCACCAAACATATCCGTGTGATGCACGTGCAGCCCCTAAAAAATAGATTTTTTAGCAAATGCCACCATTTAAAATGTGAAAATTAACATATACCCCCACTATTTTTAAAAACTAAGAAATACTCCTATTTCTAATATTATAATGGGAGAAGACTTTAGTGTCATTTGTAAATATTTTGTCAATCTACCAACCCGTGCAATACACGTGCATAACTATTATAAAGGAGGTTCTAAGTTCAAATCCAGATTATGTCTAAATTTTTATTTTAAAAAATTATATTTATTAAGATGTGCATCGCACGTGCAAATTACTAGTTTTATTAATAACAATGCGCAAGTGGTAGCTAAAGGTTGTGAGTATAGATTGCTTGTAGGCTTTCTTTGTTTTCCTAAGTATTTAAAATAAAAAAAATCTTCCACATACTGTTTCCGTAAAAAAAAAATTGAAATTAGATTAAGAAGAAAAAAATGTAACAGAATTTTTCTTAAAAACAATTTAAAATTTTATACTAAACGTAACAATACATCTAAGACAAAAGGAGTTTCATTTTAAATCTTTTATCCCAAAAAAAAAAGGAGTTTCATTTTAAATCTTTTATCCCAAAAAAAAAGGAGTTTCAGTTAAGAGAAAAATAGTTAACTTTTTAAAAAAGTTTAAAAATTAACTATTTATCTGTGTTAAATCTTTTTAAAACGTGTTAAAGTTATTTTTTAAAGAAAATAGAAAATATTATATCATAAAATAAAATATCTGTAAAACTAAGTTGGTACATGTTATCCTTAATTATAACTAGTAGTTAACACGTGCGATGCACGTTTTAATCAATATATAGTTTTTAAAGTAATATAATATAGCACGTGTTAATAAATATATATTTTTAAAGTAATATAACAGTAGGGCAAAAATCAAAATACCCCCCCAACGTTTGGCCCGAGTACAAAATGCTCATACAACGTTTGAAAAAGTACACTAAACTCATTTCTCCGTTAACTTAACCTCATCTGTTAAGTTATAATTATTAAATTACTTTTTTACCCTTACCCTTTCATAATCAAATCTCTTCTTTCTTTTCCCTTTTTCTTCATTCTTTTTTTTCAAATTCCGATTGATCTGTCAATCGAATAAATCAGAGTTCTCTTTTAAATTTATGGATAAAAATGCAGAACCCATCCTTAAAAAACATCGTGCGTTTAATTTACATTTAATTGTTGAAAAAACACGACTTTAAAATAACTTTAGATTGTTGCTAAGAATAATGTAACTATTAACGCTCATTAAACATGTAAATTATACTGTATAAATAATGTATGTCTATTCTGTATTTTTTTTTATTGTAAGCAAGGTAGAGAAGCCCTACCTCAAAATACATTAAGCTAGTTAAATGTATGTTATTTTTCCAATTTAATTGTAAAATGACTTAGCCCCTGCTCATAGCTAGTTAAATGTATTTCACTTCTTGATCAGTGCGTTTCCAATATAATTGTATTGTAAAATAACTTGTTGTCCTCTATTACTACTATGAATTAACAGTCTTTGTGATGATAGTTTAAAACTGAAAAGCAGACGGTGATAGAATAACTGGATATTATTGAATATTGCATGTGCAATCCTGCTTTGGTATTAATTTCACTTTTTATATTTATTTGTGGAGAATTTCTTAGGTCCAAGGGAGAGGGAAAGATGGTTTTATAATTAGGTTGTACAGCAAATTTTAAGTTCACACATAGGCGACAGATCTCCTATCCTCTGCTTAAATTTATCAAACAAAAAAAATCAAAATAAAAAATTCATCAAATAAGTGAAAACGAGAACAAAAGAGAGTGAAGACGAAGAAAGAGAAAGGACCATCGATTGCAGAGAGAAGCGGCAGCACAAGTAGGAGAATGAGGAGCTTCATGGCCATGGCAAGGGTTTCTGAGAACTCTGATTTATTCAATCGACAGATCGATCGGGATTTGGAAAAAAAGAAATGAAGAAAAAGAAAAAGAAAAAAGAATAGGAGGTTTGATTATGAAAGGGTAAGGCTAAAAAAGTAATTTATTAATTATAACTTAACGGATGAGGTTAAGTTAACTAAGAAATAAGTTTATTATACTTTTTCAAACGTTGTATGGACATTTTGTACTCGGACCAAACGTTGGGGGTACTTTGGCTTTTGCTCCAAAAAGTATAATGAGAGAGTTTGAGTTAGACATGTAATGCACGTAAATTGGTAGATTTAAATAAAGTGTATAATCGGAGAGTTTGTGTTTCACGTGCAATACACGTAAAGTGGTTGATTTACAAATAAAGTGGTATATTTCCGAATAACAGGCTTCTCCCATTATAATATTAGAGATTTGTGCATCACACGGGGTTAGCGCCGAAACACCAAGTATAGAATGAGTTAATTGGTTGTTTACATCTTTAGAACAAAAAGGTATTAATAATGCAATGCAATTCAGTTGGATCTACCGGATTGTGCGTCCCACGAGTTATATACTAGCTCCTCATAATAGTTAACATTCTTCCTTGGTAGGATATCCATGAGAGGTTTGACGAGCTCTAGCGCTCATTGATTGCTGTGAGATCAAGTGCACCAATGGCCCTGACATTAGATATTGGGAACTAGAGAAAAAATGTAAGCTTTTCAGTCCGAACGATTATACTATTGGCTCAACTTCATGGGTGCTTTTGAATTTTTTTTAAAAACTTCATGAAAACCTAGCAAGCAATAACTGAAAATTTCGACAAATTGTTGTTTCAGCATTGCTTAGGTCGAATTCTTTGACTATACATCTTCGTCCAAGCAGTAAAGTTACCTCGGTGGAGGTACGACGGGCCCTTGGTTGTAGCAATCCATTATCTTACGAGGAACAGTGGGTCAGGGATAGATTTCAAAGTCATAGATGCAACATCAAAGAAGCGTGGTTCATCACGATCGCAGCTATAACGTGAATTATTTGGTTAGATAGAAATGACTTTTACTTTTGCAAGACAAATAATAGTATTTTAGGGATCTAACTTAGGATATGCATTTAATTTCTTTCTCTTCTCCACGTGGTCAGATTAACGACACCTTCCACTATGGGGGTTATGATGACGAAGAGATCAAGATTTATACCAACCACAGATTAGCTCTCCTACTCACAAGAGATGTTCAGGGGATTAGTTACTTTTTTTTTTAATCTTACTTCTTACTTTTGTTTATTTATTTTTCCGCTCCACACATTGTTGGGGTGGACTACGGTTTATTTACTGCACTTTATTCCTTACATTTTATTTCATGTACTAGAAGTTATGGGTTTGTTTCGTTATTTTCTCATGAATAAAACAAGATGGTCATACTTCTTATTTTTCTATAAAAAAAATTATTTCTTTCGCAAAAAATGCATCCCCTCTCGCTCTTCTCACTCTTTCCCTCCTACTACCAACCCAAATCCAATCATGAATGAACCCACCTAAACCCATTATAATTTGAATGAATTTTACTTAACCACCCCCGGTTTAGGTAGTTTGACACAAAACACACATTCTTTTTTCATCATCAATGAGCCACCCTACTTGAACTTTATATTAAAAAAAACATCCTCTATTGTTATAACTTTGTTAAATTTTGAGTCAATATCTAACATTCCCCCTTCTTAATTATACCCCTCTTGGACAAAATTAGACTCAAAACATCCTCTATTGTTAGACCAAATCAAACCCAAAATCCTTTTACCTTAATCCGCCTTCAACCGAATCAAATCCAAAACTCATTAACTATCTACTCCAACCAAATTAAACCTGAAACTCATTAACTCTCATCCTCCTTCTCCAACAAAATCAAATCCAAAACTCATCAACTCTCCACCTAATTCTCCAACCATATCGAATCCAAAACCCATTAACTATCATCCTCCTTCTCCAGCTAAATCAAGTTCACCACCTTATTCTCCAACCAAATCAAAACTGAAGCACATTAATTCACTATCTTCTTCTTCAACCAAATCAAATCCAAAACCCAATATTCAATAAGACAATTATAGTTAATCAAGGGTATTTTTAAAAACCCTAATGAATCATGTTATATGATGTGATCAAATTAAGTGTTAAAGGGTGGTTCATTGATTAACGGTACTAACAAAGGATGAGTCTTTGATGACGGAAAAATAATATGTGAATTTTGTATCGAACCACCTAAACTATAGGTGTTTAAATGAAATTTATCCTTCTAAAATTCCTAAAAGTTAATTTACTCTTAAAAAACTTAACTAATGTAGGATAAATTAGCAAAAAAGGGGAAAAAACTAAAGACATGTGACCTTACATGTCTATAAATTGACGAAGTAAATTATAACGCCTAACAAAAGTAGAGTTAGTCATCAAAAGTGAAGTTGAGTAAGATGTATCAAAAAAAGGTGAAAAATCATTAGAGTTTTACGAAATTTATCCATCATGAAAAGCCCATATAATAAATAAAATACCCTCTATAAATAAATAATTAAATAATTTCACTTATTGGACAACTCAAGTATGCTCCGGGTTTAAGTCTGACAGCCCAAGTCAATCTGCACTTCCAATCTAACCTTCAATTTTTCATAAAATTACGGCATCCTAATTTGTACCATCTCTTTTCCTATCAAAACCCAATCCCCCAAATCCACAACCAGAACCCTAATATCGTAGGAATCTCTCAGAGGTTTCTCCTCTCCTTATCTTCCTACGCAATTCCATGTTTGAATTCGTTTATCGCATTACAGAATGCACACATCAATGCCCATAAACCCACTTCAGCTTTCTTCAATTTTGTAAGAGGTCATCAAAGTTTTGACCTTGAAACCCTAGTCTTAACTTTAGTGCAAGCGGGGTTCAAACTTTCAACCTCTTGCTAAGTAGTACAGAGACGAAGCGGTGAACCACACTTTGCAATTTTGAGGTTATTGGTGCAAAATTTTGATATTTTTATGGTGAAAGGAATAAGGATATTTTACAATTTGAGATTTTGTGAGGGGGCGAAAGAGTAATTTGACAGAAGGGCAAGTTGTGGGTGTTGACCTAAATACCCTCTCTTCTCCCATCCTCATCGCCTTCTCCAATTCCGATTTACGAAACCCTCTTCTGCCCTTTTGCCCCTGCAAACTCTCTCTCTCTCTCTCTCTCTCCAATCTCCATTGCCCTTCTCTCACTAAAATTTCTCTCTCCTCTTTCTCTCTCTCCAACGATTGATTACCCGCTCCTTTTCTCCACTTTCAAAACCACCCCCGATTCAATTCACAAACCCTACTTTCGTCTCAGATCACTCCCCCCTCTCTTCGCTCTCATCCTCCAATTCCTTCATGAGTTTTGGTTTTTGGGCTCTGCTCCTGCGTTCCCCGATGTAAAGCTGGGATCTTGACCCACTTCTCTTTATGGGTTCATTGTGAGTGTTGCTTGTGTTTTTCGTTCTTTTCTTTAATAAATTTAAAGTTTATCCCTTTTTGCATTTGTTTAATTGTTGTATAATCATTCTGTTATCTGGAGCCTGAGAAATTCGTCGCCATTAAATAATCTGGTTTTATGGCTGCGGAATTGTGATTGTTCTTTTACCTTTTTCCCTTGTTATTATATTTGTTAAGCCTGCAATTTATGTGAATTATATGATGGTATAAATCGCCCACTCCTTACCTCTTAGAAAAGAAAATGTGTATATGATATAACAAATCATATTTATGAATTTTGTTTCCATACAATTTAATAACATGTCTTTTTCTTGTAATTATAATTCTGTGTTACTGAATGGAGTTGGGTTAACTAAAGTTTATTTTCAAGTGGAGGTAGAGATTTGCAAACTTTAGTTATCGCAACTCAACCTCAACAAGTTGTCTTAACTCCATGCCTTTAAGAGAGGATCAAATAGTCAATTTTAAAAGAACTTATTGTTAGCCTCTTTCATATATGAATCTATCTGATTCAGAAGGGAAGAACTTGCTTAAGTATCTCAGTTTCCACTCAGACATGGTTTTGATTCACACTCCATATTCCGAAATATTTACCATTCGAAAAGAGGAAAAAACGGAGTCTTTGTCTAAAGAAATACGTTGATAAAGAGCATAAGATAGTGCTTTACCAAATCTCACAAAATTGGAATTTGTCTCACAAAATTGGAATTTGTTCCAAACGTATATGCCATGGTTCCTTACTTCGGCAGGGTGCAAATATCTAAATTTCACCATTTTAGATACTTTTTTAGATTCATTGCCGATGCTAAGTAGCAGTAAAAAATTTGTATCAAAATTTCATGATATTATGTATTGATCAGATATATCATAACCAGTTCCTTGTGGTGTTTGGGAAGCCACTACTACATAATTTGTAAGTCTTAGCAAAGGTTTAGAAAAATGAGGTCCTAGTGCTCAATTTTTATAATTCTCTAAACTCAAAGTTGGCTCCTAAACAATCTAAAGTTGAGGAAACTACAGTTTTCTTAACTTCATTCCCAAACAAAAACAAAGCCTATAGTTTGCACAACCTGTTGGTTATATGAATTGTTTGATAATAGTCTTTATATTCATACTGTTAGGGGAGTCGAACTGATCCTTATTGTTTTTATCCTATTTTAATGAAAAACTGTTTTCCCAATTATCAGGTTATGAATTGAGAATCAAGTTGTTGTCATTCCAGCGACAAACTCCATGGCGAACCATGAGTTAGTTCTTGGTCAGAGCTCTGACCTTGCCCTTGGCCAAAACCACAACCTTGTCATGGGCCTCAGCCAAAGGCATGGTTTTGGACTCGACCACCCCGATCTCGGCCTAGGTCAAACTCATGACCATCATGATCTCGGTCTCGGTCACCATCACCATCACCAACACCAACACCAACACCACCATCCCCACCATCGTCATCAAGAAGATCTTGAAAATGCCAACAATGAGCTCGCACTCGGCCAAACCCATGACCCGGATGGCCTCACTGTTACCCAAAGTCATGAGTTGGGCCTCTCAGATAACCAAGAATTGACTCTTGCCGAAGCGGAGATTGATCAGAACCACCTCGACCACCTTGACCACTCCCATGAACTTGCTCTCCAACCTGCACATGAGATGTCCTCACAGTCTCAGCTTGTAGTCCCCTCGATCCTTCAGTCTCGAGTGGTAGTGAACCCTAATCATGAGCTTTCTGTTGGCCAAGAATTCCCTGATGTGAAAAGTTGTCGCCGAGCATTGAGAGATGCAGCCATCGCTTACCATTTTGAAATCCAAACTGTGAAGTCTGATAAGACCAGGTTCACTGCAAAGTGTGCTGCTGAAGGTTGCCCGTGGAGGATTCATGCTGCTAAGCTTCCGGGTGTGCCTACATTTACTATTAGAACCATACATGAGACACATACTTGTAGCGGAATCAACCATCTAGGGCATCAGCAAGCCTCTGTCCAATGGGTTGCAAATTCAGTTGAGGAAAGGCTTCGTGAGAACCCACATTACAAGCCCAAGGAGATTTTGGAAGAGATACACCGGATGCATGGGATTACTTTATCTTATAAACAAGCGTGGAGAGGGAAAGAACGGATTATGGCAGCTGTTCGTGGGTCTTTTGAAGAAGGGTATCGCCTTTTGCCACAGTATTGTGAGCAAGTGAAGAGGACAAACCCAGGTAGTATTGCTTCGGTTGAAGGCAATCCAGAGGATAATTGTTTCCAACGCCTTTTTATCTCGTTCTATGCTTCAATATATGGTTTTGTGAATGCCTGTCGGCCCTTAATTGGTCTTGACCGGACACTTCTCAAGAGTAAGTACCTAGGTACTTTGCTTTTGGCCACTGGGTTCGATGGCGATGGTGCTTTGTTTCCTCTAGCATTTGGGGTTGTTGACGAAGAGAGTGATGAAAATTGGATTTGGTTCTTGCATGAGCTCCATCAACTCCTCGATGCCAACACTGAAAACATGCCCAGGCTAACGATTTTATCTGACCGCCAGAAAGGCATTGTTGATGGAGTAGACTTCAATTTCCCCACTGCCTTCCATGGCTTCTGCATGCGCCACCTCAGCGATAGCTTCCGCAAAGAGTTCAACAATCCAATGCTTGTAAACCTTCTTTGGGAAGCAGCACATGCCCTCACAGTTATCGAATTTGAAGCCAAAATACTAGAAATTGAAGAGATCTCACAAGATGCCGCCTACTGGATTCGTCGCATCCCTCCACGTCTCTGGGCAACTGCATATTTTGAGGGAACTAGATATGGGCATTTAACAGCAAATATAGCAGAATCTTTGAATAGTTGGATTCTAGAAGCTTCTGGGCTGCCAATAATCCAAATGATGGAGTGTATTAGGCGACAACTAATGACTTGGTTCAATGAGCGAAGGGAGACGAGCATGCAGTGGTCTACGATCTTAGTACCAACAGCTGAGAGGAAGGTTTCTGAGGCCCTTGAAAGAGCAAGGGCATATCAAGTAGGGAGAGCAAATGAAGCCGAGTTTGAAGTGGTTTCCCCACAAGAAGGGGCTAATATCGTTGATATACGGAATAGATGTTGCTTGTGTCGGGGCTGGCAGCTTTATGGGTTGCCTTGTGCTCATGGGGTGGCTGCACTTCTCTCATGTCGACAGAATGTTCACAGATACACTGAAAGTTGTTTCACGGTGACAACATATCGGAAGACTTATTCACAGACTATACATCCAATACCCGATAAGAGTTTATGGAAGGAACTTTCTTCATCAGGAGGGCAAAATGGAGGTGATAAAGGTGAGATATTGATTAACCCACCAAAGTCCCTTAGACCACCTGGGAGGGCAAGAAAAAAGAGAGTTAGGGCAGAGGACAGAGGAAGAGCAAAGAGGGTTGTGCATTGTAGTCGCTGCAATCAGACAGGCCATTTTAGAACGACATGTGCAGCACCAATATGAGGAGGTTTCCTTTTCTTCAATCCTGTGAAATAGTTCCTTTTTTGTTTTCTTCTTTTCGAGCGTGAGCTAGATCTTTATTGTTTGTTTGCTGTCATCCTCGTAATTTTATATCTCGGATTTTTATCTCTTTAGCTGGGGATTAATTAAATTTGTCAATGGTTGGTTTTTGTGTTGTGGTCAAATTGTGGTTATTCTAGTAGCAAGTATAGTGAATCATGAGGTGGAGTGATGTCTATTTTGGATATTCCTGATACCAAGTGAATCTTTATCTCATATTTTTTGGTTATGATTTTACCTTAATTTGATGACCATGTTGTTGCTGTAGTGACCGTTAGTACTTGATTGTACGTGGGATCAACCTAGAGGGCATTGAACCAAATCATCGAATGGTAAGTCTTTGATGCTCTGTATATATGTAAGTCTGAATGTTCCCCCGCTGCAGAAAACCACAATGATATCAAAAGTTTCATTCAATTACCTGTATCTTCCCTGCCTAATTTGTTTGCATTACTTTGATAGTTGAATACACCATGTTAAATGTGTTATTCATTTGTAGATTACATTATTTTTGGGGTGATGTGTTCGTCTGAAATTCCTATACTTTTAACATCATCTGTATCTTTCAAATTTTGTTGGGAGTTGGTAGTAGGTTGTCGAGGCTTTAAGCTCTTCATGGCTGATGGATTTTCGTACTTGCTGAGAGGATAACTAGCTTGGCTGAGTTGAGGTCAATACTACTGCTTGCACAGAGAGCTCTATCTTCCACGCTAAGACCGGCATTCGCTTCTGCCAATCGATATGGTAAGATTTTCTATCTTATGCCAGTAAATAGTATGAAATCCTCTTCAGTTTTTCATGTTCAACAAGAATCTCATGCTCATTCTCTCGAAATGTTTGTTGGCTTTTCCATTAGCTCAGCTGAGAACGTGGGTTGGAATCACTGCTCAAGGTGGCTTTGCTTTGTCTATCATCTAATCGATTCTAATCTGTTGCTAATCTATATTATCATGGTTAGCCGAAATGAATCACTTTTTGATGATGAAAATAAATCCGGATTGGTAGCAATAATACTACTTTAGAATTGTTATGAAAAATCAAATTTCTGTTTAATTAAAACATAATGGAAACAAAATTAAACAAGTGGGGAAGAAACTATGTGAACAATTTGGCTGTTGAGATTTTTTTTTTTTTTTTTTTTGGGGTGAACAAAAACCAAAATACAAAAGCAGAACTACAATCGAGGTCTACAAATGCGACGTGCATCCGTCTCAAACAAGCTACTAAATTCAACATCTACATTACTAACTACTAGTAATCTGCATACTAAATTCAACATCTACATTACTAACTACTAGTAATCTGCAAGTGCAACACGTCTTAATAAATTATTTTCTCTTTTTAAAGTAAATACTAAGACATTATCTGGCCTCGAACCTGAGTTCTTATTTTACTCAATTCATACTCTTTATAAATTACCCCTAATGACATCAACTTTTATTTTATATAAGTGACACTTTTGTAAATAATTATGTAGTAAAATAAATTTGAACATTGAGGGTATTATGGTAACTAACAACAGTTGAGTAAATGAATGGTTAGAGTATCTCCAACCACGCTAGCTATTTTAGCTAGTTAGAATAGCAAAGAATGGAGAACAAATGGATAATCTGGCTAGTAAAAAAAGCCTTCACTCCAACCATACCACTAAAAATCTTGTCACGTCTCGCTTCCCAAAAATACGGAATACGAGCACGTAACATTGGCCCAGCGAATGACTAACGTCACCCATAAGCTGTTTATCCGATCAACTCAACAATATGATCAACAAAGAACAATTGCGCAGGCAATAATAACAATCTCATGAATAATAATACTTGGAATTAAGCAATAAAAATATCCAAATACAGTAATAACCCAACGTCTGGAAATAAATAACAATATTCGCGATATATGTCCAATACAATAATAAATCCAATCCAAATAATAATAAGTCTCAATACATTAAGATTATTAAAGCAATAAGCAATTAGAAAGCAGTAGTCTTCAGACTGTTTGTTCTCCAACTCCAGCAGGCAACTGTTCTCCAAAATCTGCAATTTAATAAATTGCAGGAAGAGGAAAAAAAAACAATACGCTCATCAATGCAAGTTACGGGCCGCTTGTAGTACAGGCACAAGTACATGAGAAAAAGGAAAACTAATAATATGAAATAGACATAATAACAAAATATAACAACTAGTATGGCAAGATGAACAAGTGTAAATGGCATGTATCAAGTGTCAAGTAAACAAGTATCATGTAATATTCGATATCAATAGGAACAATGATAAACAATATGCAATATCGATGTTGTGTTAATCCTTAAGTTTATTATCCATTTTAATCCTAACTAATGTATGTACTACCGTGTCCCATGTGTGCCGTACCACAGGTTCGATGCATACAATCAATTTCGTTTAGACTATAGTGATAGACTCTATAGTTCATGTACTAGGTATGATGACGATAACAATATAACACGGGCCAAGGTGCAATTTCTTACACAATGACGATAACAATAACACGGGCCAATGTGCAATTTCTTACACAATGACGATAACAATAACACGGGCCATCATCCGAGTACAATCCTCATATCATCAACTACTCTAGTCAATCCCTTAAATACCGGCTTGTTAATTATTTCATTAATGCAACAATACAATATGCAATCTAGAGACATAAGATGAACGATAATAACAACAGGAAAATAATATGATGATAACATGGAATATGATGTACTAGATGTCCAAGCAATATGGTATAGGTTATTTTACAAGTATTCGACAAGTATAACACGAATAACACATCAAATACAGATATCTCAAGATAGCATGAACACATACATCAAAAGTGGTCAATCCTAGGTTAATTCATGTCATATATGTCGTGAGGCAACTATGGTCAAATCATCACAATAGAGACAATATCAACAAGGGATTTCACACACGAATTGGCTCTAGAACCCAACTACACTACAAGCGGTATTTTGTACTTGTATATGTAAAGGAATTTAATACAAGTTACTTGCCTGTTAGATGGTGAACACGGACACCAAGAATAACGGGATGAGAATTCCAAAGCAACGAACACAAATTCGCAACAACACGATCCCACGAACACACCATAAAACACGTGCAAACCACGTGTAAAAGAGAACTAAACAAACATCGGCACACAAAGAGACAGGCAGCAACACACAAGAGAGACAGCAACATCACCAGCAAAGAGACATCAGCAACAATGGCCAGGCCAAGGGGCGGTAGCGTTGCTGGCGACCAGAGGCGGCGACGGGGCTGACGTCGACGACGGCATCGTGGTGGCAGCGCTACAGTTGGCGACGAGCGGAAAGGGGCAGAGCAGCAGGGGGAATGGGGTTGGGTTCTGATGTTGACGATCGGAAGTGGAGGTGCAGGGGATTGCCAGGTGGTGGCGGCGCGTCGACGAGGGGTCGGCGGTGCAAGGGGGAGTCGCCGGAGGAGATGACGAAGAAAGGGATGGGTTATGGCGTTCGGGAACAGGAAGGGAGACAGACAGAGGGGGAGGTCGGGAGTTGGTCTGGGCGGCTATGTGGCGTCGACGGGGGGTTGGGTGACGGGTATTTTGGCTAGTCATTGATAATTTGAGGTCCAAAATTAAATTTTAAAAAAAATACAAACTTCAAATCCAAAAGAAAAGCCCAAGCTATAAAATTATGTTAAAAAGGGTTAAAACGCCCCAGACCCCCCCCCCCCCCCCCCCCCCCCCCAAAGAAAAGCCCAAGCTATAAAATTATGTTAAAAAGGGTTAAAACGCCCCAGACCCCCCCCCCCCCCCCCCCCCCCCCCCCCCCCCCAAAAAAAAAAAAAAAAAAAAAAAAACTTACTTTTGCGAGTTCGCGATCATAGATCACGCGAGCAGAACTTCGTGATTTTTTTTTTTGGGATTTTTTTCCCGCAATTTTTTTTTCTTGATCTTTTTTTTTCACAATTTTTTTAATGATTTCTTTTCACATTTTTTTTTCGGGAAATTTTTTTTGCGACTTTTTTACACGATTTTTCATGTTTACTTATGTCTGAGTGGATGCAATGCCTGTGGAATAGTTATTGGATTATTTGACTTAAAAATAACTGAGTACAGTGTCTCCTATATATATGAGGGAATTGAATACAAAACTGATACATAACCTGATATAGGACTAAATTAATATATTACAATATCTAACACCCCCTCTCAAACTCACGGTGAGTCGAACAGTGTGAGTTTGCTGACCAAGTAACGAAATCTCTGAACAGTGTATGATTTGGTGAAGAAATCTGCTATCTGCTATGAACAGGTAATAGAATGAAGTGAAATGTGCCATGCTCCAAAGTGCTCACGAACATAGTGGCAATCTATCTCTATGTGCTTCGTTCGCTCATGAAAGAACATGTTACTGGCAATGTGCAATGCACTCCAGTTATCACAATGAAGAGGAGTAGCTCATGTAAGCATGACACCCATATCTGATAGCAGCCAACAAACATGAACAATCTCTCTAGTAGTAGTTGACATTGCTTTGCACTCAGCTTCGGTGGAAGAACATGCAACAACTGTCTGTTTCTTGCTTCGCCATGAGATCAGCGAATCACCAAAAAATAGATAGAAACCTGTGGTAGACCGTCTGGTGGTAGGATCACCCGCCAAATCTGAATTAGAATATGCACTGTGCTCCAATTTGGAAGTAGAAGACATGAATAATGACCGAGTGTTAGTGCCCCAAAGTTATATGAGGATCTGAAGAAGAGCACTATAGTGAACTGATGTAAGAGCGGAAACAAACTGACCAACAACACTGACTGCATAAGCAATATCTAGTCTGGTCATGCATAAGTAGACAAGATGTCCAACCACCTGTCTGTATCTAGTGGGGCCAGGAAGGAGCTCACCATATGTAGGACGAAGCTTCATATAAAGCTCTAAGGGAGTATCGACTAATCGACTGTCAGAGAGACATGCAGCGGAAATAATATTTGATGTGTATTTTTGTTGAAAAATAAGTATTCCCTGAGATCCATGAGCAATCTCTAGACCATAAAATATCGTAATCTACCAAAATCTTTCACATGGAAATGTTGGTGAAGGTACGTCTAGGTGGATGCAATGCCTGCGGAATCATCCTCAGTAATAATCATATCATCAACATATAATAATAGGAGGACCTGCCTCTGCGATAATGACTACATAAATATAGAGTGGTCATGTGAACTCTAACTGAAACCAAGCTGGGTCATAACACTGCAGAAACACTCAAACCAGGCTCGAGGGGCATGTTTTAGACCATATATAGCTCGACGCAGTCGGCAAACATGACGATGAGGAGTGGTAAGGCCAGGAGGGGGATGCATGTAAACAACCTTAGACATGGTACCATGAAGGACATTCTTTATGCCTATCTAGTATAATGACCACTGACGAACTGCAACAATGGGAAGGAGAGTGCGAACTATAGTCATCTGTGCAACTGGGCAAAATTCTCATTATAATCAATGTCATGCTTCTAAGTAAATCCTCGAGCAACTAGGCGAGCCTTGTGCCGCTCAACGGAGCCATCAGATCGTATTTGACCTTCAAGATCAACTTGCAGCTAATAGGCCGGACGCCCACAAGCAGCGAAACAACATTCCAAGTGCTTGTCTGATCAAATGCACTGAACTCTTCTGCAATAGCATCCTGCCACTCGGGATATCAAATTTCTTCCTGATAGGCTTTGGGCTTATGGGTGGAGTGAATGGCAGTAAGATATGCATGAAATTTTGGTGAGTAGGAAGCTAGGGTGGCAAAGTCAAACTGGTCAGAATGACCAGTGGCATCAGGTATATAACGTGCCAGTGGGATGCCCGAAGTGGAACGTGTAGATAGATGGACCAGGGGTGGATGGACATGGTGTGGAGGTGAGGTCGGTGGGTTAGGTACATGCAACAGTGGGAATGCAGGTGGGGTGGGTACATGAAGTTGTGGTGATGCAGGTGGTGTGGGTGTACGATGTTGCGGGGATGCAAGTGGTGTATCCGTAGGAGGAATAATACGAGGTAAATAAGTGGGATCAATTGGAATGCGTGAAGCTATGGTCTACCTAACAACTAGGGAGTCGAGAAAAATAGCATCTTCGAGAGAGTTCAAGTAATAGGAAAAGTCTTCCACAAAGCAGATATGTCGGAAAAATACGAAGACGGCCTGCTACAAGATCAAAATAAGGATATCATTTATGCTCTGAACTGAGACCTAGAAGTACGCACTTAGCAGCTCGGGCACTGAGCTTTGTGTGCTCAGTGGGAGGGAGAAAGACATAACAGGTACACCTAAAAGTACAGAGCATGTTGTAGTTCGGTGTGGAGTGATAAAGAGCATCATAAGGAGTGGTGCCAGATAGGGCAGGTGAGGGAGTGATGTTAATGAGACAGACTGACGACATGACAACTTCAACCCAAAAAAACTGAGGAACATAAGAGGAGAGTAGACGAGCACGACCGTCTTAAGGATGTGACGATGTTTGCGTTCAATTATAACATTATGCTCATGTGTGTGAGGACATGATTGCTGAAAGAGTGCATCATGAGATTGAAGGATCGATCTCATAGCAGTGGAAATGTACTCACGAGCACCATCTAAGCGAAAGATTTGGATACACACCGAACTGAGTGTGAACCATGTTCGTAAAGAACTGGAAAATGTCAAGTATTTCAGAGCGTTGGCGTATAAGAAACACTCATGTGTGTCGAGTAAAGTCATCAATGAAACTAACATAATAGAGGTAACCTTTGTGGGAAGGCGTAAGAGATGATCCCCATATGTCAGAGTGAATAAGTTGAAAAGCATGAGTGGATTGAGAAGTACTTTTATTGCTAAAAGGGAGGGCTAAGTATTTTGCCAATTTACAACCCTGACAAACAGATAACGAAGTAAAAATAAAATTGCCAAGAACACCACTACGAACTGAAAATTTTCAAACTAGACTCGTTCACATGACATAAGCATCTGTGCCACAAGTCGGCATCAGAACTAACGACACAACAAAATTAGAAATAGAATTATGAGCATGAAGAAAATCTAGGTGATATAAACGTCCATGCCTGCTAGCACATCCAATTATGTGACCAGTCTGAAGATCCTGTATGGTACATCCGAAATAAGTAGAAAAGAAACAGTAAGACCACTATCACATAGAGCAGTAATGGAAATAAGGTTCCTGGATAAATGTGGCGCATAAAGGACGAAAGGCAAGGTGAGAATGGGAGTGTGTATGGATCCTGAGTGTGTAGTGTGGAGTAGTGAGCCATTGGTAGTGTATAGTGATGGTGATGAAGAGGTAATTGGTGTGTTAGTGGTGAATAGTGTATAATTTCTAGTACGATGATATGAGGCACCCGAATTTAAAAGTCAAGAAGAATTCATACTAGGAGTGACAAAAAAAACAGGGGCAGAGGAGCCAGTACTGATGAACTGACCTGTGTGCTAAAGGTTCAGCTGAGCGAGGCGTCGCTGAAGAATATCATAAGTAGCAGAAGAGGGCATAGGTGGTGTTGCTGCTGATTTTGGTGTGGGAGCAAACACATAAATTTGTGGATTCTTTTGGAAACAAATAAGGCAAACTTGTTGCCTTTCACCGGTGTTTGACTGATTTATTGTCGCCGCCGTTGACCTGCAAAAAGTTCGATACACTAGGATGGATCTCTGCGACGAACCCTCCGACGCTCAAGTAAGTAATGAGGAAGATTATGAAAGAGCGTTTATGTGGAAAAATATTGATTACCTTGTTATGGTGGGGGAGAGGGGTTTTATAGTTGCCTTAAGAGACAGTTTAGAGATAATCATTTATCTCTATTTCCCGGTATTTTTGGATAAGATGTAGAGTTTAAACTCGTTTCATGATAAGAGAGGTAGTTTAAACTGCCTCTTAGAGATAACCATGATTTTGAGTTACTCTTTAAATGACTTGGGCTGCTTTGTAATAGGTTGTCACCCCGACCCAGTAAGACAGATCCGTTTATGGGTATTGGACTTTGAAAAAAGACCCAGTTCCCATTTCAGACCCGTTTGTAGGTGAAATTACCATTTTACCCCTGAGAACTTTAAGATTCGTGCCTGATTTGAATGTTCCCAATTTGGTTCTATTTTTAGCCATATCACAAGCCCCCAACTCCTGAAGACTCAGTTTCACAGCCTTTGAGGAGTAGTTTTGTCCGTTTTCAATGGCCAATAGAATTTATCGGAGTTCTCGGGGGAGTTTGGATCTTGCTCGAGGTGTAACAGTGATTTTCTGAGCTTGTAAAATACCCAAAATCATTTTTAGAATTTTTTGGATTTTTTTTGTGATTTTTCAGATTTTTTTCTATTTTTTAATTATTTTTTATTCAATTTCTGAATTTAATTAAATAATTTTCAAAAAAATAAATTAATTATTCTAATTTAATAATTATTATTTTCAGAATTTAAAATTATTTTCCGAATTAATAATTATTTTAAGAATTTTTTAATTATTTTTTTGATTTTTAATTATTTTTTTCTAATTTTTAAATAATTAATTCAAATAAATTAATTAATATTTACCTGTACACGTGGCACAATCCTGGGCGTTGATCATGATCAAGCAAGCGCGCATCAGGAGAAGACAATTTTATCCCGTTTTGACATCGGTGGCAAAAGCGCTCGGATCGCGCTGCTGACCCTCTGGATCGCGGACACGTGACATTTTTATTTTAATTTTTTCTTCTATCCCGCCTTCTTCCTCCTTCGACTTCTTCCTTCGACGTCGTCTTCGGCTGAGGGCGAACCAGGTCACCGGAGCTCGAAGAGAGGAGCTCGGTGAGAGAAGCTCATCGATGTGGAGACGAAGCTCGACGAAAGCGGCGGAGGTGGAGCTTGGCACTGGATGGAGCTCGATGGGTTCTTCGAGGAAGAGTGGGAGCTCGAGCTCGGAGCTCAGCTTCGGAGCTCGACAAAGGTGTTGGAGCTAGACAGAGGAGAGGAGCTCGGCGATGGAGGTTGGCGAGGAGCTCGGCATCGGGGTGAGCTCACAGAGGAGGAGCTTCGACGACGTGGATTCGAGCTAGCAATGGAGGGGTTCGGAGAGGAGATTGTAGAAGTGGAGACAAGAGAGGGGGGCCTCGGTTGCAGCTTGACGACGAGGCTTGGCGATGGCGGTGGTTAGTTGGCGAAGTTGGGTTCAGGGAGTTGGAGGTTAACGAAAGGAACTCGACGGCAGAGCTCGGCAGAGATTGAGCTCGGTGAAGGTTGGAGATCGAGCTGCTCTTGGAGGGAGAGCTCAACTGCTGTGAGAGGTTGGCGAGGAGGGGAGCTCGACAGTGGAGCTTGGCGACGTGGGGAGTTGGGTTTGACGGTGAGTTCGATGAGGGTATGGTGGAGCTCAGTGAAGGAGGGGAGCTCGATGATGGTGAGGCTCGGTGGGGGAGCTCGACGAGGAGTTTCTAGCTTGCTGACGGCTCGACGAGGGGAGGAGTTCGACCTTGGAGTTGAGTTCTCAGGGTTTTTGAAGATGAAGGGTGAAGGAGAATAGGAACAGGTCTGTATGTGGGTAATGGGTCCGAACCCGACCCGTTAAGCCCTTCCTTTTTTTTCCTTTTGTTTTTTTTGGCGAATCTGAGCTGTCGATCTTGATCGAGTGCGAATCGGGAGGAGGCCTTCTTCCCCAATTTCACGTTCAGTTGTTCAGACGCTCGGATTTTGGACTCGAGCTACGTGGCTCGATCAGAGCCGTTGATCAAGATCAAGTGCGAATCTAGAGGCGATGATTTTTCCCATTTTCATGCTCAGTTGTTCGGACGATCGAATTTTGGATCCGAAATACGTGGCTCGATCAGAGCCGTTAATCAAGATCAAGCGCAAATCTTGAGGCTTTGATTTTCCCCATTTTTCATGCTTGGTTGTTCGGACGCTCAGATTTTGGATCCAAGCTACGTGGCTCAATCAGAGCCGTTGATCAAGACCAAGCGCGAATCTTGAGCGATGATTTTCCCCATTTTCACGCTCGGTTGTTCGACGCTCAGATTTTGGATCTGAGCTACGTGGCTTGTTCAGAGCCGTTGATCAAGATCAAGCGAGAATCTTAAGGCGATGATTTTTCTCATTTTCACGTTCGGCGCAACTGTGTTGAAACCCACTTTCCCGGTGCTACGGAGGTCAGATTGGGACGTTTGACCCCTCGTTTCGAAGCTGACCCAAATATCTATAACTTCTCATTAGAAATCAGTGGAAGAATCATCATTCTTGATAGTCGAAATAGTCCTGCAACATCTTTGCCTCCATGGAGTTGGGAAGAGCTTTGTATGACTCTAGAAGAGAGTCGTTTGGGAAACAAGTTTGAGGAGCAACTCTAGGGAAGAGTTTTGAGCTCCAAACTCGTTGGTAAGAAGGCTACTCGGGAGGTGAGTGCGAGGAGGAGCATCACCAGGCTCTAGCAGAGAGTCGTTTGGGAGACAAGTTTGAGGAGAACTGATGCGAATTTTTGCAAGTGTACAAAATCGCAACAAGTAGTATAGTTTTAGTGAAAAGCGTGTCGAACCCACAAGGACTAATTATTTTATTGAGTACCGATATTACTAGATTAACTACTATTTGGAAAATCGAAATTAATAAAGAAAGCGACTAAATTAAATTAATCTAAAAAAATAACTAAATTAATTAAAAGGGAGCGGAATCTGAAATTTTGTAATTTGTTAATAGCAAAATTAATTCTAGGGCTTTTGATTTCACCTAGTTAATCACACATATTTTATAACTTCATATGAATAAAGAATTTATTTTTCCAAGTTGTAGACCGAAATCCCCAATTTATCAATGTTTTCTTTCGATCAACACCAAAAATATCTCCAACTAACAGTTTGTCATAGTTCATACACAAATTTAATTAATTGAAGACTCATTAAGTTATGTGGATTTCTTAACGGTCACATCAATCGCGGTAAATCATCTTTAATTTCGCTCAATCAATGGTGTTTAATGTTATAGTTTAAAATCACAAATTACCTCTCGGTCTCTCCATGATCCAATAAATCATACAAAAGTCTGTCAACCAATTGTACGCATTAAGATAAAAAATTAAACACACAATCATGGAAAAATAGAAAAATAACATGAAATTAAAAAATTGTATTTTCAAAACTAGGCTACATCGAAACCCTAGAAAAATAAAATTTAGTTCATAATAAATTTGCAACTAACAAACACAGTCTTTGATTGCATAATAAAATTAGAGAAAGAAAAGTGATACAAAAAGAGAGTGCTTTTCAAAAGAAATTGCAAACCGAATAGCCTTGAAAAGCGCGCCAGCAAGCACAATCAGCAGTCTTTGTTCTCTCTCCTCTGTCTATGTCTCGAAAATCGTGCCGCTGCTGACATCAGCAGCATCCACGTCAGCAACCTGTCACCGTCACACGTTTGGCCCTCTCTCTTTCGTTCTCGTCTGGAGCTGCACGTGCAGCCCACGTCACCGAGCTGGCCCTCTACTGGGTCCCGCCACCACATCACCACGTGCCCCTGCTTCGTTTCGTCTTGGAGTACGAGCGCTCTCTTCCTGAGTCAGCATGTCAGCACGTGCTCACGTCCTCTTCCTTGTTACTTCTGTCTTTTCTTTATTTTTATTTTTTTTATAAATTGATAGGGGTTAGCCGTCACTCTTCCCCTTCGTTTTGCGCTCCCCTTTGTAGCTTCTCCTTGAGTTGTATTTATAGAGCACGGAAGAGAAATTTAGGGTTTATTTTTGTAGAAAAACCCATCTTCTTCATTTATTTATTTCCTTGTATGATTTGCTCTTTATTTCTTTGTAACCCCTGTTTTTCATTTTTGTGTATTTTTTGGTGTATTTTCTTTTTAGGTATTTTGTACTCTCTTGTATTTCTTTGGTCCGTATATTGGATTTTATTCTTCAATATATTCTTTTGCTTGATGGTGTCTCTTATTTGATCTCCTTGTTTCATATTGCTTCATTTTGTTTCATCCGTTTCGTCTCTGATTGTTCGATTCATTATTTTTGGGTTCTCTTTATTTTATTTTGTTCACGCCTTTTTTTTATTTTGCTCTTTCTATGATTGCCTCATTTTTTTTGCATTTCTTCTAATTCATACCCGTTTGAACCCAAGATCCATTTATTTAGCTATACCCATTTAATTATCCAATACCCCAATACTTAAGACCCTACCCGTTATCCCCTAACCCACTCCTATGCCTAACTCGAAACCCAATAAACCACTTTACCGTCAGCCCCTAGATGAAACCCTAACACTAAACCCTTGCTCATATAAATACCCCCCCCCCCTCCCCCCCCCCCCCCGTGGACTGTTCACTATCCCGATACCCAAACCCTAGCCGCCTTACTCTTTTTCCGAAACCCCGACCATCTCCCTTGACTCTCGATCCTCCGCCCTTCATCCACCGCACCCCGCTCCTTTCCCTGGCCGCCGACTGCCGCAACTGTTGTAGCCTATCATCTCTCTCTCCCATTCACCTCTCTCCCTCCGGCCTGCATCACCCCCGGGTTGTCGCAACCAGTGCAGCGACAGCAGCTCCCTCCGGTGCCCCTCTCCGTCGTTGCATGACTGTCAGCGACTCCGCACCGCCTCCCGACTGCCTGCAGCAACAGCGAACAGCAAACAACGACAACTTTGCTGCATCGCCGTTCGCACACCCCAGAGGTTCCTCTTACCCTCATGTGTGTGCGAGTGCTATTTTGTTGGAGTTGCGATCGTAGGATTGCGGTGCGAGTGTGTTCGTGGTTGTGTGGCTCGATATTTGGGTTGGTGCTCATGGTTGTGTCCGTTGGGTTTCGTTGTTCGTGAGTTCGGTTCGTGATCCGTTCGTTGTGTTCGTTGCCGGGAATTCATTCTCGTTATTCTTGGTTTTCATTGTTTTCATTTCCAGTTCAGGCAAGTAACTTGTACTCAATTCCTTTATATGATACAAGTCATAAATACCGCTTGTAGTGTAGTTTGGTTCTAGAGACAATTTGTGTGTGAATTATCTTGTTGATATTGTCTCTATAGTGATGATTGACCATAGTTGCCTCACGACATATATGACATGAATTAACCTAGGGTTGACCACTTTTGATGTGTATGTTCATGCCATCTTGAGATATCCGTACTTGATGTGTTATTCGTGTTATACTTGTTGAATACTTGTAAAATACCCTATATCATGTTGCTTACACATCTAGTATACTCTTTTTCGTGTTTGGTTGTGTTTTGGATGAGTTCTATGTGAACTAGTGGATTTTGTGCATATGCGATATTTTCAGTTTTAATCAGTATTTTAGACCCTATTAAGGTCAGTATTTGAGAATATTTTATGAATGAACTGTAGAAAATTCTGTCTATTTTTCACTCCTTTTGACGGATCTCAGTTTCAATTTACGGTTTGAGAGTTATGTCTATTCTACTACAGTAGTGTCGAAAGATTTCCAGATTGTGTTTTCTATGATTTCTGAAGAGTAATCTATTTTTATTCTAGTATTAAAATTATTTTTTTAATCTGAAATTTTGCTCAGTGCTTTTTGACTTGATTGGGGTTTACCCAGAATTTTGATGGATTTATTTGAAGAGTTTCTCAAACATTTTCATGCTTGCAAATAAAGATTTTACAAGCAGAATTTTACTACTGTTCAGTAAAGAACGTAATTTTCGACCTATTTCTACTTGCCGTTTCAAAAATATTTCTGAAGATGAAAGTTAGTCTATTTTATCTATTTTCTTACCTTTTTGGCGGATTTGGATTTCGATTTATGGTTTGTGAGATATCGCTGTTTTTGTACTGCAGTGTTTGTGATTTCAGATTTGCAAAACTGTCGTATCTTGTTGTTTTCTGATTCTACTTGACTACCCTATTTTTGTTGGAAAATTATGAAACTTGTTTTTCTATTACTAAACATATAGGGGAATACCCCAGATTTTTTGTGGATTTAATTAATGAGTTTTCATGCTGTTTTTCTGACTTTGAATACAAACTACTAATTTCTGGCTGAACGTGTTTTCTGGATGCAAACCTGTTTTGAGTTATGATTTTGTGAAATACTATATAACTTATATATGTTCGCTGGATTCGTAAGGGAGTCTATTTTCCAGATTCTTTGATGGATCCAGATTTGCACTTTTGTAGCAACGGGAATCCCTATTTTAGTACAGTTGTGTCTTGCTATCTTGAACTTGAATTGTCGTTGTAGTATCCTGTTATGAGTTATCATTCACCTGTACATATTTATTCTTCATCCTGAACCTGTTACTTATTTATATCATATTATTCTTGATCTGTTTGAGACACATACATGCCTATTTGCTAATAATAATAAAATAACCAAGTCGGGGTTAAGGGGAAAATCTAGTAGTGGAAAATATAGAAATGTGTACTGAGAAGAGGACATGTGTCCTGCCTGTTATGTGTTCATGACTACATGATTCACGATCCTGTTTACTTGTATCTGACTGCATGCTTCCCTATAGGAAGATGTACTCGAAAGAGAACTACTAGGTTCTACCTGTTTCCTGTACCTGACTGCATACTTCCCTATAAGAAGGTGTACTCGGAAGAGAACCACTAGGTTCTACCTGTTCCTATTTTCTATTATCCTGATCCTTGAGTACACTATCCTATGGACTTCACTACGAAATCTAAACGAGACTGTTTGACTGTAGCAACAATGTAGTATGGGATGCATGAAGTGCTACCTAGATAGTAATAAATATAAGACTTGACATGACATAATACCTGATACATGCTCACCTGTTACATGATACCTGTATAATTGTTACCTATTTATCTATATACCTGATTACCTGTATACCTGTTACCTGTATACCTGTTACATGTTTATCTGTTTACATGGCACTTGATACATGTTACCTGTACCTGTTAGTATACCATACTACTTGATTCTATTTGTCTGATTCATTCTAGATACTACATTTCTGTTGACACACTTATACTATGCTTATTTATTCATGTTGTTATTTTATATTTGTTATTTCTTCCCATGTACTTGTATCCTGCATTACAAGCAGCCCGTAACTTGCATTGACGGAAGTTTTATTTCTTTTTCCTATTCCTGCAATTGTTAAATTGCAGATTTTGAAGAACATGTACCAGATGGTGTTGGTGATATGCAATATTAAGACTGGAGTTTTGTTTGCATTTATTATTATTATTTCTTGTTATAGCTTGAACAATTGTATTTGATACTTGGATTTATTCTTGTATTTGAGCAATGTGACCCAGGATATTATTAAAGGCTTCAGGGATCGGAGCTTCCATGATGGCCGTAGAGAAGGAGGTCTGCTTGGGCAGAACCAACTAGTCCATTGTTCTTCTTCGGTATTGATCTTGTTGAGGCGCCTCTCCATCTCGTGGAGACGGTAGTGGACAGAGTGATCCCTCCGGTCGGATCTAGTCGACCATCGGGACTCTCCCTCATGAGTGGCGGTATGGCGAGAGTTAGGGGCACGCTGATCCTGACTTGTGGCAATATTAAGAGCTCGTAAGATATCTTGTTTGAAGTTCTGGAGCTCGGCCTGAGTGACTGGTGCCCCTCTAGCTCGACGGTCCTTATGTGTGGCTCAGCTTATTGGAGTATGACTTCTCCATCGACTATGCAGAGGGGACTCTCTTCGCCTCCTCGGGGGAGGGGACCTTCTGGTCCTTGATCTACGGGGGGTCCAGACTCTCGAGGCCCCTGGGTGCTCATGCTGAGGGATGTCCTCAGGGGCTCGCCATTTATTCAAGTGAGTTCAGAGGTCGACCCCCTACTGACAGGTAAGAATTACTTGACGAAGATCCGGCCCTGGAGGACTTTGAAAAGCCATAGAGTCAGTTGAGAGATTGTGGACCGAAACATGGTCATGAAGAGGATGTTGCTTTGGATGACTTCGACGAGAGCCCCCCGAGGCTGTTGTGGAGGAGGCTGTTGAGGAAGAGGCTGTTCAGGCTACGGTTGCTGAACTTGCTGATTGAGTTGAGGAAGAACTTCTTGGAACGAAAGAGGAGGAAGAGGAGTGGCTCTTCGGCTGGAGGCCGCTGCCTTCCCCTTCTCTTTCAGATGCATGGTTTGAAACTACTTTTGCTGGCTAAGTAAGGTTAGATTGTTTTTTTCGTTTCCCACAGACGGCATCAATCTGTTGCTGCTGATTTTGGTGTGGGAGCAAACAGATGAATTTGTGGATTCTTTTGAAAACAAATAAGGCAAACTTGTGACTTTCACTGGCGTTTCACTGGTTTCTTGCCGCCGCCATTAACCTGCAAAAAGTTCGATACACCGGGATGGATCCCGTCAACGAACCCTCCGACGTTCAAGTCAGTAATCAGGAAGATTATGAAAGAGCGTTTATGTGGAAAAATATTGATTACCCTGTTATGGTGGGAGGAGAGGGGTTTTTATAGTCGCCTTGAGAGACAGTTTAGAGATAATTATTTATCTTTATGTCCCAGTGTTTTTGGATAAGATGTAGAGTTTAAACTTGTTTCATGATAAGAGAGGTAGTTTAAACCGCCTCTTAGAGATAACCATGAATTTGAATTACTCTTTAAATGACTTGGGCTAGTTTGTAATAGGTTGTCACGCCGACCCAGTAGGTCAGATCCGTTTATGGGTTATTGGGCTTTGAAGAAAGATCCAGTTCCCATTTCAAACCCGTTTGTAAGTGAAATTACCATTTTACCCCTGAGAGCTTTAAGATTCGTGCCCGATTTAAATGGTCCCGATTTGGTTCTATTTTTAGCCATATCAGGTGGAGTAACAACCATGGCAAGAGAAGGAATACTGAGAGGAGGTAAACCATGTTGCTTCCTGCGCTGCTATGCCTGTACCAAGAGCTGTGGGTGCAGGATGAAACACTCGTGATGAAGATGACCATTCCACTGAAAGTGGGTGCAGAAACGAGGATGACGATCAGGAACACTGCGATGGGCAGAGGAATAAGGCATGAGGCTGGAGCGAGGTTTGCGGGAGGAGGAGGTACGAGGTGCAACAGCTAGCACACTGTCAGTGCTAGAGGACGTGGTAGGAGATGGTATGGGCATAACATGTAATACCCTAAATTTTCATTTTAATGAGAAATGTTGATTTTCACGTGTTGTGCACGCGCAAAATTTTGTATGCATATTTTCCTATAAAATTATCTTTTATAACATGGACAATTATTTCCTTCTTTCTCTTTATCTTCTAAAAAGCCTATTTTATAAAGCCTAAACCTGTTTTCTTATTTTAAGCCCATTCTAATAATTAAATATTTTATTAAATAGCTCATGAAACTAAAGCCCACTATTTTGAGGCCCACGAACTTAATTAATCTTTTAAATTGTCACAACTTGTTATGTAGACACAATTAGTGGATAATTGATTAATTAAATTTGTACAACTTTAAATGTGGGGGAGGGGGGGACTAGAAGGGGCACGTGCATGCACTTGTGTGTGCTTTGCACACTTTTGGGAGGCCGATTGTGGCCAAGAGAGAGAGAGGGAGAGTGGAGTTGAGTTGAGGGGTAGTTATTGAGTTCATGGAAGTTGCTACAACTTCCCAACTCATCTTAGTCCTTGATTTCTAACTCCTGGATTAATCCTATCCATTCAATCTCATCCTAAAAGTGTATAAATACCCCTAGTTTCTTCTCATTTATGCACAACAAATTGCTAAGAAAAGAAAAAGGGCTAGTGAGAAAAAGATTAAGGAGATTAGTGAGTAAAAGATTGAGTGTGCATTATTGTGTGTGTGTTCATTTCAAGAGGAAGCCAGCTACCCCATCATCACCATCAAGCAAGGCTCGGGTTGCACCAAGGAGCAAGGAAGAGAAGCAACTTGCAATACATTCTAGGAGGAGAAGGCCACTTTTCTTGCACTCTAGGAGCTTTCATTTTCGTTTTGCCAAATAGGTGGGTATTTTTCATACTTCTAGAACTAGATACCATGCTAGGGATGATTTAATGAAATTATTATGAATCAATTAGTTGAAATTGGAACCATGCTTGTTTAGTTAAAAAGTGGAGTGGTAACTTAGAAAATGTTTGATAGATTGATTGCTAATGAATGAATTGTGAATTAAAGTGCTAGAAATCACCATATTATTGTGCTACATGAATGTTATGATAAAAATTGTGCTTATGAGACAACTAGTTGAATTAAATGCTTTTTGTATAATTGATTGCTTAAAATAAAGTTTCTTTGTTGTAGAAAGATGAGAAATTGTCTCTAAATTATTGTAGGTGGTTAATGAATAAAAGAACAATGAAATATAGTAGTGGTGGAAATTTAACTCTAAGTTATAAAGAAATATGATGTTTGTTTTCAATATTGAAATTATGGATATAGAACACAAAGTAGGGCCAAAATACATGGTTTATAAAGTAAATAATGGTTATAAAAATACCGGTTTACTGTAAATTCATGTTTGGTAAAATCTGGAGCTTTTTGTTTTCAAAATAGAAGAAAGAAACAAATCGTTTTGATTTTTTATAAAATTTAGAAATACACAGAGAACTGGGTTATAAACAACCCAACACTATTTGAGACAATCTGGCCCCTTAGACCAAATGGCTAGCGGTGCGGTGGCTTTTACTGTAGCTGCAGTCAGACCCTCAGGTCTTGGGTTCGAAACCCAACCCCTACATTTTTATTTCGATTTTTTTGAGAAAAAACCCAAAATCTGAGAACAGACTTATTCTATTAAAAACCCCTTTCATAACGCATAGGTGCCTTAGCCCAATTGGCTTGCGGTGGCAGTTGACTTGGTCCAGGTTGTGGGTTCGAATCCAGACTTTGGCAGTTTTGAACAATTTTGATTTTTTTTGAGTTTAAAATCAAAATTTTGACTTTTAAAAATCCCGAAAAATACTACAATTATTCTAAAAATATGTATATCTTGTGAAAAATATTTGAACACTATTTAGACAAGTAAAAACGAGTTAGAGGTGAAAATTGGGTAGAATTCCATGGGAAAATTGTATTTTCGTTAACTATAAAAGTAATCTATTTTTCGAGAAATTACACTAAGAAATAAAAGATAATTTTGGAAGAAAGAAGATTCAAGTGTGTTAGCTATGGATTCTCATTGTTAAATTAAGTATCGTTTATGAATGAAGATACGACTTTATGCCTTTGAATTAGATAAATGAAACGAACATTAGTAGGAGAATTAAATAAAGGATAGTGTTGATTAAAATAAGATTAAGGAAGTGGTGTGGAAAGAATAAACTATTTGAGTTTGACTTATTGTACTTATTTATTTATGCATGATGTGCACATGAAATGGAAATTGAATGACTTGATGAATTTATGAATATACAAGTGATATGAACATGAAATAGAAATTATTGTTAACCATGAAAAAGAGTACTTATGAGTATGGAAAACTCAATATTGTAATTATGAGTTGAAATTAAGAACTAATGTAACGCCCCAAATCCCAAATACACTGAATTCGAGATGTTCTACAGGATCTTTTCACTTTCTTTAGTACAATTTTACAAGGAAATTTAAACTTTTCACTTTACATCAGAGTTTACATCATTATTACACTTTTCATTTGCACAGCGGAAGTAAAATTTACAACAATTAAATAAATGTACAACAACATGGTATAATCTTTAAGCATCCATTCCTCTTTAATCTTTAACATGCCATTTACCTGCATATAAGACTGTGGGTACGTCAGTTTATTCAACCGACGATCATTATACACGGCCATCCTCTCTATGCCGGAAATAGTATAACTCACATTTCCATATTTAGCAAACACAAACTTGTCACATTTCAAACTAAAGGGACTACACTATTGATGTCGTGTTGTGATTGTGCACTTAGTCCTTAATGCATTTATTTATATTACATGACACTATTGCGCACTTGTTCGGATTCTATGCATCCCATACTACATAGGTCCGAGGGCAAGCCCTTATTCGTTCTTCATCTTTGTAGGGTTCAATCACTCGTTATGACTTAATCTACTACTGTAACTACGGTAGTGTCTTAGATGTCCTATGATCTATGAGCCCATGTCCAGGCAGCCTGGAGGGGAATCCCATGCACTGACACGACGCATCGAGCAGGCAACCTATGGACAATTCAGCCTCCGCCATGGAACACCACCCATAGCCACTCGAACATCCCACGAGCGTCGCCACCGGGACGATAATTCTGGAGTAGCGCCCACGCCATGTCTTGACGCATCAAGCAGGCAGCCTGTGGATTGCTCTCACACCGCTATCCGATGGCCCCCATACACGTGTTTTTCTTCTACTTTCATCACGTCTCCACTATGCACTAAACCTTAGTTTTATCAAAAATCATGAACAAAAATTAAATCTCTAGAGTTAGCCTCTCCACTAACCGGACTTATTCATTCATTTCAACATGACCAACCTTGGTCTAATTTCATTTCATTTCTCAATGCCGGGGGAGACTTAGCTACTCTATTTCAATTTTCATTTCACAATTTTCAACTCATAAATTCTCCATGTTGAGTTCTCATAGTCACATGTATATTCTCTTTTCAATTCATGATTCCTAGTTCGTTTCACAGGTCCATAACTGTACATGAATATCATGCACTTTATCAATTATCACATCAATCAAATTTCACATTATTAACAAATATGCATATTTCATATTGTTCCACAAATGAGAAATAAATTGCATTATGTCACACAACCAAGTTTCTTTTTGCCAAATCAACTTCTAATCCTTCATTTCACTTATTCTTTTAAGTTATAATTTCACATCAATAACACATATAGAACCATATTTCTATTTATGTATTTTAACTCCAAATCATAGTTAATTTCATTCAAATAATCCCCAAATCATTTTTATAAAGTCTCTTACATTTTTAGGAGAATAACCATATTTTTTTCATAATTTTTGGACACTCAAAAACCCAAAAAAAAATAATTTTTCAATCTTGCCGATAGTAAGATTCGAACCCAGCACCACGGGGAAACAGCCGCAAGCCACAACCAACAGGCCGAATGCCACTGGCGATATAAGAAGGAAACAGAGAGTATTTATTACTCTCTGTTCGCTGATTCTACTGTTTAAAAAAATGAAAACAAGTGTATGCCGCAGGGTTCGAACCAGTCACCCAAGAGAACACAGCCGCACACAGTGACCACTTGAGCTACATGCTCAGGTTGTCACAATACAGTCTAAAATCCTTTTGAAATCAATTGCCACTGTTGTTAAAAACATCTCGATGTTCAATTAAACTTTGTTTCATATTGCTTTTATAGAAGTTACTGAAAAATTCCAGATTGACTTCCCCTCACATGTTTTTCATATCAGTATGAATAAAATAATTTTTGTACTAATAAAAATAGATTTTTCACACAATTCAATGAATTTTACATTACAACTACTATACTTCTCATTTTTTGACATTGCTTAACAATTGGCCTTCTAATCTTTTTATCCACAATTTTCTTATATAAATTTACTGTTATTAATCTTTTATTCAACATACACATCTATTTTTGAATTTATCCATTCCCACAATAACTCAAAAGATCTCTTCCAAACATACATTAGCATTAACAAAGTACTAACTTTTACATATAATTTGTGATGGTAATAAATGTATTTTCTTCCATCAATCTATAATCATAATCAATTACACATGCAACTTATAATTTTAACGATAGAACTACATACTAATTCCATGTCAACAATTCAATCAATTAGGGGTCATTTTCCAAATTTAATGTGCATGCTTATTAATCATTTTCATACTTCATGGTTCAATATAATACTAGCATATTCTTAACTAGAAATAGGGAGAATTAGCCCACAACTCAAATTAATACTAGAACCACATACAAGTTAATCACAACATTTCAATCAATTCATAAACTAACTTCTCAATTAAAGTGTGTTCTTATTAATGTTTTTCATGCATCGTTTTGATAGTTAAATCTAGCATGGATCCCTATATTAGAAATAGGAAAGGTTACCCACCTTGTATGGAGAGAAACAAATACAAAAGCAACAAATCCTTGCAACAAGATGCACCTCCTCCTAGACGATGCGCACACAAGCTCCACGAACACCAAAGCAAACCGAATGCTTCCTCCTTGAACTAGCCGACCTCTCCTCCTTGGAAAATGCAAGCAATCCCACACAATCTCTCAATCTTTTTAACTCACAACTAATTCTATTAGACTATAGGTTTAGAAAGATATAATTTGCATAAGAATACTAGCCATGGGAGGAGGTATTTATACTAGAAATCAAGTGGAATGGAGGGCTAGGATTGACTAGTTGGTTGTAGGATGGAGGGCTAAGATTAGAGTATGAGTTATAAAAACTACCCACATCTAAATAACCACCACCATGATCACCACTCAACTTTTTGAATCTCCCTCCAAAAAGAAGCAATCCCGGCCCCCATGGAGAAGTGTGCATTGCACGTGTACGTGTAGTGCACGTGCATGCAACTAGGACCAAAATTGTACATTTTAATAAAATAGTATTAAAATAGTCTTCTACATGACAAGTTAAATAAAAATAGATTAATCCATGGGCTTTAGTTTTGGGCCAAAATAGTTATTAAAAATAAAATAAATAAATTATATTTTGGGCTTTTAAGAAAAAGGCCTTTAAAATAAGGCTTTCTATTTATTTAAAGAAAAGGCTTTTGTATAAAATAACTTGAAAACACGTATTTAAATATGTATACACATCTCAATAAAATGATTATAAGATTTAATTCAACCAAAATATTGCACGTGCACACTACGTGTAAAATAAAATAATTTTTCATTAATTGAAAAATCAGGGTATTGCAACTAAGGTATAGCTAAGTCTTATACCGGCAATAAACGAAAGGTTGAAATGACATTTGAAATGAAAAGACCAAGATTTGGGTCAGGTAAAATGAATGAATAAGACCGGTATAGTGGGAGTGCTAACCCTAAGGGATTGATTTTATTCATGATTCAATTAAACTAAGGATTAGATACATAGTGAAGATGTGATAAAAGTAAGAGAAAAACATTGAGTATGAGGGCCATTGGATTGGCAGCGTGAGAGTATTCACAGGATGTCCCATGATGCGTCATGAGTAGGACGTGGGTACTGCTCCAGAGTACCGTCCCGATGACGACGCTCGTGGGATGTTTGGTGACTGCGGGTGGTGTCATGTCTATGGTAGGAGCTGAATTACCATAGGATGCCTGCATGATGAGTCATGTGACAGTACGTTGGGATTCCCTCCAGGGCGCCTAGACATGAGTTCGCAGGTCATAGAACATCTAGGATACCTACCGTAGTTACAATAGTAGATTAAGTCATGGCGAGGGATTGAACCCTACAAGATGAAGAACGGTTAAGGGCTTGCCCTCAGACCTATATAGTATGGGCTGCATAGACTCTGAACAAGTGTGCATTAGTATCATATATTAAAAATAATTGTATTAAGGACTAAGTGCACATTCACAACACGACATCAATAGGTATTGAGAATCGTTATACTGTTTTTGGCAAAGAGATGATGGCCGTGTATAATATTTCGTCAGTTGAATGAACTGATGTGTCCACAATTTCTATGCAGGGTAAAGTACATGAAAAAGACTAAACAAGACCTGATGTTTAAAGATTATTCAACTATTGTTGTATTTCGTTCATTGATGTAAAATTTGCTTCCGCTGTACAAATGTTAATGTAAATGTAACTCTGATGTAAAGTAAAGTTTTTTTATTCCCTTGTAAAATTGTACGAAGAGAAGTGAAAAGATCCTTTGGAACTCGAATTCAGTTGTATTTGAAATTCGGGGTGTTACATAACATGTAGTTGAGTTTCTTCAGCCACTAGTTCAGCTATATCAGCTTCAAGACAAGGAACTGGATCTCGATGATTCAACTGACTACAAAGTGATTGGTACTCTGGTCGAAGACCCATCATAAAGAACATAAACTGGCACCTTTCACGAGTAACACAGATATCACTATCTTCTAGTTGCTACAATTCATGCCAGATATGGTGCATGGTTGTATAATGTTCTTAAATATTGTGATCACCCTGATGATCAAAGACTGATTTAACAAGTAGCTAGTACTCACGAGCTCCATTAGCCTGAACATATTGGGTGGTCAATTGGAGCCAAAGAGCCTGAGCGGGACGAATACGAAGAAGATCAGCCCGGAGAGAGTGGTCAACTGAGGCGATAATAAAGGCAATGATATGACGATCATGATCATCCCAAGTGTCCTGAGAAGTGTGGATCACGTTCTTGTCAATTGCAGATGCGGTAGTGGCGGGATCTTCGGGACAATGATTGGAGCCATCAAGGTGACCCCATATGGAATGTCCGAGAAAAGTGGTCTTAACAGAGACAGCCCAATCAGTTCAATCTTTGGCAGCGGAAAGGGGGAAGTCGGTGGAGACGAAAAGATATTGGCGAAATTGGGGTTCCATGGAGAATCACAGGTACTACAAATTTTTTTTGAATTTTTTTTGGACGATCGGCGGCGGTGGTGACAGGAACAACAACAATAAGTAGAGGTTGTTTGGATTCAAGTAGGGTTAAGAGTAGGGTAGGGTTGTGAGTAGGGTAGGGTTTGGTTGGATTCGGGTAAGATAGAGATCAGATAGGATTTTTGGATTTGGGTAGGGTTTTTTGGATTTGGGTTCTTTTTTTTTTGTGTGTGGCAAATAGGTATACGGGTCGGGTGTAGAACGGGGGAGAAAAAAAGGATTAAGGTTTGGGGAGTGGGAGATGGAGGCGGGTAGGGTTTCGGGTGGTGGTCGACGTTGGGAGCACGATGGTGTAGGGTTTCAAAGTGAAGGAGGTGCAGCGAAGGGATCAGCTAGTGGGTTTCAAGAAGGTGGCGACTAGGGTTTTGGGAGGTGGTGGCTGGGTTTTTGAGCAACAGTCTATGGGTTTCGAAGAAGATTAGCCGATAGGTTTCGGGAGTTGGAAGGAGGAGGCAGACGATGGGTTCTTGCTGTTGTTGCTGTTCGGGGGCCCTGAGAGTGGTTGTCGAAGGAGTTTGGGTTGATTTGTGGTTGCTGTTGATGATGATGGGGGGGGGGGGGGGGTTGCTGTTGATGGAGTGTGCTGTCGCCGGCGTGTTTAGAGGTGATGGTGCCGCCGGGATGAGGGGTTGTGGCCAAGTTACTGTCGAAGCTGAAGGTGATGATGTTGATGGTGGCAAAGTTGTTGATGGGAGGTGGATTGGAGATTTAGTAATTAGGGAGGTGGATTGGAGGTTGAAGCGAGTGAATACGAGAAATCTATTTTGGCAAGTACCGTTGGAGCAAATTTTTCTTTCTGAATTTGCTATTTTGACTAAAAATAAGAGATGACTAGCGTGATTGGAGATGATTTTAATATAACTCTTACTTAAAAATAAACTAGTAATTTACACGTGCGATGCACGTCTTTACAAATATATATATCTTATAAAAAAATCTGATGTGTCTAGCATCGAACCTAAGACATCTTTTATATTAGTTATGCATGTGCATTGCACGTGTTTGTTGGGTTATATTGCACGTGTTTGTTTGGTGACAAACTCTCCCGTTAAAATAGTAGAGATGATTGAGATTAGATAGTTGGTTGTTTACATTACAGGTTGTGTACAAATGATAACCTCAATTCTCCCATTATAATATTAGGGAGCGTTTGGTAAGTGAGAATGTGCAAGAATTCCATATTTCCTCTTAGATTACCTTATTTGGTATGTGGCAAGCAAAATTTTTGAAGGAATGATAGATTCCCAAGGGAATCAAAATCCTTTGTTGGGAAGGATTTCCATTCCCCCAAAAATCATGGGATTTGATGATTCTCATGAGATTTTTATAACAAACAATAAGATAACCAAAAAAACTATAATAAAAAAATATATTCCTCCCTAAAATTATGAAATTTGAGCATTTTCATGCGATTTTCATAACAAACAATTAAAAAAACCAAAAAAACTAGAATAAAAAATTACAATAATAAAGAATTATCGGGAATGCAATGTATTATACCATACGCGATAATACAACATTCTCGGGAATCTTTATTCCCACCCTCACATTCCCGATAATCCTTTCATTTCCAGAAAATTTTCAATCCATGTACCAAACGTCCAGAGAATAGAGATTGGAAATAATAAAGTCATGCTCTGCCCTTCGACCTCTATTAGCCATTCGATCCGCACAAGTGTTTTTTTTTTTTTTTTTTGATTTAAAAGGTGGAATAACACCACCCTGTTTCATTAATAAGAAATTAATAAACAACCCCGTAGAACCGAGAGAAAACAAAGGTGCAGTGTAGGAAATAAAACATAAACCCCCAACAGAACCCTGGGGAGTGGGTTTCATCATCTAAACCTCAGACAACAGGAAATAAAACATAAACCCCCAACAGAATCCTGGGGGGTGGGTTTCAATATCTAAACCTCAGACAACCAAAGCACAAAGACATGAAACAACAAAAATAGACACAGAGAGTGCCACTGACGCAACTGGGTTGTAAGGCGGGTGCACTCCTCAATCCATAGTTGGCCCGAATTACTTTCAAGATAAACGTGTCTAGCATGCTCTACATGCCAATCCTGCAATAAGTACAAAATATCGCGATGTATAGGATCTGTAGATGCTGCATGTTGAGGTTAATTAATTAATTAATGTTGTAAAATAATCAAGACGATGCTAGAAAGTAAAAGAGACAAGAGAATGGATTTTAATTTGTATTCCAATGATTTCCTTTTCTTTTTTAGCACACACAAATGATTCATCTAAAGGCCTATTTATAGGCTTACAAAAGAAGTTGAAAGGACAAACATGGAGTAAATGGTGAGTGGAGAACATGGAGATCATGGGGTTAGTGGAGAAAATGGGATAATGGAGAGACATTCACATTAATTGATTTTTAACACTCCCCCTTGAATATCTCGTAATTGTGGATAAGAATATGCCTCGATACTGCCTCATTAAAAACCTTACCAAGAAAACCCAATGGGACAAAACTTGGTGAAGGAAAAAAGAGTGCAGTGCATATCTTTTCTCTCCCTGAAAAGATCATCCTTTTAGATCTTTCAAATGACGCATCCCAATCATGTTTACCATCCTTTCAAATGTTGTCGTGGGTAGAGCCTTAGTGAACAAATCTGCTGGATTCTCACTTGACTTTATCTGCTGAACATTTATTTCACCCTTTTGTTGAAGATCATGAGTGAAGAAGAACTTTGGTGAAATATGCTTCGTTTTATCACCTTTGATGTAGCCATCCTTTAGCTGAGCTATGCATGCTGTATTATCTTCAAATAAGGTTGTGGGGATATCTTTATCGACTGAAAGGCCACACGTTCCCCGGATATATTGAGATATCGACCTCAACCAAACACATTCACGACTTGCCTCGTGGATTGCCAATATTTCTGCATGATTAGTTGAAGTTGCTACTAGTGTTTGTTTTGTAGAACGCCATGAAATTGCTATTCCTCCGCAGGTGAACACATATCCTGATTGAGATCGGGCTTTATGTGGATCAGATAAATATCCTGCATCTGCATACCCAATTAAATCTGATTTGGACAGGTTAGAATAATATAAGCCCATATCCATGGTCCCTCGAAGATATCTAAATATATGTTTCACACCATTCCAATGTCTTCGAGTTGGTGAGGAACTATATCTTGCCAATAAATTTACTGTAAAAGATATATCAGGACGTGTATTGTTAGCAAGATACATCAATGCTCCAATGGCACTAAGATATAGTACTTCAGGACCAATTAGTTCTTCATGTTCCTCACGAGGTCTAAACACATCTTTATTAACATCTAATGACCTCACTACCATGGGAGTACTTAAGGGATGAGCTTTATCCATGTAAAACCTTTTAAGTACTTTTTCCAGATAAGTGGATTGATGCAAGAAAATCCCATCTTTCAAATGTTCAATTTGAAGACCTAAACAATATCTTGTTTTTCCAAGGTCTTTCATTTCAAATTCTCTCTTTAAACATTACACGGCTTGTAATAACTCTTCAGGAGTTCCGATGATATTTAAATCATCAACATAAACAACAATTATAACAAATTTTGATCCTAAACCTTTTATAAACACACATGGGCATATAGGATCATTATTATAACCCTCTTTTATTAAAAATTCACTCAGACGGTTATACCACATCCGTCCTGATTGATTTAATCCATATAATGTTTTGTTTAACTTAACTGAGTAAATTTCCCGGGAATTATCATTATGTGCTTCTGGCACTTTAAATCCTTCAGGGATTTTCATATATATATCATGGTCTAACGAACCATACAAATAGGCCGTGACCACATCCATGAGACGCATTTCAAGTCTTTCATGCACTGCCAGACATATCAAATATCGAAATGTTATTGCATCCACCACAAGAGAATATGTCTCTTCATAATCAACACCAGGCATCTGGGTAAAACCTTGTGCGACAAGCCGTGCTTTATATCTGGTAATCTCATTTCGTTCATTTCTTTTTCGTACAAATACCCATTTATAGCCTACTGGTTTGATCTCTTTTGGTGTTCGGATTACAGATCCAAAAACTCCTCGTTTTTCAAACGAGTCTAATTCAGACTTAATTGCCTCTTTCCATTTTGGCCAATCATTTCTATTTCTACACTCTTCCACGGAGGTAGGTTCATGATCCTCGTTTTCATTTATGATATCGCGCGCTATATTATATACAAAAATATTGTCGACAATTATATTATTCCGGTCCCATCTTCTTCCCGTAATGACATAGTTAATTGAGATCTCTTCATTTTCATTAATTTCAGGTACCTGATTCTCTTCATTATTAACTATGTCAATGGTCTCTTCTGGAGAGACATCCTCGATTTGACAATCGTGGTTATTTGCTCCTTTTCTTTTTCGAGGATATTTTTCTTTGGCACCAAGTGGTCTACCACGCTTCAAGCGTGCCTTAGACTCACTAGCAATTATAGGTTGTCCTTCAGGGACATCAATTTTGATAGGAGCATTTACAGCTGGAATATGAGATTTTGTTATTCTTTTGTAGTCAGTAAATGCATCTGGCAGTTGATTTGCAATACCTTGCAAATGAATTATCCTTTGAACTTCTAATTCACTTTCTTTTGTTCGAGGATCTAAACATTTCAATGATAATTCATTCCATGAAATCTCTTTTTCCAACTGTTTATTATCTCCCCCTAATGTTGGGAATAGTGATTCATCAAAGTGACAATCTGCAAACCTTGCAGTAAACAAATCTCCAGTTGTCGGTTCAATATACTTGATTATAGATGGAGATTCATACCCAACATATATTCCCGTCCTCCTTTGAGGTCCCATTTTTGTGCGTTGTGGTGGATTAATTGGGACATATACCGCACATCCGAAAATTCGTAAATGGGAAATATTTGGTTCCTGACCATGAACCAATTGTAAGGGAGAATTATCATTATAACTGGTTGGCCGGATGCGTATAAGTTGTGCTGCATGTAAAACAGCATGTCCCCAGGCCCAAACGGGGAGATTTGATTTCATAAGCATTGGTCTAGCAATCCATTGGATCCGTTTTATAAATGATTCTGCCAAACCATTTTGAGTGTGAACATAGGCTACTGGATGTTCCACTTTTATCCCAATTGACATACAATAATTCATAAAAGATTGGGATGTAAATTCACCAGCATTATCAAGACGAATTGTCTTTATCGGATAAACAGGAAAATGTGCCCGCAACCGAATTATTTGTGCAAATAATCTTGCAAAAGCCAAATTACGAGATGATAATAAACACACATGTGACCATCGAGTTAATGCGTCAATTAGAACCATAAAATACCGAAACGGTCCACATGGGGGATGAATCGGACCACATATATCACCATGAATTCGTTCTAAAAATGACAGTGATTCGTTCTTTATTTTGGCTGGTGAGGGCCTTGTAATTAACTTTCCTTTGGAACAAGCAACACAAGGAAATTCATGGGATTGAAAAATCTTCTGGTTTTTCAATGAATGACCACATGATTTCTCGATAATTTTCCGTATCATCGTTGAATCGGGATGACCTAACTGATCATGGCAAACCTTAAATATATCTGTAAACTTCATATTTATTGTATTATATGATTCAACTATTCTTATAGTTGTATAATACAATCCAGATGAGAAAGCTGGTAATTTTTCTAACACACACTTTTTGCCCATCATATTTGAGGTAATACAAAGATATTCAATACCTCTTTTATTCATAGTCTCAATATGATATCCATTTAGACGAATATCTTTAAAACTTAATAAATTTCTTTGAGACTTAGGCGAAAATAATGTATTTTCAATTATGAATTTTGTGCCTTCTGGCATCATAAAATTTGCTCTTCCGGAGCCTTCAATTATCTTTGCACAGCCTGATATGGTATTGACATGTGCTTGATCATTTCTCAGATTAGAAAAATATTTCTTATCTTTAAGAATGGTGTGGGTAGTAGCACTGTCTGCAAGACATATATCCCCAACTTGGATCTTGGATTGATACATATTCATAATCTCGAATAGTTGAAGTAGAGCCTCGTGCTGATAACGTGTTGTAAAATAATCAAGACGATGCTAGAAAGTAAAAGAGACAAGAGAATGGAGTTTAATTTGTATTCCAATGATTTCCTTTTCTTTTTTAGCACACACAAATGATTCATCTAAAGGCCTATTTATAGGCTTACAAAAGAAGTTGAAAGGACAAACATGGAGTAAATGGTGAGTGGAGAACATGGAGATCATGGGGTTAGTGGAGAAAATGGGATAATGGAGAGACATTCACATTAATTGATTTTTAACAATTAATTGATTTTTTTTTTTGTTTGCAAAATAGTTAAAGGGCCTAAAGGCCCAAGGTTGACCTTAGGATTAAGCCCATAAAAGGAAATCAGCGTCGGGTATAAATCTGTTAAGTAAAATCCGGTCCAACCCGGGCCATTTTTTATGCGCCAAATCCCCAAATCCTCCCCCCCCCCCCCCTGCCTTTTTCTTTCAAAAACAACCATCACCAATCTTTTTCTCACCATTCAAATTAGGGTTAGGGTTTTGTGCTTTTTGTTTTTGAAAGGACCGATGGTGAATCGGCATCGGCATAGGGAATTCGGCGGCATGGGGGTGGACTACTACAACATCCCGATGGTGAACCTCAACGCGAGCGAGGATGACCTGAAGAAATCGTACCGGCGGTTGGCGATGAGGTGGCACCCCGACAAAAACCCCACCACCAAATCCGAAGCCGAGGCCAAGTTCAAGCAGATCTCCGAAGCCTACGATGTATGTCACTCAAATACATTTTTATGCCTTGTACTAGTTGTAATGTTAGTTTCTACAGGGAGAACATGTGTATTTTTTTGTTTGCATCATAAAGAAGTTTGATACTATTACTAGCTTGTTAGCACGTGACATGCATGTGTATTTCTTTCGTGATGACGGCTGTGTTTAATTTTTGAGTACTGCTAGAGCCACTACCAATTTCACTACATTTTTCTTCACTACCTTAGGTGGCACACTCCAATAGGTAGGAGATGATAGAGTAGGTGGGAGAACTCTCCAATAGAAGTATGCCACCTAAGGTAGTGAAGAAAATGGTAGTGGCTAAAGCATTACTCTTAATTTTTTTGTTGGTCAGTGCATAATGATTGCCGTTAGTTAGTTGGTAGGTGTGCAGTACATGTGTTGGAGCCTCATTGTTTCAACATTTAGGAGCGTTTGGTACATGGGAGTGTGCAAGGGATCCCGGATTTCCCCCCTACATTACCTTGTTTGGGGTAAGTCACAATCATATTTTTTGAAGGAACGATGGATTCCCATGGGAATCAAAATTCTTTGTTGGGAAGGATTTTCATTCCCCTCTAAAACCTTAGGATTTGAGGATTTATATTCCATATCAAAGAGTAAAATAACCCCAAAAAATGTAATAAAAACTACAATAATAAAGGGTTTCCGGGAATGTAATGTTTTGTACCAAACGTGGCACTGTAGCATCACATTTCCGGAAATCCTCCATTCCTCTTAGGATTATGTCGGCAGTATGCCCCAATCCTATAAAGCAAAAGAACAAACTTGCGTAGTTAAAAAAAAGCAAATTCATAATAAGTAGAATATTGTACTTAAGTGCATATGAATAAAAAATTTCGTAGAGTTTACACTAAAAAGTAATAAGATAACTATGAAAACTTGTAGTATTTGCGTTTAGTTTTAACGCTGGTTTAAGCAGCTCTAGAATGTTTAAACAAAAAGGGGCATCGAACAGGCACCTACGAATTACAAGTACAACCAGATGGGACATTATGTGGATAGGTCTTCTTATATCAGCAATGTATTTCCAACTTAAATGAAATTTCGACGTACTCAACATACATGTTTCCTCTACATAACTAACACTAACACTGAGAGCCTCATTTCTTCCATTGATCCGTAATTGTATTTGTTATTATTCGTGTTCTCTTTCATTCCTAATATATAATAGGGTTCAACAAGTTCTACTGTGTATAAAAATAACAGAATGTTATTTAAGAAGACATGTAGCATACAGGCTAAAGGCCACATGTCCTTACAAGCACACTACCCTTTTAAAGTTATAATAGTTAGATATGGATTTGCAATGGGCCAAATTCACAAAAATCATTAAAAACCAGAGGTACATAGTAATTTGAGCAAGAGAACTATAGATAATTCTGGTTAACTCTTCTTTAGTGTTTTAAATTGTAAAGCAATATGATCATGGCTTTGTTTGATACTCCTTTTGGAGAGCTCCAAAACACCTTTTGTCTCCAGAAGTAGTTTTAGGTTAAGAATAGATGTTTGTTATAGCTAAGTGAGTTGAGGCAAAACCACCCTATAGGAAGTTCCCCCCTTTTCCCCACTAAAAAGGTGCTTTTAGTTTTTTCCTTGTAGTGCTTTTGCATGTAAAAAACTTAAAACAATCTTAAATATGGACATTTTTTTCTTTACGAGACTTTTTCTAACAACAATACCGAACACAAAATTTATATTACGAAATTTGCAATGACGATGTTGTTATAGGAGACTAGTTGAATATCCGTTCGTCCTTTTTGTTAGTTCAACTGCGCACCTTCTTTGACGAAATATCCCAAATAGCTAACATAATTCTTTGGTAGTAGGTAAAGACATGTTTTTCTTATTTTGTTACTATCTTGGTTCAGGTTTTAAGTGATCTGCATAAGTGAGCAATATATAACCAATATGGGGAGGAGGGTCTGAATGCATGCCTCCACCTGGTTCTCAAAGCGCAGCTGTCTCACTCTCTAATAGCCCAAGAGCGTACTATGAAGGAGTTAGCACCTAGGAAGCACGGGTACTTCCAAACGCCCAACGTACCCGTATCAGGTGCGTATCGGGTGCCGATACGCCTTGGGTACTTCCGGGTGCGTACCCAAGGAGTATCCAACTTTTTAGTACATTTTTGCAAATTTTGGACACAATTATGTTAAGATAAATATTTGGGGTCCTAATGTAATTTCAAAAACTTAATGTTTTATGTTATGCTCAAACACAAAACAAGTATACCTAATATTTTGATAGTTAGATTATCAATTGTTTTTCCCAAAAATGCTCATAATTGTAATGTATTCTTATAATTCTATAAAATGGTTTAAATATTTGCATTTTAACAAAATAAAAATATATTTATTTATATATAGTATAAAATATTTTATATTTAACGTACCCACCAACACACCCATATCCTAATTTTTTTTTGTAAAATCACGTATTCTCACACCCTTGTTGTGTCGTACCCGCCCCCGTACCCGTGTATGTGCTTCATAGGCTAGTACTACAAGTGGAAGTCAGCCACGAAAAGCACCGCCTGTAGAGAGCAAGCTTCCTTGCAGTTTTGAAGAGCTTTACAATGGTTCAGCAAGAAAAATGAAGATATCGAGGAATGTCCTGCAACCTAATGGTTATGAATTTTTGTATCAACAGATTTTTCTTACTTGACTTTATACTTGATTCCTCAGTTCTTATCAAAGTAAAACAGGAATAACTGTAGAGTAGCTGCAAACTACTTCTTAGTTTCTAACTTTCTATTCATGAATAGATTGAACGAATATCTGCTTGGTGTATCCAACTTCAGTCTGTTTTGTCTTTTACTTCTATTCTGAGGTTGTTATTATTATTTTCAAGTGTCTCCACTCACTTCCTTTGTACAATAATATAGTTATACAACACACGCGTGCACGCGCACACACCCAATTGTTCATAGGCATTTTCCCTACACTTTTCAGCTACAAAAATTATGTTTAAAACATTAAGTACGATCAGTTCAGTTTGTAATATTCAATATAGTGTACTGTCAAACATGATATGATGGATCTAAAGGACTTGCTCGATTTCTATTCATACACTAATTAGTAAATAAAAGAATACTTTTCTTGTAACTTCCTTAATCTTTCTTATCAGGATATATAGTTCGCTTTTCGAAGGAAAGCAAGGTAGGTATCACGATGGAACCACCTAGTCTCATGTGGGAGGGATATTGTAACATAAGTAGGTATAGTTTCAATTTAGCTTTTAGGGAAAGGTTGCTGGTTGTTGCCTTCTGATTTTCATATGAATTAATGAATGTCCTTTAATTTAAACTAACTTGAAATAAAAATTAGAGTAGGAATAGAGTTTTGCAAGGGTATTTATAGAGTAGGAAATGTTATAGCCAAATATCAAGGGGTAGGCCTTTCGATGGTCCATTTGGGTTGTCCAAAGAGAGGAAGGAGGGGTTTTTTTTTTTTTTTTTTTGGGGGGGGGGGGGGGGGGGGGGGGTACAAATGAGAGACAAAAATAAGGAAACATTTTGAAAAAGATTTGAGTACAAATAATTATAGATATAAAAAATATAATATCATTTCAAAACAAATCTCCTTCTCAAATTAAAGAGCCATTCTTTACATAGGAATTCTATAAAAAATGAGACTCAACTTGACATGATATTCATTTATATTCATGATGGCTTGATATCTTGAGTCTTGTATTGGACTAGCTTCTTATGCATGTGACTTCATTTGCTATAGCTTGCCATGAATCCATCCTCCAGTATGATATTGCTTTATAGGCCAACCATATTCCTTTGTAAGGCTATAAACCACATGCTAATGTGACCTTCTCACTCTTGTAGTATGTTAGCCTTTTATGTTATATATGTGTTCAAACAACAAAATCATATAGTGGTGTCAACAATAACAGGGCACCTTGAGTTATCATCTGAATTTTTTTCTCGTCTAAACTGAACTTTACAATCATAGAAAGGAATCATTAGCTTTGTGGTACATGCAGCCCTTATTGTGTGTCGAATTGAGAATGCCTCTAGGTGTATATTTGACTGAATTCAAAACATACTTTTAAATTTCGTTAATATAATTGTAACTTGCATGCCTTCTTTGGTTGTATTCAAATCATTTATTACATTTTCAAATTATGGGCAGAAGCTCGACACTGTACTCTATTTTTTAAATCAGATTCTCTTTAATAACGTATAGTACCATACATCTGTAATAGAAATGGATTGAAACTCATGCAATGGTTGACAAAAGTAGAACAGTAAATGATTAATTATGCCTTTTCAATTACTTTTTCTCTAAACATTGGCATGTACTCATGGAGGGCTATTTCTTGTGTATGCGTGGAAGTAAAAAATACGCATATGTAGAGAGAGTGTTTTTACTGTGTGCATACATGTGCAAGTAGAAATTTGCAGAAGTAATAGACTGTGTCTGTGTCTGTGTGATGGAGAGAGAGTGTTTATCGTGTCATGTAAGTAAAAAATGTGTCTGTGTGCGTGCGTGCATGCATTTTAGTAAGTAAAAATTGAGCGCAAGTAGAAAGAATGTGATATTTTGGTTGAAAAAACCCCATTGGCACGAAATATGTGAGAAATCATGACCTTAATTAGACGTCCGACTTGGCATGAGCATTTGGATCCCATCAATGTTGTTTGACAAGGAAATTGAATCTCTATTCCGTCCATAGGAATCTATTAAAAAACACAGAGAGACTCACAATAAATTCTTGAACATTTTCCTCGGATAAAAACAAACTATTAGATTCAGCTCAGTAGTTATAAACTTATATTTATATTTTGTATTGTTGGAAAATCTAACTTAATGTTTTTGAGCTTGTAGTTTTTCTACCTTTTGAAATATTTGAGTTTAAAAAAAGGATAAAACAAGCCTTACAAGATTTCTTCATAGATATTTTAAAAAAAGCCATTAAGAACATGAATTCTTAGATATTTTGAAAAAACAATAACTATTATGAACTTACTTTATTATTGTTATGCTAAATTGGTTGTGCATTGGACACGAAATGCATTATTTGTCCTTCACAAATTCACGGTGGTCTTTTAACATTTCAAATCCAAGCAGAATAAAGTTACTCACTTCTGATAGACATCAAGAGGTGTAAATTACCCCTAAACCACAATAAAGTTTTTCTCACAGTAATGCATACTAGGACACTGCGGACACTGTCAAAGTTTATCTGTGTTTGCAATCTTGTTGTACTGATACTTTCAATTATATTATTCCAACAATATCTATAACTCTCCCCAAAAAATCAGCAATATGCAAAAGTGATTCAAATAGTATATTAATGGTGTTACTTGAAGACAACAATACTGGCTTCAATACTGAGATTAATAGGAGATTGAAAGAGAGAAGATTTGGAGGAAAGATAGGGGGAGAGAGGGAAACGAATTTGCTATATACGTTTTCTTAATTTCAGAAAACAAAATTGATGAGGACATCTTTCCTGTTTAGTTTATTTCAGTATCTTTTTTATTTCTGGCAATTATAGCCATATGTAATCTTTTTGTAATTTTTAGATTTTTGAGAATATTTTGGAGATGTGTTTCAAGATGTAATTAAGTCTATTTAAAGGCCTTGAGATTAATGAGAAAGCATGCCATTATTGATCAAAAAAATCTGTGTTGAGTTTTGCTCTTCATTTTTTCTCCTTTGTGTGATACAATTGAGATCAAATTAGGGTTTGTGATAAATCCTAATCTAGTTTTAGAATTAGTGATTAATTCTAAAATTTATCCCCAATTAAAAATCCCACATACAATCTCCCCTAATCCCAAATAAACAAACCCTAAACTAATTCCCCCCGTACCGCTGCCTCCTCCTTCTTCTCCCTTTCTTCTTCTTATCCCGATCCCCACACAGAAATCAACCCATCCTCCCCCTTACTCCAAACCCGATCCAACAGCTTTCTCTCCATCGCCCTCTCCCTCTCTCGCCACCTACACCCGACCCAGAACCCCCCGCCCCCATCCAGCTCCTCCACCCCAGTTCACGTCGCCCCATCGAAACCCTAGTCGACCTCGCCATCGCTCCCCTCTTCGGATCTCCAACAAACCCCGACCCCAAAACCGAAGCCTTCGTCCCCGATCGCCTTTGCCGTCGCCACCTCACCACTTCCCTTCAATCCTATCGTCTTCGACCCCGACCAAGTCCTTCGCCCCCCCCCCCCCCCCCCCCCCCCCCCCATCACCGTCGACCCCTCTTTCCCTCTCCCCGTCAACCACCCCCTCTCACTTCCACCCCAAACAACTCGCCCAGCCCCTCCGACGACATCACCGCCGTCGCTCGCGCCGCCTCCCCTCATCGCCGGAATCAGATCTGCCAACTGCGTTGGCTTGGTTGCTGCCCTGATCTGCCAACTGCGTTGGCTTAGTTGCTGACTTTGCTCCCTGGTTGCTGTGATCTCAGTCGCTGCCCTACTCGATCTACGCGGTTTCTTCGCATTCGGTATACTCTTTCCACTAGTAATATTTGTGTTTTACTACCTATTATCTAGCATATTATCTAATTTGCCTGTCGACCACAAAATACTGAGATTGAGTGATCCACATGCTAGAATAGAGTACAAATCGATATTGGACTTATTACTTGCTAACATATAGGAATTTAATTATTGATTGAGATTGAATTATTAATTGGAATTGTTAGCATAATTCAGTTCTTGAAAATCCATCAAACTTGTTAACTGTTAAAAATTTCTAACTTAGATCCGCACTTTCATGTTGGTAAAATTAACCTATTAAAATTCTTGGAAATTCTCTATTTTAGGGTTGGTTTTACATCAAAAATAATATGAACTTATAAATAGCCCTTATGAAGTTATTTTAGTGATAAGGAAGTATGTGGAAGTTATGCATTGAAAAGCTAGTTTTTGATAGCTTATTGAAAACACTTGAAATTTTGTGGGAGTAATTCGTAGTTTTGTCTCCTTGTTATAGAATTGATCTCTTCACTACCCCGTTCAGATTTCTTATTAACTTTCTCATTGGAGTGAACACGAGTGATCTTCACTAGAGATAACACTTTGACAATGGGTACTTTTGTAGGTCATCCCAGTGGACCGTAATCACTAAATCTCCATTAACGACCGAGAGGAACTATAGATTAGACTTTTTTTGTCGCAATACGTTAGATCTCACATGTCTTGCACCTGTATAAAATCTGCAACTATATCAGAAACAAAATTTTCATCATCGTCCAAGCCTTTAACGCATTATAAATGTGGTTGGTAACGAAACAAAACTCAAAGTTGAGAAGCTCCAATACGGATTCACGTTCAGTTTAAAGGAGGCTGGCTATCAACTGGGTTATTAATGTGAAGTCCTTATATTATTAAGGAGAAGCTTTTCATATAACCTTGACAGATGGTCAGAAGCGGTGTACCTCTTTTTGGTTATGCAACCAAGATCAGGCCTCTAAATGTTCCTAGACTAGAATATCTCTGAGTCCTAAGCTGAGAAGTTTTTGATATGGCCAGATAGGAAACTAATTTATCTCAAAGGCACATCATATCTAAAGACTAAAATAGAACGGAATCCTACTCGCATTTATAGCTTATAAATAAGAAAGGACTTTTCTTGAGGGAATTGTGATTTACATTTAGTGCTTACTATTCACGTCCTTGAAGTCATTATGTTGACTTCTCTTTTCCTTTTTTGTCTCCTCATTCTGATACATTATATCACAGGCACAATCAAAGTACACACACATACACAAACAACAAACACTTTTTGAGCCCTCATATGCACAGAAAGATCTGTTCAATTTGTCCTTAATTGGTTTTTAAATATACTTATCATGGCGAGTAGTGAGATTTTTTGTAGTATGTTTTATCACTGTATGCACTAGTTGATTGTTTAATTCTTTTCATTGTTGTTATATTACATGTTAGATCATTTTAATGTTCCTTTCCATTTTCGAAGAGTAAATGAATCTAATCTTATGCTAATGCAGTTGATTAGATTTTTTTTTATGATTACTGCTATTGTTACTACCATTTCTGCACTTGAAGCCTCACACTATCCTACTCCCCACCGTGTATTCCTGATTTCTATAACAATAAGTGACAACATCATTCGATAGTCTAAATATAAGTCAATTGTTGATCTTTCTGGACGAAACTCTAAAGACTCACAAGCATACATTATATATATTACTCATAAAATACTTCACAAACAACTCCGGAAATCCCAATTTCATATTTTTTTGTTACAGACTTTGAAATAAATAGAGATTAAAAGAGATTGTCAGGTGAGCACTTGCAAATAATTTGACAATTAAGATAACTCTTTGAGATCAATCATCAGTGAAGAATTAATGAATAACCACTTTTTACGTTACCAATTACTTCAGCACTATCATTTTGCATAATTTGCTAACAACACATGATATCTTATTACGGAGATCGGTACCAGAGTCAGATCTTAACCATAGACATAAAACCTGGATGGAAAAGGGCACGAAAATCACGTTTCAGACAAGGGAAATGAGTCAGTCAACCAACTTCTAGCAGACCCTGTCTTTGTCATTTGACCAAAAGCCCCATGAGGTCTTCAAGAGAGATGGGGATGACATTGTAGCCCACCAGAGAATTGTGCTGGTGGATGCTCTAACAGGGACCACACTGAACCTCGAAATCCTAGATGGTCGTGATTTGGCCATATTGGTAGCAGATGTGATGGTTCCCGGTATGAGCTTGTTGTTGTGAGGGAAGGGATGCCAATTGCTAAGGAGCGGGGAAAGAAGGGGAACCTCAGGATCAAATTCGATGTGAGGTTCCCCGCAAGGTTGTCTTCAGAGCAACTAATTAGTATCAGGCTAAAGTTTATCCAAGTCTTGAAGTCTCTTTACCCCAACTATGAAATAAACTAAGGGCACATTTGGGAATTACGGCTTGAAGTCTCTTTACCCCAACTATGAAATAAACTAAGGGCACATTTGGGAATTACGGCATCGAAAAAAAATACGTTTTTGAAGAGACCGCAATTTTCAACTATGACCTCACAATTGAACAGGCCGCAGTTTGCAACTGTGGCCTAGGAGGATTGGTTTATCTTCGAAGTGGTTTATTTTGCGGTAAAAATCCACGTTTTAAAAAAAAAAGAAAATCCTACTTTCAAATATTAACCTTATCATATTTGAGATTTTGTTTTAGGCCCCTCAATTGACCATGATTTTTCTTTTGGTCCCTTTGACCGAATTTTATTGTCTTTAAAGTCCTCTGCATCCAAAATATTTATGAAAACCCATTCTGTTACAGAAAGAAATATTTATGAAAACCCATTCTGTTTGATGACATTGTACATGTTGGAATATATTGTGTTTTTTAGTCAATTGCTTTTCTGTAATATGCTTTGTTTTTGGTTAAGTTTTAACCCATTTCGGAGGTTTTTTTGTTTGTTTTTAGGGTAGTTGAAACATGTAGTTTTTACCCAAATTTAGTCGATCTTAATGCAAAATATATCAGAATGGGTTTTCTAAATAGTTTGGAGGTCAGAAGCTTAAAGTGTATAAACATAGTCAAAGGAACTGATGAAATAGATTATAGATCAACGGGCGTAAAACAATATTTCCTTATAATTTCTCCCCACAGTATGGAATCCAATTTGTAAAACGGTAGTTTTTCATAGAAAAGAGTATCTCGGAGAGAGGAAATTTGAATTAGTTTTACTAGTAATCTGCACGTGCAATGCACGTTTTATGGGAACCATGCATGTTGACTCTTAAGGAACGGTAGTTACCATATAGGCTAACAGTTTTGGAAAATGAAGAATTTTGTGGGTTTCAATGAGTATGTGAACCATGCAAAGTTGACTCTTGGAAAACAATAGTTACCATATATTCTTTTCCAATGCATAATAAAATGAGTAATGCTTTAGCCACTACCAATTTCACTACCATTTCCTTCACTACCTTAGGTGGCATTCTTCTATTGGAGAGTTCTCCCACCTACTCTATCATTCCCTATCTATTGGAGTATGCCACCTAAGGTAGTGAAGAGAAATGTAGTGAAATTGGTAGTGACTCTAGCATTACTCTAATAAAATTGCAATTTCCCAATCAGAATTATTAAGGAAAATTGCAATTAATAGCTTGCCATATATTAAGTTCTTTCCCAATGCATAATAAAATTGCAATTAATAGCTTGCCGGTGTTAAGTTTAAACCGGTTAGTAGCAATTGTAAAAATTGACAATTTTAGCTCTATATATTTTTTAAACCTTTTATGTTTATGGGGACGTGATAGTAAAAAGCCGCCAAAATGGGGCTTTGCTTAATAATAGTATAGATAAAATTGCAATTTCCCAATCAGAATTATTAAGAGAAATTGCAATTAATAGCTTGCCATATATTAAGTTCTTTCCCAATGCATAATAAAATTGCAATTAATAGCTTGCCGGTGTTAAGTTTAAACCGGTTAGTAGCAATTGTAAAAATTGACAATTTTAACCCTATATATTTTTTAAACCTTTTATATTTTTGGGAACGTGATAGTAAAAAACCGCCAGCAAAATTGTATGTACGTCAGTTAAGCTTCGTACACTGCCTCCACGGCACATGCACATTCACCTGAATTTAGTCTGGTAGGATTTTATCACCCGCCGATCCCTGCCTTCTCTTCGTTGGGACCCCATCTTTGGGCTCAAGGCGCGTAGGCCGACTTATGACACCACGGCACATTCAACCGCACCCTTCCATCATCTCCACCACTTATTCTACAAACGCGCCAACAGCTTCCACAGCTGCTACTAAAGAGATAAAATTACTGCATTGTTAATATTGCCATCAGGAAACTGGTAAAACATTCCTTTTGATGTAATAACCTCCAGGCTCAAGATTTAGAGGTGTTGCCCCAGTTGATCTGGTTTTTGAGTAAACTTGTATTCGACATGGAACTAATCTGGGACAGTTGTTTCAGAGAAAGGAAAAAAAAAAAAAAAATGTGCGGGATTTTACTTCTTTTTCCGGGTTGGCAGGATTCTGCGCGAATGTATTAAAATTCTATGATTTTCTTTGATGAAACGGATAGAGTCCAACGACTCCAGCCATAATATATATTCAAAAAAACTAACTGGTAGCAGGGTCTTACAAGGTGTAAAACAAAAATTACAACAAACAAACTACAACGAAACATCCCCAAATAGAATAACAAACACAGAACAATAGACGTTACAACGAGAGCAAAGCACACCCTCCAGGCGCGAGCTGATCGAACAAGCTAAACCACCCAAGGGACTACAGGCAGCTCCATAGATCGCGAAGATCGAGAGGCAGCAAGTTGACCAAAGGGGACGTCGCTCCAGACAGCTCCAGGGGAGCGCTCCAGCGCAGAGAAGAACAATGCTAGAGATTGAACCCTAGGATCAAATGCTGGACCACCGTGATCCATCTCCTCTAGAGCGAAAAGACGCCTGCGATGGCTCTATTGCAAGACAGCATAGGCAACAGGCAGGAGTCCACCAGCACGGCAAGAAACCTCAGTCGAGAGAACACTACACCCACCGAATGGGTCGAAGAACACACAGATATCAACAGATACAACACCAACCGACAGAAACAGTCGGAACACGCTCAAGCATTAGGAAAGCACAACAACAGGTGAATGAAAAAATACTGATAACCACAGCTAGTGCAATGCACCCAGACACTTCCCGATCAGCAGATAGAACATTAATAAACTTATACCATTCCAAACAGCTGCACAGCTGCAGCAACCTCAGAATCCATCAAAATAAGAAGACAAACATATAGATAATGCCAACCAACGAGCTCTAAACCATATGAGCTCAGACAGAATAAAAACAACAGAACGAAAAAGATCCCAAACAAAAGATAAACACATAACCATCAGCATCAGCCAAAACTCATTAAGAGGAAGAGAGCGGTAGCATTGCCACCAGAGACATCCTGGGCATCAAACAAACAAGCTCCGAACAGCCCATTAACTAGGTCAAAACCAACATCCAAAAGCATAATAAGGGAAAAGAAGCAACCCTTTAGGCCTGCAAACGAAAAACAAGTAGGGGAAAATCATAAGGTCACTCCACTAAATCTGAAAGCCAAATCGCCAAAGAGCCAGAAGATAGAATAGCTATAAAAAGATATATAAGCAAAACATATACTAAATATGAAGGTCCAAAAGAGCGCAGGAATGGAGAAACTACAACCAAACGAGCTAGTCTCTAAGACCGCTACATAACGTTAAATAGCATTGAGATTGATAAGACAATTGTAAGCTTCCTCCAATCTTTCACCCTTCAAGTTACCTCTTGCTTCCGAGTTTAAAGACGAGGACCAAAAATTGAATAAAAGAAGAAACTCTTTAGCTAATGACCGAGCTATAGTGAAAATATGCTGGAAGATTCTTTGATTTCTTTCTCTCCAAATGATCCAAAGAATAATTTGGAACGAAAGGATCCAAGAGTTGTGAAAATTACGGTTAGGGGGACGCTTAGACCAACAATCGAACAGACTGATCGGAGTGACAGACACTCCCCAGGCCATAACGGAAATTTTCCAAAGAGATAGAGTGTAGTCACATTCAATAAATAAGTGGTTCACATTCTCGGAAAATGAATCGCAAAGAGGACACAATTGTCCCCATGCAATATTTCTCTTATTGAGAACCTCGACGGTAAGAAGTTTATTGTTGAGAGCTAACCACACCAGGATCTTCACTTTCAACGGAGCACAGGTTTTCCAAACCATGTCGTAGAAAGGCGACCTAATCCCTCTAAAATTGAGGAATAGATAGAAAGAACGGACTGAGAAGATCTTCGACGAGTTCCATCGCCAAAGAAAATTCTCTTTATCATGCCAGTCCACATTGTTAATGACCTCGATTAATTTATCAAACTCAGGAGCTAACTGGGGAGAAAGATTAGACAAGAGAGGAATCGACCATACCCTAAGGACGTCATTGGGGTTATAGTAATCAGATACCAAAGCCAGAGGATTGGCGGCGATGCGATAAATCGCAAGGAAAGCGGTCGCTAAAGAGGCATTACCGACCCAGATATCAGACCAGAATCTGGTCATGGACCCGTCCTTACAAACATGGCTTAAACCACACCGAAAAGCCGCTGCCGCTTTCCAAATGCCTTTCCAAAATGGAGAGGACTTACGGTGAGGACGGTCCGGAAAACTCCACCATGCATTGGCCATAAAGTAATTGGCTTTGATGCATCTAATCCAGGGGAGGTCCTCTTTTTTTGATAAACCTCCATATCCATTTGCCTAGCAAAGCAAGGTTTTGGTGCCTAAGATCCAAAACCCCTAAGCCACCAGCTATTTTAGATGAACAGACGAGTTTCCAATTACACAGGTGTGAACCGGGGTTGTAAGTAGAAGAACCCGACCAGAGAAAATTACTTCTAATACGGTCGATTCTTTTGATAACCCACGAAGGGAGGAAATAGAAGGACATCATGTACAAGGGAATAGAAGAAAGAACTGAGTTGATCAGGATTAATCTACCGCCTCTAGACAACTGTCTCCCTGACCACACTGACAGTCTGGCTTCGACCTTGTCAATCATTGGCGACCAATCCGATCTATGAAGATTGCCCCACCTCAGTGGAATCCCCAGGTATGTAATAGGAAAAGAAGCAACCGGACAGTTAAAGAACGCGGATATTTCGTCTTGCCTATTAGGAGAACCTCCCAACCAAACAACTGACGATTTTTGAAAGTTAATAGTAAGGCCAGACGCTAGTTCAAAGCAATAGAGAAGAAGCTTCAGGTTCCTGAGAGTATGATGATTAGGTTTGGCTAGGATAATGGTGTCGTCGGCGTACTGAAGGTTCAGTACTCCATTGAAAGATCGGGATTCTCCCAGACCTTCGATGACCTGGGCAACCCAGGCATTGCGAAGAAGTTTACTGAAGACGTCAGCTACAAGAGAGAATAATAGAGAAGAAAGCGGATCACCTTGCCTGAGCCCGCATTTAATTTTAAATTTGTGACCTTCCGATCCATTAATGAGGATGGATGAGGTACCCGCAAATAGACTAGACTTGATCCAAGCGATCCATTTGGGACCAAATCCCCTATTGCTTAAGATATCGAACAGGAACTCCCAAGAAACGTTATCATAAGCTTTTTGAAAATCAAGTTTGAGGAGAATTTCCTCTGATTTGGAATTTTGACAATAGGTTATAATTTCTTGGGCCGAAGCCACGCTATCAAGAATAAAACGATCTTTAATAAAGCCCAATTGAGCTGGATCAATAAGAGGAGAAATCACCTCACCAAGTCTAGCTGACAGAACTTTCATGATAATTTTGAACGTGGTATTGATAAGACTAATTGGTCTAAAATTAGCCACGACATTCGCGCCTATTATTTTAGGAATAAGAACGATATGCGCATAGTTGATGCGGTCAAAAGAAAAAGAGCCTAGATGAAGCTCGGTGAACATACGATAAAGGTCATCTTTCAAATAAAGCCAGAACTTTTGAAAGAAAAAAGCGGGGAAGCCGTCAGGGCCAGGCGCCGCATCGCTTTTTAAGGCAAAAACCGCTTGTTTGATTTCTTCCATCGAAAAACGAGAGTCAAGTGAAGAGAGGTCGATAGGATCATCTCCGTACAGGTGAGTCCAGCCCAGACTCAATTTCCTCGGTTTGGAGGATCCAATGAGATTTTTGTAAAAGAGAAGGAAAGATCGGTGAATATCTTCGTTAGAAGAAAGTTCAATCCCCTCATGAATAATAGAAGAAATATGATTACATCTTTGTCTATGGGAGGCAAAATTATGAAAAAAAGCTGTATTGCAGTCGCCCTCTTTGAGCCATCGAAATTTTGCTCTCTGGGCCCATTTCACGTGTTCTTGATGAAGAATCTCCGAAAATTCTTTTTTGCAGGACTGCCGCTCGTTGAATAAATCAACCGAGATCGGCCCTTGCTCCTCCATTTGATCTATAGATCCAATGGAGGAGAGGTAAATTTTTTTTAGAAAATTGGTGTTAAATTTTCTTTCATTGCGCCAGATTTTACATCCGAATTTAATCGCATGAAGTTTGAGAAGGATGGATCCTAATCCAGAAGACCCAGAGATAACCGAAAGGCAGTCCGAAACGAGGTTGACAAAAATTTGGTCTTGCAGCCAAAATTTTTCGAATCTAAACTGATGGTGACGAGGGAAGTGAAAATCAGAATGTAACGCGATGGGCACGTGATCTGAAGAGGGATTGGGTAAGGCGAGAGCAAAAGAGTTGTGAAAACGGTTAATCCACACATTGGATACCAAGAAACGATCGAGCTTCGCCATCGCTGGATGATGGCGGAGGTTCGACCACGTAAACGATCTACCTGATAAGGAATATCGGTCAGAAGTAAAGATTGTGCATTCGTTGAAACGATGATTTCCAATCGACGAGCTATTCGATCTCTCGTTGGCGAATCGTGTGACATTAAAGTCGCCGCAGAACAAGCACAGCTCGTTAGAAAGGGGTAATAGAGAAAGGAATTCGGTCCAAAACAACACCGACCTTCATACGAAGACGGTCCGTAAACAGAGATAACCGTGAGGTTAGTGTTAAGCGGCAACCATAGAAGTTTAACAATGAGGAAGAAGTTGAGTCGTCGAACAGAGATTAAAGAGAAAGATGCCTCTTTAAAACCGAAAAGGATGCCACCCCTAGACCCAATCGCATCTAGGGAAATCCAGTTCGAGATGAGGGTTCCTCCAATCGATCTAAGAATCGATGGAGATGGAACCTCGAGTTTAGTTTCTTGAACAGAAATGAGATCACAGTGAGAAGAAGCAATCAATTGAAAGATGGATCTTTGCTTATCAGGACAATTCAGTCCCCTGATGTTCCAAGACACTGTAATCATTAAAAAACATTGAACTCTTTGACTCTCGAACGTTCTTTCTTTCTGATGGTAAAGGCCACCGACGAGGGTGAAGCAATAGTCAAAAATCCTAATTGTGAAGTTATGGAAATGAGCTCTTTATCAGAGCAGCGATCAAATTGCAGATGAAAAATAGATCCTAGAGGGGAATGAGGTGATACGTTGGAAGTTTCAGAAGAGCTAGATACTGAAGGATGAAACGAGTCAGAGGCTTCAAATTTAGCACGTAAGCGAGCACTAGATCTAATCAGCCGGGGATTAGATCTGGAAGTAGAAGCGAAGCTCGCAATAGAATGAGCATTGAACACGCTCCCGACCGACGATGGCCGAATGAAAGAATCGACCAATGGGGGGCGGGGGTAAACATGAGAAAATGGCGGAGGAGAGAACTTAGAGCGAGACTCAGTCCCATGAGTCACAAGAGAAAATAAACCAGAATAGAAGTGAGCAAAGAAACGCGGTAAAAAGGCACTTAAAGAGGCGTGCAAAGCTAATTTAATATCAGCTGAAAAGGAAACGCATTCTTCCGATAACAGATATAGAGAAAAGAAAGAGTGCAGGTGTCGAAACACACTGCCATGGAAGGGGATAGGGAAAAACACCCGCCCATAACGATAATGCAAAAGAACAGAATCAACTAATGAATAAACACACCGATAAACGTAAATACTAACCTTATTGATGGCTAAGTCCCTCTTACGGTCTTCATCTTCCTCCTCCAACAGGTTGTCAGAATCAATCCAACCGGGGGCAGGGGAAGCCTTATCAGGTTTGACCTTGAAGTGAGGAAGAGCGGGATCAGCCGCCGAGATCGAAGAGAAATGAGCTTGCTTTTGAAACAGCTGCCAATCGGATTCAAAATGCGGATTAACTTCCCACTTTGGCCACTGGGAATCAGGGATAGAACGCTCGGAGGTAGAGGGAGCTCCCTTAGGAGCAGTAAGGTGAGTAGAGGACTGGAGCTTGATATCCTGATCCTCAGATAACGAGGCAATTGCCAAGGGAGCTACATTCATACGGTCCGAAACTTTGGAACCAGACTTAGAAGAGTTTTGAGAATTGAGATCCGGATTGATCCAAACAAGATTCGGAGGCTTAGCAGGCGAAATTTTAGGTTTACCGGGATGAACATAAGCTTTATTAGAAGGTTGAACTTTTTTCTTGACTGATGCCTTCGGAGGAATCCTCCATTAGGGCTTAGAAGAGGAGACTGATCCGGGATGGAATGAAGATGGAGCGGTAGTGGCAATGGTGTTAGAGATCGAGGGCTTCGCAAACTGACCTTGACCAGTTCCCTCAGTGGGTGAGGGAAGGTGGTATTGAACCGAGACTGGGAAAGAAACGAAACCATCCTTAAGCACAAAAGCCTCAATGCGATCTTGATATTCAGGAATATCAAAGATCTCTTCCACTTGCATGCAGCCTGATGCGAGTTTAGAAGCTGAGGAAATGCTAGTTAATGAGCCCACACAGCTCGCCAAATTCCCCATACGATTCAACGAATCGCAGAACGGGGGTAATCCCAGTAAGGTAACAACAGTAGGGATGAGTTTGGGCATGGACTTAGGAGGATTAACTTGACACCATTTACGGATAGAAAGAGAGATCGAACCCACCGATAAGGAGGCGTTCTCAATAAGGTCCTGAAGTAGCTTGGGGGTAGGGCAGCGAATCACGACGTCACCGTTAGAACATGAGCAGAGAAACCAATCCCAATTTTTCACATTACACGAGTTGTTGAGAAGTGAATTAAGAGTAAAAGTAGGGATCGAACCTCCATTAAAAGATATGGCCCCGTAAGTATCAAAAGATTTCAATCGGTCCGAGAGGTCAATGGGAGGGATGAACACTTGTAAGACGTTTGGTAAGGTGGAGCTGGCAGAGGGAGATGACTTGGCTTTAGAAGGAAGAACAACAGGCTCCTCAATGCGAGAGATCAGAGGTGGAGTGGGGAGGAGAGGAGATTTGGAGACATATTTTTTGATTTTGGGGATGAGAGATGAATCAGCAGATAGCTTACGTTGTAAAGCTGGGAAATCAATCGCGGCTAGAACTTGATCCGAGATCGGGACACCGATCGATAAACCCAGCATTCTTTGAAGAGCGAAACATTTGGGACGCGAGTGACCGTCTTTAAGGCAAAAGAGACACTTCATAGCTGCCACACAGAACTTTTTTATGTGGCCTGATTGCAAACAGTGAAAGCAAACTAGAGGGGAACGACGAGAATGGATATTAGAGAAGAGAGGAGAAGAAGAGAACTTCGATCTAGAATGGCGGGAAGATGAAGAAGGGGGAGGGAAGTTACACGGAAGCTTCGTGTAACCGGGTCTAAGGAAGTCAATTGGGCTTAGCCCATTAAAATGGCAACTCTGATCACTTAATCCTTTTTTTGAATTTTTTTTTACTACTTGCACTCAAGACAGATCCATGGGCTAGAAACTAGAAATAAAAAGGTCCAATACCAACAACAGCAGGAAGATGACGGCGAGGAGAGATAATCACTACGGGGAGCCAACACCGGTGGCTGAAGCAACACACAGCGATGCCCCCACAAACAAGCCAACACCGTGGACAGAAGCAACTCGCAGCGATGCCCCAAAGAGGGTGAGCAACTGCGAGCACAGAGCGCACCAAAAGAGAAGAAAAGGAGAGCTTTAGGTAGGGAGAAGGAAGATAATAAAATCAGAACACTCCCCTAGGGGAAAGCGCACAAAAGGCACACGGAAGGCTGAAGCGAATCAGACTACGCAAAGAACGATCAATCGTACCCTAACAAGAGGGTGAGATGAGAGCTACAAAAGAAGATAGAGCGAATCGAAGACCACACCAGATGCTGCGCAGACTAATAGCGAGAGAGATAGAGCGCCACAAGCAAACAACACACACCAAAAGTAAAACCAATCGAGAGAGAAAGCGATACTTACAGTGGTTAGTCTCTGATCTACACTTACCCCAAGGCGACGCTTGAGAAGAGCGGCAGACCTGGCCTACCAGTAACACGAAGGGGCGAAGAGACGCCAAGCGCCGGAAGAGGAAGGGAACCAGACTTGAACAATCGCCGCACTGGGGCAGACCCGCCAGAAGGGGAAGCAGGAGAGGCAGCCAGACGACGATGCTAACACCTGGAGGGGAGCGCTCCAGAACCCGGAAAAGAGAGGAAGAGGAAAAGCGAAAATCCACGAGAGGGGGCACACAAAGAAAAGGGTCTGGAGAAGACGAGAAGGGGAACAAAATTAATGAAGGGGGGAGAGGGAGAAATTTAGAGCAACGATCGGATCTGATGGTTAAAGCAGAGGGAGAGAGGGGAGAGAATCGCCTGAGAAGAAGAGTTTTTCTTCCTAATTGCTGAATGAAATTCTATGATTTTCAATTGTAGACAATATTCTTGTACAATTTTGGCTCGACTCCATCACCATCATCATCTATACTACTACTTAAAGGCGCTAGGAACAAATCTTTCTGCCCTCTTTCGATCCCCACTCTAACCCTGAGTTTTTCTACAATTTACGGAACTGCCATCGTTTTTTTGGCCTCTGATTAACTCTCTCTCCCTCTCTCCCTCTATCTATCTTTGTTTACCACTTTTCTCAGAACCCAAAAAAAAACCCTACCCTTCACCGCCTCCTCATCGCTCCGACCCCCTGCATCAGCTCCGACAACCACTGGGTACGCCTTCGCCAGCAGCTCTAATGTCCACCTCCACCTTTCCCTCATCATCCGTAACTTATTCCCCCCTTATCTTTCCCCTTTGCGCGAAGAGGGACCCAAGTCGTAAAATTATAAACAGCCGGTCCAAAGAATAGCATCACTTCCGGTAGTTAACGGATTCCACTCCTCGATCCGCATTCTTTGTCACGCCCCGCTTCCCAAAAATATGGAATACGAGCACGTGACGAAGCCCAGCGAATGATTTTTACATCATCCATAAGCTGTAGGATCGACTCAGCATCATAACAAGAATATAACCAGATTTATATATATCCAAGCATGCATGAATAACTTATTAAGCAACAGAAAACAATTTAAACAAATAATAATATTCAAATAGTTCTCATGTCTGGATCAAGTGTAAACTTGGAAACAAGTCTTATACAGCAGAAGAAATAAATACCTTAAGGAAAGCAACTATTTAACAGATCCTTGCTCCAAGCAAAACCTGAAATGTCTGCTCGCCAATTCCAGCAGATAGCTTGTCTCCCAAGTCTGCTTAATAAACATAAACAGGAAACAAGGGGAAAAACAAGAGAAAATGCCCTTAGTGCAAGCTAGGGCCACAAATAGTAAAAGCAAGTACAAGAAAGGGGAAAACAAGAATTGGAATCAAGGATAAGCAAGGTTTAAGAAGTAGTGACAAATTCAAAGACTAGCTGGCAAGAGGGAACATCATAATGACTAGATTGGATAACAACTGCTAGTGGTGAATCACATGTCAGGTATACTTATAAGGGTAATTAATATCAGGCGACAACCTCAAGTCTAGTGTCATATGTTATTTTGAATGTCAGGTCTCATATGTCATTTAATTGTCAGGTCTCATATGTCGAGTCCAAGTATCAAGTTCCAGGCTTTCAGTCTCAGGTATCATATTTCATGTATCATATCATCAGGTATCAAGTGACAGGTGTCAAGTTCAAGTCTTGCAGTTATTACTATCTAGGTAGCACGACATGCATCCATTATACTACATGGTTGCTACAGCCAAATAAATTCGTTTAGACCTAGTAATGGAGTCTATAGGGCGGTGTACTCAGGCATCAAACTAGCAGGTGATCAACCATGGGCTCTAGAGGTGGCCCCCGTAGGCTCTAGAGGTGGCCCCCGTCACCCATGACGTGGCACTTAGTTCTACGTGGCACTTAGTTCCAGGTGATTTCAAACATACATCATGTAATCACATAATGGGCTCTAGAGGTGGCCCCCGTAGGCTCTAGAGGTGGCCCCCGTCATCCATGACGTGACACTTAGTTCTACGTGGCACTTAGTTCCATTTAACATACAACTTGGGAAACACGGGCCCCCTTCCGAGTACACTTACCTATGTTGTCCACTCTATAGTCTTTCCCATAACCCCCGGCTTGTCACATTTGTTCAGACAGATTTTGTGTTCTTGTATTTATACATGTGAAACAGGGTTGAAATAATCTAATTTAATTCTAAGAAAAATTGGGGATGTCCTATAGGGTGTCCAGCAACTACATATAAAAATTTGGGGTCAAACACTCGCTGTTTGCACCGCGAAAATAATTTGTAAAGAAAATATATACAGCAGTTTTTACAGAACTGCGCCTACTGACACAGCTGCAGTATAACAGCCGTATCTCCTAGACCGTAACTCCAAATTCAATCATTCTGGAGTCTATCGACATCTACACATCCTGATCTACGTTTCATATTCAGGCCTCGGGCCCAAATTCCAAAGATAAGTGGGTCGAAACCGCAAAAGAAAATCCAGACAGCAACATAGGGAATTAATTCACTAATGTAGATTTCATAGAATTATGTAATTTGGTGTCTAAAATCATTATGTGGCACAAATACATGGTAATGGGAATCAAACAGCGAATAATAATATTTTTCAAGTCATAATAATCATAAATTGCCAAAACACTAAATTTATATGCGTCTACAATTTCTAGGGGTCCTTAATTCATATGTCCATGTGATTCGCAAGTTCAAGGAGATAAAAGAGTCCAATTGAATTATTATTTATTACGAGGAAGTTTTGTGACTCTTAGATTGGTGAGTTTGAAGGTTCAAATTGTTTTACTATGATATTTCAAAGGAGAGTCACAAACTAACTACATGTGGTATTTCAAAGAGACTTGTACTAGGACAATAAGATGTACAAGGTTACTTGCCTTAATCGACGGTTGAAATCTCCGCTTGTTGAAGCAAATAGAGAAGAAAAATCCCCGGAAATATCCTCGAAAAGCGCGCCCAAAAATTGATCGGAGATCGTGATTTCCCCGCACACAAGATCAGCCCAAAACAGCGAACAGCAAGTGGATCGGCTGCGGGTAGGACACGGAACAGCAAATTCGCCCAATAGAATCTTTCCTGTGCACCGGATCCACTCCCAGAACAGCGAACACGCTTGGATCTGCTGCGGAACGAACACCGAACAGCGATCGGTGCGCACGGATCTTGAAGAGATCGGACGGCTTCGATCTGCTCCCGCCCAAATCCTCCTTCTTCTTCTTCGATCTTCTTCTTCTTCTTCGTTCGGCTGAGTAGCGCTCGAGAGAGAGGAGTGACGGCGGCTGCTTCGTTGGCGGCGACTACGGCAACGACGGAGTGCGGCGAGGCGGCGGCGACGTCGAGAAGCGACGCGCGGCGAGGTGCTCTGTTCGTGGGTTTCGAACAGGGGAGAAGTGGAATCGAGGATTCGGCGGCGCTGTGGCGATGCGACGGAGCGACGTCGAAGGAGTTTGTGGAGGCGGTGGTGCTGAGGGGGTCGACGAGGCGGTGAGGGGTCGAGGTGGCGAGGCGTTCGGATAATGGGTTCGAAGTGGCGAGGCGATGGGTTCGGGAGTGTTGGGTTAATGGCGATGGAGGACGACGGTGGTCTGGTGGTGGCTGTGAAGACGAGAGGGAGACGAGGCGGATTGGGAGCGATGGCGAGGCGACGGGAAGGGGATCGGGAGATGGGTTGGCGGTTGCGAAAACGGAGGAGAAGGAACAGGTGAAGAAGAGAGTAGCGGCGGGGTATATGGGTTAAAACAGTATTAGGGTTAGGGGTTGGGGTTAGGGTTTAAATACTAGGTTAGCGGGTTTGAGGGTTTTAGGATATCCGCTTCGAAAAGAGCCCAACAGATGAAATGGTCAAAAAGCACAATAATGGGGATTAGAAAGATAAAAGAGAAGAATCGGTCTATTTCTCATGAAGAACGGTGCAAATGGCACACAATCGAATTTGATAAAAGGACCAAAGATTGAGTCGAAACAAAAATTAACGATTTTATTTGAACAGAACAAAATACGGAATCTCAAATAGGTAAAAGAGTACAATTGAGAAAAATACAGTATAAAAATATAAATACGGGGAAACAGGAGTTACAAATCCTACTCACCTTACACAAAAATTTCGTCCTCGAAATTTGCTTAGGCGGTACATAGGACAGGGTAAAAGCAACTTAGGGGAGGGTAACAAAAAGGGATCCCAAAAGAAAAGTCAATTTGGTGGTAACACCAAAATAAGAAGGGAGTGGATAACAGCGAGGCCAAATGGATGGCATGAAAGAGAATAACAGTATCTAAAGATCCAAATAACACAAGATAATAAAAACGATGAAGGAGTAGGCAGAACTGAAACCAAGGAGATGGAAGACAGGAAAGAAAATGAATCCAATAATGAATGAGTACATGATGGCAGGATGGAAAGCAAGAAGGAAATAATCGGTATCAAAAACGAAGAAGAACACTGAACACCACAAGACTTGCAAGATGACAAGGCATTGAGATGAACGAATCGAAGAAGGGAGCAACAAGGGAAAGATGCACCACGCAATGAGTCAATGGATGAGAACAAAAGCAAGAGATAGAGGACAGCAAATGGAGCAAGGAATGGAACAAAACCAAATACAAGGAAGGAAAAGCATCAACATGATCCTGGGTCCTGTGGGTCATGGGCCCACCACGCTTCTGCTGCGCTACTCTGATGGTGACACTCCAAGCTCCAGACATGTTGTAGACCACGTGACACTAAGCGACGATCCGAGCAGGAAGAAAGGATGAGACACCAGAATCAAAGAGAGTATGGGTTCAGGATAGATATAAACAAAGATGCAAAGAATATAAAATTGAGCTTCAATTCAAATAATCAAAATATATAGTATACATCAAAACTAATGACTTTAACAGGAATAATAATAGTAACAATATCCATGATAATAATATCAATAGTAATAGAAAATAATAATGACAATAAAAACTAATAATAACAATAATAATAACAAAATTATCAATATTAGTAACAAAATAATAATAATAATAACAATAATAATAACAGAAATAAAAATCGTCATAATCATACAGGTAATAATAATACGATGAAATAAAAATATCAACAATACTAATAATAACGATAATACATACATGACAAAATAGAATTCAACACATTCATGAAAGTAATGCAATAATAATAGTAATAATAGCATTAAAAATAATATCAATAATGGTAATAAATAATATGATAATAGCAATAATAACAATAATATCAATAAAGTAACAGTAATGATAATAAAAATAATAACAGTAGTTAAGGTGATGAAAACAATAATAATAACATCAATTGAAATGATAGTAATATTAATAATACCATTAATAACAAAAATATTCTTTTACCATCGGTTTATGTATACAAGTAACGAGTCTTGAAATATCAATTAGTAATAGATAGAAAATCTTGCCTCCCTAACATCAAGTTGCATATTTGCCTTCACGACATCAGGTTTCAAATTGCCATCCAAATATTCGGCTGCACATTTTGCCTCGCCGATATCCAGTTGCAATTTGCCTCCATTGACATCGAGTTGCATATTTGTTATCTCGACATTAGGTTGCAACGAAGTTGTGAAATGTATATAAATTGAGCATGCTCAGGCTCAAAACAAATTAATAATAATAATAATAGTAATGATAAAAATAATAATAATACCAATAACCACATTAATAACAAAAATATTGATACGAATGACAATAAAAATAACAATGATAATAAAAATGATCATAACAGTAATAGTAACAGTAATCGCAAAAATAATGATAATAATAATAATAATAATAACAATAATATTAAAATATCAACAACACTAGTAAAAATAATAATGCAAGACAAGATATAGTTTGTGCCCAACATTTTTGTGGAAGCAATTTAATATTAATAATTTTAATAAAATAATGAAAACAACAATAAGAATATCAATAGTAGTAACAATAACAATAATACTAGTAAGGATAGCGAAAATAATAGCAATAATAATAATAGTAGTAATAATAGCATTATACAACAAATGAGAATTGTCTTATCAAAATAATCCAGTAGAAATATATAGTCTATCAAAAATGAAAAGTGAAGTTAAAATATATCATTGTTCGAAATAATAAAATCTTTGTTGAGAAACATTTTTTTATAGAAGATCGAAAATAAATATAATAATTGATCATCGAAGTATAGAAAGTATTCGGAAAAATAATTGTAAAGAGAAAAATAAGTAGGAGAAAAATGAAGCTATACCCAATAAGGAGTTAAAGAGGAGGATGACTAGAAGGGATAAAAGAATATTAAGGCATTGAATACGAAGGAAGAAGGACGAGGGGCAAAATTGGAATTGAAGAGAATATAGCAGAGGAGAAATAACTAGCATGGTACTCAAAGTGAGTCAACAATTGAAGATGAATGCAAGGCACGAAGAGCAATAAACGACACACGAACCGGAATAAGGAGGGTTCAACGAGGCAAGCAGATATAAGAGATTGCTTGCACTGGAATCAAAAGAATATGGGTACGGAAGAATAAATTTGTACCCAGTAAGGAATCAACAAATCAGAACGAATGCAAGAGATGGAAGGAAGCAAGGAGTCAAAGAATTGGATATGAAGATATCAAAATGGATGGGATAAGACTTGTATCCAGATCGAGTTGACTATTAAATTATTCATGTGGTTGCATGACCTGTTTAATGTTGAGTTAATCCTGACTGAGTCAAGCCTGTCTAATGTATTAGTCAGACCAACACATTAGCCAAACCTGAGCTCTGATACCACTAAAAACCTTGTCACGCCCCGCTTCCCAAAAATATGGAATACGAGCACGTGACGAAGCCCAGCGAATGATTTTTACATCATCCATAAGCTGTAGGATCGACTCAGCATCATAACAAGAATATAACCAGATTTATATATATCCAAGCATGCATGAATAACTTATTAAGCAACAGAAAACAATTTAAACAAATAATAATATTCAAATAGTTCTCATGTCTGGATCAAGTGTAAACTTGGAAACAAGTCTTATACAGCAGAAGAAATAAATACCTTAAGGAAAGCAACTATTTAACAGATCCTTGCTCCAAGCAAAACCTGAAATGTCTGCTCGCCAATTCCAGCAGATAGCTTGTCTCCCAAGTCTGCTTAATAAACATAAACAGGAAACAAGGGGAAAAACAAGAGAAAATGCCCTTAGTGCAAGCTAGGGCCACAAATAGTAAAAGCAAGTACAAGAAAGGGGAAAACAAGAATTGGAATCAAGGATAAGCAAGGTTTAAGAAGTAGTGACAAATTCAAAGACTAGCTGGCAAGAGGGAACATCATAATGACTAGATTGGATAACAACTGCTAGTGGTGAATCACATGTCAGGTATACTTATAAGGGTAATTAATATCAGGCGACAACCTCAAGTCTAGTGTCATATGTTATTTTGAATGTCAGGTCTCATATGTCATTTAATTGTCAGGTCTCATATGTCGAGTCCAAGTATCAAGTTCCAGGCTTTCAGTCTCAGGTATCATATTTCATGTATCATATCATCAGGTATCAAGTGACAGGTGTCAAGTTCAAGTCTTGCAGTTATTACTATCTAGGTAGCACGACATGCATCCATTATACTACATGGTTGCTACAGCCAAATAAATTCGTTTAGACCTAGTAATGGAGTCTATAGGGCGGTGTACTCAGGCATCAAACTAGCAGGTGATCAACCATGGGCTCTAGAGGTGGCCCCCGTAGGCTCTAGAGGTGGCCCCCGTCACCCATGACGTGGCACTTAGTTCTACGTGGCACTTAGTTCCAGGTGATTTCAAACATACATCATGTAATCACATAATGGGCTCTAGAGGTGGCCCCCGTAGGCTCTAGAGGTGGCCCCCGTCATCCATGACGTGGCACTTAGTTCTACGTGGCACTTAGTTCCATTTAACATACAACTTGGGAAACACGGGCCCCCTTCCGAGTACACTTACCTATGTTGTCCACTCTATAGTCTTTCCCATAACCCCCGGCTTGTCACATTTGTTCAGACAGATTTTGTGTTCTTGTATTTATACATGTGAAACAGGGTTGAAATAATCTAATTTAATTCTAAGAAAAATTGGGGATGTCCTATAGGGTGTCCAGCAACTACATATAAAAATTTGGGGTCAAACACTCGCTGTTTGCACCGCGAAAATAATTTGTAAAGAAAATATATACAGCAGTTTTTACAGAACTGCGCCTACTGACACAGCTGCAGTATAACAGCCGTATCTCCTAGACCGTAACTCCAAATTCAATCATTCTGGAGTCTATCGACATCTACACATCCTGATCTACGTTTCATATTCAGGCCTCGGGCCCAAATTCCAAAGATAAGTGGGTCGAAACCGCAAAAGAAAATCCAGACAGCAACATAGGGAATTAATTCACTAATGTAGATTTCATAGAATTATGTAATTTGGTGTCTAAAATCATTATGTGGCACAAATACATGGTAATGGGAATCAAACAGCGAATAATAATATTTTTCAAGTCATAATAATCATAAATTGCCAAAACACTAAATTTATATGCGTCTACAATTTCTAGGGGTCCTTAATTCATATGTCCATGTGATTCGCAAGTTCAAGGAGATAAAAGAGTCCAATTGAATTATTATTTATTACGAGGAAGTTTTGTGACTCTTAGATTGGTGAGTTTGAAGGTTCAAATTGTTTTACTATGATATTTCAAAGGAGAGTCACAAACTAACTACATGTGGTATTTCAAAGAGACTTGTACTAGGACAATAAGATGTACAAGGTTACTTGCCTTAATCGACGGTTGAAATCTCCGCTTGTTGAAGCAAATAGAGAAGAAAAATCCCCGGAAATATCCTCGAAAAGCGCGCCCAAAAATTGATCGGAGATCGTGATTTCCCCGCACACAAGATCGGCCCAAAACAGCGAACAGCAAGTGGATCGGCTGCGGGTAGGACACGGAACAGCAAATTCGCCCAATAGAATCTTTCCTGTGCACCGGATCCACTCCCAGAACAGCGAACACGCTTGGATCTGCTGCGGAACGAACACCGAACAGCGATCGGTGCGCACGGATCTTGAAGAGATCGGACGGCTTCGATCTGCTCCCGCCCAAATCCTCCTTCTTCTTCTTCGATCTTCTTCTTCTTCTTCGTTCGGCTGAGTAGCGCTCGAGAGAGAGGAGTGACGGCGGCTGCTTCGTTGGCGGCGACTACGGCAACGACGGAGTGCGGCGAGGCGGCGGCGACGTCGAGAAGCGACGCGCGGCGAGGTGCTCTGTTCGTGGGTTTCGAACAGGGGAGAAGTGGAATCGAGGATTCGGCGGCGCTGTGGCGATGCGACGGAGCGACGTCGAAGGAGTTTGTGGAGGCGGTGGTGCTGAGGGGGTCGACGAGGCGGTGAGGGGTCGAGGTGGCGAGGCGTTCGGATAATGGGTTCGAAGTGGCGAGGCGATGGGTTCGGGAGTGTTGGGTTAATGGCGATGGAGGACGACGGTGGTCTGGTGGTGGCTGTGAAGACGAGAGGGAGACGAGGCGGATTGGGAGCGATGGCGAGGCGACGGGAAGGGGATCGGGAGATGGGTTGGCGGTTGCGAAAACGGAGGAGAAGGAACAGGTGAAGAAGAGAGTAGCGGCGGGGTATATGGGTTAAAACAGTATTAGGGTTAGGGGTTGGGGTTAGGGTTTAAATACTAGGTTAGCGGGTTTGAGGGTTTTAGGATATCCGCTTCGAAAAGAGCCCAACAGATGAAATGGTCAAAAAGCACAATAATGGGGATTAGAAAGATAAAAGAGAAGAATCGGTCTATTTCTCATGAAGAACGGTGCAAATGGCACACAATCGAATTTGATAAAAGGACCAAAGATTGAGTCGAAACAAAAATTAACGATTTTATTTGAACAGAACAAAATACGGAATCTCAAATAGGTAAAAGAGTACAATTGAGAAAAATACAGTATAAAAATATAAATACGGGGAAACAGGAGTTACATTCTTAACTAAGTTTTAAGAAAAAGAAAACCCAAAACCGAGCGACAACTCGGTGCTTCTTCTTCCTCATCCCTCACCTCAAACCCTAACCACTAACAACACTCCGTCGCTCTAATGGCGAGAGATGAGGAGGCCACCGTCGACCCCCCAACGCTGACGTCATCAAGACACCGACCGGGTTCGGATCCGGTTCTCATCGTTTTCCGGTGCTTCAGCGTGTTCACCGCCGTCGTTTCCGTCCTCTGCGTCGCCGTCAACGTCCTCTCCGCCGTCCTCTCCTTCAAGAACGGATCAGATGTAAGCATTCCAAACCCCAGCTACTGTGTATACAATCCATTATCTTGATCTCATTTGTTGTTGTTTTTGTTTATTGAAGATTTTTGGTGGAATATTCCGTTGCTATGCGGTTGTGATCGCGCTTTTCGTGGCGGTTGCGGAGACGGAGTGGAGTTTCATCATGAAGTTCTGCACGGTAATTCCGTAATTTTTCTTGACTTATTCATTTCCTAATTTCAGTCGATTAGTTATTTACTGTATTTGGTTTGTTGTTTTTGTAACATAAATAGATATTGGAGTACTGGGCTGCAAGGGGAATGCTGCAAATCTTGTATGTACTGTGTCATCTTTATCTTCTAACATCCGCTTTGAATTGCGGTTTTGTGTGTGTGTTTGTGTGAATAATAATGGGATGATCATTCATATTGATTTTCATTTGTCTTACTTAGTGTTGCTGTGATGACGAGAGCTTTTACGGATGTTTACGAAAAACACAAGGAACTAGTGCTGCTTCAGGAGATTGCGAGTTACTTGCTTATGGCTTGTGGATTGACCTACATCATCTCGGTATTAATATTCTATTTTTATTAATTATGATCAAATACTATTGAATCTGACTCTGTGGTGTGTAAGAATTGGGAATCAAGTGACTGAAATGGTTGATGTTTGAGGACGGACGGGTATATAGTGAATTTTGCCTTGGTAGTTTATGTTGCTATTCTGAATGTTCAACACTATTATCTGGATTCTGATGGTATTTATTAATAATGGTTGGTAATAATATTTTAGGGTGTATTGTGTATTGGCTTCCTAAAGCGTGCACGCCAACACAAGAATGTAACGATAGCGCAAGCAACTAAAGACTTGGAGGTAATAATGATGCATCCTTTTACTCTAGAAGTAATTTGATTGTTAAATAATAATTGCTACTCCATTTCTATTACTATATACGGCATTGTTCTGCTCAATTTGTATTATTATTTCCTTGAGTCTGCTCTGATTATATAGAACAACGTTGGTCTTTAGTAGATAGTTTTAAGATAGAAATAGAATCAATAAGAGTATATGCTTAAGTTGTTTGTTTTCATGAAATAATCAGAACATAATATTGGGAAGATAATGTCCCTTTAGGAGACACATGCAAGAATGCACTACTGAAGTGACCACATGCTAGCTCTAACCACATATACAGGTTTTTCCTAGTGTTCACTACTTCATATTTGCAGACATGCAGTACATTCTTTGAGTACATATGATCATATTGTAGTAAATGCACTCAAGTATAGGAGAATGATTTCCATGCAGGAGGAGCATCTTGGCCAAGTAAATAGATTTATTTGAACCAAGTTTGTGTTTTTTTTAGATTTTAATTAAAAATGATATTCCTTGGTTCTGCATTTAAGTGATTGGATATTTTGGTTGAGGGATGCATTTCGAATGCATAAAACAATTATAGATGAAATTTGTACTGTTCTAGGATTAACAGGAGATAGCATATCCAACAATATGGAAGAAGAGCACAAATAACGAGATACACACAAGGGTTGAGTGATGTAACTTCGCCAAGCCTACATCTATCATCGAAGACAAAGAGACCTCACTTTTAATCAAGATGGAGATGTAGTGCTACCTTCAGGAGCTATAAATGAAGAAGCAAAGATATAGTCATATAGATATACCAAAACAGACATGATATGACATCCCATACCAACTAGGTCGTGATGGATGGATGTTGGAAGGGAAAGTTATGAAAAATCATATTGAAATTGTTAGTATCGTGTTGAGACGACTGTCCTACCCTGATGTGCAGCACATGCCCAACAAGATAGGGCTGCTTAATAGAAGTAACTCATAGGCTATAAACGAATTCCTAAATCTCTGGATAACAGAAAACCCTCAAACAAATCCCTTTTGGGCAAAACCCTCAACCAATTTATTTTAACAAGAATAACATTCTGCTGGCAGATTTAAGAAAGTCGATATAGCACTTCCACTTGAAACAAAAATCAATTTGTTGTTTTCTTAGAGTACTTTCTGTTGTGTACTGGAAGTAAAATCACCAGCTGAGCATCATTAGCTGTACTCTCAGCTTGGATTTGTCTATTTCATTGCTCTGTGTTAATGTCTTTTTGTTTCTGGATCCTGTTTTCTCTTTACCACCTGGGTGGCGGAAGCACCCTAGTCTATATCTATATCTATATCTATACTTAAAGGCGTTAGGAACTGGAATTTTAGCCCTCTTTCGATCCCCACACTAACCCTGGGTTTTTTGAAAATTTACAAAACTGCCATCACTTCTGCTCCGTCCGATCCAGAATTAACGGTCCAGATCGTCTACCGATTCCCATAGCGATATTCACACCCTCCCTTTTACAGTCGCGCTCTCTCTGCTGCTGGGTTTTGTCACTCTAATAAGTTAGGATTGTTAAGGTTGAATGTATCAATTCATCCCCTTCCCCAAAACCGCTGCCCCTCTTTCATTTCCTCTCATTCCGATTTTTCAATCAGACGGCCACTGGGTTAGCCTTCGCCTGGAGCTCTGACGGTGCTCGATCTGTCGTGAGTCCTCCACCTCCACCTATTCTAAACCATCGTCTAAAATAGAAAGGTTATAATTTTCATCTTTTTCAATTTCATATGGGTTTAGGGTTTCGGTTCTCGAATTTGGGGTTTGGATTCACTCTTTTGTTGGTGGGGCATCTCTTTGTGGGGGCACTAGTGGTTCAAATAATAGATGTATGAAGTATTTATTACTACATAAACTCAACAAATGTATTATATTGTTGTTCTTGGAATGAATGAATGAATATGTGTTACACTTTCAGATGTTGCTCTTCCTATGGTTGAAACTGATAATAAATGGTCTTTGATGCATACTTCAGAGGAAGGTTAAAAGTCTAAAATATAAGTAAGTTGATTTTTTTTTGGCATAACTTGCTTTCTATTGCACTATCTTTACTGATTGAACTTTAATGTAAACACAATTTTTTTTTTTGAATAGTTGGATCTTAAAGTGTAGAGATTTATAGATATGCATTTAATTCCAATGTCATGGTATTTTGTAAATTCACTTTTTTATAGTATATAGCTTATATGATCAAGACTAAAGTTATTTTTATCAAAAACTGATAGAGTGGGAGAGAGTAAACAAAGAGGAAGAAGAAGAAGCATGGAAATAAGAGACCCAAGAAACGGAATGACGATGGAGGCTCTTGTAGGCTGCACCATCAACAATGGTGAAGTTTCTTCTTTTGTATTTCTTCTTATATATCTTGGTATATTCTTCTATTTATTTATTTATTTGACTGGTGTGCAATTTGCGAAGTTATATTTGCAAAGGCTTAAGTAGGTGGGAGATTGTAAATCGACTTGCATACCCATGACTATGAAGAGTCTGTTCGAGTGTCAATTATCGAATCTTCAGGAGAAAGTCAAGGTAGCAATTAAAAAACTACCTAATATTTTAATTTTTCTTACCATGAGAGATCTGTAAATGTAAACTAAACCTATATGGAATTTTTTTATAGATAAAAGAGGATTTAATTAATTTCTATTTTTAAAGTAACTGATTGAGGAGATTTACAGTTGCAAGTTCTTATGCTTAATATTGTTTGGTTTCATAGGATTTAATATTGAACAAGATAACCGATGAGAAGGAGAAACTAAAGTGCTTATAAATAAAAAGCTCAAAGAATGTGGATGATAGAATGCAGGTTTGTTTAAGCCCAATCTTCACCATTTTAAAATCTATTTGTAAATTATAATTGCTCTTTTTATTTTGTTATACTACTAGTAGAATTGGTATAGAATTTGAACATATATTATCAACATATATACTTCCCATGGAGCGAGAAGACTCTGATTAAGAAAAGATGTGGCCACTTTGTTCTCTAATGACACTCACAATGAGAAATTATGTGCTTGACACAATTTCAGTTGGATTTTGCTCTCTATGATATGATAAGGATCGGGGTGGAGGATGAAAGATCGGTTGTCATGGAGTTCAATATATTGGAAGATTGGAGAGAAGGAGATTATATTTTAGATATGTTGGAAAAACAACATTTCTCTTTCCCAGTTTGTTCAGAAAATAACATTTCTTTTTTGTTTAAGTAGAGGATCCATCATCGGTGATTATGGATTGGTGTTTGCTACATATTTGTGGGTAGGGTACTTAGTGTTTTTTATTTTCTTTTTCATTAATGCATTTATATTGCTGCATCATGTATATATTTAACTCTCAAAAGTAGATCAGAGAGGATCTTAATCTTTTACTCACAATAATTATAGGAATTTGTAGCTAGATAACTTAGATTGATACTTTTTCATCTGAAGCAACCACGGCCGAGTACCAAACGATAGACCACTTTTTCATATAAAAAACTTATTCGTATAATATAACAAATAACTATGTTTGATATCAGTTTTTCGTGACTGTTAGATGTCGATCCAATTGGTATTGCGAATTTGAGGAAGGAACCAAGAAGAAAAGGGTGATGATTGTGACAGTTAAATAAGCTTTCTTTAGAGAAAAGTTAAATGGGCTCTGGGGGTGAACGTATGGGGTAAGCCAAATCCATGTATTGATGGTTGTCTTTTCCTTGGCTATAGAGTTGTTGTCCACGTTGTGCGGACGCATCAATGCATCATTGCAGGTTGCAATAGTAGCTACAGAAAAGTTTGAATATACATTCATCTTTTGTAAGTGCTTTTTCACGGTCACTTAATAATTGCCTGATTCAGGTTTTGGTTTGGTTTTTTCTTATTCTTTGAAGTTATTATTATGAAGAGTTTCTATTTTTTTATTTTTTTTCCCCCAAATTGTGGGTTGATTCTATTAATGAATGATTTGAACCGATAAATTTAATGGAAGGTGAAGCTCCGCATGAGATTCAAGACAAGAATACTCGCTTCCTTCTCCTCCCTCCACCTCCATGTACACGCTGGAGAGTCAAGCCACTGCCCATCGGTATGAAGTTGTCCCTCTAATCTATATAGGAACTGTATTTTTCAGAGGTTTGGTGAATTGAGGGACTTTGTAGACATTGTCATTTGTTTCACAGGGTTAACTTTATTGTTAGTAGAAGGAAGAAACTTAGGTTTCATGTGGTGCTTTAGTTGGGGAACAATTAGTTATATTTCTATAAGAAAGTTTATAAATTTATCGTCTTTCTTTATAAAAATTGTTTCTTTTTCTCTCTTACTCATGCTATAATAAATGCATGTCATGTATATATAAATATCTACTGTTTATTCTTGGTCAGGTGCTAATTTTGACTTTTCCTTAAAAGGGAGTTGTTCTCTTTCTCTGATATTCATTAACACATAGATTGTAGTAGCTCTTTTAAAGATCAATTGTTCTTGAAACATAAAACTTGCCTAGATATTAAAATAGATTACTTTCCTAGATTCGCTATAAGAGGTCATTTTTTTTGCACAGGAAGGAAGCAGACTTTTTTTTTCTTCGTTTGTGCCTTTTTTGTTTTTTTTTGTTTTTTTATTTTTGACAATTGCATAACATGTATTTCACAAGATTGCCAAATGGGAGTCCTCAAATCTCTAAGCAGATCCAATGGAAAAAAAACTGTTACATCTACTTGAAAACTTTAAAAACGGTAAGTTGGTATTTAAATGTACATGGTTTTTTCAATTTATACATACTATTGTGCACAACTATGGGAAAAAAAAATAATTAGACTATCAACATACATTTTGCATTATATCAAGGACCTTAACTTTTAAATTACTTGCTGTCTTAAATCTCAATGACCTTAACTTTTTGGTGAATATAGAAGCTAATTGTTTAGTTTCTTTTCTTTCATAATTCAGGAGGCTGAATGCTATCTCCAGTTTTAGTATTTGTTGATGTTTCCTGTCTGTAATAAATAATAAGCCTTTCGTTTTTATTGACACAGGTATGAGGATGGAGTCACCACCCTATGGAATCTCAAGGACCTTAACTTTCTGGTTAATATAGAAGCTAATTGTTTATCTTCTTTTCTTCCATAATTCAGAAAGCTGAATGCTATTTCCAGTTTTAGTATTTGTTGTTGTTTCCTGTCTGTAATAAATAATAAGCCTTTCATTTTTATTGACACAGGTATGAGGATGGAGTCACCACCCTATGGAAGGTTGGATCAGTTTCAGATTTTGTGTGGTCTGATACACCACTAGAGTTTCTGGGTTCTGTTAATCAATTATCTTTTGAGGATGAATCATGTTTACCTATCAAAGGTCATGTATTGACAAATGGGGAGGTACATATTATAATTACATTATCACTGTTGCTAACACACACACACACACACACGCACACCCCCCCCCCCCCCCCCCCCCCCCCCCAAAAAAAAAAAAAATCATATTCCATTTATAATTTCTTGCTTATGCTTCAGATAAAATCTTTATGTTAAGATCTATATGTTCTGGATAAACATGGCTTCAAGCATCTCTTAAAGTAAGTATTGCACACTCTCATTTACTTTTTTCCATTTAGTGTAAAACTGGTTACTAACCAAAATTGTTCGGGGAGTATTTATAATTCATCCCTTTTGAGATGTGCTTAGACTTATGATATTGATTCAGATATCCTGAAGTGCATTCCTTTATAACTATGATATATATGTTAGAAAATGAGTGTTTTAGACACCATTTTCGAATCGATTTTTGAGCAATTTTTTGAGTAAGATCCTCAATGAATTATTGAGAGATCTTGATTGATTTGTGTTCTCCTTCGTGAGTAGATCAAAATCATATATTGGTTCGCTAAAATCGGTTAAGGGGTGAATGAGAAATTGTCTCTCAAAGTGAGATGTTTTCATTCTTGAAGATGGGTTAAGGGAACATAGTCCCACATCGGAAATAACAAAGGAAATAGAAGAGGATATATAGTAATCTCCTTCTAAGCATTGTAAGATGGCTAGAAGAGAGGCTCTCTCTCGCGCGCGCAGGGGGGGTGCAAATCACGGACCGGTTTACATGCGACTTGTGTGCGCCCGCACGACCTGCGGACACGAATGCCGGACCGATTTGATCCCACCCCGTGCAGAGCCACCTTTTGCTACAATTTTCTTTTTGTAACGGCTGAAATGAATGCAGAAATGGTTCTGTCTGCCGTTTCAGTGCTGTATTTAATATTTTGTCTGCCGTTACGCTGAAGGCATTCAATTCACTGTCTGCCGTTACAGTGAAGGCTGTTAAAGGCTGTTAATGCCTTGTCTGCCGTTACAATGAAGGCTGTTAATGCCTTGTCTGCCATTACAATGAAGGCTGTTAATGCCTTGTCTAACCCAGGCTCTATAAATAGAGGTCTTCCCCTTACTTTCTTCCCTGCACAAACCAGATCCTATTCTCTCCTTCTCTTCTGTACTGTTCGTCCGTCCTTCTGTCGTTGGTAAGTCAGGTGATAGGTTCAAGCGCTTGTACTCGGTTCGGGAGTGATACGTGGTGCCTACGGGATCGCTCCAAGTCGTTGCATCCTGGGAGACAGATGCCTCCGTTCAATCTAGCAACTGGAGAGAGGCGCAATCTGTTTTAAGGATACTGTGTGATACACAGGCCTCGGCTTTCTTGGACTTGTAATTTTTCATTTGCTTACTGTAAGTTGATTAATTTATTTTCCTTTTCTTTTTCTTTCGGATTTCCCTCCTCTGTTCCCTTCTCGGTTTTCCTGTGCCTCTCTATCTTTCTTTGTAAAAGAAATTTTGTAAACATTACTTGTAACAAACTTAAAACATATTGCGATTTCTTTCATTTTCGATTTTGAGGCACGGTTTTTCTTTTTATTTCTTTTATCTGGAAAACTTACACTCGTGTTGTGTAAATTTCAGATTCACGATGACTACTGCATTGGACAATGCTGTTGTATCTGAAACGGTCTATGTGCCGGTTGTTGATACAACGCAAGAACCGATTGCTGCTGCGGCACGAGTGCCAATGCCCACCGTTGTACCTGTCTCAGTCTCCCATGGGGAGAAACCTGAGAAGTTCAACGGGCAGAACTTTAAGAGGTGGCAACAGAAGATGATGTTCTATCTGACCACACTGAATCTTGCAAGGTTCTTGAACGAAGATGCTCCAGATCTTAAGAAAGATGAGCAGGATAACCAAGTCATTGCCGCTGTGGATGCTTGGAAAAATGCTGATTACTTGTGTAGAAATTACATAATGAACGGATTAGCCGACTCTTTGTATAATGTTTACATTGACAAAAGAATAGCTAAAGAACTTTGGGAATCACTAGAACATAAATATAAAACTGAGGATGCCGGCACCAAGAAATTCATTGTGGGCCGCTTCCTGGACTATAAAATGGTAGATTCTAAAACAGTAATCAGTCAAGTTCAAGAACTACAACTAATCTTGCATGAGATTCATGCTGAAGGTATGAACTTAAGTGAAAGTTTCCAAGTGGCTTGTATAATTGAAAAATTACCACAAGGTTGGAAAGACTTTAAGAATTACCTAAAGCATAAGCGAAAAGAAATGGGCATTGAAGATCTCATTGTCAGGCTTCGTATTGAAGAAGACAATAGGGGATCTGAAAAAGTTAGACTCCTCAGCCATGCAGCTAAGGCAAATGTAATGGAACATAAACAACGTTCCAACAAGCATAACAATAAGGGTCCGAAGTTGGGGCCTAAGGGAGGAATCTCCAAGAAGCCAAAGTTCCAAGGCAAGTGCTTCAATTGTGACAAAATGGGTCACAAGTCCACTGAATGCAGACTTCCCAAGAGGAACAGGAACAGAGAAGCAAACTTGGTTCAAGGAATTGCTCAAGATGTCTCCGATATCAACCTCTCAGCTGTGATATCAGAAGTGAATATGTTAGGTTCAAACCCGAAGGAGTGGTGGATTGACACTGGAGCTACTCGACATGTGTGCTCCAATAGAAGTATGTTCTCCACTTTCGAACCATTAGAGAATGGGGAGAAAATGTTTATGGAGAACTCGGCTACTTCAGAAATAAAGGGCCAAGGCAAGGTGATCTTGAAGATGACTTCTGGAAAGGAACTGACTCTGAACAATGTTGCATATGTTCCTGAAATCCGTAAGAACCTGGTATCTGGTTCGTTGCTTAATAACCACGGTTTTCGTTTAGTGTTCGAGTCGAATAAATTTGTTTTGTCTAAAAGTGGAATGTATGTTGGTAGAGGATATATGAGTGGTGGAATGTTCAAACTCAATGTAATGACCATGGTCAATAATATGAATAAAGCTAGCTCTTCTACTTATTTGCTTGAGTCTTCCAATTTATGGCATGGTAGACTAGGACATGTTAATTATGATACTTTGCGAAGACTAATTAACTTGAATCACATACCAACGTTCCAAATTGATTTCAAACACAAATGTGAAACTTGTGTTGAGGCAAAACTAACAAGATCATCATTTAAAAGTGTTGAAAGAAACACCGAACCACTTGATCTAATTCACACTGATATTTGTGATTTGAAAATGATACAAACAAGAGGTGGTAATAAATATTTTATTACCTTCATAGATGATAGCACAAAATATTGCTATGTATACTTGCTTAAAAGCAAAGATGAAGCTATAGAGAAATTTATTCTCTATAAAAATGAGGTTGAAAATCAACTCAATAAGAAAATTAAGGCGCTAAGAAGCGACCGAGGTGGAGAGTATGAATCACCATTTGCTGACACATGTGCTAAGCATGGGATTATACATGAAACCACAGCGCCTTATTCTCCTCAGTCCAACGGTGTTGCTGAGAGAAAGAATCGTACATTGAAAGAGATGATGAATGCGATGTTAATAAGTTCTGGTTTACCACCAAACTTGTGGGGAGAAGCTATTCTTTCAGCTAACTACCTTTTGAATAAGGTGCCCAAAAGGAAAGAAGATAAAACTCCATATGAATTATGGAAAGGAAGAAAGCCATCCTACAATTACTTGCGAATGTGGGGATGTCTTGCCAAGGTGGTAGTACCCCCACCTAAGAGAATGAAAATAGGACCAAAAACAGTTGATTGTATTTTCATTGGTTATGCACTTAACAGTAGTGCCTATCGGTTCTTGGTGTACAAATCCGATATCACTGAGATATCAAAGAACACGATAATGGAATCTAGAAATGCATCGTTCTTTGAAGATGTATTTCCATGTAAGTCAAAGGAGGAAGCAAGTTCCTCCAAACGAACACATGAGACTATCAGTGAAGATAGTGAAGACCAAAATGAAGAAGTCGAGGAGGAACCTCGACGCAGTAAAAGAACAAGAACGGAAAAATCTTTTGGTCCGAATTTCTTGACTTTTATGCTTGAAGAAGAACCCCAAACCTTCAAGGAAGCAGTGAACTCTAGTGATGGTCCTCAATGGAAAGAAGCCATCAAGAGTGAAATTGATTCTATCTTGCAAAACCATACTTGGGAACTAGTGGATCTTCCACCAGGTAGTAAACCTTTGGGTTCCAAGTGGATCTTCAAGAGAAAAATAAAACATGATGGATCAATTGATAAATACAAGGCAAGACTTGTAATTAAAGGTTATAAACAAAAAGAAGGTCTTGATTACTTTGATACATATTCTCCTGTGACGAGAATAAATTTCATTAGGATGGTACTTGCCGTAGCAGCTCTACGCAATCTTGAAGTACATCAAATGGATGTAAAAACAGCTTTTCTTAATGGAGATTTAGATGAAGAAATCTACATGGAACAACCTGAGGGTTTTTCATCTCCAGGACATGAAAAGAAAGTGTGTAAACTGGTGAAGTCATTATATGGCTTGAAACAAGCTCCAAAACAGTGGCATGAAAAATTTGATAATGTCATGATGACAAATGGCTTCAAGATCAATGAATGTGACAAATGTGTATATGTCAAAGACACAGAAGATGGATATGTCATTATATGTTTGTATGTAGATGACATGCTTATTATTGGAAGCAATGATCAGATAATTAAATCTGTTAAAAACATGTTAAACTCGAGGTTTGACATGAAAGACATGGGACTAGCTGATGTTATATTGGGAATTAAAATCACAAGAACATCAGACGAGCTTATTTTAAGCCAGTCACATTATGTTGACAATATTCTTGGAAAATTTGATAAAAATAATTCTGGAATTGCGAGAACTCCAATAGATCTAACTTTACACTTATCCAAGAATAAAGGGGAGAGTATTTCTCAAGTAGAATACTCTAGAATCATAGGCAGTCTAATGTACTTAATGAGTTGTACAAGACCAGACATAGCCTATGCAGTAAGTAAACTAAGCAGATACACGAGTAATCCTGGAAGCGAGCATTGGCAAGCAATTATAAGAGTACTAAAGTACTTGCGTTTTACTCGTAACTACGGGCTGCACTATACGAGATATCCGGCTGTACTTGAAGGATACAGTGATGCGAACTGGATATCGAGTGATAATTCAAAATCCACTAGTGGCTATGTGTTTACACTAGGTGGTGCAGCAGTTTCTTGGAAATCCTCGAAACAAACAGTGATCGCTAAATCCACGATGGAATCTGAATTTATCGCATTAGACAAATGTGGGGAAGAGGCTGAATGGTTACGCCACTTCCTTGAGGATATTCCACGGTGGACGAAGCCTGTGCCTCCAATCTGCATACATTCAGATAGTCAATCTGCAATTTGTAGAGCACAGAGCAATATGTATAATGGTAAATCTAGACATATTCGTCGAAGACATAATACCATTAGACAACTACTCTCTACTGGGGTTATCTCTGTGGACTATGTAAAGTCAAAAGATAACATTGCGGATCCACTAACCAAAGGGTTAAACAGAGAGTTAGTTGATAAATCATCGAGGGGAATGGGACTAAAGCCCATGAAAGAATAAGTCGATACAATGGAAACCCAACCTAGTTGACTGGAGATCCCAAGATCTAGGTTCAAAGGGACAACTAAATTGTAAAGACCAAGTTAGATCACTGTGGGGATTTTCCATGTCCATTCCTATAATGAAACAGTGATGCCCGCAAGGTAACAGGTTAAGCTAGGCTTTTAATGATTCTTATGCGTCGGATATCCGAGCAGAGTAATGCGGGTTACTCTTAAGTAAGAAATCACCTATGTAAGATGGAAGAAGGGCCGCTTCCAAGGGAATAATATAGGGCAATATTCCTGTTAAAATCTTGCAGAACCAGGCGTATGTTCATGGCCAAAACGAACATAACAGTGAGAACTGAAAAAGCGTTAGAAAGATTTCTGTGTGAGATATGTCATCGTTTACACAAATGGCAGAACAGTTCAAAGACATCGCGTCTACTGTTTAGTTAGTAAAGTAAACATATTTTCATAAGGGAAGGTTCAAAGGGTAACACCTACCTATCCTATGCAGAAATCAATCGTTGAATTCTATCACCAAGTCTGTCGGGTCAGTCCGTCGTGTCAGTCTGTCGTGTCAGTCTGTGGTCGTCAATTTTCATTCATGTGGGGATTGTTAGAAAATGAGTGTTTTAGACACCATTTTCGAACCGATTTTTGAGCAATTTTTTGAGTAAGATCCTCAATGAATTATTGAGAGATCTTGATTGATTTGTGTTCTCCTTCGTGAGTAGATCAAAATCATATATTGGTTCGCTAAAATCGGTTAAGGGGTGAATGAGAAATTGTCTCTCAAAGTGAGATGTTTTCATTCTTGAAGATGGGTTAAGGGAACATAGTCCCACATCGGAAATAACAAAGGAAATAGAAGAGGATATATAGTAATCTCCTTCTAAGCATTGTAAGATGGCTAGAAGAAAGGCTCTCTCTCGCGCGCGCAGGGGGGGGGGTGCAAATTACGGACCGGTTTACATGCGACTTGTGTGCGCCCGCACGACCTGCGGACACGAATGCCGGACCGATTTGATCCCACCCCGTGCAGAGCCACCTTTTGCTACAGTTTTCTTTTTGTAACGGCTGAAATGAATGCAGAAACGGTTCTGTCTGCCGTTTCAGTGCTGTATTTAATATTTTGTCTGCCGTTACGCTGAAGGCATTCAATTCACTGTCTGCCGTTACAGTGAAGGCTGTTAAAGGCTGTTAATGCCTTGTCTGCCGTTACAATGAAGGCTGTTAATGCCTTGTCTGCCGTTACAATGAAGGCTGTTAATGCCTTGTCTAACCCAGGCTCTATAAATAGAGGTCTTCCCCTTACTTTCTTCCCTGCACAAACCAGATCCTATTCTCTCCTTCTCTTCTGTACTGTTCGTCCGTCCTTCTGTCGTTGGTAAGTCAGGTGATAGGTTCAAGCGCTTGTACTCGGTTCGGGAGTGATACGTGGTGCCTACGGGATCGCTCCAAGTCGTTGCATCCTGGGAGACAGACGCCTCCGTTCAATCCAGCAACCGGAGAGAGGCGCAATCTGTTTTAAGGATACTGTGTGATACACAGGCCTCGGCTTTCTTGGACTTGTAATTTTTCATTTGCTTACTGTAAGTTGATTAATTTATTTTCCTTTTCTTTTTCTTTCGGATTTCCCTCCTCTGTTCCCTTCTCGGTTTTCTTGTGCCTCTCTATCTTTCTTTGTAAAAGAAATTTTGTAAACATTACTTGTAACAATATATTCGGATTTATTCGCTGTGGTTGTCACTTTATATTAATAGATGCAAATTGGATTGATAAAAATTCACATACGAGGATTAGTATGATCCAATAATTCTGGTTGAAACCCATTATCTCTGTGTTGAACCAGTGTCAATAAATTAAGCTAATGTTCCTATTCAACGTAGCTTTCTTGATTTGTTTTAGTTTACAATATCCTCCTTTTCTTGCTATATAGGCTACATCAATAGTATTGACTGGATACCTTTCTGCATAAACTTATTGTTGACAAATTCTTGCAAGCCTTTTCTTTAAACAACTAACGATACTACTTCTCCGAGTTGCATTCAAATCGTAAAAATATACATCGTAATACTGAGATTTATAGTTTGTAGTTTCCATACTTCTAACCAGTTTCGGGATAAGACTTAATTGATACTTATCTTGATACCTTATGAAATCTGGACAGATAAGGACGTCGGTGTTCTTAGTTTATTATTACTGCTAAGCTATTTTGTGACATAGTTCTTTGTTCAATGAAACTTTAACTCATTTTCTGTAACTTTTTCCTGTCTGAATTCAGGCTTAAAGTCTAAACTTTTTTCAACTCATTTAGGCATCAATTAGCATCCCTTTAATTAGTTTACTTCCATGATTTATTAATTTGCACAAGATCATGTTGATTGAGATTTTAACTGAAACATTGTTGACGTCTCCTGTTTGCACCTACGCTTAATCCCTAACTAAATTAGGTCAGTATCCCTTAATGATCCCTATGTATCATATCCATTGTTGAGTTCGAATACAATTAAGTATCATATTCATTGATGATGATAATGCTTTATCTGCATCTTCATTTCAGTCATTGATGTATTAGTATGTATTTGTCGTTTTGAATTGTGTTTGGGTTTCATTTAGCTGCAATGTAATATGTTCTACTTTGTTTTGTTAATCTTTCATTAATGAGGCGATGACGATGTCATCTTTATTCTATAAAAAAAATCATGAAATGAATCTGTAAATAAAGTCAACGGAATTCACGAAAATGACAACAACAACAAAAAATAGAAGAAGAAGAAGAAGAAGAAGAAGAAGAAGAAGAAGAAGAAGATGTGGTGAATTTATACTGTTATTTCTACGATTTTGACATTATTACGAATGACAATGCTTCTGCTCTGGTTTTATAAAACTGTTTATTCTGTTTTCTCTTAATTAAGTGTATACTGTATGCTCGAATCAGCTTAGTTTCAGTTGATTTAAGGGTTGTTTAATTTGAAGACAGCAGAGTATGAAAATATGCAAAGGGAGGGCAAGGCAAGGGTTAGCTTAAGTGGTAAATCGTCAGAAGAAATCCGTGGACTGCCACTTGATGTTGGTAAAGGTGGAGGAGCCGAGGTACTGCCTTTTGAATTCAGAGCTCTTGAAATGTGTCTTGAATCCGCATGTAAATGCCTGGAGGCTGAGGTTAGTTTTTTTTGTTTTTTAACCATTAAAATCGTCTTCATCGGACCTTTATGCATGCATTGGTAGTTTCTTTCTGTAATCAGCTGCAACCGAATGGGTTTATTAAATAGTCCTTGAAATGTGTAAGACAACTGTCGCTTTATTATTTCTACTGAAAGTGAGCTTTCATATGGTATCATTTTAATTAGTTTTTTATAACTTTTTCTGCCTTAAAAGCCAGACTTCTTTAACTCCTCTGCAGATCTGAGTTCAGGGGTTTAAAGAAGCTGCAGTTAACCATCAAAACTCAGAAAAAAAAAGTTAGTTGTCATTAAAGTGGTGGAATAAAGAAAGGAGCTTCTTTTACCCAATGCACTTTTGATGCTTTTGTTTCATCTTCACTTTTAATGCCTGAATGCCACCAATGATCTATTGGGTACAACACTGATCAATTTTTGTACGGCTACAAAGAAAGGATGCATGCCACCAGTTATCTCCATTCACAAAGGCAGCTAAACGATACCAGAGTTATCAGTTTTCATATGATATTATAAACAGTCGATCTTGAGTTGTAACTCGTCTTCGAGATCAAGCTATGCATCATATTCTTTACTAAAAATAGATCAGTCAATTAGACATTATGTATTTTGAAGTAAACTATAATGTGCAAGACTCTACTATACCAGTTTGAAGCTCCTTTCTTTATTCCACCACTTTTTTCCATACCAGCTTGGCCTATTTGCTTAAGTAAATTATAGCGTACAACTGGCCTATTTGCTAAACTTCGCTTCGCTTTTATGCTTAGTCTAAGGTATAACATAACTTCATAATTTAAAGCCGCTTTATTTTTTATACCTTATGGATAATATACTTAATTCTTTCTCAAAATTTCTTTACTAAAGGGCCTTAAAACTGGTATGTATTATCTGCGCACACGTGCTGCGGCTGATGCGATCAAGTTCACGGTGGATACTTCTATGTTTAAGGTGAAATTTATAGAATCCTTTTTATACATCTTCCAAGTTTTTATAAATACAGACAAAAATAAAATTTGTTGGTATTTATATGCAGAACGATAAGCCAGCGGAGGATAATCCGGAGGTGAAAATGACAGAAGTTGCATGTTCCTTGAAAAAATAGGGAAGAATGTATGGCCTGCGGAAGTTAAGATATGCAAATGAAATGTATTAGCTTATAGAGAACAGTTGGCGCTTTAAGAATTTAGTCATAGACTGATTTCGCCAGCCATTCAGTATTTGTACAACAATTTAGCAACTCACATGTTATATTGTCCAACGAAGAGGGTGTTTTTGTAACACTTAGAGCTTATGTTTTGCTCTACCTTAAGACTTTGTAGCAGAAATGAATGTGTATCTTTACAGGATTTTTTAGAACTATGGAGTTCATTCAGACAACTTCTTTGTTGAATTTGGGCTCTAAAAGAGGCAACTTGACAATTGAATTTGCTAACTATAATTTGAAGGCAATGTTTGTTTAGTTAACTTTGTGATTGGTTAACTTTAAGGGAAATTAAGCAAGAAGCTTCAGTTTATTTTTCAGGTGTAGCTTCAGTTTATTTTTCAGGTTTATTAATAAAGTAGGATTATCAATACTATTACTCTACAAAGAATCATTTATCAACTATCTATTCTCTCCTTTTGATTATATATTTATCATCCCATTACCAATACCTGTGTTTTGCGTTTCCTTAACAAGCATTGCACTCTTTTATAATCAATCTCTGGGTATTCAAGATGTAAATGCTATGAAGGTATGATCAGATTCCTTATTTAATTACAGTGTCTTTAATATATATATATATATTGAGAGAAGTTTCTATGTTTTATACTGTTTTATAACTACTTGTGTAAATCTCGGATCTTTACCCAATGAGAGTTGCTGACATTATGGATTCTTAGTTTTGTTCTAAATTTAGTTACATTATAGTGTTTAAAATTTCTTTTAATTTCTCATGATTGTTTGCTTATTATTTTTAATTTAAACAAAGTTATCCCTAATCATGAAATGCATGAATTTAGGTTCAAAACTGAACATCCTACAATTTTCTGCTGATATGTAGTCATTTGTCTCATGATTTTCTTCGCAAAGCTTACATCACGATGATAGTGACGTAAGGTTAAAGCATTCTCTTAATGTTTTTTGTTGTTTTGAAGACTGCAACCAAGAAATTGTCATTTTACATAATTTAGATTTTGTGGCTTCACATACTTTTGTTTAATATTATGTAATCAATGCCAAACTTCTATCTATATGCTACATATGTTTCTCTAGAACAAATTATTGTTCATCAGTTATATGTACAATACAAATCAACCCACTTTTGTGAGGGCACCCACACACAAAGTAGTTGCTTATTGCGTGAAAGTAGTATTCAAATAATCTTTGTTGATCATCCCATGTGTTGAGAAACTTACCAGGTTCAAATGGATGTGCATTTTCTTCTTCTCTTGACTTCTAATTATATAATGTAGGGATTTTGTCAGGATAGTATGCTTTGTATTCCCACCCTCATTGTTGTTTCAGTATTTGTATGTAGTGACACATATATGAAACAACTGTATTCTTGTGATTAATAAAGAGAAGAATAGGTATTGTTGTCATTCAAGGATTGAATCAATTGGTAGCAAACATGAAGACCAGCTGCACTTTACACCCAAACTGCAAGTACATACCCAACATCAATTAAATTCACTTTATAGTAAACAAAACTTGTCTTCCAACTCTTTAATATTCCCAGTCTTAAATTCTTACCACTCCAAAATAACTTCAATGTTAACTTTGCATACTTACACAATATTATACCTTACATAATCACTTCTTTAGTAACTTTTCTTTCTCTACCTATTGTTTGTAGTATACATTATGCGCATCACAAAGTTCTTAGAAGACGATGCTATTTAGCTATGCATCATGGATGATGTAGTATATTGGTTATTCCATGCCATACAACAAGCTTATAATTTTGAAAACTCTTAGATGTAATCTTTTTTGGCGATGTACATCATATCTCAAACCTAACTCTACAACTCATTTTGCTTGGATCTTCGAATATTCTACTATTTTGTTAACTACTATATATTTGCTACAACTGCTATAAAATATTCGAAGACATGACAAATAAACTTATTATGAAAGTTCTTTTTTATAATTCACTTGATTTGTACGATTTCTTTTACCGAAAAGTTTGGGAAACAAATAAATTATGCTTTAAATAGTTAACTTATTGAATCTGTTATACTTCAGAGTTATACATCGAGAGTTTGTGGTTTTCCATAAATCAAGATTCATATAATGGGTTAATCATTTAGAAACAAAGTTAGCTTTTCATTGTTTAGTAACAAAGATAGCTGTTGAGGTCATCTAAATGCACTGTATCAGTTTATAGTTGATGGAATCTTACTTCATTTTTTGTGTGCGTGTGAGGTGAATTCATATTATCATTCGTCATATGAACTCTACTCCATTCGATCATTCGATTAGGTAATGTTCTCATTTATCTATTTTCTAGAGAGCTAATTCTTTTGACTATAATATGATATTTCAATATTTTGTTGTTCGTTAGAATGAGTGTAGTAGACTTGACATGTTAGATATTTAATTAAATTATTTATAGGTACAATGATAGGATGGTTGCCGTATTCCATTTGGGCTTTCTTTTTCATACTATTTCAGATATATTCCCTTAAACATAGGTGTGATTTCTTTTTTATAATTTCAGTCAAGCTCCCAAGTTCGCCTGAAGCTCAAACAAACAAACACAACCAACACACGAACACACCTAACAGAAGATTTCGAGTTATCTTGTTTTTCATAGACTTCAATTCTATGTGCAATTAAACTTTTATACAATTATTTTTTCTTCTTTCTTCGTCGTGTAAACCAATTGTTCTGATCATTGTCCAATGTCCGTGCCCGCGCATGCGCGGGGTCACTTGCTAGTCATTATTAATTGCTGGAACAGGATTTACAGTTTTACTCAAATTGGCAAAGAAAAAGATTCCGTCAGAATCTAATAATTCGACCAAAACTCAAACCAGTGGGCTCAAAATGGGAGAATGCGATTGTGAGGTGATAATTGATAATAGAAATACTAATAATTTGACTGGATGCTTTGCCCTGTCCCAGTGTCACCCTCTTGATTTTGATGTTCTGTTAATTTTAGTTGAAACAAAAACACCGACGTTCGGATTTGTTCACACTGATCAGTGATCACCCATACTGCCGACATAGTTGAGCAGGGCAACTTTTTGTAGATACTCGTATAATCTCAGCAACCAACCAAATTTACGATGTTTAAATTTAACCAAAAAAAAGTCCAACTATAATCAAACAATGAGTAAAATTATTAAAATTTTCAACAATACAATAATTGCGACCAGTAACTCGACCGGCAAAACTTGTTCAACTTTGATAACAAATTATCTTGTTACCTTTTATGATGCGTTAAACAGTTTGAACAATGCGGTTCATGCATTTGAAAGAAAAGAACATAATTTTCCTAATGTCGAAGGTGTCTTGTTCTCTCTTCTTTAAGATAACTTGGGGGGGTTTGTATTTAACTACATATCATACCCATTTCCAAAAGAATCAGGAAAAAATCAGTTTAAACATGTGATACCCATTTAGATTTAGGGATTTTTTTCCCTAGCAAGCCAAAATTTGAAATTATTTCCCAAACTAAGATAATTTTCAAAGTATTTTTTCTAAGTTAGCTAGTGGTTGTCATGCCAGTTTTAGCCTCAATTAGAAATTGCAGCTACAGCTCTTTTGAAGCTGCAGTTCCAACTGCAGCTTGAGTGAAAAATCAAAAATACTTGAGAGAACAGGGAGCTAAGTTGTGGAGACTTAGAAAAAGTTTCTAAGCAGTTTATGTTAAAGAGAGACCGCATTTAGAACAGAGGCTGCAGTTGAGAATTGCGGTCCAGCTGTATCTTACTTCTTGCCTCTCTAACTTGCTCTCTGATTTAGTGAGCAAAATTTGCATGTAGTCTAAGTTGTAGTTGGTAACTGCAGTCTAAATATATAGAGAGATGAATCCTACTTCTTGTCTCTCTGACTTGCTTTTTGATTCAGAGAGAAAGATTTGCGTTTAGTCTAAGCCACAGTTGGTAACTATGGCCTAAACATTGAGAGGCCACTTGGCTGTCTGTTCTGTATCTTTTATTTTTCACTTAAGCCGCAGTTTAAAAAAAACAAAATAAATTAAAAATAAAAGAATAAGCTGTAATTGAGAACTACGACTTCAAAAGAGCTGTAGCCGCATTTGGGAAAAATAGTTTGAAAAACTGGCTTAGTATGGGAAAAAAGGTCTAGATTTAGTTTCATGGAAATAATTATTAATTTATTATTATCTGAGGTGTGGTTTTTTTGGTAAAATTACACACAAGCCCTTGCAAATACCACTCCCACCCCACCCCACCTGGAACGGCGTTTATATTTGCCCACCGTTCATGCAATTATTAAATTTTGTATTTTCTACAAAAAAAAAAAAATCCACCTTTTTCTTCCTCTCTTTCTCTCCCTCTTCGATCCCAAATTCGCAATGGTTTTACGAGCCAACGACGAAGACGAAGATGACGTCATCGTCGACGCCCAAGATTCCCTCGCTGACGAGGAAGTTCTGGCGATGCCGACGACCTGGTACGAGCCTCCCTCTTCTCTTTCCCTTCCTCCCGATCTAGGAGGAGAAGATCCAAATACAAATGCAAATACAAATACAGATGATGGTAACTGTATCAAAGATCGGCCTGTTCGCGTGTACGCCGATGGGATCTACGATCTGTTCCACTTCGGCCACGCCCGCGCCCTCGAACAGGCCAAGAAACTGTCAGTCACCAATTTCTTCCATTATTCTGCAATTTTTTTTTTAATATAAATTTGTTGTACGTTGTGAATTTGGATGTGGGTTCTTCGATTTTTTGGTAATGATGGCGAATTTTGTGAGAAAGATGTGATTTTTAGGTGAAGTGATGGGATTGTAGTTAATGAAGCGAGTGAGTGAAGGGAGAATGATTTGTTTGGTGACATTAGAGATTTGGGGTAATGGGTAGGGGAGCCATTCGGGATAGTCTATGTTGGAGATGTCGGGATTTTTTTAATATTAATTTTATTATATTTTTCGTACATTGTGGCATTTGCTTTTAAGAGTGTAAATGGAACATTTGAATGTATTTGTGTGAAATGAGAATTAGGAATGAATTTAGCACTCCGAGAAGATTGATGATAGGTCGACCCCCATAGTCCCTATTTTGATGGAAGGCGAAGGGGCTTAGCTGATTATTATGGTTTCCAAAATGGGGTATCAGAATCAGGTTTCTGCTGCAATTTATCGGTAATATTGGACGTATGAGGAATATTGGTAGGCATTTTATGGATCCTCTCGGCTAATGCATGATCTTGGTATCGGTTGAGATTTGATACCATGAGCTGGAGATGGATGAAACTTAGCTCTCTTCTGTATGCAATACACAACCATTCATTGTTATTGAAGTATACATGGAGTTGTTGAGATATGCTCATGGAAAACATAGAAAATGGTAACCACTGGTTTGCCATTGTTTATGATTGGAATAGTATACCATGAATGTGAACTTTGTAAAATCATAAATAAAACGGATGGAGGGAGCGATTGTCCATATTCTTATGAATAAAATTTTAATGCATTTTGTGGAAACTTTGCCTTACATAAGATATTGTACTAAACCGAGCAGAATGGAAAACCAGGATTCATGTAGCCGACCCCAACTAGTTAGGAAAAATGCTTTGTTGTTGTTGTTGTTGTTTGCGGAAACTTCCCACAATGATATTTTCTTCATCAATGCTTTCTAATTAGATTTTTATGCATGAATAATGATCTCATATTAAGGGAATTTTAGGGTATGTATTGTTAATTATCAAAGAATACATTTTAATCTTTTAGGTGTTTGTTCATCTATGGGAACATATAAATTTAAAAACTCTATTAAATTGCACTAATTGTTTCTAAATTAATTCATGCCAGATGTGTTGTGAAAACATTTTATGTATCAGAAATTTAAACTTTTCCTGGCATTGCAGTATATATAGTCTGCCTCTTGTCGAGCTCAACGTTTGTTAACTTCGTGCATTGTTCCTCTTCTGTCATTTTTTGTTTTCCTAAAGTATTCCTGTTTGTTAACGTAGTGCATTGTTCCTCTTTTGCCATGTTTGTTTTCCTTAAGTGTTTGTTAACTTCATGCTATGTTCCTCTTTTGCCATTTTTGTTTTCATTAAGTGTTCCTGTTTGTCTTTTCAGATTCCCCAACACCTACCTGCTTGTTGGGTGTTGCAATGATGAGATTACTCATATGTATAAAGGAAAAACTGTCATGACTGAAACAGAGCGTTACGAGTCACTACGGCACTGCAAGTATGTAATGCTCTTTACTGCTTGCTAAAGGCATAAATATAAAAGTTCTAGGAGCAAATATTACCGTGAGGTATTTCACATGTTTTTTCCAGTGCCCTGCCATTTTGTTTTTCTTCAATAAAAAACTAACCTACTTCAGGCAAATTTTACCTCGTTCAGTTTTACAACTATAATATGTTTTCATCTAGTTATACTATCTATATTTAACAATTTTTGTGTTGTTGAGGGATTGAAGGATAATATTTAATAGGTACAACGAATGCTTTAGATTTTTTTTTGGGTGGTAAGAGAAGCATGTTAATTGATTAAAGAATGTGTAGTTCTTTAGTCCCATCCTTTGTTCACAAACTTTACCCCATACTTGATGTGGCCCAATCTCCAGCAGTTTGCATGGATCTCTAGAAATACAAGGGTGGGTGGAGACACAGTCGCGAAGGTTATGCAAACATCATTACCCTTTGAGAATTATCAATTAATGTGAATAAGAAGGAATTTTATATAATGATGTGAGAGACTGAGAGATGATGGTGTTTTCTGTGGTACATTTTGCTAAACAATAGTATGTTATTATTTTAACTACCACAGAAGTATAAATAGTAAAAGAGAAAGAGCACTTGAAGGGGCAAGGGGGTCCCAATAAACACACGCAGGGATGAGTAACGTAGAACTTCATATAAAGAAAAACACGTAGAAATGAGACAACAATTAACAAGGTATGTGTTACTTTTTGAAATTTGTTTCATATTAAACTTGAAATCATCCTTGCTTGATTGCTTAGATCTTCTATGAATTTTTTCTGCATATATAGATAATATCTAATAGAGAGATGCATCATTTTGTCTCATTAATTTTAAATAAATGTTTATAGATTACTCATTGTTACCAGTGATTGCATTTTAATTCAAGTACAGGTGGGTAGATGAAGTTATTCCTGATGCTCCCTGGGTCCTCACTAAAGATTTCATCGACAAGCACAAGATCGACTACGTAGCCCACGACGCCCTGCCGTAAGATTTAACTGCACATATATTTGACAAGTAAAATACAAATTTCACTAGAAAATTTTCATTATCTGTACAATTACCATCTCCTGTTATACCTGGAATTGTTGCCAGTTTAATAAGATGATCAATATATTAAGTAAGCAGGCTGTGACAATATAATAGAAACATAAGTTCATTTGTTCTTTTTAAGTTTCCACTTAACGTTATGCTTGGGGAACAATAGAATAAGGATCCTAACCTAATACCCAGTTAACATGGATTAAGGTTGACTAATAAGTTGACAAAGCACAGGGCTCAAGTTTACTGTATCTGGATTAACTGTTCATCTGTTAGTACAGCTAGCCAGTTTCTACATTAGTTTATCTTGGTTATACAACTACTTAAGTTAAAATTAAATCCCTGGATCCTTTTATTCAAGTTGGTGCTTGTTTCCCCCTGTAGATATGCAGATGCGAGTGGAGCTGGAAACGATGTCTATGAATTTGTTAGTACTGACTCTAAAGAAGGCTACTTTTTCATATTTGATCATCCAATTAATTAACTTGCTTAAATGATCTTTACACCAGGTTAAAAAAATTGGAAAATTTAAAGAAACAAAGCGTACAACTGGTGTTTCTACATCGGATGTTATAATGAGAATTCTTAAAGACTACAATGAATATGTCATGCGTAATTTAGCTCGTGGGTATTCAAGGAAGGATCTTGGTGTGAGCTATGTGAAGGTATACATACCTTCTCTCTTAATATAGTCACCAGATTTATGACATTGAAGTTTGCACCTGTATTATTTCTATCAGGAGCAACAAATACGGGTGAACATGGGAATAACTAAATTACGCGAAAAAGTGAAAGAACACCAAGAAAATGTGGGTAAGAAGGTATGCAAGTTACTTATATGGTTGGTGCTTTATTTATTTATAGTTTATGAAATTCAAATTATGTGTTATACAAACTTTGATCTTGAGAATTGTTTTTTTCTTGTGTCATTAGAATCTTCTTAAATGTTTAATGGCTATTGGAAGATGAGACATTATAATTTTTGCTTGGATCATTAGCCATTATTCTTGGCTGATATATGTTTATCTATGTAGCATGTCTATTATGAACTTGTACCGGTCTCAGACATGTACAACATGTACCATAGAGATACTTCACAGACACTTCCTACACATGCACAACTTTTTTATTATTATATCATTTAGTTAGACATATGTCAATGTGTGTGTGCCACGGTGACCCTATGGTCCATAACATGAAGTAGCCTGATGTGGTATTATTCCCACCAGTAAGTAGATCACATCTGATCTAGTGAGATACATGCATTGGTAAAGGCATTATCTCTTGTGATCTATTGGTGGGAATAATGATCATTAGCTTCACAGTTGCTTGTGATTTAATAGTGAACATTGAATCTCCTTTAACCTCTTACATGTTTATATCTATCTCACCATGTCAATGAATCTTCAATGTGTGTTATTTATTTTCCTGTGTCTATGTCAATGATTCTTGGGTGTCTATGTCAATGATTCTTGGGTTTGTTTTTACCAAGATATGTACACACTTACGTACATGTATTTATCGCTGTGCTGATGTATCTCTATTGTGTAGTATTGGCTGTTTTTGTCTTTTCAATGCTTCTTAGGTTTGTTCTACGAGTTGTCATGTTGATCCATCTGTATTATGTAGTATTTGTTGTTGCATGTCTCTGTGTCTGCTTCTTGGGTTTTTTCTTACAAATATATGTGGGCACACGCACACTAACACACACCTTATTCGCCATCTGATATATAGGCTTCAGATATTTTATGTCTAATTAGTTTCGTCTCCCTGCATATATGGCACAGCTACATACAGTAGCAAAGACGGCTGGGATGCATAACAGTAGTGATTGGGTGGAAAATGCAGATCGTTGGATTGCAGGTTTTCTAGAGAAATTTGAGGAAGGGTGTCACATAATGGTGAGTTGTTGCATCACATGTATCTCTTTGCACTGAAACCAACAATTCTTGCTGGTAATGACATTATGAGCTACCATCTGAGTTAGTTTAAACTGTATGAAGTCTTCCAACCTAGCAAAATGTCGCGAGTTTTAAATTTTGTTAGAGACAGTTGTATTTTTAAAATCAAAATTGCCTTGGAAAAACATGTCTTTTTTGTTGTTGGGGAAACATGTATTTAAAAATAAAAAAATCTTTTTGATGAATGTAATGTAGTTCAATCTCGTTTCTGACCTTGTGTTTCTCTGTAAGCAGGAAACTGCCATCAAAGACAAGATACAGGAAAGCCTAAAAAAGGCAGCAGAGCAAATCCCAGAATAGAGAGATTCTTGTAAGAACCAGAAGCATAGATCCTTCAATCAGGAGACTCCTAATGATACCCAGGATGTCGGTGTGAATTATATAGTAGCCGTTTTTGCCAGCACTTTGTTAATTCTATGTGTAAAGTTGTGAGCTGTTTGTTGTTGATTCAACTTGGTGTAGTGTCGAGTTTTCGTGTGTATCAGCTGTAGTTGCAGTTGTATCATCAATCTTAATGAATTTACATAAGTCTTAAATTGACTTATACAATTTAATGAAATTTGTATTGTATCTCTTGATAGGGTATTTTCGTACAATCTATGTTGTATAATGAAGATAAAATAATTGGTAGTTTGCTTATTGTTGGAAGCTGTTTTCATGTTGTGAAAACATATGCAGCAATTTTTTCTTTGGCTAAACTAGGGATGGCAAACGGGCTGGGTTGACCCGTGACCCGCTTGCTCCAACCCAGACCGCAATATAGCAATTCGGGTTTGGGTTCGACACACGGGCCTAAGTGGGTTGACCCGGGTCGCCGCATCTGTGGGTCGCCGCATCTGTGAATTCAACCCACTCGATTCGGCCTGCTCAACCCATTGAAAACCCCAAATGCGCCCGTCAGCCAGCATGTTGACCCGCGGGTCAAACAGTAAAAAACAGCAGCAACGACTCTGTTTTTAGCCGTGGATTTTTCTTTTTTTTTTTCCCCTTATAAATACCCCCTTAATTCAATCTAAAAATTTCACACCATACTCTCTTACTCTCTCTACTGCTACTCAATTCTATCTCATTTCAATCAATTTTTTTTAAAATTTTTTAACAAAGAAGCAAGCAACATAGAAGAGAAAAATTCTGATCGTATTGAATTCAACTCTCAACTACGTCTACTTCAACTCCTCCAACAAGGTCCGGACTTCTACTTCTATTTTTATTTTCACTCTCATTCATATATACGATAATCCGCGAAGTACGGTATCCAAATTTCACAACCCTCCTATTGTCTTCATTTTTTTGTAGTTATAATTTTTTGTATTAAATTTATTTGTTGGTTTTTTTTATTGTCTCTCTCTCTTAACCCTCCTATTGTTTTTTAAATTTTATTTTTTTAACATATACCTCCAACATTGTTTTTTATTATTTCGCATACACTAGTACAACACTAGAAATCGTTTTTTTTTCACATACACTATTTACTATTACCATGTCTAGATAACGAGGTAGCGGCCTAGCCAAGTTGGACAAGAATCCACCGGCACTTCACGTCGGCCTCCAATAGTCCCATATGTAGAGCCCGACGAATATATATTGAATCCTATGGTAGGAACTCACGATACACATGAAATAGAAGAATAAATGAATGATGTTGACACACAAACATAACAAACTGAACCCAGTAGTAGTAGAAAAACTAGGGAAAAACAAGTGATTGACATAAATTTTATGACTATATCTCCGATGAGAATAATCTGGGTGTAGGATATAAGATTTGTAAACATTGTGACAAGAGTTACAAATGGAAGAAGGGTGAGGGAACGGGTACAATAAAAAGACACATTTTAAATGTACACAAAGACTTATTAAAAGACCTACCAGGCCAAACAAAGAATCAACCCTAAGACCGAACAAGTAGATAGCCAACCCTATGATCTCGAACTTGTTCGTCGGAAAATGGCCCGACTAGTTATTAAGGATGAGCTACCTTTTTCCTATTCCGAGAGTAGAAATGTAGAGTCTTTCAACCAAAATGCACTAAATCCAAATTTTAGAATAATTCCTAGAAATACATTAAAATCTGATTGTTTTAAACTTTACACCGAAATGAGAGATGGTTTAATTGCAATCTTGTATTCTTTAACTTGTAGGGTATTATTAACTTCCGATTGTTGGAAAGGTTGTAACGATATTCCGATGATGGACTTAACTTGTCATTGGATAGATAGTGATTAGATGATTTAAAAGGGAATCATCTCACTTACGGCTTTACCGTATCCCTATAGTTGTTTAGTTATTACACATCGTATTTTAGAAGTTTGTGATATATTCCATATTCGTGATAAATTTTTTACTATTAGTGTTGATAATGCATCTAACAACAATACTTCAATTAGTTTATTAAAAACACAATTAGATCCTCCATGTTTAGAAATTTTTCATATTAGATGCGCGTGTCATTTTAAATTTATGTATACAAGATGCATTAAAAGTAGCCGATCTATATATGACTTCAATTAGAAATTGTATACATTTTATTGCTTTGAGTGGTCCTATGCTAAAAGAATTTAAAAGATGGTGTAAAGCTAGGGGAATACATTTTAGAAAATTTCCTAAAGATGTTAAACACCGATGGAACTCTAAGTTCGATTTACTTGATGTTGTAACTCAATACAAAGATATTATAAACGATTTTTGTCTTGTAAAAAATATGAAATATTTTCAAATGACTCATGAAGCATGGTATTTTTCCGAATCTTTATTACGATTTTTGGAACATTTAAAAACCGCAACAGTGAAGTTTTCTACATCTTATGATTCTACTTCTAGTAGTATTTTTATTTCAATCATTACTATGATGCAAACTTTTCAAAATATGATTTCGGACGTATACATTAGTCATATTGTTGTTCCCGCTTATGAAATTTTTTTGAAGTATTTTAATCCTCCTCCTGTGTTGTTTTGTATTGCTACTGTTATGGATCGTCGTATCAAATTAGCGGGTACAAAGAGTTTGATTGAAATATATTTTACTTCACCTGGAGATGAATCTGAAATTGATTCCGATAAATTTTTAGCTAGCTTTGAATCGACGTTGAACAACTTGTATGATTATTATGATAGAACTTTTGCATCTAGTAGTACAACTAGTATAGATACTTCTTTTACTGCTAGAGGTAAGAGTAAGAGTACATTAGAAGATACCACTGCTAATTTACTTGCTTGTATTCAATCAAAAAACCTAGGACTAATGCACTTAATGAATTAAATTGGTATAATCAACAAGATAATGAGAGTTCTAGTAGTAAGATTGAAGTGTTACAATGGTGGAAAGAACATGAAAATCTTTTTCTTATTCTTTCACATATGGCTAGAGATCTGTCTCCATAGTTGATTCAGAAAGTGTTTTTTCTACAAGTGGCAGAGTTCTAACAGATCTCAGGAATCGCTTGAAGCCGGATACGTTGAAGATGCTCGTCTGCACTGATGATTGGATGAAGGCGAAAGACCGGACTCAAGGAAAAACGGTATCTACATCAATAAATGGTAGCAACTCGCCTGAAGTCCAACAACGAGATTAGTAAACAAAAAACTTGTATTCGAATGTAAAAAACTCGTAAACAATATTTTTTTTTTTTAAAGTTGAGTTGTAAAAAATTTTATAAAATATAAATTTGTACAAATTTCATACAAGTTGAAATGAATAATATATACAATTTTGTTTAATTCTTAATGTCTTCGACTCTTAAACTTGTTGTACATTATTTATTTATTTATTTATGTAGGTTAAAAGAGATGAAAAAAAAAACATGTACAATTTTTTTCATACAAGTTGAAATGAATGATATATACAATTTTGTTTAATTCTTAATCACAGACTCTTATACTTGTTGTACAATTTTTATTTATTTATTTATTTTTTAATGTTAAAAGAGATGAGAAAAAAAAACTTGTATTTGAATGTAAAAAATTGCAAAAAATTCATTGCAGTTGAAATGAATAATATATACAATTTTTAAAGTGAATTTGTAAGGAATTTTTTTAAAAAAAAATCTAACCGGGCCAACCCGCGATCCGGCCCGAACCGATATGGGACTAGCCCGAATGGGTTCGCGGGTTGGCCGGGTCGAAGTTTTCACTTTCGAACCCGGCCCGGTTAAACCCACGACCCGATCCGAACCCACCCACTTCTTCAACCCGCACAGGTCCGACCCGACCCGGCCCGGTCGACACCAATGCCAACCCTAGGCTAAACTAACTTTTGCTTAAAAGTGGATGTTGAATCCTCTGTTTTGTTCAAACTGAGGCAATACTGTTTAAGCTACGTGATGAGAATACATATCCAGCTATGGGTTGGTGTTACACACGAGTTACAGTTAAACTAATAGTATAGTATAAACGAGGTGTAGCATTACTATGTGTAGGCTCTACGCGACCCCACATCCGTAGAATTTGATCCTATCAATGCTTTGAGATTCATGTAAGCTTAATCGAAGCTATGAACGATTGAATAATTTACCAGACTTTCCAGCACTGAATGTTTAGATTTCCTGATTCTCGAACTACTTCACATTTAACCCTGAGAAAACACATCAAATTTTACAGCCACTGAAATGAACACAGAATGGATCTCAACTTCATATATTAGAATAGTTGATGAACTAATGAATGAATTACAACCATGGATATCATGTCTCTCTTTTAGGTCAGATGTTCACTTCCTCTCATCACCCATTAAAACACAATCAAACTGAACAGGGTGGAAATGCTAAAAAAATTGTCTCAATCGGGAATGAATCAGGGTACGTACGTAGCTCAAGAAGCAATAGCTCCAGTTAGACGTTTCCGAAATTGTTGCTAATATAATCTTCACTTGCCCCCTCTGAAGTATGCGTAAACTTTCTGCAACCAATGAAAGGAATACATAACCAAGTGTAAAATAAAATAGAACATTTTATATTAAAAAAATTCAGAGGTGGTTGCGCGTATCAGAGGTATTTTTAGAGGGAAGAGCAAAGCCTATTGTCTAGCAAGGCGTGTATTGGCATCCGCAGTTTGGCATATGTGGAAAGAGAGACACCACAGTCTATATCCCGTTAAGAAAGTTAACACAAAGTCGTGCTCTTTCAAAGGCTAAAGGACGGGGTGAAAATTCTACGATAACTGGGAAAATTTGTAACCGAGTTAATCTTTACATATCTATTGTGACTATTGTCTTATTCCTAGGCTGCCAATAGTTAGTAATGAACGACGGGAAGGCCCTCTCCTCATTCTCTCAATTGGCGGTACATGGTTATAAGGAGATATTAGTTTATAAAGTTTATTTACCTTTTACAAACAGAGATTTCATCAAATTTATGAAGAGAAACATGGGGTAAATGGCACTTATATATGTGCACAAGTGTACATGTGTATTGTGTAACATTAATGACATGGTAGTTTGTTAGAGACAGTTGGTTTCAGGAGGTTTTGTTTCTACTTTCATTTTTGGTTTTAGTACATTCATAACTCTATGCATGCATGGATATATACACATGTATATATGCACGTATTTAAGAATCTGAATGTGTAAGTGTAAGAGTATTCCAGACTAATTGGACAATATAGTTGTTAGCCCGAGCATTATATGTGAATCTCTCCTACGGGGGATAATAAGGAAGGAACTACAAGTCTATAACATTGATGGGGACTAACATGGAACTATGAATTTGTTTCACGCTTCTGAAGACAATATAAGTTCAAATTTCATCTGATTGATAAAACCATTTAATTAAAAAGAAGTCCGACAATTAGTGAGATTAACGAGAAACATAGGTAAAACTACATCTATATTATCTAATGAAAATTTCCATACATCTAAAATGGAAAAGAAAACTCTTGCTGAGCTGATATCCTATAGCAGGGTGGCTTATTTCTAGCAACCAAAATGGCAAGTAGAGATGACAGAAGAACATACATTGAAAAAAACAAAGAAACTAACCTGAAGCACGAAGATGCTCAACAACGTTTCCACACAGAAAAGGCAAGATCCAATGAAGTAAAATATCTGCCGTTGAAATAGGAACAGAATAAGTTTATGCCTTATGTGGACTAAATAGAAAACTGGCAGAAGCTTATAAGAGATAACAAGAATAACCAACATTGAACACCAAATATTTCCTGTAAGGATTATTTAATTACTGGAGAAAAATTGATGACTTATCGAAGTCATGTAAGTTAGATAATATTTTCATATGATAGAACTGGGAGAAAATGACAATGCACACAGATATAGATGTGCAAATAATAGTTTAGAGAATGATATAACAGTAACAATAACTGAAGAATGCATGAAGGAATTCCAACTTACAGCCACCAGAGCACTATCTGTGAGGGTATCTACTGCTGCAAGAAACCCCCTGAGTCAGAAAAAGAAAGAGAACAAAGTCACATCATTTGCAGTCAATAAGAAATGAGTTAAAATGACAATATTTTAGTTCTAGAAATGGAATTTTTGATAACGATCAATATTAAAATCAGTGCTAAAACATAGACTAGGAAATACGATACTAGATCTCTAAACACACACATACAGGACACACCATTGATAGGGGTTAATGGATAAGGGGTGGCACCATACGATGTGCATTATGATTGGTATTTAAATTTTACTCTTGGTGCACCATTAGCACGGAGAGAAGAGACGAGACTTTCCACAAATCCAAAAGCTAACCCAATGGATAACAAAGTGTTAGAAATTATTTTTAAATTAAATAAAATGTTAGAAGCCCAACTCATATAAGGTTCATTTATTTTTTATATAAAATTTGGTAATGTAAGCTATTAAATGCACACATGGGACTCCCAATTTGATGATAAGTTGAGGATATTGTATGAACATGTAATTGCTAACAGCTAGATTGCATTTACCCTACAATTATAATGGTAAAGCACATTATGGTATTGGATTAATATCCAATAGTCATATCCCTGCCCTAAGCAACTATAACCGAGTTTTCCCTCTCGTTTTGCAGTCACCTCTCAATGCTCACATAATTTCATGCCTCTCCTATTGTTCTCACGTTTCCCACTTGGTTTTGACCCAAACAAGTACAGGTCTCAGGGAAGTATCTGTGCCTAATACTTGCCGTCCACAGACATGGAAATTCATTTTCAAGTCTCAGAGCAAGGCCAATGGCACCCCATCTCCATCCCCATTTTGGGGTTCCATTTTGGCATATTCCTTAGAATATACCATTTTGATTTGGGGTTTCAATTGAGGTGCTCCAATGGTACCCAATTTTGGGGTTTCATAAATTTTTTTTTTTGGTACAAAACTATTTTTTTGAATGCAAAAAAGATAATACAACTAATTAAATAGTTATAATACAATTAATTAGCAATAGATAATACACTTACTAAGTATAATTTCTACAAACTAAATTTAACGAATTCAATATTGGTCTTATATTAAAGATCTTGTTAAAAATTTAACAATAGTATAATTTTTGTCTATAAATAAAATATATAAAAGAAGTTTAAAAAAAACAAATCAAACAAATAAATATATACTACTATATTCCATAAATATATTGTGTATGCAAATTTTGAATTAAAGAAGGGGGGGGGGGGGGGGGGGGGGGGGGTTGGGAAAAAAAAATGTGGTGCGAAATTGGAACCACATCTTTGCGGTTCCAATTTAGCAATCGGCATTTTTTAAGGAGGTGGGGCCCAGAAATGAGGAACGGTTGGGGGGGGGGGGGGGTTGGGAAATTTGCCGATGGGGAGGGATTATACGGGACCATTGGGAATGTTCTCAAAGCAACATAGACAATTAATACATGCATTAGGAGAAAGCTGGTCAATATAACTTTTGACCTGTAGGCAGCCAAAAGACACATAAAATGAGTAAAAGTTTTTATGAGTATAATGATTCTGGTTTTCGAACAAGTCATAATTTTAAGCTTACATATCCTTTAAATGGACAAACAAGTGGGGAGTTTATGAGAAACTCCTCATAGGGTTTTTTCCATATCCACACCCCAAATCTTCGCTACTTCCAAATTCCCACCGATATTTTTCATGTTTCCATATTCCCATCAAGAGTCCTTTTAGTGATTCCAAAAAATCACCTACATTTGGGTTTTCTATTAATTGTGAGGTGTATACTATAACTATTCTCCTTATTGGATCCAAACCCAATAAGAATATAGTTAAATTCCTAAACTACCCCCAACCATCCTCTTCATTTAAATCCCTTCTCTTCTATTCAATCATTTTCTTTAACTCGTCCACTAATATATCATCTCTGTATAGTAAAACCCTAACCTAACTCATCTTCCCATTTCCCCTTCAATGAACATTTCCTCTTAGTCTTAGTCAAAACCATAATTTCGAAGCGTTCAAAGTTCTTTGGCCACAAAAGAGTTTGAAGGAAAAAGGAACCTAAAATTTGTGTTCGGGAGAATTTTGTAGAAATTGAGTTTGATGGTTACTGAGGTATGTTTTTGCAAGAAAAATATTGAAAAGGATTGCTAACATTTATATTTTGACGAAAAATAAGAGCATGAAGTACAAAGCAACAGAAAAACAGCCTTCTTAACATCCAAAGTGTTTTTGGAATCACCACATTAATTTAGGTGACAATATGGGAAAATGAAGATTTCAGGTGGGAATATCAACCAAGTATCGTAAGTAAGTTGATCCTGGCTGTTCAATCATTTGATGATCAGTCATTCTTTGATAAAAGATCACTATGGAAATAGCTAAGATTTCATGGGTGAATATGGAAAAAGCCCCTCAAAACATGACTACTAAGAGAAAATAGATACAATCTACTGAACTTATTTCAGCATGCTTTCTTTTAAAATTAGAAAAAAACGAAGTTATAACAAGACAACTCACTGCGACACAAACAACTTCATACATAGGACAGTTTTGATTGCAAAATTCTTCAAGAAATTTACATCAAAGGATATATTCTCTAAAACTTCCTTTTATGATACAGTTGTTTGCAAGATGACTTACGTCAAAGATCGCCCCTCAAATACAATAGGTGGAGCAATAGTAGCAAGTAAACAAAAGCCAACGTGGAACTGCAATAAGACTTTCATTAATACAAATAAAAACATATCTTTAGAAAAAACAAGGAAAAGTTTAAATAAGCACCAAGTAGACAAGGAAAAACCAGCCGAAATGCAGTGCACTATCAGTCCTGCTTAGCAAAAGGTAAAGAACATAAGATTTATAATGTTGAATAAGCTCAAGTTGAATAAGTGCTAAACTATCAAAACTGCCATTTCCCCCAGTGATTTTGCCTATAATATTTAAATGTCTATCGAAAAATAAATTTCTCTAGCCTTTCATCGTATATGACTCAGATCCCTGGCTATAAAATAAAATTAAAAAAATTCCCAAGAAACTAAACCAGTTGTTCACTGAAAAAATAATTCTGCAGAATATGTAGTTTGAGGAAAAAACACTATTGGAAGTTGTAAAAAAAACAGAAAAAAACGGAAAAAAAACAGAAAAAAACAGAATCTAAAACAAATTCAAAGAGGACCCAATTCTGATATAAGCATCTTTTGATCAGCATGATCAACCCATCTCCCTTCCATATGGATGTCTTAAATGCATGTAAATTTATATGATTTGAGTTTTCAAAACTAAATGATTGACATCCACAGTACAAGTTCAATGCAACCCCATATGACTGGATTTTAACAATAACAAAAAAACAGAGGCATGCAAAATTGAAGATAGGAAACTGAATCATGAAAACGTTTTAAAATGATAACTGACCTCATTGCCTGATAGAGAGGCTTATACCAAAGTACATATGCAAGAGGACAACCTGCTATAGCATAAATGACCGCAAGGAGAAAAATTTTCACACCTGTAAAATAAAAACGGTTTTAAAGCAAACTAATGACTATTAAAAGAAGATAAAAATTATGCGGCATAAAGAATGTCATATTAAGATAACTGAGACAGCAACAAACGATTCACTCGAGCCTACCTCCTGCTTTGATCCAACAGACAATGACAGCAATAATATTCCATCCAAGACAAAGCATAATGCCTGCAAGAAAAGATGCAACTTGGTGTAACTTTACACTTATTGAACGAAAAAGCATAGAAATAGCAAGTAATTAATATAATTTCAAAATTGCATATATAAGACTAAAGGAGCTTTTTTGTGTGTACATGTGTCGCAATTTTAATTCCTTTCAATCTAGGAAACTCGTAATTAAAGAAAGGGTAAATAATTCCACTATATCAATTAACGTACATTCAATACTATTGGACTGATTGGTGCAATGATGTTAAATATCCAAGTGCAATAAATCATCGAAAAGTGAAACATGATTACGAATCGTGAAACATATCAAATGACTATAATAGCTTCCATTCTATTTATATAATTTAATGGAGAATTTGCAGGCCAACTCTTAAAGAACTATCGTTGATATGAAACAAGATATTTCCCACTTAGACTCTTCATTATTTAACCCCCAAACTATATTTTTAGAAGCAAACCAATAAGATGAAAGAGCATCTTTCTGTGCACAACTAATTTTTTTTATTAAGGTGTCTGCACTTGACGCTAAAACAACTTTTATTACGATGTATCATGTATGCAACGTCATGGTATGGAATATTTCCAGATTTTCCTCCCTACTTCATACATAATTAGAAAAGAGTTTCTCTACATTTGACTTCATAAATCTAAGATTATCGTGTTCTCCGTTGGAGACAACATTAAACAATTTATAATGATCATCTCTTGAGATTTCTTTTGGCTTTTGTCCTGGAATTATAAGATTCCAAAACAACATATAACTCATCCTCCAAAGGAAAGCCTAAGAGAGAATAATTAATAAACAAAGATAATTGCAAATTAATGTTACCTAACCAACTTGCAAATGCCATGTACTGCATTCGTTGAGCAGCGACGGGTATTTCCTTTGCTATGTCATGGTGAATGATTGGGAAAAATGGAGGCCAATTCTTTTCCTCTATAACTATGCCCGCTGCACATGTACAAGAACATTTACATGTTACCACAACAAGAAATTTACAAATGCTCAAGTCAAGGAAATTCAAAAACATACCATTTGCTAAAGCATCTTCTCTTCGCTTTATATCCTACAACATCAATCAAACATGTTCTGTTTACAAACTATATTGACCAAAATGGGTCAGCTATAAAGTGTCAAACTTAAGGATCGTTAAATTTAATACCATTAACAAGGTGGACTGAAAATATTTTAGATCAAGTATAAAATATAATTATTCAACTAAAACACAATAATATTAGATAAATTTTAAAATATACAAAATTTGAAGTTGTTTTATTTTTTATCTTTCTAGTAGAATGAATCAGGTAGAAAACTATGACTTTTTAAGGCCTTATGTTAATTTATTGATAAAGACTATGCCCTGTATTTGATGCTAGAATTAAGTGAAAAGACAAGTATCTGGAGCTTTGGCAGGGTGTCATTATGTAGTTTCTCTCTTCGCAAATCCCTTTATTCCCTAGCTCTCCAATTCCCCTTTCTAGTCCTATTCTTCTAAATTCTCTTTTTGATCCTCAATCAAGTCATTATTTTGACGGAGCCACACAAGACTAACAAGACCAGTAAGACCGGGTGTCAAACAAGCTTATATTGAGCTAACCAAGCAAAAGACAGATGTTATGTACATGCGTGGTGCTACGATATGTAGTGCGTAGAGCAACATAGTAGCATGGAAAATGAAGTTAATAATTACAAAAATATAATTAAATAAACTGTTTTAGTCCGACCTGTTCTCTCTTTTTCAATTCTGCTTCCCAAGCTGCAAAATCCTTCTCCTTTTTCTTATTACCCTGCAATCACCGGCATGCCACAAAATCAAATGAATTCAATAAGAAAATACTACATATCCAATGACCTACAAGTTAAAGACTACAAACATTCATTGGGTCCAATGGTATATCAACAGTGGCATCATGTTTATTGTCGAAGCCTACGGGCCGTGACGATACTGGATCAAGCCGAGATCTTGAGCCTTCATTACCACTCTGTAACCAAAAAATTGTCACTTTCACTCTTTTATCAATAATCTACCCTGTGGTTGTTCAACTACCCAAAAAAAAAAAAAAAAAAAAAAAACGAAAGACGAGAGAGACAACATATTGTAACCAAGTTTTATCTATAAAAAGTATGCAACTAGACTCCAACTAAACCAGTTAAATTTTAATATGGAATCTAATATGAAATGCTCGCTTTTCTATGCTTCTAATTATAGCAACATTGCTCTTAGGCTTCCGCTACTGATCTCTGTTACATAGACCCTTCAAATAAGTCATGCGTCTACACTGGACATGTAACCAATACTTGTCCTCGCACCAAAATTTCTTGAAATGAACCTTACACAAATTTCTTGAAATGAACCTTACACGCCAAATCAATGTCTTATCATGTCTGCAACAAGTGGTTTAGTTATCTTTAACAAAGTTGCAGTGTTACTGGAAATGGGGATATATGAGAGAGAGACTGTCATGCGAGAAGGATGGAAAACGAGAAAGGGGCTAGGGTATATGGTTTCTTGGTTATGTTGTGCTAAGCATAACTACTGTATTTAATTTAAGCATCCATATGATGTAAATCTAACTGTCCAAATTTTCCATCAGATCAACAATCTACAGGTGTGCACAGCAAATAAACTTAATCGATCAAAATGCAAGTAAACTTGTATACAAAAATACCGAATGTTATGCATACAGTTCGCATTGTCATCTTCCATTTCTTTTGGAAATTGCCATTTTTCCGTATGCATGTATCATATAACATTCACGTCCTTATTTATCATAACTATTGATAACTCCAACCTCAAAAAACTTTTGATAACTTCATCAAGATATCTAGTTTAATCAATTATAAGAAACCAAGCACACTCACCAAATGTTTTTTGACTTTTCATTAAGAAGAGAAATATCCAATTAAGCATCTGATATAATTAGTATCCAATAACAGAATAATTCAAAGCCAAAATCATAATTCAAACTAATATAGCCCCAAGCGAGTTGCACCACGCCAAGACGTCAAGGTTAACGGATGAAACATTCTCATAATTTCACTCTTCATCACTCAGGCACCATCTCATCCAACAAGCTCTTACTTTATATTACCACCAAAAGAAAATTATAAAAACCAAATTTATCAAGCAACTAGGTATGCCCGTGGGCACGTGCCTACGGCACGTATTCGGAACGATACAACATAATAAAAATCATGTAAACAGTAAGGAATGATTTATATAGATGTTTATTTTCTAGTAGACGTTGATGTATTGATGTACTTTGAAGTAAGATTTTGAAGTGACCTTGCTGTTTATTGGTTTCTATATTGCAGGATTATTTGTCAGCAGCTCGGGATTCAAAAATAGTTTTGTAAATCTACAACAGTAGTGAATCGGAAATTCTTTGCTATGTGTGACTTGAGCATAAGAGATTTTTTTTTTTTGATTTGGAGTTTAACATAAGTAGCAATTCATTTTCTAACTGCATGAGTTACGGATAACGCCTCAAACTGCATGTGTTAGTTCTCCCTTATTTGTTTTTTATGTAGTTAACCATGTATGAATTTAAAAGAGAAAATTTGTTGTGATATATACGTGAAGTGAAATTGCAGCAAAACAGATCAAAATACAATTTTGCAGCTACAAAAACCCGAAATACATGAATTAAGCATGGATTTGTCCATAAAAGCACGATCAAGCGAGTCAATTAAAGATTTTGCACCGATCTTTCAAAGCAACAAATGCCCAAATATTGAAAAAAAAACATAATCCGAAATTGCATAATAACAAAAAAGCATTCTAATCAAAATTAACACGGTGAAGTATTCTAATCTAAAACAATTACTCAGTTAAGTATAATACAATCAGATCAAATATGGTAATTCAAAAACAATTAAATGAAAGTAAATGTTATTGACTTATGAAAGCATAATTCGAAGAAAAAAACATAATTAAAAATTTGAAATAATAAAAAAAGCATAATCCGAAATTGCATAACCAAAAAAAACATGCACTGTTTTTTTTTTTTTTGACATATCTGGGTAAAAAAAGAGAGAGAATAAAGTGAGAAAGAATTATTAAAAAGGAGAAAAGAGGGGGAAGAGAGAGATAGAGTAATAAATAAAGGAGTTGTTTTGTTTTGGGTGAAGAATTTGAATTTGGAGGGAACATTTGGAAGAAAAATGTCTTTTGGAAGGAAAAAAAAAAAGAGCAAAAATCTAGACCGTTAATTTTCTTCCAAATGAATGAGAGCCACTTGATAGTTTTCTCTGTGTTTTATTATATAGATTTAAAACCTCAAAGAATAATTAAGTGCAAGGGTTACTTTGGTCACTAGTAAGCATTTTCGCTGGGTACAAGAGGTTGGGAGTTCGAATTTTGTTTACAAAAAATCGGCAATTAATATAAATTCAAGGTGAAGTGTGTGCTTATTTTTTAAAAAATTGAAAGAAAAAAAAATTCCTTGAAACAGCCCATTAATCGCATCAAAAATTAAATTAAGAAAAACCCAAATTGCGAATTATTACTAGATTTGTTTAGGCAAAATTAAGATTGAAAAAAAGAAAATAAACATGTAACATAGAAACAAAAAGGAGAAAAAATTGTACAAAAAAGTGCGTGTGTGGGAGGTACCGCGAAGGGGTTAACGTCGTCCTCGGCAAAAGGATTGTTATCAGCAGGCATTTCCGCTCTACTCACCGGCGGTGACGAGAATCGGATTGATATGGAGAGAAGGGAGTGGGTGAAAATTTTGGGTTTTTAAAAGGGAAAAAAAATTGGGTTTGTTTTTTGTTTTTTCGATGCGGTTTTGTTTGGCGACGAAGAAGGCTAGGTGTCGAGGGAAGATGAAGAGCTGGCGCTCGTTATGAAATCGGAAAAACCCTTCTATTTTTAGGACCCTGAAATTTTGTAATATTTACAGCAGTGACATTATGATTTTTTTTTATTGCTCTAAAAATAGTTTTTGGTTTTTTTTTTCTCTCTTCCATATTCGGGTACCTATGATTATAAATATGTCAATTTTAAGAGCATCCCCAGTCATGCTAGACCGGACATGAATACCGGACCAACGTGAATCTACCCCAAGCAGAGCCAATTTATTTGCTATAGTTTTGTTTTTTTGGATCTGTAACGGATTGAAATAAATGCGTAAATTGTTTTGTCTGGCCCTCTCCCCTGAATCAAAACACCATAACCTCATCTCTTCCTCTGAACCTTTGTTCTGTGCTCAAAGTCCAATTCCTTTCTTCGGTTCTACAGTGATTGAATTTAGACGTTGTCCAGTTCGAGAACTTGACGTGGTGCTTGCGTCAAGCACTTCTGTCGTTGCATCATGGGAGACAGACGGCTCAACAAACTTCAGCACCCAGACGAGGCGAATCTGTTTTAAGGACATTGTGTGATACACAAGTCCCGACACAAATCGGTTTGGTTTTGTTATTTCATTTTCTTTTTAATTTTATTGGTTTTTCTTCTTCTTCTCCTTCTCTGATTTGTGCCTCTAATTTATACTTGATTTTATTGCAAATAATTTTGTAATCAAAATATTCTAACAAACTTAACATTTCCTTGACTTCTATTTGCTTGAATTTTGAGGCACTTCCTTTTATTTTCTTTTCATTCTGAAAAATTTACACTCGTATTGTGTATTTTCATATTAAAAAATGACAAACGCATCAGAAAATTTTGTTGTGGCTGAAACGGTCCAAGTGTCGGTTGCTGTGCGGCACAAGTGCCTACTGTTACTGTGGCACGAGTGTCAATATCAGCCGTTGTACTTGTCTCAGTCTCCCGTGAGGAGAAACCTGAGAAGTTCAACGGACAGAATTTCAAGAGGTGGCAACATAAAATGATATTCTACTTGACCACCTTGAATCTCGCAAGATTCTTGAACGAAAAACTCCAAATCTTAAGAAAGATGAGCAAGACTACCAAGTCATCGTTGTTGTGGATGCTTGGAAAAGTTTTGATTATCTATGTAGGAACTACATAATGAACGGATTAGCCGATTTCTTGTACAATGTTTATATTGACAAAAGAACGGCTAAAGAACTTTGGAAATTACTAGATCATAAATATAAAACTGAGGATGCCAACGCCAAGAAATTCATAGTGGGCCGCTTCCTAGACTATAAAATGGTAGATTCCAAAACAGTAATCAGTCATGTTCAAGAGAATCAATTGATCTTGCATGAGATACATGTTGAAGGTATAAACTTAAGTGAAAGTTTTCAAGATACTTGTATTATTAAAAAATTGTCAGCAGGTTGGAAAGACTTCAAAAACTATCTGAAGTATAAGCGAAAGGAAATGGGCATTGAGAATCTCATTGTCAGGCTTCGTATTGAAGAAAACAATAGAGGAACTGAAAAAATCGAAGCCATTAATCATGCGGTCAAGGCTAACGTGGTGGAACATAGTTAATGTTCCAAAAGGCACAACAACAAGGGATCCAAGTTGGGGCCTAAGGGAGGAATCTCCAAGACTTCAACTGTGACAAGCTAGGTCACAAGTCTACTGATTGCAGACTACCCAAGAAGAATAGGAATAGAGAAACAAATATTGTTGAAGGCATTGCACAAGATGTTTCTGATATCAACCTCTTAGCTGTGGTCTCGGAGGTGAATATGATGGGTTCAAACCCCAAGGAATGGTGGATTGACACTAGAGCTACTTGACATGTGTGCTCCAACAGAAATATGTTCTCTAATTTCAAACCATTAGAGAATGGGAAGAAGATGTTTATGGGGAACTCGGTCACTTCAGAAATCAAGACCAACGCAAAGTGACATTGAAGATGACTTCTGGAAAGGATCTGACTCTGAACAATGTTGCATATATTCCTGAAATCCGTAAGAACCTGGTATCTAGTTCATTGCTTAATAATTACGGATTTCGTTTAGTGTTTGAGTCAAACAAATTTGTTTTGTCGAAGAGTGGAATGTATGTTGTTAGAGGATACATGAGTGGTGGAATGTTTAAACTCAATGTAATGACCAAAGTTAAGAATATCAATAAAGCTAACTCTTCTACTTATATGCTCGAGTCTTCCAATTTGTGGCATGGTAGACTAGGACATGTTAATAATGATACTTTACGTAGATTAATTAACTTGAATCATATACCAACATTCCAGATTGATTCCAAACATAAGTGTGAAACTTGTGTTAGGGCAAAACTGACATGATCATCCTTTAAAAGTGTTGAAAGAAATACTAAACCTTTTGATTTAATTCTGTAACCCCTGTTTTTTGTTTTTCGCATTCTTGGTGTATTTTTTCTTCTTTCTTGAGTATTTATACTCTTCTTGTATTTTGGACCGTATATTGGAGTTGTTTTCAATATATATATTCTTTTTTTTTTCATTTTGATCTTCTTGTGATTTATTTTTCTATCACTTGATTTGTTCTTGATCGTTATTATTATTTCGCTCTTCATTGGTTCTTGCTCCCTTATTTTGTTTTGTTGAATGCTCGTGGTGTTTTGGTTGCTAATCCTATTGCTATTCATATTGCTTTTGATCCCTAATTAACTACCAAGGCCAAATTAGCCTACAACCTAATCTCCTACTACTACTCCTAAACTATCCACAACCCAAATACCCAAAATCGTAAACTCCACTATATATATACTCTCCCTCTCTCACCCTAAAACCCTAACCCTAACTATGCCTACACCCTACCCCCGACCTCCTTCCCTGTTTTGCGCCGCCACCCACCAACCAACACCCCAGACCCCCTCTCCCGACCTGCCCTTTTCCATCGCCAGCACGCCCCAACCCGAAACCCCCCTAGCCGCACACTATCATCTCCCGAGCACCACCTCCACCATCTCTCTCTTATGTCCTCTTCCCCGTACGTCGGCGTCGATAGCAGCGACAGGAGCAGCAGCAGCGCCAGCATCGGCCAGCGTCACCACTGTCCGTGCTACTCCCAATCTCTCTCTTTCTTGTTTGGGTTTGCGCGTGCACGGAGTTTGCACGTGCAGATTGCTTGGTTCGTGGTTTTGTTCGTAGATTTTGTTCGTTGCCGGGATCCGTTCTCGTTATTCTTTCGTTTTCGTCGTTTTCATCTTCGGTTAAGATAAGTAACTTGTACTCAATTCCTTTGTATGATACAAGTCATAAATTTCGCTTGTAGTGTAGTTGGGTTCTAGAGACAACTCGTGTGTGATGTATGTTTGATGAGTATTGTCTCTATAGTGCTATTGACCATAGTTGCCTCACGACACAAATTTGACATGATACAACTTAGGTTTTGACCGTTCTTGATGTGATTATATTTGTGAGATAATTATGAGAATTTGTGTGTTTGTTTGGATCCATGTGATATACTTGTTGTGGACATGCTATATACCCAATTTTATGATGTTTAAACACTTAGTAGACTCTATAACATGTTTGGTTGTATTTAGAACGAGTTTCGTATGTTGTATGTTGATTTGTTGTTAAGAAAAAAATCTGTATTTTGTTAGTGATCAGTTTTGATTGGTATTTTAGGCCATATTGAGGTCAGTATCTTAACTTCAGCATTAAACATGATTTTTAGAGAAATCTGTCTTCTTTCCAAATTTTCTGACAGATATCGGTTTCGTTTTTGTATGTGTGAGATGTGATTGTTTTACTACAGAGGTGTATTATAGTTTCAGATTTCGTTTTTTTATGATTTCGATGACTAAACTATTTTGATATTAGTGCAAAACATATTATTTTGATCTAAAATTTTACACAGTATTTCTATACCTATTTAGGGATTACCCAGAATTTTGATGGATTCTATTGATGAGTTTTATATACCGTTTCATGCTTGTTTATAAAAACTATACTTGCTGAATTTTGCTCGCTGTTCTGAAAAGATTTTTATTTTCATCCTAATTTCTTTTTCTGTATGAAAAATATTTATGAAATATGAAAGTTAACTTATTTTGTATATTTTCATCTCCCTTTGACGGATCTGGATTTTGTTTCATGGTTTGCAAGATATTATAGTTTTCATACAGCAGTGTTGGGAATTCCAGATTTGCCAAACTATCGTTTCTTGATGTTTTCTGATTTTTGTTGATTAAACTAATCTTACTGTAAAATTTTGAAACTTTATATTCTGATACTAAACATATAGGAGAATACCCCAGATTTTTCCTGGATTTATTTAAGGTGTTTTGATGCTATTTTCCTAACTGTGAATTCGATTTACTGATTTCTGGTTGAACGTATTTTCTGGTTTCAAATCAGTTTTGAGTTATGTTTTTCTGAAACACTATATGACTTATATGTATTCGCTGGATTCGGTTGGAAGTCTATTTTCCAGATTCTCTGACGGATCTAGGTTTTGATATTTGGGGTAACGGGAATCGCTGTTTTAGTACTGTACTATCGTGCTGTCCTAAATTAGGAAGTACCCTATTTTGTTCTGTTATGTGACTATCTTACCATATGTACATGCTTATCGGTTATTATGAACTTGTGGGTCGACATATCATGCTAGATTTACTCTGTTTCCTGTACATACACATCTGTCTGATAATAATTATAAAATAATCAAGCCGGGGTTTATGGGAAAGATTTAGTAGTGGGAAAGCATAGAAATGTGTACTTAGAAAGGGGCCCGTATTTCCCATATGATTATCTGTGATCTGTTATTCTGTACCTTATCTACATTACTTCCTATAGGAAGGTGTAGGGAAGAAGAGAACCACTAGGTTCTATCTGTCGATCTGGATTTTGCATCTGATATCTGTCTGTCTAAACCCTGAGTACACGGCCCTATATAATCTTCTACGAAATCTACAAATATAACTGTTTTGAATGTAGCAACCATGTTATAAAGGGATGGCACATGAAGTGCTACCTAGTTAGTAATTAATACAAGACTTATAAGAATCTGAATCTGTATCTGACATCTGTATCTATATTTGTATCTGATATCTGAATCTGTTATCTATATCTGCTATCTGATTATCTATTATCAGTCTGTTCTATCATTTGACACTATTATTTGACACTATCCGTGTATCTGTCTGCATGCTATTTGACTTTTAACACTTGACACATGTTAGTATATCATGCTAGTTGATTCCGTTATACCATGCTATATCTATTTCTGCTATTATTTTAGTTGTTTAGTTTTCCATGTACTTGTATCTTGAATTACAAGCGGCTCGTAACTTGTATTGACGGGTACTTGTTTTTTTTTTCTTCTCCTGCAATTTATTGATTGCAGATCAGGATGGTCGGTTGCCCGATGGTATTGGAGAAATGAAATATTAGTGCTGGACTTCTTTTTGCTATTATTATTATCTGTTGCTTTTGAACGATGTATTTGAGTACTTGGATTTTATTTGTTTTTGGGCAATGTGACCCAGGATATTAACTTGTTCAGATCTGTTTATTTAAGACTATTATAATAATGGATTTCAATTAATTTCTGTTGGTACTTTGTTCTGTTTTGAAATATATATGTCTGTGTAAGGATGATTCTTTTAGCTTTCGACTATGATTATTCTAAGATTTGTTGTAAAGATTCTGAACAGCTTATGGATGATGCAAATCATTCGCTGGGTTGAGTCGCGTATCTGTATTCCGTATTCTTTTTTGGGAAGCGAGGCGTGACAAATTCACACTGACATTTGCGAACTGAAAATGATACAAACAAGAGGTGGTAATAAATAATGTGTTACCTTTATTGATGATAATACAAAATATTGTTATGTGTATTTGCTTAAAAGCAATGAGGAAGTTATAGAGAAATTTGTTCTCTATAAAAATGAAGTTGAGAATCAACTTAACACAAAAAATTATGGCGGTAAGAAGTGACCAAGGTGGAGAATATGAATTGTCATTTACTGAAACTTGTGCTAAGCATGAGATTATACATGAAATCACAGTGCCTTATTCTCCTCAGTCCAACGGTGTTGCTGAGCGAAAGAATCGAACATTGAAGTAAATGATGAATGCAATGTTAATAAGTTCTGGTTTGCCCGCAAAGTTGTGGAGAAAATCTATTCTTTCAGCTAACTACCTTTTGAATAAGGTGCCCAAAAGGAAAGAAGAAAAAACACCATATGAATTATAAAAAAGAAGAAAGTCATCCTACAATTACTTACGATTGTGGGATTGTCTTGCTAAGGTGGCAATACCTCAACATAAGAAAGTGAAAATAGGACCCAAAATGGTTGATTGCATTTTCATCGATTATACACATAATAGTAGTGCTTATCGGTTCTTGGTATATAAATCTGATATCTTTGAGATACCAAAGAACACGATAATGGAGTCTAGAAATATATCGTTCTTTGAAGATGTATTTCCATGTAAGTCTAAAAAAGAACCAAGTTCTTCCAAACGAACACATGAGACTATCAGTGACGACAGTGAAAACCAAGATGAAGAAGTTGAGGAGGAACCTAGATGTAGTAAAAGAACAAGAACCGGAAAATTGTTTGGTCCAGATTTCTTGGCTTTATGCTTGAAGGTGAACCCCAAACATTCAAAGAAGCGGTGAGCTCTAGTGATGGTCCTCTATGGAAAGAAGCCATTAAGAGCAAAATTGATTTAATCTTGCAAAATCATACTTTGAAACTAGTGGATCTTCCACCAGGTAGTAAATCTTTAGGTTCCAAGTGGATTTTCAAGAGAAAAATAAAACCTGATGGATCAATCGATAAATACAAGGCAAGACTTGTAATCAAAGGTTATAGATTAAAAGAAGGTCTAGACTACTTTGATACGTATTCTCTCCTATGACGAGAATAAGCTCCATTAGGATGATACTTGCAATAGCAGCCCTGCGCAATTTTGAAGTACATCAAATTGATGTGAAAACAGTCTTTCTTAATGGAGATTTAGATGAAGAAATCTATATGGAGCAACCTGAGGGTTTTTCAGCTTCAGGACAAGAAAAGAAAGTTTGTAAACTAGTGAAGTCATTATATGGCTTAAAATAAGTACCAAAACAATGGCATGAGAATTTTCACAATGTCATGATGAAAAATGGTTTCAAGATCAATAAATGTGATAAATGCGTATATGTCAAAGACACTGAAAATGGATATGTCATAATATGCTTGTATGTAGATGACTTACTTATTGTTGGAAGCAATGATAAGATGATTAAATCTACTAAAAATATATTGAACTCAAGGTTTGACATGAAAGACATGGGACTAGCTGATGTTATATTGGGAATTAAAATCACAGGAAAATCAGGCGAACTTGTTTTAAGCCAGTCACATTATATTGACAATATTCTTGAAAAATTTGATAAAGATAATTCTGGAATTGCCAGAACTCCAATAGATCTAACTTTACATTTATCCAAGAATAAATATGAGAGTATTTCTCAAGTAGAACACTCTAGAATCATAGACAGTCTAATGTACTTAATGAGTTGTACAAGACCAGACATAGCCTATGCAGTGAGTAAACTAAGTAGATATACGAGTAATCCTGGAAGCGAGCATTGACAAGTAATTACAAGAGTACCGAAGTACATGCATTTTACTTGTAACTATGGACTGCATTATACAAGATATCTGGCTGTACTTGAAGGATATAGTGATGCAAATTGGATATCTAGTGAGAATAAAATCCACCAGTGGCTATGTGTTTACAGTAGGTGGTTTAGCAGTTTCTTGGAAATCCCCGAAACAAACAGTGATTGCTAAATCCACGATGGAATTTGAATTTATTGCACTGGACAAATATGGGGAAGAGGCTGAATGATTACGCCACTTCCTTGAGGATATTCCAAGGTGGACAAAAGTCTGTGCCTCCAATCTGCATACATTTAGATAGTCAACCTACAATTTGTAGAGCACAGAGAAATGCGTATAATGGTAAATCTAGATATATTCGTCGAAGACATAATACCATTAGACAACTACTCTCTGCTGGGGTTATCTTTGTGAACTATGTAATTGCGGATCCGCTAAATAAAGGGTTAAACCGAGAGTTAGTTGATAAATCATCGAGGAAAATGAGACTAAAGCCCATGAAAGAATAAGTCGATACAATGGACATCCAACCTAGTTGACTGGAGATCCCAAGATCTAGGTTCAAAGAGACAACTAAATTGTAACTACCATGTTGGATCACTTTGGAAATTTCCCCATGTCCATTCCTATGATGAAACAGTGATTTCCGTAAGGTAAGAGGTTAAGCTAGGCTTTTAATGATTCTTATGCATCGGAAAGCCGAGCAAAGTAATGCGGGTTACTCTTAACTACGATATCACCTATGTGAGAGGGAAGAAGGGCCGTTTCCAAGGGAATAATACATTGCAATATTCCTGTTAAACTCTTGCAGAAATAGGCGTATGTTCATAGCCAAAACATACATAACAGTGAGAACTGAAATGCATTAGAAAGATTCATGTGTGAAATATGTCATTGTTTACACAAATGACATAACAGTTCAAGGACATCACGTCAACTGTTTAGATAGTAAAGTAAACATATTTTCATAATGGAAGGTTTAAAGGGTAACACCAACCTATCCTATGCCGGTCTCGACCGCTGAATTTTATCACCAATTCTGTCGTGTCTGTGGTCGTCAATTTCATTCATGTGGGGAATGTTAGAGGATGGGTATATCATACACCATTTACGAACTAGTTTTGAGCAACTTTTTGAGTAAGATCCTTTATGAATTAGTGATAGAGCTTGATGGATTTGTGTTCTCCTTCGTGAGTAGATCAAAATTATATATTTATTTGCTTAAAACAGTTATCGGGTGAATGAGAAATTGTCTCCCAAAGTGAGGCAGTTTCATCTCTGAAAATGAGTTGACAGATTTGTCCCACATCGGAAAAAACAAAGAAAATAGAAGAGGATATATAATAACCTCTTTCTAGGCATTGTAAGATAGCAAGCCAAGATACTATCTCTCGCACGCGCACGGGGGGTGTGCTAATCTCGTGACTTGTGTGCGCCCGCATGTCCTGCGGACACGAATGCCGGACCGACGTGAACCCACCTCGTGCAGATCAAATTTTTTTGCTATATTTTTTTTTGGATCTATAACGTCTGAAATAAATGCATAAACTGTTTTTTCTGTCATTTATTCACATAACAGTTTTGTCCGCCGTTACAGTAGTGCATTCAAGTTTCTGTCTGCCGTTATAGCCAATGCATTGAAGAAGTTGTCTGCCGTTATAATGGATGCAATCAATGCGTTGTCTGCTGTTACAAATCTCACTCTGGCCCTATAAATAGAGGCCCCTCTCCCCTGACTCAAAACACTAGAACCTCCTCTCTTCCCTTAAACCTTTGTTCTGTGCTCAAAGTCCAATTCCTTTCTTCGATCTTAAGGTGATCGAATTCAGATGCTGTCCAGTTTAAGAACTTGACGTGGTGCCTGCATCGAGCTCTTATGTCGTTGAATCTTGGGAGAAAGATGCCTCAACAAACTCTAGCACCCGGACGAGGCGAATCCATTTTAAGGACATTGTGAGATAAGCCTCGACACAAATCGGTTCGGATTTGTTATTTTCATTTTCTTTTTAATTTTATTGGTTTTCATCTTCTTCTCCTTCTCTGATTTGTGCCTATAATCATACTTGATTTTATTGCAAATGATTTTGTAATCAAAATTTTCTAACGTTTTCTATGATAGAGGGAGTTGTAGAAGAATGAGCAAATCGATAGCAGACCAATAGCTGCATTGGTAGCAACTTCAACAGATGCATCGACAGATATAGCAGTAGTGCCTCGAGCTAAGCTGACTGCAGGTGATTCAGCAGTAGTATGGTGGAGAGTTAGTGGGAGCAAGCTAGGTACAACTTGAGACAATGTGTTCACTTTTTAAGGTTCATCATTTTAAAAAATGGAGAAGGACGAAATAGTACGCAAAGTTTACCTTAATTTTCAAATAACACCCAAGTTTTTATAAGAGCATCCACATCTACCTTTCATTTAGGTTGTCTTTTTCATATTTGACAACCCAAATATACATACATTTGGATTGCCATATATATATACTAGGTTTTCCCGTTGACAGGTGCCTACGGCACGTCTTCGGAACGGTGCACCTGGTTTGATTATATAAAATAGTTTTGGAGGTCCAGCAAATTAATTGAAGTAGCAAACATATTATATGAGGAAGCAGTATATCTACCTTTAAGCTCAACCATCGCCTTCTTGATCATAAGCTTGAACTTACCTGGAATGCATATAGTTTGTTAGAAACACTGCGTAGAGTTTTTTTTTTAAACTTCAGCATCACTTTTAGATACTTGTAATCGTTATGAAAGAACATTATCATATAGGTTTTAGAGAGCTTACTCTAATTCCATAACCACTATGAGCATGTCTAAATACAATGGTAACGCAAGTGCAGATGTGAAGGTATCTACAATACCAATAATCTAAACATTTGTTTGTCTGAGACTCAGTTTGCAATTAAAATACTTCTTATTATTATTTCAACCAAAATGAAATACATGAAGTTATCAAAAATCTAATCCAAGCTAATCATTTCTTTTATCTCCACTTTGTCTCTACAATACCAATAATCTAAACATTTGTTTGTCTGAGGCTCAGTTTGCAATTAAAATTTCTCTTATTATTATTTCAACCAAAATGAAATACATGAAGTTCTCAAAACTCTAATCCAAGCTAATCATTTCTTTTATCTCCACTTTGTCTCCACATTGCACTTTTATAAAAAAAAAATCAAAATGGATAAATAACAAATTTACTTTAGTTGTCTTTCTTGAGTAGAGAGTTTGCACACTTCACTGGTAAACTCCAGTCATCCCAATCCTATATATCCAAACATACACTAAAAGTTCTTATATGTTATATTATCCATGGTTTCTAATAACCAGTGAAGGGAACACTTCACGATAGTATTTTCTCTTGTAGTAAAAAAATTAATGTTGCATATTTGCCAAGTTATTTTATGTTGCTGGTTAGCTTACCTATCCTGCTATGGTTTGGAAGCCCAAATTGAGGCCACCAAATAATCCATCTCTCACTTGCGTACACCTTAAATCAAAACTAATAAAATACTCATCAAATAAATCACTAAATTAATTTTTTTTTAAACAAAAAAATTAAAACAAACATACCTCTCTGAACTTAGATCTCATGTACACACAAAATTCGAGTCAGCAAAAAATTGAGTAATCCCCTGCACACACAAAATTAAAAATTAGAATGAGAATTCGGTTAATGAGATGAAATTATATTCGTTGCATCGCATATAGAGGCTCTTGATTCGGTGGAGGGGAGTCGTCGATACAGAGTCGCTTGATATTCGCGCTCGATTTGGCGGAGGGGAGTCACCGATACGGAATCAGCAGCGGATCAGATATCGACGATAACCTCTTGATTGGGGTTCGACATTGGATTTGGATTTGGATTTGCTTTGAGATTTTCAAATTTTCAAAATTTCAAAATTTCAAAATTTCAAAATTTATTTAAATTTTTTTACATTTTTTAAAATTTAATTTTTTAAAATTTTTAATTTTTTTTAATTTGTTTTAATTTTTAAAAATTTTAAATATTTTAAAATATTTTTTTACTTTAAAAAAATTTAAATTTTTTTAATATAAGTTTTTGTTTTTTTTTTGTTTTTTTGAATTATTTTTTAAGTTTTAAATTTTTTAATTTTTAAGTTTTTAAGTTTTTTTATTTTTTATTTAATTTTTTTTCTTAATTTTTTGAAATAGGAGAGAGAGAGAGAGAGGAAGAGAGAGAAATAATTAAATAAATTAAGGAGTTGTTTTGGGTGGATGGAATTTGAGTTTTGAGTTTTGGGGAAAAATTTTGTGGGGAAAAATGTGTTTTGTGATGTTAGATCGGAGCCTTTAATTTTGGGGGGATTGAAGGTGAGCCACTTGATAGCTTTCTTTGTGTTTTGTGATTTTTCATGGGGGGGTATAATCCTTGAGTTCTCACAGAGTTCTCACCAAATTAGTTCTCAACCGAAGGGCCACCTATATATATATGGCAACCCAAATGGCTAGTGCATTGGTGGAGTTACTTTAATATCCACATAGCATCCGAAGTTTTTAAAATATGACAAACAACCCCTTCTGTTAATTTTTTTGCAAAAAAACATGAAATTACATAAATACCCCCACTCTCTTCTTCTTCTCTTTTCTGTTTAGTTTTTTTCCAGTTTTTTTCAGTTTTTCTTGGTGGCTGATGGAGATGGTGGAGATGGTAGTCGGTGGTGGTCGGCCAAGGAGATGAGTTTGAATTTTAAACTCATTAAGAGATGAGGACAGTTTCGATAATTCATGTTCTTTTTAATGTGTTTAAACTCATTAAGAGGTATATTCGAGGAATATTCTATTAACTTAACGGAAAACTTAATAGCATGTACTTTTTCGTCCATACTAAAATACTTCGGGAGCTATTTGAGTATTTTAAAAACTTTGGGTGTTATTTGGGGATTAGTAAAAACTTTGGGTGTTATTTGGTCATTTTTCCCTTTAAAAACAAAATTTAGCTTGTTTTTTAAGGATCCCTCTAGTTTTCCTCTAGTTTTAATTTAATTTAAATTTTAAAAATTTTTTTTTGCCACGCAAGATAATTAAAACAAAATTAAAAAATGACTACAAAATTGGTGTACCCCTCGATTGGGAGACCCCTCTAGCATCTTCCTCAGTCATAACAAGGAACTCATTATTAGATATGCTATCTCACAGAAAGCTTTGATCACTACTATGTCCCCCTTTTGCAGCACAATCAACACAAATATTTTCTTCTCAATAAATAGGTTGTATCCCACCAATATTCATACCTTCAAGTATAAGTAATATACCCTGAGAAATGGGGTCATGACTGTTTCTTGCACGCATTTGATCAATAACGAGTTTCGATTCTCACTCAATAAGAACAAGACCCTTGTGAGATAGAAGATGAAAGACTTGAAGAGCTCTATTCGAGCCCTGCACCCAAACCCGGCCCATTTGGAAAACTGGCTCAAACTCAGCACACTAAAAAAATGTTGTATAAAAACCATATCTTTGTAGTTCCCAATCAATTGTCTCGCTTTTGCTTCGAACTAAACAGAACAGTGCAGGTGTGTTGCTAACATCTCGTCTCTACTACATCACGTTTTTTATCTTTAAAAAAATATAATATATCGTCTCTAATTATTTTTTAAAAAAAATCTCTTATCTATATAATCTTTATTTAGTTTATCACTAGGGTTTGCTTCCTTTCTCCTAAACCTCTTACCTCTCGTTCATATAGGGTTTATTGTTTAGTTTATGATTAGGGTTTAGGTCTTTTACTTCCAAATTACTTTTATTATTTTAATTTATCCTTTTCTGAGAGAATTACTTCCACAATATTATCGTTGTACACTTAATTACTTTGTAACAAACTAATACTAGATCAACAAAACAAAAAAAATCAAAATGAAGATGCAGGTACAAGTGTAGTTTTATGAAACGGTGTAGGCATAGTTAGGGGATAAGTAAGTGCACAATTTTAAGAGATGAGGAGAATGAGTACTCGTATCTTATCTTCGTTAACGAAGTGTACGTCTAGCTTATTAACTTTTTGGCTGTTTGTTTGTAGTAGTGATTGTCTTGCTGCTTGTATTAATTGCTCGCAAGTTTTATAATGTGAGGTTAGTAAACAAAACATAGCTAAATTTATAACCCAAGTGAACTAACTATTCATAAGCGAGGAGAACTTTTTAAAATTTCAAGTATAACATATAAGCTCGTTCATTGATTTTCCATTGCTTGTCGCATGCATGTATAGTATAGATATGGTGATACGAATCGCTCAACTGAAATTTCACAGATTACAATTATCAAGCACAAAAGAGAGGAATCTATTGATTGATGAAGAATGAGATTTAGGTACAAGAATTTGGAGAATTTTCAAAGGATTTGGGGAAGAGCTTGGATGGAAATTTAGAGAAAAGATTCTTCGAGGTTTTTGGAGAAGGAATTGGTTACAAAATATTTGGCTCATATTACAACCTGTAATTTCTATTTATACTCGTACCCGCTAATCTAATCACATCTTAGCCATACACCTGTTTCGCTTTCCCGCCCTTTTCTTCTTCAATTTGCACGTGCAACCATGGCAAAATCCCTGAAGCGCCTTGGTTGCTTCACTGATCGCTTGGGCCTTTGATCCCTTTCCTGTGCAGCTTGAGCATTGCTCTGAGTACTCGCTTGAGTCTCTGTGTCTGTATTAATACCCACCCCTTTAGAATGAACCTGTTCCACCAGATTCAGGTCGGGAAACGATTGCGCTATGGTAGCTGCATCCTCCCATGTCGCCTCCTCCACTGGTAAGTGTTCCCACCTCACCAAAACTTCTTTAATCAAGCCATGTCCCCCTTTAATCCATCGATGCCCCACTACTTCCAATGGTTTGAAAATCAATTGCTGCCCATCATTCCCTTCAAGTAGCTAAGTAATATTTTTATGATCTCCCATACATTTTCTGAGTAGGGAAACATGAAATACGGGATGGATTCGTGAATGTGCTGACAGGATGAGCTTATATGCTACCTTCTCTATCCTCTTTGCCACCTCAAAGGGCTCAAAATACCGCTTTTCCAACTTTTGAAACACTTTCCACACCACTGATTTCTGTTAATACGACTGCAGTTTAACATAGACCCACTCCCCCACTTCAAATTCTTTATCGGTTCTCTTTGCATCAACTTGATTCTTCATTCGCACTTGAGTTTGCCATAGGCTCTGTTTTAGCTTGAGAAGTACTTCCTTACTCTTTTGTAGCATAACATCAACTCAGAAGTTAACATCATTTCCTCTAATGTAATCAGGCACACATGGAGGTTGTCTCCCATATACTATCTAAAAGGGAGTCACTCCTGTCGAGGAATGCCAATTGGAATTGTATCACAGTTCTGCCCAAGGTAAAAATACTGACCATTTATGAGGTTCTTCACTAGCAAAAATCCCCAAGTATTTCTCCAAGCTTCTATTTATCACCTCCGTTTGGCCATCGGTTTGAGGATGTTAGGTTGTACTCATCTTTAAAGTTGTTCCTGGCAACCGAAATAATTCTTGCCAAAAATTACTTACAAATATAGGATCTTTATCTGATATTATTGATTTAGGCACCCCATGTAGTTTCACTATGTGGCTGACCAAAAACTCTGCTACTATGGCCGCTGTGCATTTCGGAGGCAATGCCACAAAGTGTGCATATTTACTTAGTCTATCGACAACTACCATTTATGCTGCCTTCCCCTAAGAGTTTGGTAGCCCCGTTATAAAATCCATAGTATATCTTCCTGTTGCCGCTAAATTCGGTGTGGGGGCAAACAGATGAATTTGTGAGTTCTTGGGGAAACTGAATAGGAGAACCTGTATACCTGTTCCGTCGAACCCTGATCGTTGCTCCCGCCGTTCACCTGCAAAAAGTGCGAGACACCGGGGTTGTTCCCGGCGACGCACCCTCCGACGCTCAAGTCAGTAACCAGAAATGATTATGAAAGAGCGTTTAACTAGAAAAAGATTGATTACCTCTTAATGGAGATGGGTGAGGGGTATTTATAGGCGTCTTAGGGACTGGTTTTAGGAATGTAATCCCCGTGATTAGATAAGGAATATTCCCCGTAATCAGATAAGGCATGTAATCTGATAAGGTATATCCCCTATAATCAGTTAAGGAATTTAATCCCTAATCCCCAGTGAAAAGATAGCTGTGAATCATGGCCGTTGATTTAGATCTAATCAGGGACCTTGATTGTATCTTGTCGGATCGGGTTGGTAGCGGGTTGAAACCCGTACCCAGCTGAGGTGGATCCGTTTGCGGGTTATTGGATCTGTGAGAAGGAGACCCAGTACCCGCTTCGGACCCATTTCCATGTGAAATTACCGTTTTACCCCTGAGCTTTAAGATTCGAGTCCGATGTGAACGGTCCCGATTTAATCCTATTTTTAGTCATATCACGAGCCCCCCACTCCTAAAGACTGAGTGTAATCAGCCTTTGAGGAGTAGTTTAACTGTTCTAATGGCGTACGGGATTTTATCGGTGTTCTTAAGGGAGCTTGGAATCTTGCTCGGGGGCAACCGTGTTATTATGGGCTTGCAAAATGCCCAAGAGTATTCTCAGAATTTTCCGGATTTTTGGCGATTTTTCCAGATTATTTATTTAACTTTGCGATGTATTGGCTAATTGTTCGGGGGTTTTAACCGTATATTCTAGGCGATAATTGTTCGTTCGGTGGCTTAGAAATATCCCCCGAATTTTTAATTATTTCCCGGAATTTTTAGCTAATTTTCCCGAATTTTTAGCGATTTTTTCGCAATTTTTTAAATAAGTAAAACGATTTAAATAAATAAAAATCAATTTTTAATACCTATTTATGGCGTGGCATCATCTGGGCCTTCGATCAAGGCGGAGCGCGAGTTTCGGAGTGATCAGACGATCCCTGTTCCTCGGAGGGGTTTTTTCCCAAAAACGGGGGTCGGCACTCCGTCACCTCGTCTCGGAGGCGTAGCGCCGCGGCTCAAGGGGTCGGAGAGTTTTTTTCGCCAAAACGAGGGTCGGTGACCCAGCGTCCCGGCTCGGATGCGTCGCGCCGCGGCTCAAATGGGTCGGCGACTCGATTCGAAGGGTCGGTACCTCGGTTCGGAGAATCCGGGGTACGTGGCGTCATCTAGGCCGTCCATCTCCAGCGTGGATCCCCATAAAACGCTATCTTGTCGTTTTGTGGACGTGGCAAGATCTGGGTCGTCCATCATGACGAGCGCGCTTTTCTACAAGATCTGACGGCTCACAAGGGTCGGAGCGTTTTTTTGCCAAAAACGAGGGTCGGTACCCCAGCATCCCGGCTCGGATGCGTCGCGCCGCGGCTCAAATGGGTCGGCGACTCGATTTGAAGGGTCGGTACCTCGGTTCGGAGAATCCGGGGTACGTGGCGTCATCTAGGCCGTCCATCTCCAGCGTGGATCCCCATAAAACGCTATCTTGTCGTTTTGTGGACGTGGCAAGATCTGGGTCGTCCATCATGACGAGCGCGCTTTTCTACAAGATCTGACGGCTCACAAGGGTCGGAGCGTTTTTTTGCCAAAAACGAGGGTCGGTACCCCAGCATCCCGGCTCGGATGCGTCGCGCCGCGGCTCAAATGGGTCGGCGACTCGATTTGAAGGGTCAGTACCTCGGTTCGGAGAATCCGGGGTACGTGGCATCATCTAGGCCGTCCATCTGCAGCGTGGATCCCCATAAAACGCTATCTTGTCGTTTTGTGGACGTGGCAAGATCTGGGTCGTCCATCATGGCACGCATCACGAGGATGGGGTTCAGATCACGAAAAAACGCTATCTTGTCGTTTTGTGGGCGTGGCGCAATCTGAACCGTTCATCGAATTCTGACGCGAATTTCGAAGAGATCCGATGGCGACTTTGCCTCGGGAGGATTTTTTGCCAAAAACGAGGGTCGGTATCTCGCCACCTCGGTTTGCATTCCTCCGCGCCGCTTTCCGGGGGGTGAGCTGAATGTTTTTGGGCCAACCCTGTGGTTCGGTCACTGAGCCTTTCGCTCGATAGCTCGGCTCGTTAGACTGGTGGCCGAGTCGCAGCTTGTGTTTTTGGGGAGTTCCGCCATCTCTCTCGTACCGTCGCCTCTTTCTTACTGGGCGTTTGGGATTCTTAGTGGGCCTTTGGGATTCCCAAGGAGGCCCGTTATCACTTGGGGTTATAAGTTACCATTCCTTCACCCCTGAGCTCATTTCTCACTTTTCACTCCACGATTTTACTTTTGTTCTCTAAGTCTTCAATTCGTCTGTCTTGATTCGTTTTTTTTTTTGTTGATGCAGAGTCGATGAAGATTGACTTTAAAGCTATGATGGCCGATAGGTCCAAGCTGACCGGGACCAAAAAGAGGAAGAGGGCGGCCGAGGGTGCGTCTTCGGGTGCTCAGCCCGCGGTCGCCACTAACGTTGCTCCGCCTCCCCCGGCTACCGAGGCGCCTTCGGAGGTTGTGGTGGTGGAGGGGACCTCGGCCCCTGTCGCCCCGTCTGTGAACGAGGGTGTCTTTGATGTCAATGCGGCGCTGGGGCTCGAGTTTCCTCCATTGACTCAGGACGCCGAGGAAATCCTGACCGAGCAGCACAAGCAGTTGTTTGTGCCGAACTGGCTGGTGAGGAATCATGATGGTTTCCTCGGCAACTCGCAGATGTCAATGCAGGTCGTCAAACACTTGGCGACCCCGAAGGATAAGGCCGCGCTGAAGGCAGGGAGGGTCGGCGACGACACTTATGAAGTCGCCCGGGGGCTTGTTTCGGTAAGTGTTCGCAAATTTCTTCTAGTTTGTTACTCGGCGTGTACTTCGTACTTATCGTTGTCTTCGTAGGCCACCGTTCACTTCGGCCATCTCATGGAGGCGTTCGCCGCACAGGAGAAGGAGCTGAAGTCCGCCAGCGAGAAAGACAGGCTGGCGAAGGTCAGGGCGGTCAAGGATCTCGAGGCCGAGCAGAGGCGAGCCGAGGCCCTGGACGTTCGGGTGGCCGACCTTACTGCCGACCTGAAGAAAGCAAAGGAGGGCCTTGAAGCGGAGTCCGCCAAGGCCGCCCAAGAACTTGCTGCGGCATTGAAGTCCTTGGCCGACGAGAAGGCGGAGAGGGAAGCGCAGGCCGCGAGGATCAGGGCGGAGGTTGAAGCCGAGATCGAGGCAGAGGCGAAGAAACATATGGCTGAGAACATGGAGCAATCCTACCAGACGGCCCTGGACCACGTCCAGGCTCGTGTCCCCGGCTTCGAGCGAGTTGGCTATCGACTGTGGCCCGAGTCGCCCGTAGACGACGAGGAGGGGGATGATGAGGACGAAGTCGAAGGCGAAGACGGGGGGGGAGAGGATGACCCGGCTAAGGGAGAGATCGAGGGGCCGCCCGTCGATGCGTCCGGGGTCGGAGCGGAGACGCAGGTGGACCCTTGATTCTTTCGTTAATCTTTTTGTAGTTTTTGTTCTGCTTTCTCTTCCGAACTTTGTAACGCCTTTTGCGGACTGGCCACCGCTTCTTGATGAATGAAAAAACGTTTTGTCTTTGAAATTGTCTAAGTGTTTGGTTCGGTCGTAGGATAGGCCCCCGTCACGACGATGGCTCGGCGACAAGTAGAGCTGTTCCATCTATCTCTCGTGAAACGCCTCGAGGGCGAGATCGACCTGACGAGGAGGATACTGTACAATGTGGAGAAGAAGAACGGGGATCTGTTGGCCGAAGTGTACCACTTGCGGATAGCCGAAGCCGAACTATTTGCTAAGGAAGAAGAATTGGCTTCTGTTTTGGCCGAACGAGATGAGCTCGTGAAGAAGGTCGAGCATTTGCAAAGGGTGACAGTCGACAAGAGTATCGAGGTGACCCATCTGCGTCGTGTCATATCTGACAGCGCCGAATACCCTGGATCGGCGAAGCTTCCTCGGTTCAAAATTGTCGTGAGGGACGAGGCGCTGAAGAACCGGATCGTCGAATTGGAGGAGGAGGTCGCTCGGCTCAAGCCTCAGCCGGTGAGGGCCAACGTCCGGAGCACCTCGTGTACTCGCGAAGAGATTGAGCGAGGGATCACGTTCTATCAAGCGGTGACCCGGACTCCTATCATCGGTAGGTCAGCCGCCGACGCACAAAGCGGTGTGGCGGTTTCTTCAAGTGGTGCTTCGGTCGGGGCGACTGTGAGGGTCAGCGGCGAAGGGGCGTCCCGGTTCGTTGGCTTGGAGACGAGCTCGGGGGCCAAGAAGCGCCGACCCAAAGTGTCGTTGAACCGGAGGGTCCCCCTTCCTCGGAGGAAATGAGCGGGTCATGCCTTCTGATATTTTCGTTGGACTCGCTGTTGTAATCTTTTTGTAATCTCGTCCAAGTCATTAATAAAATTGGGGTTGATTTATCCGAAGTGTCTTCTATTGGCTATTCATCGAGTCTTTGGTCGCAGCTCTGATCCTGTCGCTCGGCTATTGGTGCCGATCGACGTGGGGTGTCCATGGCCGTTGGATGGTGGCACGAGTCCAGAGGCAGGCCCAAATCCCAAGAAAACGTTATCTTGTCGTTTTGTGGGCACGTGGCACAACTGGATCCACTCATCACGCTCTGGCACGCAATTTGAGAGGATCTAACGGCGAGTTGCCTTCGGGATGATTTTTCGCCAAAAACGAGGGTCGGTACCTCGTTAGTTCGGCACAATTTATGGTCGAGACGAATTCTCCAACAATGTGTTGCTCTGATCCTGTCGCTCGGCTCTTGGCGCCGATCGACGTGGGGTGTCCATAACCGTTGGATGGTGGCACGAATCCAGAGGCAGGCCCAAGTCCCAAGAAAACGTTATCTTGTCGTTTTGCGGGCACGTGGCAGAACTGGATCCACTCATCACGCTCTGGCACACAATTTGAGAGGATCTAACGGCGAGTTGACCTCGGGATGATTTTTTGCCCAAAACGAGGGTCGGTACCTCGTTAGTTCGGCACAATTAAGGGTCGAGACGAATTCTCCAGCAATCGTAAAGTTATTTTAAGAGATGAAGGAGCAGTTTCGAATGGCGAGCTACTTCTAGTCCGCTTAGGAGCGGACTTGCGAAGCAAAATCGAGCCAAGTGTTGGACTCCGATCCATTCAACGGTTGCAGGAGCAATTTCGAACGGCGATCTGCCCCCGGCCTGTCTGAAGACGGGCCGAGTAGGAAGAGTCGAGCCGAGTGCTGGACTCCGAACCATTGTGATTAGTTTAAGAGATGCAGGAGCAGTTTCGAATGGCGAGCTACTTCTAGTCCGCTTAGGAGCGGACTTGCGAAGCAAAATCGAGCCAAGTGTTGGACTCCGATCCATTCAACGGCTGCAGGAGCAATTTCGAACGGCGATCTGCCCCCGGCCCGTCTGAAGACGGGCCGAGTAGGAAGAGTCGAGCCGAGTGCTGGACTCCGAACCATTGTGATTAGTTTAAGAGATGCAGGAGCAGTTTCGAATGGCGAGCTACTTCTAGTCCGCTTAGGAGCGGACTTGCGAAGCAAAATCGAGCCAAGTGTTGGACTCCGATCCATTCAACGGCTGCAGGAGCAATTTCGAACGGCGATCTGCCCCCGGCCCGTCTGAAGACGGGCCGAGTAGGAAGAGTCGAGCCGAGTGCTGGACTCCGAACCATTGTGATTAGTTTAAGAGATGCAGGAGCAGTTTCGAATGGCGAGCTACTTCTAGTCCGCTTAGGAGCGGACTTGCGAAGCAAAATCGAGCCAAGTGTTGGACTCCGATCCATTCAACGGCTGTAGGAGCAATTTCGAACGGCGATCTGCCCCCGGCCCGTCTGAAGACGGGCCGAGTAGGAAGAGTCGAGCCGAGTGCTGGACTCCGAACCATTGTGTGATAAGGGAATTAGAGGCGGAAGTACGCGATAGTGTAAAAAAAAACTTTATTTATTTATTAATATCTAATGGTCGGCTGCTTCTAAAGTTGCTAGCCGTTATTACAATGAAAAAAGAACAAAGGAAAAATTACTAGTAGCAGGAGTGGTGGCCCGACATCTCGAGTTACTTAGATAGGCGGGGTTGCCTTCTCTTGGTATTTCAAAAGATGGTCGGCGTTCCAAGTCCTGGGAATTTCTCTGCCCTCAAGGTCTTCTAGCTTGTACGCACCGGGGCGGATCACTTTGGATACTTTGTACGGTCCCTCCCAATTTGGGGCCAGTTTGCTCTTCTGTCCGGGGAACGAAATGGCCAGCTTTCGGAGGACCAGATCCCCCTCTTTCAGGTCGGTTGGGCGGACCCGTTTGTTGTAGGCGAGTTCGATTCTTCTTCGGTAACCTTGCTGCCGTATGGCTGCTCTTTCCCGGATTTCGTCTATCAGATCTAGGCTCGTTCTGAGCTCCCTGGCATTCTGTTCTTCTTCGAAGGCTATCAGGCGAGGAGAGGGTATTCCAACTTCTAGTGGGATGAGGGCCTCGGACCCATAGGTGAGATTGAACGGACTCTCGCCTGTCGGGGTCCGCTTCGTGGTTCGGTAATTCCACAATACATTGGGCAGCTGATCGACCCACAATCCCTTGGAGCACTTGTCGAGTCTCTTCTTGATGCCGGAGAGGATCTGTCGGTTGGCATTCTCGGCTTGGCCATTTGACTGGGGATGAGAGACTGAGGAGAAGCGGTGCTGTATGGCTAGGTCTTCACATAAGGCTCGGAAGGCAGCTCCAGCGAACTGCGTACCGTTATCTGTAACTACGACTCGGGGAACACCGAACCGGCAGATTACATTTTTCCAGAAGAATTGAACGACTCTATGTTCGGTAATCGTAGCCAAGGGCTCGGCCTCTACCCATTTCGAGAAATAGTCGACTGCCACGACTAGGAACTTCAATTGCCCGGGGGCCGGTGGAAATGGCCCAAGTAAATCCATCCCCCACATTGCAAAGGGGATCGGACTTGATAGGGAGGAGAGTGGTGCTTGTGGAAGGCGTCGGATGTCGGAATACTTCTGGCAGGATGTGCATTGGCGAACGTGTCGTTCGGCATCCCGTAGGAGAGTGGGCCAGTAATACCCGTAGTTTAACACTTTACGTGCCAAGGCTCTGGAGCCGGAGTGGGCTCCGCCGATGCCCTCATGGAGCTCTTGTAGGGCGTAATCAGCTTGTCCGGGTGAGAGGCATCTTAGGTAGGGCCGACCATCTACCTGGGTGAAGGAGCGCTTATACAGAATGCCTTCGACCAGTATGTGACGCTCGGCTCGGGTCCTTATCTTTCGGGCTTCCTTCGGATCCCTTGGGAGGAGTCCGTCTCTTAAAAACTCGATGAGGGGCTTCATCCAATTATCTTCGAGGGGAAGTGGCAGTGTTTCGACGGAGTTGAAAGCCTCGTCCTCTATGCTTGGCTTGAGGAGGACTTCTATCAGAACAGTTTGTTCGAGGCCTTGCAGGGATGAGGAAGCTAATTTGGACAGGGCGTCGGCCTGGGCATTTTCCTCTCTGGGGATTCTTCGGATGTGGGCCTCCTCGAAGAGCGCCATGAGGCTCTTTACTTTAGCCAAGTACTTTACCATCCTGTCATCGCGGGCTTCATATTCGCCGAGGACCTGGTTGACGACCAACTGAGAGTCGCTGAAGATCTGCAGGCGTCGCGCCCCTGCGTTTCGGGCCATCCCGAGGCCGGCTATGAGTGCCTCGTATTCGGCTTCGTTATTCGAGGCTTTAAAGTTTATCCGGAGGGAATATTGAAGGACAAAGTCGTCTGGGCCCGTAAGGATGACTCCAGCCCCGCTCCCCTCGTTGTAAGAGGATCCATCGACATATACCGACCAGATAGGCGGGCCCTTCGTTGTCTGCTCGGGGTCGGGGATAGTCGTTTCCACTATGAATTCGGCCAGCGCCTGCGCCTTGATGGCGGTTCGAGGCTGATAAGTAATATCATGTTGGCTCAGCTCGATCGACCACTTCATGAGGCGGCCGGAAGTCTCTGGCTTGTGAAGGATCTGTTTCAACGGCTGGTCGGTAAGAACGACCACCGAATGAGACTGGAAGTATGGCCGAAGCTTTCTTGCAGCCATTATCAGGGCGTAGGCTATTTTCTCAATTTTCGGGTACCGGAGCTCGGCGTCCCGGAGCACTTTGCTGACGTAGTAAATGGGCTTCTGAGTTCTTTCTTCTTCCCTGACTAAGACCGCACTTAGTGTCTGTTCCGAGGCTGCCAAGTAGAGGTAGAGGGGTTCGCCCGGTATGGGTTTGCTGAGAAGGGGCGGATTGACGAGGTAAGCTTTAAGCTGGTCGAATGAATCTTGTTGTGGCTGCCCCCACTCGAACCCCTTAGTCCCCCTCAGGGCTTTGAAGAACGGGAGGCATTTCTCCCCGGACTTCGACAAAAAGCGCCCAATGGCGGCTAAACGACCTGTCAGTTTCTGAACTTCTTTGACGTTTCTAGGCGGGGCCATGTCCAGTATGGCCCTGATCTTCTCCGGATTCGCCTCTATTCCTCGTTGGCTAACCATAAAGCCGAGGAACTTGCCTGATGAGACGCCGAACGCACACTTGTTTGGGTTGAGTCTCATATTGTGCTTTCTCAAAACATCGAACGCTTCTTGGAGGTCGGCCTCATGATCAACGCCTCGGATGCTTTTCACAAGCATGTCATCCACGTAGACTTCCATGTTCCGGCCAATCTGGGCCTGGAATACCTTGTTGACGAGACGTTGATACGTTGCCCCTGCGTTCTTCAGGCCGAACGGCATGACTCGGTAACAATAGAGTCCTTGGTCTGTTACAAAAGACGTCTTCGGAATATCCGGGGGGAACATCCTTATCTGATTGTAACCCGAGAAAGCGTCCATGAAGCTGAGGAGCTCATGTCCCGAGGTTGCGTCAATCAGAGTGTCAATGCTCGGCAGAGGGAAGGGATCTTTAGGGCAGGCCTTGTTGAGGTCAGTGAAATCAATACAGATTCTCCATGTTCCATTTGATTTCTTCACCATGACTACGTTTGACAACCACTCCGGATAATTCACCTCCTGTATGAATCGGGCTTTCAGCAATTTGTCTACCTCCTCTTTGATAGCGAGCTGGCGCTCGGGGGCGAACTTGCGCCTCTTCTGCTGGACCGGTTTGGACCCCGGATCAACGCTGAGGCGGTGGACCAAGAGTTCTTCGGAGATACCGGGCATGTCCGCCGCTGACCATGCGAAGAGGTCTTGGTTGGCTCGGATGCATTTCACAATATTTGAATGTAGGGCGGACGGAAGGGCCTTGCTGACATAAAACTTACGGGTCGGCTCCTGCTCCGAGAAGAGTATCTCCTCCAGCTCATCTACCGGCTCGGGAGTTGGCCGAGCAGCATCTTGTGGGATCTCGAGTGTTTCTAAGGAGAGGACGGGTCCGAGTGTGGAAGTCATGTAACACTTGCGGGCCTGTTCCTGATTGCCCTTAACTTCTCCCACTCCAGCCCGAGTGGGGAATTTCATTTTGAGATGATAGGCAGAAGGGACGGCCTCAAGGGCGGCTAGGCCGGGCCGACCCAAAATGACGTTGTAGGCCGCTGGGACATCTACGACCATGAAATCCATTGACTCCGTGCGGGTAGTAGGAGTTTTGCCTGCTGTGACATCGAGGGTAATCACCCCTTCGATCGTCACCGGCACTCCCGTGAACCCATGGAGCGTATACCCGGCGGGTTTCAGTCTGTCTCGGGAGAGCTTCAGCCCCTTAAAAGCATCGAGGAATAGGATGTTTACGGAGGAGCCGTTATCTACTAGGATTCTTTCGACTTTGAAATTGGCCATGTGAAGGTTGATGACGAGTGCGTCACAATGAGGGGTGCGGACGCCCTCGAGATCTTCGTCAGAGAAGGTGACGGGCACTCCGAGTCCTTTGGGGGGAGGGGTGGCTCGGACAGAATTCACTTCTCTAATAAAAGCTTTCCGAGAAGAGTTCGAGGAGCCCCCCATTGGACCCCCATGGATGAGGTGGAGGACTCGCTCTTCCTCGAACTCTGACGTCTCTTCCCGTTCTGGACGTTTGTTAGCCCCCCGAGGCTGGGGAGGAAGTTCGGCTCCATCCTTTCTTATAAACTTCGCCAGCTGCCCCCTCTGGATAAGGGCTTCGATCTCGTTTCTCAGAGCCCGACAGTCGTTGGTGTCATGCCCATGGTCCCGGTGATAACGGCACCATTTGTCTTTATCCCTCCTTTTGGCTGGGGTGTTCATCTTTGGAGCTGGAGGTAGGACCCCTTCTTTTTCGACTTCCATGAAAATGGCGGAGATGTTTGTGGTGAGGGGAGTAAACTTTTCAAATCTAGGGGGAGGCCGGCGCTGGCCAGCATTATCCTTCTGAAACTTTTTGGGTCCCTCTTATTCCGTTCCCTTCCTCTTAGACCCGGAGGCGGTTGCTTCCCAGTTGGGCGGTTCCTCGGCCTCTTCAGCTCGGATGTACTTTTCAGTGCGGAGGAGGAGGTCAGAAAAGTCATGTGGCGGTTTCTTGGCGAGGGAGGAGCGGAGGTTGGAATTTAGGATGTTGGATTGGAACGCCGCGGTAGCGACGGATTGGTCGAGGGATGCGATGGTTCTGGCCTCGGCTGTGAACCTCTTCACGTAGTCCCTCAATTTCTCCCCCTTCTGCTGACGGAGGTGCAATAGGGAGATGCTGGTCTTCTCGGCCCTTCGGCTGCTGACGAAATGGGTGATGAACAGGGTTTCGAACTGTTCGAAGGAGAATATTGACGCCGGGGCAAGACGAGAGTACCATTCTCGGGCTGGGCCTTTCAGAGTTGCAGGGAATGTTTTGCAGAGGAGGGCATCGGACGCTTGATGGAGGAGCATCAAAGTCTTAAAGCTTTCGATGTGGTCAACTGGATCGGTCTCCCCAGTGTAGTTCTCGAACTGGGGAGGTTTGAAACCGAAGGGAACAGGAGCATCTACTATGGTCCGGGAGAACGGGGGTCGGCTAGGACGAAGGGTCCTCCCCCTGAGTTCTTCTTCTCGGTTTATCTGTCCCAAGAGTTTTTCCACCTCGTTCAGGCGGCGGTTCATGGTGTCATCTCTCCGACGGTGATCTGCCGAGCCGCGGGACTCGTCTTCGTATGAGGGGGAGCGAGGGCTACGGTGATGGTAGCTTCGAGAACGTCGAGGACTCGGGGTGCGTCTGGAATTGGTAGGAGCGGGTCGAGGAGAAGGGGATCGTCGGCGAGGGCTCCGGACCGGAGGAGGGGATGGGGCCCTTTGCTCATTGGGGTTCTGACAGAGGTTGAGGGCCTGTTGTACCATTGCTTGGAGTTGTTGGAACTCGGCACGGGTGATGGGTGCCTCATTGTTCCGGGGCTGCTGCCGACCTGCTGGAGAGTGCCTCCTTCGGTAGTGATCGGGGGAGTCCTTTCTCCCTCTTCGGACGGGGGACCTCCTGCGCTCTCGGTGTCGGGGGGATTGCTCTCGCTGGCGGGAGGCTTCCCCCCGAGCCCGCTTCTCATCCAGATGGCGACGAAGGTCGTCATCTTCCGGGCGTTTGGGAGGGGTATTGCGGCGACCAGAGGCTCGGGGATGATGGGAGGCCATGGAGGCACTGGAGGCAGTGTGGATGGGTATGTTCTCTTGGTGAAGAGGCTGTTTCTGGGGGTTAGGCCCCTTCGGATCAGGATGTGGAGGGTTCCGCTGGGGCGGCTCTTCCACGGTAGGGGGGAGTTGCCCTTGTTGCTGAGCGGGATCAGGAAGGACTTCTTGCTGGTCAGGGTTGGGCGCTCGGTTGGAGCCCCTAGATCTGACTTTGCGAGGCGGCATGGCAGGAGAAAACCTGTTCACCGGAAGGAGGAAAGGTCGCTATTCGTTAGTTTCCCACAGACGGCGCCAATCTGTTGCCGCTAAATTTGGTGTGGGGGCAAACAGATGAATTTGTGAGTTCTTGGGGAAACTGAATAGGAGAACCTGTATACCTGTTCCGTCGAACCCTGATCGTTGCTCCCGCCGTTCACCTGCAAAAAGTGCGAGACACCGGGGTTGTTCCCGGCGACGCACCCTCCGACGCTCAAGTCAGTAACCAGAAATGATTATGAAAGAGCGTTTAACTAGAAAAAGATTGATTACCTCTTAATGGAGATGGGTGAGGGGTATTTATAGGCGTCTTAGGGACTGGTTTTAGGAATGTAATCCCCGTGATTAGATAAGGAATATTCCCCGTAATCAGATAAGGCATGTAATCTGATAAGGTATATCCCCTATAATCAGTTAAGGAATTTAATCCCTAATCCCCAGTGAAAAGATAGCTGTGAATCATGGCCGTTGATTTAGATCTAATCAGGGACCTTGATTGTATCTTGTCGGATCGGGTTGGTAGCGGGTTGAAACCCGTACCCAGCTGAGGTGGATCCGTTTGCGGGTTATTGGATCTGTGAGAAGGAGACCCAGTACCCGCTTCGGACCCATTTCCATGTGAAATTACCGTTTTACCCCTGAGCTTTAAGATTCGAGTCCGATGTGAACGGTCCCGATTTAATCCTATTTTTAGCCATATCACTTCCCATATCTGATTTGGCACTGGCAAGGGTTGTAACAGCCCCATAGGTTTGTGTGTGTCATACTTCACTTTTTGACATTCACTACAGCATTGCACAAAAGCTTGTACATGCTTGTGCATGTTTTGCCAATAATAAGAGCTTTTCAATCTCGTCAGAGTCTTAGCCACCCCTGAATGACCTCCTATAGGGCTTGAGTGCATCTTCTTTAATATCTCATTTATAGGGACTCAGGTACAACAATTCTGTTTTTGTACCATAACAGATTATCTCGTACTATGTAGCCTAGTAGTAGCTGAGTATGGTTATCAAGCATACCACTGCAATGAGGGTCCCTACGAATTTCCTCCCTGATCTTGCTTACTATCAAAAACTCAGGTCGTGAGATTCCCTGCACTGATTGAAGACAAGATTGAGTTTCTTCATGTAGCTTTCTAGACAACGCATCAGCTACTAAATTCTTCTTTCCAACCTTATATAGAATTCTAAAATCATAGCCTGCTAGCTTGAGCACCTATTTTTGCTGTTATGGGGTTTGTATCACTTGATTGACTAGATGATGGAGGCTTTGATGGTCAGTGTATATGGCAAATGGTTTCCCTAAGAGGTATTGTCTCCATTTCTTCACTGCTTCGGTAACCCCATATATTTCTCTGACATAGGCAGATGCAGCTTGCATGCAGGGCACCATTTTCTTGCTAAAAAATGCAATTGGGTAATCATCTTGTTAAAGGACAGCTCCTATACCAACTCTAGAGGCATCAGTCTCAATAACAAAAGTTTTTGAAAAGTTGGGAAGAGCAAGAACTGGAGGGTGTTGCATTGCTAACTTGAGTTGTTTGAAAGCTATATCAGCTGCCTCTGCCCATATGAAACAATCTTTCTTTAAAATATCAGTTATTGGACCTGCAATTGTAGCATAATTCTTTATAAACCTCCTATAATAACCAGTTAGCCCTAGAAATGCTCTCAATTGTTTTAAACACTTCGGGGTTGGCCAAGTTTGAACTGCATTCAATTTCTTAGGATCAGCACGAATGCCTTCTGCAGACACTATGTGACCAAGGTATTCTATTGAGCTCCTCCCAAATTCACATTTAGATTTCTTAACAAAGAAAAAATTTTGCTCCAAGATTCTCAATACAATCCTGAGATGCTCCCAAATGTTCCTGCATTTTTGCGCTGTATATCAGAATATCATCGAAGAAGACTAAGACAAATCTTCTCAACTATGGCTTAAATATGGCATTCATAGCTGTTTGGAATGTGGCTGGGGCATTAGTGAGGCCAAATGGCATGACAAGAAACTCGTAATGGCCCTCATGTGTTCTAAAAGCTGTCTTCTTCACATCTTAAGGTTGAGCTCTATCTGATGGTAATCAGCTCTTAGATCAAGTTTAGAAAAGACCCTTGAACCTTGTAGCTCATCAAATATTTCATCTGCAGTTGGAATGGGGCATTTATCTTTTATAGTACGCATTTAGTGCTCTGTAATCCACACAAAATGCCAAGTTCCATCTTTCTTTTTGTCTAAGAGCACTAGAGAGGAAAAAGGGCTTATGCTATGTTGTATAATACCCTCAGCTAGCATTTTGGAAACCTGTCTCTCTATTTATTCTTTTTGTAAATGAGGATATCGATAGTGCTTCACATTAGTTGGTTTGGCATCAGGTTGGAGATGCAGGGAATGATCAAATGGTCTAGAAGGAGGTAGATCTACTGGCTCTTGGAAAACTGTCTCAAAATCTTGCAAGACAGATTGCAATTGCAGTGGTAAAAGTGGTTGCTCTTGCTCTTCCTGCAATACTAGATGGAAGTACTGGCTAATGTTATTTCTATGGGCTTCTTTCCTCAATGAACTGAGCTGAATTGGATCTAGGAGCGGTGACTCTCCTTTAAGAAAAACACTTTGTGTACCATGAGTGAATGACATAGTCATCTCACTGTAATCAGTTGTAACACCCCCGTAATTTCTAAGATATAATATATAGTATTGGAGGCCGCCCTATAGGAATTCTTATAGGGGGGTGTATGGGATTATGTGCTATGAGGGGCCCACGGTAAAAGGCTGCATGAGGCAGCAGCTCTACCCGCTGATGTCAGATGGGGCCCAGGGCATACATATGTGAACAGCTGTGTTTCCCTGTGTGTGATGTGGGGGTAAGGGGGCCCACCCGGGGGTTCTCTCTACTTGTTGACGTCATACAGAGAGAGAAAGGGCAGTAGGAGTTGAATGGATTTGTCCCATATCGGGAATACAATAGATTAAAATAATAATAAATAATATAGCCTATGATCAAGAGTCACCAGTCCGGTTAACCACCTTTTGAGAGGCACCCTGTGGTGGGCAGTTATACTATACTATAAATAATTTGTTTGATAAATTGTATAAAATTGTTTGAGCTTGGGCCAGGGGCGTTCCAAATGGTATCAGAGCCGACTTTCGACACCAAGTGTGGGGAATGTCTTTAGTCGGGCGGCAGATTCCGGAACTATAGACCCAGTCGGGCGGTGGATTTCGGGACTATAGACCTAGTCGGGCCGTGGATTCCGGAACTGTGGTGAACCCTCAATTAAATCGGGGATTATGATTGATCAGGTGGTGAATTCCGGGAACATGATTAATCGGGCGGATAGGAGAGCAGATGCTCTACATCGGTTAGAAAGTAGATCCTGCACTAGCTTGTACATGCCTCGTGCTCAGCGAGGACGCTGATTTCTGAAGAGGGGGTGTATGTAACACCCCGTAATTTCTAAGATATAATATATAGTATTGAAGGCTGCCCCAATAGGAATTCCAATAGGGGGTGTATGGGATTGTGTGTTATGAGGGGCCCACGGTAAAAGACTGCAGGAGGCAGCAGCTCTGCCCGCTGATGTCATGGATGACGTCAGCTGGGGCCCAGGGCACACATATGTGAACCGCTGTGTGTTTCCCTGTGTGTGACGTGGGGGTAAGGGGCCCACCCGGGGGTTCTCTCTACTTGCTGACGTCACACAGAGAGAGAAAGGGCAGCAGGAGTTGAATGGATTCATCCCATATTGGGAATACAATAGATTAAAATAATAATAAATAATATAGCCTATGATCAAGAGTCACCAATCCGGTTAACCACCTTTTGAGAGGCAGCCTGTGGTGGGTAGTTGTACTATACTATAAATAATTTGTCTGATAAATTTTATAAAATTGTCTGAACTTAGGGAAGGGGCGTTACATCAGTGACTACTTACCCAAGTAAGCGCAACCATTGTACTCCAAGTACCAAGTCTGCACCATAAAGAGGTAAAATGTAAAAATCAATTGAGAATGCATGATTTTGCAGCATAATGGGTAGAGAAACACACTTCCATGCACATAACAGTGACTGGTCGTTTCCCACCACCACAATGAACTCTTGACAAGGGTGAACGGCTAGATTTTAAAATTGTACTAAGCGCACCTGGATGAAATTATGAGTGCTTCCTGAATCAATAAAAACTTGTACTGGGTGCCCTTTGATAGAACTTTAGACCCTTAGAGTCCTTAAAGTTTGTTGGCCAGCCATAGCTTGAAAAGAAATTTCAGACATTATACAAGAGAAGGCTGTAGTGCCCCGAATTTCCAATATGATATCTCAGAAATACGTAGCTCAATTCCCAGCATCAACTTCAATTACAATAGTAAACATAGCCAAAAATACAGATAAAATTTTTCAACTTTTATTACATTAGTCCATTACAAAACACAGCGGAAAAATAAACGCCTTGAATTACAATCTTTCTTTTACAACACATTCTTTACAATTTACATAAGGCATAACATTAATTATATCTCATGCATCCAAATCCCAAACTATAAGCACCTACCTATAAAACATGAGGCTAAAGATAATCCTAACCCCTAAAACTACAGGGGTCAGCCATAACGATGTGAGTGACATAAAACAAATGCAACATAAATAAAACATGAAACATAGTATCATAAACAACATGTATCAACAGTAAGAAGAAATGAAATAAGAAATAACAGTAAATAAAATATGAAAACATCAAGTGAAACTAGACTAAGTGTCAAGTGAAGAAAAACAGGAAACAATATGCATAAAACCAAGTCAAGAAAACATCAATGCTATATGTTGACTCTCTAATGCATACTTGTCGGATACTATGCATTCCACTCTACATAGGTCCGGTGCAAGCCCTTATCGTTCTCCACTTGATAGGGTTTAATCCCTCGTTATGCAACTAATCCTACTACGTTGACTACTACGAGATATAGATAAACTGTGAGTATTAGCCCACGCCCCGATAATTCCAGAGGATAAACTCTATCCACAGATAACTCCGGAGACTATTTCACTCACACCTAGGAATCTCCGAGAATACCTCACACCGACAGCTGTGGCGCCTCATCACACGAATACCCCATGAGCGTCGTCGCGATCCCGATAATTCTGGAGATCAATCCCACACCACAGGTAATTTTGGATACTATTTCACTCACACCTCGATAATTCCGAGGATTATTTCACACTGCAAGCCATACTGAGGTCCATAACCCATGTTCTCATTTCATCATATCACCATCTAGTGCATGTCCTTATCTTTTTAAGTTAATTAAATTAATTCATGAATCTCCTAGAGTTGGTGTATCCTACCGGACTTAACTCAACTGATCACAACAAGCCTCAATAGGCCAAACCACAACTCTCAACTGCCGATATACTAGGGTCTCACACACCCTCTAGAGACTCACACTCAACCATCAAAACCAAACTTTCATTACAACTCATACTTCTTTTATATTTAGAAAACATCTCGAAAATACTATAATTTGTAGCAAAATGATATTTAGAACAGTAGATCATTAATCCAAAAATATTAAGGAATCAACCGTTCTAAAAGAACATCAGAAAAGCACAAGAAAACGTCAGTCAGAGTAGTGGCAGTCGACTTCATACTGTAGTCGGTCGACTATCTCACGTAAAAATCCAAAACCTCGAGAAATACTAATCAGAGCAGTGACAGTCGACTGTATAAAGTGGTCAGTCGCCTGTCCTGCATGAAAATCCAAAACATTAAGAAAACGTAAATCCGAGCAGTGGCAGTCGACTGTATAAAGTGGTCAGTCGCCTGTCCTGCATAAAAAATCCAAAACTTCAAGAAAACACTGCAGCCAGAATCGCGCTGGTCAACTGTTGAAATTAATCGGTCGACTTTCGTACCTGCAGACTGTAGTGTGAGTTTGTGCATGTTTTAACCGACACGGTGTTTTACTTTATAAAAACGAAATCTGTAAAAGTACATTCCTGAGATTATCAAGTGTGACTTGTAGAGTATATAGGAGTTCATAAAAACAAATCAAAACCGCCTCGAATTAATAAAATAGCAATTCATTGAATTTCTTTAAAATAAGACATGAATATGTGCATATATCAGAATATGGTATTTGAGAATCAATGATGCGTCAAAATAACTTTGTAAATAGGGAATACATTGTTGAAAACTATCTCAGTGCTAAAATGATCAAAATCAAATCAAATCTCTATAAAACTCACATAATTCAATTCCTTCAAAAACAATGTAATGGAGCATAGGCATATATGTGTATGTGGAAACCATTGTAAATATGCAATATAGAATTCTGATTCATTTCAGTAATTGAAAACAACTCAAATCCAATTGAAGACTTCACACATTCACAAAATTCCAAAGTGGTCATAATGCATCAGCCCCAAGTCTAGTTATCCCAATCCAACCTCAAACTTGATCTTTTAATTCATTAGCCTTTCTTATAATTCATTTAACTCATAAACCATCATTCACAACAGTTAACCCATGAATATATGTGACTGTAACATGTTATAGTCAAACTTGCATTTATCCAACCTCATCAACAGGGTATTTATACATTTTTGATCCATTCGTGCATAACATTCATCATACTCAATCAAATCAATAATAATCAGAAAGAAATAACCTACTCATGATTTCTATTAGGTTCTCTAACAATCTCAAATTATTCATATGTAAATTTAATCATAAATAACTAGGTTTTCATAAAAGATCCAATTTTTAACTCATCTACTCATCAAATCCATTATATTTTTATACCAATCCCTAACATACTTTCTAATAGATAAACCATCACATGCAATATTCATAGAACAATACAAAATAAACATATATCACTCACCTCTTTGAAGATTCAACCGAAGAAAATATAAAGAATAAGAAAAGTCCTTATTCGCAAGAAAACCAAGAATCCCCGCTTGAAAACTCCAAGAAATAATAATAAGAAATCTTTTTGTGTTGTGCAACAAAGAGACGGCTACACCTCACCCTAATATAGGTCGGAATAAGGGTTTCTAGGATTTTTGAGTAGATTTGTAAAAATGCCTCTTTTAAAATATGTCTTTACATATATAAATCTATATACTTGGAAATTGAATAAAAACAAATTAATTAAGGTTTAAAAACATAAACAGCCATCCTATAACCAGCCGACACTGTTTTGAAAACCCAAAAAATGAATTTGCACTTTTACCCCTCTAAATAGCAATTTTGCAAAAAGACCCTCCTTTACCAAAACTTACAAAATAAACCACAATTATTAAAACAAAAAGTAAACTCTTCACCTCTGAGTTGACTAGGAATCATGCCCAGCCCAAAATCCAAAAATCTGGAGTTTTCACTCCAAGTGGTAATTTTACACAAAAGTCATTTTTTGTAATATTTGCAAATAGGTCCAATAATTATCAGAAAAATTCAGAAAATTCACAAATAATATTTAATAATAAATAATGAGTTTTTCCAAAATAATTTTTAACTTGAACTTCCGAAGAAAATATTTGCACGTGTTTTGCACATGTACAAAGATAAATTTTCAAAAAATGCTTATTAAATCCCCAAAAATCATTTTAATTCATTTATAAATATTAAAAATATTATTTAAAAATCTGGGGTATTACAAAGGCAACAGGTTGCTCAATTGTTTCTAAGTGCTCAACTATTTCTTCCTCTGCATCATCAACTAGTAACATGAAGAATTGGCGTTTACACTTATGGCCAGGAACATACTTCTCGTCAGAGTTAAAACATAGGTCTTTCTCCTTCCTTACAGCCCATTCATCAACAGGTATTTTCTTAATAAATGGCTTCCTTATAGTAGATGATTGAGTCTGAGGTATTGGAGAGGTTGTAGCAGGTATCGATAGTAATGGTGGTAGAGTACTATGAGGGGGTACCCATGGAGGTTTATAAGGAAAACTCTTTCTCTTAACAATTCGTTCTTCCAAATACTTCTCTTACAGATTGGCCAAGCCGATTGCATCAGACAAGCATTGTAGCTTATGTGCTAGCACATCTCTCTTGATAGCAGGTTGGAGCCCCAAAATGAAACAACTCAATATTAGTGTATCACTTAACCATTTTGTTTTATTAACTAACACCTCAAATTGCTCTAGATATGCAGCGAGAGTCGATTTTTGAGTCAACTTGAATAGCATACCAGCATAATCGGCATAGGCCAAAGGGCCCAAATGTAATGTCCAACTCATGAACAAAAGCCTCCCAAGTGTGAAATTCCCCAAACTGAACTTATATTGGAACCATGACAACGCTTTTCCATCCATATAAAAAGAAACTATGCTTAACTTTTGATCGTCTGGTGTACTTTTGATCGTCTGGTGTTTTATGATAAGCAAAAAACGGATTGGCCTTAAACAACCAACCGGTTGGATTTGTTCCATCAAAGCAAGGAAACTCCAATCGAGTGTTTCTAATTTGCATTGCAGGAATAGATTAGAATTTCTCACATTGATTTGAGATTCCTGCTCCACCATGGAATTGTGCACTTGAAGCTGTAACTCCATTTTGCATCTAGAGTAGTGAGTTTGTGGAACAAATCCACCATTGACGTTGTGAGTTTCTGCAACTGATCAGTTGTTTGTTTCCCTGTTTCGCACAACCCATTGATTTCATCATCCACCGATGATTTCCAACGAGATGTCTCGTCGATCGATCTTCTACCATCTGCCATAGCTGAAGCTCCGCTTGATAAGAGATTGAGTCAATAGCCGAATCCAAATTGGTGAAAGCACCAATGATACGAATCGCTCAACTCAAATTTCACAGATTACAATTATCAAGCACAAAACAGAGGAATCTATTGATTGATGAAGAATGAGATTTAGGTACAAAAATTTGGAGAATTTTTAGAGGATTTAGGGAAGAACTTGGATGGAGATTTAGAGAAAAGATTCTTTGAGGTTTTTGGAGAAGGAATTGGTTACAAAATATTTGCCTCTTATTACAACCTATAATTTCTATTTATACTCATACCTGCTAATCTAATCACATCTTAGCCATACACCTGTTTCGCTTTCCCGCCCTTTTTCTTCTTCAATTTGCACGTGCACCTCACACCATGGCGAAATCCATGAAGCGCCTGGGTTGCTTCACTGATCGCTTGGGCCTTTGATCCCTTTCTTGCGCAGCTTGAGCATTGCTCTGAGTACTCGCTTAAGTCTCTGTGTCTGTATCATATGGGGTATTAGGTATGGAGCAGTAGCAAATATATATGTAGAATAATCGTTGCATTGTCCAAATCCAGTGAAACCTTCATAGTGCTTGTTTTGTTGTTCCATAATTTGTTTCATTTAAATGAGTTATATTGTATGGACCAATGTTCAAAATCTTGGTATCGGGAATTGTAACCCCTGTTTTTCACTTTGCGTATTTGCAGAGTGTATTTTTCGTTTTGGTGTATTTTCTCTCTTGTATTCTTTCTGAACCGTATATTGGAGTTGTTTTCGATATATACTCGTTTTATTTCATTTTGAGTTCCTTGTGATTGATTGATTGTCTCTTTTGTTCCGTTCTTCATTATTTTGATCTTTCCTTCATTTTGGTCTCGTCTTTTTATTTTATCTTTTTTTATTATTTTTGTTTGTGGGCATTTGTAGTGGTGGTGTTTTGGTTGTCCTATAAATTCCCAATCCTATTTGCATTCCTATTTCTTTATTTGACCCAAAATCCAAAACCAATTTGTAAACCTACTACTAATTCTTGATACCCACAACCCAATACCCATAAACCCACATCCTAAACCCTATATATAAACACTCACCCTCACAAACCCTAAACCCTAACCCTAATTTTCTCTCTCCCTCACATCCGGCCTCCTCTCCCTCTCCTTGCTTGCATCCAGACCGCACACAACCCCACCTCCGGCCTCATCCACCCAGGCCGGCACCGCCCACATCCGGCCTACACCACTCCGACATACCCCTCAAGGCCGAGCCCCATCTCCCACACCCGACCGACTACTTCCCCTCTCCTTGCACCTCCTACTCACCACCACAAAAACTCTCTTGCACCATATATAATCCCTCTACTCTCTTGTGGTGTTCTTTTGTGGCCGCAATCCACTTTGATCATCTTTTGCTTTTGGGAGTTTTGTTCGTGTGGAGATTCTTGCTTGAGTTGCTTGGATTCGTGGATTAGCAGATTTTTGTTCGTGATTTTTGCTTCTATTCTTGATTGCATCGTTCTTCATCCTCAATTAAGGCAAGTAACTTGTACTCCAATTCATTTGTTTGATACAAGTCAAAAAGTTCACTTTTAGTGTAGTTGGGTCTAGAGACGACTCTTGTTTGTGTTTTCCTTGATGGGTTTCGTCTCTATTGTAAAAATTTGACCATAGATGACTCACGACACAATATGGACATGAATTAAGCTAGGATTCGCCCGTTCTTGATTTTTGATCGTGTATGTGAGACTTTTGTGTGATTTCGTATTTTGGTTGAGACCCATGTGAAATTCTTGGCTTGGACATGTTAGATACCCTAAATCATGATGTTTAGACACTTGGTAGACTCGATTTCATGTTTGGATGTATTTTGATCAATTTTCTTGAATCTTTGTTGATTTTGTTTTTAAGGAAAAAATTTGTATTATGTCGCTGTTCTGTTTTGTTTGCTGTTTTGGACTGTTTTAAAGTCAATATCTTAATTTCTGTATAAAACATGAGTTTTAGATAATTTCGTCTATTTTCAAACCCCTCTAACCTTGCCTGATTTTGATTTCGTATGACTGAGTTATGACTGTTGTAGTACAGAGATGTTGATCTTTTCCAAATTCTGTTTTTCGGTAATTCTGATGACAAATTATTTTAAAGAACCATGATACACATATTGTTTTGATTCAAAACTTTGGTCAGTATTTCTTTATCTAGTTAGGGATTACCCAGAATTTTGGTGAATTTTATTGATGAGTTTTATGTGTTATTTCATGCTCGTTTATGAAATCTATTCTTGCTGTACTTTGCTCGCTATTCTGTAAAGAACCTTATTTTCACTATGATTCCTTTTACTGTATGAAAAATATTTGTGAAATGTGTAAGTTAGTATATTCTATCTAGTTTCATATCCCTTTGGCAGAATTTGATTTCGTTTCACTGGTTGCGAGATATCATAGTTTTCGTATAGCAGTGTTGGGAATTTCCAGATTTGCCAAACTATATTTTTTTTATGCTTTTGTAACACCCCAAAAAAAAATTTTTTTGAAAACCAAACCTCTAAATTCATTTCTAGCAATTTCTATGGCACTTTAAACATAAATTAAGAAAGTTATATTTCAGGAAAAATTTTGGCGGAGTTTCCCCTGTAAATTTTGCCCTAAAACGCAGATAGCTTACGGAATTCTGCTCAAAATTCCGTAGCTCACAATATATACAATAAATTTACAGGCTCCCCAGGCCAAAATGAGCAGTAACACACAGGCAATATAATATAATGCTCTGGGGGCCAAACTCATAATGGATTATCAAATATCAAATAAAAACAATAAATTTCTTTGAAAAACGAGGTAAAATTTTAGAAAAATCCTTGTAAAATCTACCACAGAGCCCGGTACACCACCACAAGATGGGTACTGGTCACAACCACCACATACTACTCCACACTATACTTATCATCATCCTTTACATACTTATACATCCATAATACAATTTAAATCATAAATTGCCACTACTCACATAACTAAACTTAAACAACGATTTTAATTTAAACGCTCCACTCCACAGAATCTACACCTCAGCTCTGCACTGCTGAGGACCTGTAACAGTAGGGAATTTAGGGTAGTCTAGGGACTCCCTAACCCCCCCAACACTAAGGGGTTAGCCATTTCTGGTGTGAGTATAATTCATAAATCTAATAAATAAATCAAACTATATAAAGAAAATAAATTAAACTTACAAATATTAAGGTATGGAGATTCAACTCGACTCTGAACATGAAAGCATCAAGAATACACCTTAGTATCAAGTACTCGACCAATCTGCATCCATCTACCTCTATATATTTATAACTTTTCTCCCTTCGCTAAATGCATCATATTAATATATGACTGCATATATATGTACATATATACACAACTCATTCACTTTATACTCAATCACAAGCAACGCATTAATTCACATTCCATTAATTCCATTACTTTCCATTTTGACATCCCCAACACAAATACGTATCATTTCATAATTCCCACCACCTCATCGTTTCTTTATTTTCATAAATACTCACATAAAGTCCCTATCTCTTTTCTTCATACTTTTATAACTACGCACTTCATTTACCATTCATTTACATCTACAACTCACGACTCGTAATCTTTCATACACATCTTCATTCATAGACATTTTCTTTCTCATTCTCATATCACACTCATCACAGTCATTCATTTCTTATAAAACATAACATAGCGTCACGCCATACGTCACTTCACTCTCCTTATAAATTACAACTATCTACTTTTCATCTAATTTCATCACACGACTTATTTTAATACTGCTTCTCATTTTATCATACTTTACTCTTCATTCCCATCGCACAATACTGATATCAAATTAATACTTCACCAGCTCACCCTGGGAATTGTGCCACGGCAAGTAGTTCCCCGACACAATCCCAATGCGTATCACATCTGTATTAAACTTCGTATTTAATGAAGTACTCATTCAATACTCATTGCACTCTAATATTTATTTATAACTCAGGATACAACTTACTTTTCTTTTCCTACTTGTCTCATAATAAAGCATTAACTATTACAACAATTCTCCACTGTTCTACCTTAGAAGTTGTGCCTAGGCAGGTAGTTCCCACTATTTCCACTGAAATAGCAGGCGGGTAGTTCCTGGGCACAATTCCAAGGCATACCAACTTGTTTCAAGCAATAATTTACTTTAATGACCCTTCATCACTCACAATACCGCTAATTATAACTTCTCATTCTTATATTATATCCCACCTTACATTTTATTCATAAAAGCATAACTCATTTTCTCCATTTCTAACATTCATTCACATACATACTCTATAAACTTATTCATCTCCTTTCTTTACTTTCTTACTCTCCTCTACTCATGTTTCTTTCATTTAGCCCATACAGTTTTATAAGTAACGCCATAAAAATTCGACAACATAAGAGTGTATAACTCCATCAATTACACATACACATGCACACCATTGATATCATACATGCGAATACACCACTCCATCCAAATACGATAATTATATCACTCCAACTCCATGGTTATACAACTATATTCACACCTCAACTTTTATAAACATAATTTTAACCATATAGTATGGTCAATACAATTTGTTATATATCTCTCCTGTAACACATTCATATCTCCCTGAATATAAACAGTCTCCATAAAATAGCATACCTTCAATATCTTTATATATATATATACAATTATTCTTTTGACACACATATACACCTTTATATTTTCTCTTTTTCAGTGCCCACACAACTGACCTCCTCGTACAACACAGGGATCTCTGTGCCTCCCATCCCGTACATTTCAATCCCGCTAACCCACCACATCACCCAGATCCAGGTGTCCTAAGCATCTACCATTTGTGGGCTGGATTGAAAGTACGGTTGCGAGCTTGTCCAACCAAGACTAAAGCCAAAAGGCCAGTCAAAAGTAAAATATAACACGCGGATCGATGCTCACACAGAGTCTTACACGTCCGAGGCTACGTCTTCCTCCTGGCCCTATACCAGCGAGGGAAACTCCTGATTCCCAAACATAGTTTGGGGCAATATATAACTTCTGATCCCCAAATATAAAATTTGGGGCAATATAAATATAACTCCTGTTCCCGGGTGTATCCCGGGCCTTTGGGGTCTAGCCCAAATCCCGGGAGATTGTGCTGCACTGCAATATTTAATTCTCCTTTATATACATATACATATCTCCTTTATTATATACTCCTTCACAATATAACTCCTGTTCCTCAAATATAAAATTTGGGGCAATATTAATATACATATAACTCCTATTCCCCAAATATAAAATTTGGGGCAATAAATAACTCCTTTATAATAACTCCTTTAATATAGTAACTCCTTTAATATAACTCCTTTATAATAGGACTCCTTTATAATAACTCCTTTATAAAACAACTCCTTATATTCATTTAAAATATAACTCCTTTATAAGATAACTCATTTACAACATAACTCCTTTGTAATAACTCCTTTAATAAAATATCTCCATATTTTATAATATATCTCCTTTATAATATTTCTCTCTCTCTCTATATATATATATCTCCTTTATAATATAACTCCATATATAAAGATATCTCCTGTATATCATAACGTCTTAAGAATATAACTCCTTTTTAATACAGTTTTGCCATCATAACATACCATGAAAGCATATATCTCCATTAAATTCATAAGCATACGCAAACCATTAGTCTCAGCAATTATCGTATCAAATTCTCATTTACGACCCACACGTCACACATACATCATATCAATTTCGCATCACTCTATCACATAACATTTTCCAATTCATCACCCACATAACACACCTAGTACACATACACCACATCATTCACTTCATCTTATTATCGCATCACAATATCACATCATACACACCATACTTTCCATCTTATCACATTAGTCATAAGATCACACATCACACATACGCACACATATCTCTGATCATTACAAACCCGAAGCATATAACTATTTATCTACAAACATCAACACACGGCAACCTTAATTTAATATTTGCATGGCACATTCGATACATTTAAATAAAACAATCATACTCACATAGCATCCCGTGAAGACTCGAAGCACCCTGCCACGCATCCGAAATCGCTAACATCACCTATTATCAAATTTCAACACCATTAAGGCTCAAATCATCCAAATCAATCACAGAAAATAATAACACTATTTCTAATATCACTCAGGCATTTTATCGAACGTCTGGGATGCACACGTGTATTGCACGTAATAATCTAATGTCTAAGGGATTTTTATTTCGCAAACAATTACTAGACCCATTCCCAATTTATTCTAATAGCTAAACTACAATTTCTACTACCATGCGGAAGATAATTTATATATAAAATTATCATTTCCAAACCCAAAACCCTAATTTTTAGCAACTTGCAAAATCTCTAAGAAATTGCTAATTTCTCGTCTCTACAACACCCAACCCCTCATAATCTCCCTACTACCATAATTCTACTCAATAGAAATTGAAAACACTTAATTTTATACAATAAGATAAAATAGGGTTTACCTTTCCAACATCCTTTCGAAAATCCGATGCTACCACGTTGTAGAGAACCCTTCAATTAGTATACCCCTCAGTTTAATTCGAAAACGATAGAGAGAAATGGTGGATTCGGGCGGGGGAAGTATTCGCCGATTTGGGTTCGGCGGGTTCGGGAGGGAAAGAACAGAAAGAATGATAGATGGAGAAGGAGAAGAAAAGGGGTGGGGGTGTTTTAGTAAAAATAATAATAATAATAATAATAATAATAATAATAATATATAATTAATATGGAATATTAACATATAAGCCCCCAATCTCCAACTTATTTCAAATAAACCCCCAACTCTCGCACTTTAAAAATACTAACAATGTAAAATACATAAAATTGTCTCATAATAATTCTCTAAAATTATAAAATAAAGTAAACAATATTTCTTCACACAAAACTCGACTCATAAACTCCAATATATCATCTACACTAATCTAACAAAATATTCATACCAATATCAATATTTAAAAATAAAATACGATAAGATATAACTCAAAAATAATTCTCACCACTGTAAAAATATAAAAACGAATATTTTTGGTATTTAAAATTCGAGGTGTTACAGCTTTCTTATTTTTGATGACTGATCTATTTTTACTAGAAAATTCTGAAACTTTATATTTAGCTACTGGACATATAGAAAAATATCCCAAATTTTTCGTGGATTTATTTAATGTGTTTTCATGCTGTTTTCCTGTTCTTGAATTCGTTTTCCTGATTTCTGGCTGAACCTAATTTCTGTATTCAAATCAGTTTAGAGCTGTGTTTTTGTGAATTAATATATAACTTATTTATATTCGCTGGATTTGTGTGGAAGTCTATTTTCCAGATCCTTTGATGGATCCAGATTTTCTAGTTTGTAACACTGGGAATTATTGTTTTACTACAGTATGGTCTTGTTGTCCTGAACTTGAGATGTGTTTATTTTATTCCTTTATGAGCTATCTTGCACTCGTACATATTTAGATTGCAACTTGCACTTGTTACATGATAATGACATGTTATTCTTGATATATGTTGCACATATACATACTTGTTTGACATTAATAATAAATAACCAAGTCGGGGTTTAAGGGACAGATCTAATAGTGGATAATTCAGAAATGTGTACTCGGAAGGGGATCCACTGATCCTACGTGATTACTTGAGACATGATACTTGACACGTGATTACCTGATACTTGCACGCAAGACACGATACTTGCCACTTGCACAACTTGACACGTGATTACATGATACATGATACTTGAAGCTTGGAGCTCGATTATTTGACTTGTCCCCGAGTATACTGCCCTCTATGGTCCACTATGAAATCTAAAGCGAAACTGTTTGTTGTAGCAACCATATCGTATGGGCTGCATGAAGTGCTACCTAGATAGTAATTCATTACAAGACTTGATACATGCTACTTAAACATGATACTTGAACATGATACTTGAATATGATACATGCTTGCTTGATACTTGACTACATGATACATGAGACTTGAACTTGATACTTGATACATGAACATATGATACTTGACACTTGATGCATGTTTATAAGATACTTGATTACTTGACACTTGATTTATGCCATGTACACTTGATCACTTTTACCATGCTAGTTGTTTATGTTGACATCATACTTATACCATGTTGCTAGTTAGTTTTCCCATGTGCTTGTATCCTACATTATAAGTGGCCCGTAACTTGTAATTAACGAGTACTGTGTTTTCTCTTTTCATCTTTCCTGCATTCGTTGAATTGCAGATTTTGGAGAACATGTTCTAGATGGTATCGGAGACATGAAGTATTAGTGTTATCTTTTATTATTATTATTTCTCTTATCTTGCTTGGACAATGATTGTATTTTGAGACTTGGATTTATCTTGTATTTGGGCAATGTGACCCAAGACAAGTGTTTTATTCAGATCATGACTATTTGAGATTTATGTATTTGGTTTCAAGTATTCTTGTTGGTATTTTGACTCATTATGTACATGTGGTTGATTAATTCGCTTCCGACTCTGATGATTCTTGTAAATGTTGTTAAGATTTCTTGAACAGCTTATGGATGATGAAAATCATTCGCTGGGCTTTTGTTACGTATCTGTATTCTGTATTCTATTTGGGAAGCGGGGCATGACAAGAATCGTATCAGATAACTGAAATTTTTCATATTGTGATCAGTATTGGCCAACAAATAGGTAGTATCGGCAATTTGAGATTTGGTGGATTGGTTTTTGGGATAAGGCATTTAAAGTAAAAATATTTAGATATTTTCTGTTATTAATTTATATAAAAAATTGAAAATTAATTGATCAATTTAATTATTTTCTAAAATTTGCGGAGGGGAGGTATCGTCCTGGATCGGTTGGCTTGAGCCAATTCCACTTCCATCTTCGCCCATCCCCAATCCAGATTGCCGATCCTGATCTTTTGGAGAAGGATCTGTATTTGTCTACTCTCTCTCTTTCTCTCTCCATCTGCCCCTTTTCATATTTGAATTGTTTTTACTTTAAAGTAGTTTTTGACATTTTTTTGTGCCATTGTTGTAGCATTTCTACCACTTATTTGACATTTCATTAACCAAGGTGATAACAAAAAAGAACTCTCATATCCATGAGTTCTGCATTCCCTCTTCTAGTGTCCTTAGGAGCCTGTTGTTCTGATCGACCCATGTTTGTATCTCAAATTTGGTTATGAACCTTTGCATGATTCATTAACTAATAATGGCAATTACAGTAACTGCTTTCGATAAGATGAATATAATGTTCCCGACACATTCAAAGGTTAATGTAGAACCCCGTATTTTCAAATATTATTTTAAATATTTGAAAATGAATTAAAATAATTTTCTGGAGATTTAACAAATATTCATCTTTTTACACGTACGAAACACGTGCAAATAATTTTGGTATAAATATACAATTTTATATTTTTAATAAGTTCTCATACTTATTATGGAGTGTATTCTAAGTTTTGGAATTTTTCTGAATAAAGAAACTATTTTTACAAATATCTCGAAAGAGAGGGGCTTTTATGTAAAAAGTCGTTTGGATCTTAAATAAACTATGAAAATTTATTTTTACTGATATTTTGGTTTCCCATGGTTAGCATTTAAATTTAAATATATATTTATATTTCATTTAAAGTCGATTTAGTGAAGATTTAGTCAAAAAGGGTGTTTTTGCAAATATGAAATTTATGTAGAATCTTGTGCAAATGCTTTTCTGGAAAGTAAAGGTCAAATATTTTGATTGGAAAATATAATATGTATTATTAGATATTATTTCGGATTTTTCTGGATTTTTACGAATATTTTATGAGGTATTTTCAAATATTACAAAAGGGAGGGCTTTTGTGCAAAATTGCCACCCTGAGTGTAAATCCGGGATTTTCTTATCTCTGGACCGTGCTGGGTTGTTGGAAAACTTAGTGGTAAAAGGATTTTATTTAATTTTGATTTATTTAACTTATTTTAACTATGGAAGGTTATATATGTGAAGTAATAAATTGAAAAATGACTATTTTGCAAAAGTACTTCAAAACCCTAATTCCTTTCAACCCCGGTCTGTATAAAAGAGGGTGTGCAGCCGTCATTCGCTGCACAACTCCAGATTTATTAAAATATTGTTTTCTTGGTGATCGGGAGGAGGATTTTTGGATCTAGCAAAAGGAAGACTTTTTCGTGGATTCTCCTAAAATTTAAAGGTGAGTGACTTTGTTTTGTTTGTTTTGATTTTGTGAGTGATATAAAATTGTTTTGTTGTTTTGATCTATGTATGCGAGTGACATTGTGTTTTTGATTTGATATTGTGAATGATATGGATCTTACATTGTGGTATGATTCATGTGAACAATTGTTACTGTTTGGACCATGTATGTGAAATTTAAGAATATTGAGTAGATCTTGATTTATGAAATTGTATGGTTAAAAAGCATGTTAAGACTTGAGCATGGTTATGATCGGATGATGAGCATCTGGATCTTATATTTGTAAATCAGATTTTTATTAAAAGTTGTGAAAGAAATTTAGTATTGAGGAACCCTAATGAAAGAATTAGGAATCTTAAACATGAGAATTTAGTTTTGAGATAATGGTTGATTTGAGGAAAGGTATCAATAACGAGAATTATTTGAGATTGTCGATTTTACCTAAATACAAATTATTTTAGTAAACAACAATTGCTTTTGGAAAACCCTAATTTTGATTATCATGAACAACCAAACCTTGCAGACTGAAGGCCGACAGTCGACTGGTATACTAATCAGTCGACTGGTACGACCCAGCTGCTGTATCTTTAGTTTTCTTGAAAATTCGTTCTGGAAAGTCGACTTAGACCCCTTTTCAGTCGACTGGTACACTTAGAAGTTATTTTTCAAAGTTATCTTAGATTTTTCTCTGGTAAGTCAACTTATGACCTTTTAAGTCGACTTATATTGTATTTAAGTCGACTTATGACTTTGCAAGTCGACTAATGACACTTAAGATATTTTCTTAAAGATTTCTGAAATTTCTCTCTGGTAAGTCGACTTATGTTTTTATGAGTCGACTTATGTTCTTATAAGTCGACTTATGTCTCCTTTAAGTCGACTTATGTTTTTATAAGTCTACTTATGAACTTTATAAGTCAACTTATGTTTTTGGTAAGTCACCTTATGTTTTTATAAGTCTACTTATGTTTTTGGTAAGTCACCTTATGTTTTTATAAGTCTACTTATGTTTTTGGTAAGTCACCTTATGTTTTTATAAGTCTACTTATGATCTGGTAAGTCAACTTATGTTTCCATAAGCCATCTTATATTGTTAGTAAGTCAACTTATGACTCTTATAAGTCAACTTATGTTACTTAGTTTATTTTCGTAAAAATTATAGATATTCTCATCTGGACAGTCGACTTACTACAGTATAAGTCGACTGGTACTGATGAGTTTTTGTAACTTGAGTGTTCCTTTGAATGATTGGTTCTCAGATAATTCAGTCTATACTTGTTATTCAGTTCAGTAATCGATTTTGAGATATTCAGTTAAGTATATGATTTTGAGATATTCAGTTCAGTATTTGATTTAAGATATTCAGTTGAGCCACATTTGTTTAGTGGAATTTGTTTAGACTTTTGAGTTTGAGTCTCTAGAGGTAGGTGACCCTAGTATACCGGTGTTGAGATATTTGTTGAGTTATTTTGTTGAGGCCCACCGAGGCATTTTCAGTTATTCAGTTTTGATTTTTAGGCCGGTAAGGTACACCACTCTAGGAGACTCGTTGAGAAATTAAATAACCCACAAATGATAAGGACAGGCACTAGTGGTGATATGATGAACGGGAACATGAGTTATGCACCTCAATACGGCTTTAGATGAGAGATTTAATCTCCTGAATTATCCAAGTAACTTTCTTGAGATGAGGGATTTATCTCCGGAATTATCCAGGTAAATTACCTGAGATGAGAGATATATCTCCGAAATTATCCAAGTGATTTGCTTGAGATGTGGGATTGAACTCCGGAATTATCGAAGTCGAGGCGACGCACATGGGGTAATCATGTGATGATGTGTCTATGTCTAGATGTGGGATGATCTCCTGAATTATCCAGGTAAAATACCTGAGATATGGGATCCCTCTACGGAATTATCAGGCATGGGCTAATTCTCACAGTTTATCTTTATCTCGTAGTAGTCATCGTGTTAAGATTAGTCGCATAGCGGGGACTGAACCCATATGAAGTGGAGACATTAAGGGCTTGCACCGAACCTATGTAGAATGGGATGCATAGACTTCGACAAGTATGCATTAGAGAGTCCGCATATAGAAATTGTGTTTTCTTGACTTGGTTTTATGCATGTGTTTTCCAGTTTTCCTACACTTGACCTTTAGACTAGATGCACTTGTTGTTTTCATTCTATGATGTTTCCATGCTTTACATCTTTGTTACCCCTTATTCCTTTATCATTGTGGTTAATACATGTTGTTGATGACCTTATGTTTTACAATTAAATTATGTTGATTATTTTATGTCACTCACACCATTTATGGCTAACCCCTTTAGTTTTGGGGGTTAGGGATCATCTCTAGCCTCACATGTTGCAGGTTGTTGCTTAGAGTTTGGAGGTTTGGATGCTTGAGGCATATTTGAGATAAATTGATTCATAAGAGTTTTGTGTAAATTTGTAAAAGCAGTTTTGGGATAATTTGAGTTGTAAACGACAGAAAATATTATTGAGTTGTTTTGAATTCTGCTGTGATTTGTAAAAGTTTGTTGTAATAAAAATTGAAAATTTTAGTGGTGTTGGTTGTGTTTATTGTTACATTGAAGTGGATGCTGGGATTGTGCCACGTATTTTCTAAGTTATCATATTAGAAATTCGGGGCGCTACAGTTAATCTTGGACATTTCCTTGTTAATTGCAAGCAAAATTCTTGTATCATATCTTCCAATTCTTGAAATTTTTGTTGATTTTTTTCTAGTTGTTATAATTTTGTTTTCCCAGGACTTGGATTGGTTGGAAATTTTAATCATATGTACAAAAACTACACACAACATGGTTGCAAAATCTATTATAAAAATAATAACATGGTCGAAAAATTAAGGGTGACAATTGGCCCAAATCTGACTCAGGCCCAACTAGGTCTGACCTGGTTATTTGTTGTAGCGCCCAGAGCCTCAGAGCCTGGCTAGCTCTGCTTGAGGCTATGCACATCTATCTAACCAGCTCGCACATGCCTACGATCGCTTATGCGTCTGATATGGCTAAAATAGGGTTAAATCGGGACCGTCCAAACTTGGCGCGAATCTTAAAGATCAGGGGTAAAATGGTAATTTCACATACGAACGGGTCCGAAATGGATACTGGGTCCTTTTTCCAAAGGTCCAATAACCCACGAACGAGTCCATCTCAACTGGGTGCGAGTTCCAACCCGCATGAAACCCGATCCAGCTGGATAGAATTAGGATTTATGATTATACACAATCAACGGCCCCAATTCAATCTATCCATTCACTGGGAAGTAGGGATTTGATCTTATCCCGAAACTGGTCCCTAAGGCAGCTATAAATACCCCCCATCCCCCACCATTAATAGGTAATCATTCTTTTGCCAATCAATGCTCATTCATAATCTTTCTGATTAATGACTTGAGCATCGGAGGGTGCGTCGCCGGGATCAACCCCGGTGTTTCGCACTTCTTGCAGGTGAACGACAGGAGATCACAATCGAACTCCGGCGGAAAGGTTTCAGGTTTGACTATTGAACATACCAAAGAATCTACAAATCTATCTGTTTGCCCCCACACCGATTTCAGCGGCAACAGCGTCTAAGGATCTAACCACAGCCCCACCACAAGGCATAACCGAACCAAAAGTACTATAGTTTGTTAGGTACTCTTGGATCATGGGCAACCTAATATATGCACTTATACAATCATTTTTACCACATATGTGGGACTAAACTTAATCCTCTTTCTACTATTTTCTATCCTTCATTCAAACATTTCATCAAACACCTCATGTGCATGCCATGTATGCACACAAACTGGATTTGTGCCATGCAGCCACCAAATCTCTAAGGCTCATATAATCTCTTAGGCCCACACAAATCCAAGCCCACTAACAAATATCTAGGAAATCCGGGGTATTACATTTGTGGGCTTTGGCTAATTATTTACCAATTCGAATCGGGCTCACACTGAACCGTTTAGGCCTAAACAAAATTCTGGCCGGGCTCGAGCTCAAATATCTAAGTTTGGCGAGCCCAAATCAAATTTTTGCATCTACATATCCGTGTATACATATGATTACATACATATACATATGCATAAGAAAATTTATACTAATATTATGCAACCCATATTACTCGTTGTACGGATATTTCTTGTATTTTTATAGTGTTCTCTTTTCTATTTAATGTATTTTGGGTCTTGCACTTGTTGTGAGCCTTTTGTTGCAATTTGTTATTATTGTTATCTAGCTTTTGTTAGCCCAATTCATTTTCAAGCCCATACTATTATCTACCCATATCCACCTCTTATTGGATCCTAGCCTACCCTAAACCCAAACCTGCATCTTATTGGATCTCCTTTTAATACCCAATACTCATAAACCCAAATCTCACCCTATCATCTTTCCGTATCCTCAAATTCCCTTCTCACATCCCCCACTATTTCCAACTACCCACTATTAATATTTTATTATTATTTTTATAATCAATCACACCCCCACTCTCTCTCCCCTCCTCTGTCTCCAAAACCAAACAGAGAACCCAACCATTCCCGCTCAACCACCTTCGTCGACACACCCATCGCCGCCTTGCCCCACCGCTACTCTCGAGACGCCTTTTCGCCAGTACAGTCGACCACCCCCATCATCTTCAACCTCGCTCCCTCATCCACTGTTTTGCCTCCGAAGAAACCCATCCCCGTCATCATCAACCTTCGACCTCCGAAGCTCCTTGCAGCCCCCCGTTGCTGCCGTCCCTCAACCGCCGCCTGCACCTGCAACAGCCGCCTCAATCTCCGGCCTCTGCTCCTCCTCGTCTTTTTCAGCGCTTCGCCACCTCCTCGGTGCCTGCAACCATCCCCGACCAGCACCGAAGAACTCTAAGAAGCCATCGTCATCCTTCTCTTCCCGGTGAGGCGTCGAAACCCAACGACGCTTGAGCCCCGCTCGTCTTCATCCTCTCGATCTCTCCCCGTTCATCGCAATCACCGGAGGACCTCAGCCCCTTGTCGTTGTCGTCGAAGCCCCATTCGCCCTGATGTCATCTCCCCTGTTTTGAGCAAAAACAGAGCTCGCCCTGTGCACCGCAACACCATCGCCTCGCCTCTCGCCGTCGCTAGTCGCGACCTCCAGTCGCACCACCTCGCTCGGTTGCCGTTCTCTCTCCCGCGCTCTCTCTCTCAGTCGGGTGGGGAAGAAGAGAGACAGTGAGTGGTTTGTTTTAGTGTGTGGTGTTTTGTGGAGTAGGGGGGTCTCGATTCGGTGTGTAGTGTTTACAGTTTTGCCTATAGGTGACCTAAGCGTTTGGTGTTTGTTTCGGTTTTGCTTTTGCTATTTGGTGTTTTGCACGTGGCTCGCACGTTTCTTGGATCGTCGCCCGGGATTCTAATCCCGTTATTCTAGTTATTCGAATCTCTCACACAAAAGGCAAGTCCACTTGAACTCGTTTATTTTTCTAGTTCAAGATTATTGATCTCCTCCGCAAGTAGTTCTCTTTCGATTATCGTAATATTGCTTGTGTACTTTCCATTGGGGATATCAAGGCTTTACACAAGCTAACCTGAAGTATCCTTGACTTCATGCCAATATCTATTGATCCAAACCCAAACTTGCATGCACACACGACATGAACAAATTGACTAGAATTTGCATATGAGAAATAGATAATGATATGAATACATGTTGATTGATTGAGATCTCGTGAATTGAATCATGACATGATAATCTTGCCTTTGTATACAGTAGAATTTCATCTCAACTTGATGTACATTAATGTTAATACATTTCATGATACAAGAACATGTTGATTATTCACTTTGATAAATATATATGATGACTTTTGTTATGTTTTGCTGTCTATTCTATTTTGCACTGAGGTTTCGACTCTATTACAATAATAATCAACCAAAACTATATAAAAAGAAATTGTAGCCTAATGAATCTAGTTTCCAGAACACTTGATGAGTCTAATTACCGATCTGTGAGCTGGAAGATATCACAGTTTTAGTCACTGCTGGTCTGTACTTTCCAGATTGCGATTTATTGAAATACCGACACAACTTTCAGTTGAAACACCATGATAACAGTAGTGTAATGACATGAAACTCTCTAGGAACTTAGTAGACATGTTTAGGATCCATTCCTAATTTTTTTAGATTTTTATATTGATTTTACACTTAGTTTTTACCCATAAAGTTTTAACTCTAAGCTACTGCCAGAACTGTTAACTTGTAAAGATTAGAATAATTGACCTAGTTACAGTCAGAATCAACTAAAACTTACTGAATATGAATTGTAGCCCTAGATGTCTAGTTTACTGCCCTTTTGACGGAATCGAATTCCGAGTTTTAGTTTCTGAGTTACTGTTGTTTTAGTACCGTTGTGTCTGCTCTTTTCAGATTCACAATTACTTGTATTTATCATGCATCGCATCATTTTGTTGCATCTTATCATCTTCTTGACACTCTTAAACACATTGCATGATCATGAATGAAATAATAAAATATTAACAAGATGGAGTAATAAGGGTTGACCTAGTAGTGGATAATCTCAGAAAATGTACTCGGTAAGGCCTAATCGTTATATCGTATTGTCATGGAAGGAGGAGTAACGATTGCGAATTATTGTTTGTCAACTATTGATTGTAAATTATTGTTATTGATACCAAGTACATGCTCTGTAGATCCCACCACGAAGTCTAAAACGAACACTGTGTTGTATGCATGGAACCTGTGGTATGGGACGCTAGTACGTGCATTAGTTAGGCTAAATACTAATAGAATAGATTGAAACTTGCATCATTGAATCATGACTATTGACATTGACATTGTTTACCGATTATTGTTATTGAAATTACATTGTTAAATCTTGACCTTTCAACAGTCCCTGTTATTGCTTTTGAATTTTGATCTTGCTTCGTATTCCTTGATGTACCATGTTTCCTTACTCTTTGCTTTTCAATGCTTGCTGTCCATACTTGCTCTAAGGATATTTTCTTTTCTACTCTAGTTGATCCAACTACAGGTGCACAAGGAGAGTTGTCAGGAGGCATTGGTGAGCAGTTCTTCTAGGATTGGAGCAGGAGCTGCTTTAAAATAAATTATCTTCTTCCATGTTATTCTTTTTGTCGAACTTTGTATCCCAGACTTTGTTGACCCATAATTGTTGTTTATTTTTTCCAGTTGTTGGTTATTATGTTGGACTACTGCATGTTTAATCTCAGTTATTGTTTATGTGATTATATTTATCTGCGTGGTTGTGATTATTTCTTTTCATGTTGTTGAGTTAAGACTGGTACAGCTTATGAATGATGTTAATATCATTCACTAGGCCTTCGTCACGGACTCGTATTCCCGTATTTCGGGAAGCGGGGCATGACATATTATGTATAGTCATGATTATTTTTTAGAATCATGTTTATTCATTCGTTTAATTTTTTTTCCTTTCTACTACTCATTTATTTGTATAAGTTGAAATGAGTATTATAGTTTATACAGAGAACTTTGATGCCTTATAAATATAGTATTAGAATATAAATAAACAAAATTAGATAATTTTACAAAAATTAATCAATATGTTTTCTTAATTATGATACTCATGTACTACTCCGGATGTTTTTATTTTTAGGATATATTCTAGGTGTTGTTATGTTAATATTAGAAAATTATATTAAAAGTGCATAATTAGTTCAAGCCTTGGACCGACCCATTTGTTTCAGGTCTAATCGGGCCAGGGCTCGGGCCCAACATTTTAAGCCCAAAGTTAAATTGGGTTGGGCTTGGGCCCAATTTTAGAATTCGGGCTCAGGCTTATATGAGTTCAAGCCAAACCCAGACCATTGTCAGCTTTACTTTAAATAAGTTTTCATAGAGAATTCTACTGAACATAAAAAATTATAAGGCGGTGAAATGGTCACAAAAACATTAGGTCTCATTGGAAAACCCACAGGTAGTTACAATATCTTTTCATTTAAAGATCTGTTTTTCTTTTTTGAATAAAAGGCTACTTAAAAGCCTGGTCTCAAACTGAGATGTCTCTTTATCCATCTCAAACTCTTATCATCTAGTTGTAGTATATTTTCCTATTAGGTATCAATTAACAATACTATTTCTATAAGTATTTTTTAGATAATCTATCTTTACTATAGTCCTAGAGTTGGAGTTGATTCTCTTGAATAAAACAACCTAATTTTGGAGCTCAATCACACATTTAAACTTCAATTTAAGTAGTCTATTAAACATGCATGCTAAATAACTAGCATATTATACCACAAATCTTCCTCTTTCTCAAACTAAATGTTGGGTTTATGCCTTTCATACTATGTTGGATAAGAAGACGATGAGACGATAGAGAAATCGAGACGATCGGAGATGGAGTGAAAGCAAAAGGAAACCGTCAGCAGCAATAGCAGCAGCAGGTTGCGGTCGACCGTCCTGGGGTGCGGCTGACCGCCCTACTATGCAGGAGTTCCCTAGAGGCAGCAGTCGACCAACCTTGGGGTGCGATCGACCGAACACAGTGCTGATGGATTATTTGGGTCGGGTCTTGGTGATTCGTGAGAAGCCCAACTTGTTCATCAAGTCAGATCATACGGCTACTATCGTAGGATTATCTCTTCAGGAATATTCAATGACTATTGTATCAAGATATCTAACTAGGGTTTCTCTAGATCTCTATATATTGTTATTGGCCTTCACTGAGAGTCGAGAGAGAGAGAGAGAGAGAAAGAGAGAGTACTTCATTGAAAGAGAGATTGAGTGATTCTATAATTGTAAACAACTAGTATTTGCGGGTGAGGCTTGAGAGAGGATCGTGGTGAGAATTGTAATATTCTTGTATCTTCTCTAGTTGAATAACATCTCGGGTTTCTTCTCCTCATGATTAAGGTGAAAGCCTTGACCGGGACAAACTTGTATGTACTTTTGTGTGTTTGGTATGATCGAGTATGTGCTTGGTGGTTTGTGTTAATTACATCGAATAACTCAACACAATTATCAGTCAGTAATTTTCCTAACAATTGGTATCAGAGCTTTGGGTTCAAGGGTTTGTTCGAGTTCCTTGGAGAAGATGGCAGATCAGATCACGAAGATCAAGCGGTTCAAAGGCAAGATCAACTTTGATCTCTTGAAGGTGGATATACATGAAGCATCGGTTCAACAGGACTTGGATCTAGTTCTAGAAGGAGATAAAGGAAGACCAATCGACACAAATGGGAGGAGATTTATTCAGAAGCCTTGAGTTAAATTTGTATGTATTCGATGAGCGAAGTCAGGTATAGAAGAAGTGCGGCGAGTCTTTGGGCAATATTCAGAACTAACTACTCGGGATCATCATTACATGGTCGGATGCATCAGAAAGGAAAGTTGTGGGGTTTCTCAATGAAGAAAAGTACCGCTCTTCTAGATCATGTAGTGGATTTCAATATGGAGTTATTTGAACTGAGGGTGTTCAACGCAGATGATCTAAAGATTTTCAAGTCGATATATTCACCACCAAATCCATCCAACATGATAACCGTGTTATATGAGAAATCTACCAAGGATAAATTTTTCAAAGCAGGTATAATCAAGGGGTTGGAGTAGAATGCACTTAGGAAGGAGAGTCAGAAATCGGCGTCAACTTTTGTGAGTTGGTTGGAGGTGGATTGTAATTTGAATGGAAGGAAAACTGTATGTAGGGTTAAGGTTTGTGGCCACCAGTACAAAGGAATTGAGCATTGTATGAGAGATTGTCGCAAGCAGTTGAGTCAGAGGGGCACCAAATCCATTGCCACTAAATCAGGTGATGGCTTAAACAGTGCTTTTGTTTCGAGTCCTTTAGATGTGAATTCCGGTTGTTCTTTTGATTCGGTTAGTTCTTCTCAAGTTTGCTCCGAGAGGGAGATGGTTTCTACTTACAAGTTTGCACATCATGTCATTGTGTGAGATGAAGGTTGATAAGATTTGTGAAGTAATGATTTCTACTTACAAATTTGTCTCATGTTGTTGTGTGAGAACGAAGATTAACAAGACTTGTGAAGTAAGAGGTAAGAAAACAAATGAGTCAAAGATGACAGACGGAAGGGGATACACACTAGAGGAGGACATGTGTATTCCTTTGATGAAGCGTAGCCTTATATCAATGAGAACTCTCGAAGTAATGGATTGCAGGTACATAGATCCAGGTGGAATTCGATCAGTTTGGAAAAGTTATCTTAGGGTGATGAAGGGTGAGATGGGGATTGAGCAGGGTCAGCACAACCTCTACCAGCTTTGGAGGAACAGAAAAACTTGTGCAAGTATTTCGAAACACATTGTTCCTACAGCACCATCTAGTATGTCGTCACTAGAATCATCCGAGCGAGACTGCGATGTTCGAATATCGTTGGAAGGTGGAAGGAGCCTTGAGATAGGTGGAGTTCGTGTGAAGGGTGGCACCTTCATGATTACATCTACTGGGATGTGCCCTTGAGGGGGCATACAGCTAGAGAAAAACATGAGGAGATAAATTCAACTAGTAGAGGAAGCCATCGAAACAAGTTGTTTGCAAGAAGAGAAGAAAAAGAGTCTAGAAGTTTTTTTAAAATCACGCAGGTGTGGATTCATGAGTATGCAATCCATGGTGGAGATTGTTGGGTTTATGTCTTGCTTACTATGTTGGATAAGAAGATGATGAGACGATGAAGGAATCGAGACGATCTAAGACGGAGTGGAAGCAAGGGGAAACAGTCAGCAGCAGGTTGCGGTCGACCATCCTGGGGTACGGTCGACCGCCCTATTATGCAGGAGTTCCCGAGAGGGGGATGGTCGACCGACCTTGGGGTGTGATCGACCAAACACGGCGCTGATGAATTATTTGGATCAGGTCTTGGTGATTTGTGAGATGTCCAACTTGCTCTTCAAGTCAGATCTTACGACTCTTATCGTAGGATTATCTCTTCAGGAATATCCAATGGCTATTGTATCAAGATATCTAACTAGGGTTTCTTTAGATCTCTGTATATTGTTGTTATTGGCCTGCATTGAGAGCTAGGAGAGAGAGAGAGGGAGAGAGTAATTCATTGAAAGAGAGATTGAGTGATTCTCTAATTGTAAACAACTAGTACTTGCTGGTGAGGCTCGAGAAAGGGTTGTAGTGAGAATTGTAATATTCTTGTATCTTCTCTAATTGAATAACATCTCGGGTTTCTTCTCCCCCGGATAAAGGCGAAAGTCCAAACCGGGACAAATTTGTGTGTACGTTGGTGTGTTTGGGATGATCTAGTATGTGCTTGGTGGTTTGTGTTGATTGCAACGAATAACTCAACAAGATCTTCAGTCAGTAATTTCCCAAACACTAAGGCTGTGTTTGGTTCGTTGTTTTGAAAATTCATTTTAAACATAGTTTTTGAAAAAAATTTACAAAGTTTTTTTTTTTTAATTTTCGAAAATAGAGTATTGTTTGGTGATATGGCTAAAAATAGGATTAAATCGGGACCGTTCACATCGGACACGAATCTTAAAGCTCAGGGGTAAAACGGTAATTTCACATGCGAATGGGTCCGAAGCGGGTACTGGGTCTCCTTCTCAAAGATCCAATAACCCGCGAACGGATCCACCTCAGCTGGGTACGGGTCCCGGCCCGATACAAACCCAGTCCGACATGATAGAATTAAAGTCTCTGATTGAACCAAATCAACGGGCCTGATTCGCGACCATCATCTCACCGGGAATTAAGGGATTACATTCCTAATCTGATTACGAGGATTTTACGCCTTATCAGATCACAGGAATCACATTCCTTATCTGATCCCAACGGCGGCTATAAATACCCCCTACCCATTTCCATTAAGAGGTGATCAATCTTTTGCTAGTTAAACGCTCTTTCTTAATCATTTCTGGTTACTGACTTGAGCATCGGAGGGTGCGTCGCCGGGATCAACCTCGGTGTCTCGCACTTCTTTGCAGGTGAACGGCGGGAGTCAGCGGTCAAACTCCGGCGAAACAGGTTAGGTGTTTGCTATTCAGGTTTTCCAAGAACTCACAAATACTATCTGTTTGCCCCCACACCGAAATTAGCGGCAACAGATTGGCGCCGTCTGTGGGAACCATATGAATAGCAGCCTCCCCTCTTCCCGTTGGTCAGATCTTCTCCTACCATGCCTCCTAGGAAAGTAAGATCCAGAGGGTCCAACCGTGGACCCAATTCCGTTGATCAGCAAGAGGTAGTCCCCATCCAACCCGCTCAGCAGCAGGGGAAACTTTCTCTCCAAGCGGAAGACCCTCTTCAACAAGATCAGCCTCCTCTTCAGAATCAGCAACCCCCTAAGGGTCCCGCCGGTCCTCAGAATGCCGGTGCGGGGGCTTCGCGTCCCAACCAGCAGAAGCAACCTGTTCACCAGGACCACATTTCAATGCGCAATGCCTATACGGATTCAATGGCCTCCATCAACCCTCGAGATTCCGACCTTCACAATACCGTTCTCAATCGGCAGAAGGATGAGGATCTTCGCCGCCGTCTGGATGAGAAGCGGGTCCAAGAGGGAACCTCCCGCCAACAACATCCGGATGAGCGATATCCTCACCACCAAGACAACAGGAGGTCCCCTATCCGAAGAGGACGGAGAGAGTCCCCCGAGCATCATAGGAGAAGACCACATTCCCCTACTGGTCGGCAACATCCGAGGAACGATGAGACACCCATCACTCGTGCCGAGTTTCAGCGATTTCAAACAACGGTGTTGCAAGCTCTCAACCTCCGACCCAACAACAACAATGCCCAAAGGGCTCCTACTCCTCCACGGATCCCAAGTCCTCGCCGCTCCTAGAGCTACCGTCGTCGTAGTCCCCGCTCCCCTTCCTATGAAGACGAGTCCAGAGGCTCGTTTGACTACCGTCGAAGGGACAATGCTCTCTACCGCCATCTCCACAAAATGGAGAGGCGCATCGGCCGAATAGACAAGGATGAGGAGTTAAGAGGAAGGACCATCTGCCCGAGCAGACCTACCTTCTCCCGGACCATCATGGAGGCTCCTATCCCAAGAGGTTTCGAACCCCCGCAGTTCGAAACTTACTCGGGGGAGTCGGACCCCGTGGACCACATCGAAAGCTTCAAGACCCTCATTCTAATCCACCAAGCTTCCGATGCTTTGCTGTGCAAAACCTTCCCCGCCACTCTTAAGGGTTCGGCTCGGGAATGGTACTCCCGCCTCACCCCCTCTTCTATTTTCTCCGTCGAGCAGTTCGAGACCCTCTTCATCACCCACTTCATGAGTAGCAGACGCACGGAGAAGACCAGCCTCTCATTGCTCCACCTCTGTCAAGAAAGGGGAGAGAAGTTGAGGGACTATGTGAAGAGGTTCACTGCAGAGGTCAGATCGATCGCCTCCCTCGACCAATCGGTTGCGACTGTCGCATTCCAATCCAACGTCCTCAATTCTAACCTTTGCTCGTCCCTTGCTAAGAAGCCCCCACATAATTTTGCCGACCTCCTTCTTAGGAGCGAGAAGTACATTCGGGCCGAAGAAGCCGAGAATCTCCCGGGCTTTGAGGAGACATCTTCCGGGAACAAACGGAAGAGCACATGCGAAGAGGGGTCCCAAAAATCCCAGAAGGACGACAATGGACAGCGTCGCCCGACTCCTCGGTTTGAGAAGTTCACCCCCCTAATTGCCAATATATCAGAAGTTCTTATGGAGGTGGACAAGGAAGGGCTCCTCCGCGCTCCCCCGAGAATGAATACACCTGGCAAGAAGAGGAACAAGGATAAGTGGTGCCGCTTTCACAGGGACCATGGCCATGACACGGATGATTGTCGGGCTCTCAAGGAGGAGATCGAAGAACTCATACAGTGGGGGCACCTGATCAAGTTCGTCCAAAAAGAGGGGGCCGAGCTTCCCCCCTAAGGAGCCTACAAACGAACAGAAGGGTCCGCCAAGCTTCAACACTCAGAATCTCCCAGCTCCTCCCAAGAGGTCTTCACCTTATTGTAGAAGTAGGATCCTGATTTTCAATAAGGCCGATGCTTGTAACTCAGCCAATAGCATGTAATAATGGCTCGCCCTATTGATGTAGCGCCCCAAATTTCTAATATGAGAGCTTAGAAAATAAGTGGCGAAATCCCAGCAATCCACTTCAATACAACAATAAACACCAACAACACCACTAAAATTTTTCTTCTTTATTACAACAATTATTACAATTACAGCGGAAGTCTAAACATCTCAACACACATTAATATTTTATTTACAACTCAATAATGATCTCAAATATCCTTTACAGTTTTACACCAATCACTAAATAATCCAATTATCTCAAACTGCCCACTCAAGCATCCAACCTCCAATCTAAGCAATAACCTGCAACATGTGAGGCTAGAGTTGAACCCTAACCCCAAAACTACGGGATCAGCCATAAATGGTGTGAGTGGTAACAAATCAAACCAATAGCATAAATGAACTTAAAACATAATATCCAACAAATAATAATCAAACACTAAAGTATGAAGTACGACAAAAGAATAATGGGTGATACCAAAACCAAAAGCCAAGTGTGTAAAAACAGGAAATCCGAATGCATAAAAGTGATTCAAGAAAACATCATGACTACATGCTGACAACGATGACTACTAAGAGATGAAGATAGACTATGATAATTTGCCCATGCTTGATCATTCCGGAGATTGATCCCACATCACAGGTATTTTTCCTGGATAATTCAGGAGATCATCCCACATCTAAACATAGATTCCTTATCACAATAATACCCCAAAAGCGTCGCCTCGACTCCGATCATTCCGTAGTTCAATCCCACATCTCAAGATAATTACTTGGATAATTCAGGAGAAATACCTCGCATCACAGGTTAACTACCTGGATAATTTCGGAGATAAATCACACATCACAAGTTAACTACTTGGATAATTCAGGAGATTAAATCCTACATCAAAAGCCATACTGAGGTGCATAACTCAAGTTCTCATTCGTCATGACACTACTAATGCCTGTCCTTATTAGTTTGGGTTACTGAACAAATCTCCTAGAGTAGTGTACCCTACTGGACTAAAAATTTGAATAACTGAAAATTTGCCTCGATGAGCCTCAACAAATAACTGAACAAACACCGGTATACTAGGGTCACCTACCTCTAGAGACTCAAAAATAAATATCTGAACAAATTCCATTTAACAAGTGGCTCAACAAAATATCTCAAAATCATGTTCTTAACTGAACATCTCAAAAACAAATACTTAACTGAACATCTTAAAATCAAACACTAAACAAAATATCTCACAATCAAATACAAAGATCCTTCAGGACCAGTCGACTGCATAAAGGACCAGTCGACTGTCCAGAGGACATATCCCAACATTTTACAAAAAAAATAATCTAAGGCATGACCAGTCGACTTGACAAGTCATCAGTCGACTGTCCCGAGACAAATTCAAATAGTCCTCATCAAAATAATCTAAGTATTTGAGTCGACTGAAAAGTCATAGGTCGACTGTCCCGAAAGGACTGAACAAAATCACAAACAGAGGATCAGTCGACTGACCTCAGTCTAGGTCGACTGTCCCGAACAAAACTCAAAGACTGAAAATACACAGTAGGCTCGTACCAGTCGACTGCTTTGCAGTCCAGTCGACTGTCGGCTACAGATTTACAAAAAGTATAGGTCTGAACACAAATCAAACGGGAGTATTCTAAAGATTCATCGATCATAAAATTAATTTATATCCAGGAAATAAACAATTCTCAATAATCTCCATCATGGTTACATTACTCAATCAATCAATTTCTCCAATCTCATATTCTCATGATCTCAATTCTTAATTCTCCCATTAGGGTTTTTCTCAACAAAATGTCTTCAATAACTTAATCCAAATCTGATTTACAACCATAAGGTCCAGGTGTTTACTATCTAATCACAACAAAATCAATTCTTAATATGTCTCCCAACAATACGATCTCATAGATCAACATTTCCTCAACAAATCTTAATATTTTCTCATACATGGTTCAAATATCAACAAGAGTTCTCATCCTCCATAACAAATAAAAGATCCATACCATACATTCAATGGGACTAACAAAATAATGGCATAATGATCACAAACAAGCATAACAAGATCTTACGTCATTCATCAATCAAGACAAACAAAACAAGCAGAGCAAAACAAAACAACAAAACAAACCACTCACCTTTGATTTGATGAAAATCCGCCAAAAACTTTCTCCTTGCTAGATCCAAGAATCCTCCTTTTTGCTCCTCAAAATAATCTCAAAATTCTGTGAGTTCTCAATGACGGTTGGGAAAAGGATTTCCCTTGTATATGCTGGATAGAATATTAGGGTTATATTCCCTCTTTTGCAAAATACTCCTTTCCAAAATACATCTTGCATATATAATTCTATTCTTGAAATTTAAATCAAATATCATTTAAGTTAGGATCTAATAGAAAATATATTTCCAAACTTCAACAAATACTGATCGGAATGTCCAGCAAATGCATTTTTGCGTTTTAAACCCTCAAAATGTCAATTTTGCAAATAAGTCCTTCTTTTCTCAAAAATTGCAAATAGCATAATTAATTTCAGAAAAATCTGGAAAAATATTAAATAATTTTCAAATAATAAATAATGATTTTTCATAAGGAAAACTAAATTTTTCAAACTTCTCAAAAGTCATTTGCACGTGTTTTGCACGTGTACACAAGATAAATCTTTTAGAAAATATTTTTCAAATACTCAAAATCATTTAAAGTTCATTTTCAAATAATTAAAATAATATTTGAAAATACGGGGTTCTACATCACTCCCTCCTTAGAAGAGTTCTGTCCTCAGAACTACTACTAATGAGTTCAAACACATACCAACAAAAGGAAACAATACTTCATAGATAGATCATAATCCAAATAATTTCATATAATATCACAATCAAATTAAAGATTACATCATGTATCAATCAATAGTGCAATCATTCAAAGAATTCCATTCTCATACAAGAAATACATTCATTCAAACAATTCAGGAAAATCATTCAGCATGCGATCCTCTGGCTCCCAAGTAGCCTCCTCGAACTGTTGATTCCTCCACAATACCTTGACCATAGGTATCACCTTGCTTCTAAGGACTTTCTCCCTACGATCAACGATCTCAACAGGCTGTTCCTTGTAGCTCAAGTTCACCTGTAGATCTTCGGGAACTTCTACCAACTGATGGTTCTGGTCGGCCACATACTTCCTTAATAGCGACACATGAAACACATCATGTACTTGCGCTAACTCCTCTGGAAGTTTCAATCTGTATGCGGTCTTGTCAATCCTCTCCACGATCTTGTACGGACCAATATACCTCGGCGCCAACTTGCCACCCTTACCAAATCTGATCACTCCTTTGGTCGGAGAAACTTTGAGAAAAACTGCATCCCCAACCTCAAATTCCAAATCTCTCCGACGAGTGTCAGCATAACTCTTCTGCCGACTCTGAGCTTCAACTAATCTCTTGCGAATCAACTCAATCTGCTCTGACGTCTGTTGCACGATCTCAGGACCATACATCTGTCTCTCGCCAACCTCATACCAACATACAGGTGTCCTGCACCTCCGCACGTACAAAGCCTCATACGGTGCCATCCCAATACTTGCATGGTAACTGTTGTTATAAGCAAACTCAACCAATGCCAAGTATCTCTCCCAACTACCACCAAAGTCCATAACACAAGCTCTCAACATATCTTCCAGCACTCGATTCACCCTCTCCGTCTGACCATCTGTCTGCGGATGAAATGCTGTACTGAAATCAGTCCTGGTGCCCAAAGCTGCTTGTAAACTTCTCCAAAACCTTGATGTAAACCTCGGATCTCTGTCAGACACAATCGAAACAGGAACTCCATGAAGTCTCACAATCTCTTCAATGTATAACTCAGCCAATTTCTCCATCGACCAAGTAATCTTCATGGCTAGACAATGTGCCGACTTAGTCAATCGGTCCACAACAACCCAAATCGAGTCATTGCCCTTCGAACTCCTCGGCAAACCCGTAATAAAGTCCATACTGATATTCTCCCACTTCCACTCCGGAATGGGTAATGGTTGTAACAATCCTCCAGGTCTCTGATTCTCTGCCTTGATCTGCTGACAAGTCAGACACCTTGCCACAAAATCTGCTACATCTCGCTTCATGCCAGACCACCAAAAGTGGGGTTTGATATCCCTGTACATCTTCGTACCTCCTGGATGAACTGATAACAATGTGCTGTGTGCCTCCTGCAAGATACTCTCTCTCAACTCTGCATCATCTGGAACACACAACCTCTCACCCAACCAAAGAACTCCATCTTGGACACGAAATTCTGATAACTTGCCTTCTGAAACCTGCTGCAACATCTTCTGGATCTCTGCATCTGATCTCTGACCTTCCACAATCTTCTCTCTCAAGGACGGCTGCAGTCTCAACTGAGCCAAAGATGCCCCTAAACCTCGCAGTACCACCTCGATACCTGCCTGATCGATCTCTGCTGCCAACTCTCTTCGAGTAGTGATCAACCTCGACAAACTACTCTTCCTGCTAAGTCCATCAGCCACTACATTCGCCTTGCCCGGATGATACTTGATCTCAGAACGAATGTCTTCCAATACCTCCAACCATCTTCTCTGACGAAGATTCAAATCCCTCTGCTGATAAATATACTTCAGGCTCTTGTGGTCAGTGTACATATTGACCTTCTCACCATAAACATAATGCCTCCACAGCTTCAAGGCATAAATGATAGCTGCTAGCTCCAAATCATGCGTCGGATAATTCTTCTCATGCGGACGCAACTGCCTCGAACCATACGCAATGACCTTGCCTTCCTGCATCAAGACACAACCCAAACCTCTGAGAGATGCATCGCTGTAGATGTCATAATCCTTCCCTGCTTGCGGCAATGCTAATATAGGTGCAGTAGTTAACCTTTCCTTTAACTCAAGGAAACTCTCCTCGCACTTATCTGTCCACACAAATGCCACACTCTTCCGGGTCAAACCTGTCAATGGAACTGCAATCTGAGAATACCCCTGAATAAACCTCCTGTAGTAACCAGCTAATCCCAAGAAGCTTCTCACTTCCTTCACTGACGTCGGCCTGGGCCAATCCTTCACTGCTTCCACTTTCTGAGGATCAGTAGCCACTCCCTCCTTAGAAAGAATGTGACCAAGAAAAGCTACCTCAGACTTCCAAAATTCACACTTCGACAATTTGGCGTACAAGCTGTGCTCCTGCAATGTCTGTAATACCGCTGTCAAGTGCTTAGAATGATCCTCCTCCGACTTCGAATACACCAAGATATCATCGATGAAGACCACCACGAAGGAATCAATGAATGGCCTCAACACCCGATTCATCATATCCATGAAAACTGCTGGCGCATTCGTCAAACCGAATGGCATCACCAAAAATTCATACAACCCATGACGAGTCCTGAACGCTGTCTTGCTCACATCTTCCTCCTTGACTCGCACCTGATGATATCCTGACCTCAAGTCAATCTTCGAAAATACCGCTGCTCCTCGAAGTCTGTCGAACAAATCATCTATCCGCGGCAGTGGGTACTTGTTCTGAATAGTCACCCTATTCAACTCCCTGTAGTCAATGCACATCCTCATCGACCCATCCTTCTTCTTGACCAACAACACTGGCGCTCCCCACGGAGATGAACTCGGTCTGATAAGCCCTTTGCTCAAAAGCTCCTCAATCTGCTTCTTCACTTCATCCTGCTCTACAGGTGCCATCCTGTACGGAGCCTTGGAAATCGGCGCACTCCCCGGCTGAACATTGATGCAAAACTCCACATCTCTCTGCGGCGGTAATCCTGGAAAATCATCCAAGAACACCTGAGGAAACTTTCGAACCACCGGAATGCCCTTGACTTCATCTGCAATAGACTTCTTAGATACCATTGCAGCCACCTGCGGGATCTTCTTCTTCCCTTGGAAAGTTACTGCAGGTCCACCTGGTGCTTTCACCAACACCTCCTTCTGCTTGCAATCAATTGTGGCATCATATATAGCCATCCAATCGATGCCTACGATGACATCCACTCCCAACACTTGTAGCTCGATCAAGTCGATGCCGAACATCCTTCCACCAATCTCGATATCACAGCCCTCGTAATATCGATCCGCTACTAGCTCTTCACCTGACGGCGTTGCCACCGACAAAACCCTGCCTGGAAATAGCTTAGGTTCCAAACCTAAGATCTTTGCAAAACTTGGCGATACAAATGTATGCGATGAACCAGTGTCAAACAAAATCTTTGCTTTCATTCCATTTATTAAAACAACTCCTGTTACAATAAGAATGATACTCAATCTTAAATTGTTCTGAAATAAAAGCTTTTATTCATTACACTGATTCAAAAATGAAAGAAATCAAAATTCCTGCATACCCTGTATTACATCTTCCGAGTTTCTCGCATCCTCCTCGGTCAATGCAAATACTCGCCCTTGCCTCTTCGGGACTTTGCTTCCACCCGAACCATCTTTCTTCAGTTGTGGACAATGGGGCTTTGAGTGTCCAGTCTGCCCACACTGAGAACAAACATGTTCTGCCAACTTCGGACATGCTGACCTGTAATGTCCTACTTCCTTGCAGTAGTAGCAGGTCACTCCCTGAGCTCCAGGTGCCTTCTGCACCGGTCCACTGAACTTCGCCTGCTTCGCGGGGAATTCCTTCCCACTCTGGCCTGATGCTGGCCTCTTGTTCCGGTTCCATGTATCCTGCTTCTTCTGAAACAGTTCCATATCTTCTTCAGTCATCGCGGCCCTCCTGACCAGCTTCTCGAATCTCCTGATACCCAACGGAACCATCCTTGACCTCAAGTTCGGCTTCAAGCCCTGCTCAAACTTTTTGGCCTTCTTTGCTTCATCCATGACCAACTCTGGTGCATACCTCGAAAGTTGAGCAAACTTCGTCTCATACTCCCGAACAGTCATGCTCCCCTGCTGAAGGTTCATGAACTCAGTCGCCTTCTTTTCCTGAACATCAAGAGGAAAGAAGCGATCTCTGAACTCCTCCAGAAAAGCTTCCCATGTCAACTGCTGATCCCCCAGAGTCCTCTTTAGTGACTCCCACCAGACACCAGCATCTTTCTCGAGCTGCATCGAAGCTAACTTCACCTTGCTGGCTGCTGGAGTCTCCGATACTTCGAAGATCGTCTCCATCTTCCGAATCCAATCGTCTGCTGCTGTTGGATCAGCTTGCCCCTCAAAGACTGGTGGCCTCATCCTCTTAAAGGATTCAAGCTGCTTGATGGGGTCGGCATTCACCAATCCATGCCCAGCTCCATGATTGGGCGGCGGATTCTGCTGCTGCGCTTGCTGCTGCGCCACATTGAATGCCATCAATGTGTTCAAGGTCTGATAAACCTTAGCAAACTCAGCCTCTAGGTCAATTCCCGCTCCTCGAGAACTACCCGATCCATCCTCATTGTTGCCACCATTTCTACCTCTGGGTGCAACCATCGTGATTACTGCAAAACGAGGGTAAAGTTAGAGCACACATACAATTCAAACTCAAATCATTACCCTATGGCAAAGCCATAACCATACCCCAAACCATGATTTCAAACCAAACATCATAATTTAATTCTATGTGATACTCACACTCTGATGTCCACACCTAGGTACTCACTCTCTAGTGTCCACACCTAGGTTGGTTGTCATACTATGTCTATTATTACATTGAAGCAGAGCTCTGATACCAATCTCTGTAGCGCCCCAAATTTCTAATATGAGAGCTTAGAAAATAAGTGGCGAAATCCCAGCAATCCACTTCAATACAACAATAAACACCAACAACACCACTAAAATTTTTCTTCTTTATTACAACAATTATTACAATTACAACGGAAGTCTAAACATCTCAACACACATTAATATTTTATTTACAACTCAATAATGATCTGAAATATCCTTTACAGTTTTACACCAATCACTAAATAATCCAATTATCTCAAACTGCCAACTCAAGCATCCAACCTCCAATCTAAGCAATAACCTGCAACATGTGAGGCTAGAGTTGAACCCTAACCCCAAAACTACGGGGTCAGCCATAAATGGTGTGAGTGGTAACAAATCAAACCAATAGCATAAATGAACTTAAAACATAATATCCAACAAATAATAATCAAACACTAAAGTATGAAGTACGACAAAAGAATAATGGGTGATACCAAAACCAAAAGCCAAGTGTGTAAAAACAGGAAATCCGAATGCATAAAAGTGATTCAAGAAAACATCATGACTACATGCTGACAACGATGACTACTAAGAGATGAAGATAGACTATGATAATTTGCCCATGCTTGATCATTCCGGAGATTGATCCCACGTCACAGGTATTTTTCCTGGATAATTCAGGAGATCATCCCACATCTAAACATAGATTCCTTATCACAATAATACCCCAAAAGCGTCGTCTCGACTCCGATCATTCCGTAGTTCAATCCCACATCTCAAGATAATTACTTGGATAATTCAGGAGAAATACCTCGCATCACAGGTTAACTACCTGGATAATTTCGGAGATAAATCACACATCACAAGTTAACTACTTGGATAATTCAGGAGATTAAATCCTACATCAAAAGCCATACTGAGGTGCATAACTCAAGTTCTCATTCGTCATGACACTACTAATGCCTGTCCTTATTAGTTTGGGTTACTGAACAAATCTCCTAGAGTAGTGTACCCTACCGGACTAAAAATCTGAATAACTGAAAATTTGCCTCGATGGGCCTCAACAAATAACTGAACAAACACCGGTATACTAGGGTCACCTACCTCTAGAGACTCAAAAACAAATATCTGAACAAATTCCACTTAACAAGTGGCTCAACAAAATATCTCAAAATCATGTTCTTAACTGAACATCTCAAAAACAAATACTTAACTGAACATCTTAAAATCAAACACTAAACAAAATATCTCACAATCAAATACAAAGATCCTTCAGGACCAGTCGACTGCATAAAGGACCAGTCGACTGTCCAGAGGACATATCCCAACATTTTACAAAAAAATAATCTAAGGCATGACCAGTCGACTTGACAAGTCATCAGTCGACTGCCCCGAGACAAATTCAAATAGTCCTCATCAAAATAATCTAAGTATTTGAGTCGACTGAAAAGTCATAGGTCGACTGTCCCGAAAGGACTGAACAAAATCACAAACAGAGGATCAGTCGACTGACCTCTGTCTAGGTCGACTGTCCCGAACAAAACTCAAAGACTGAAAATACACAGTAGGCTCGTACCAGTCGACTGCTTCGCAGTCCAGTCGACTGTCGGCTACAGATTTACAAAAAGTATAGGTCTGAACACAAATCAAACGGGAGTATTCTAAAGATTCATCGATCATAAAATTAATTTATATCCAGGCAAATAAACAATTCTCAATAATCTCCATCATGGTTACATTACTCAATCAATCAATTTCTCCAATCTCATATTCTCATGATCTCAATTCTTAATTCTCCCATTAGGGTTTTTCTCAACAAAATGTCTTCCATAACTTAATCCAAATCTGATTTACAACCATAAGGTCCAGGTGTTTACTATCTAATCACAACAAAATCAATTCTTAATATGTCTCCCAACAATACGATCTCATAGATCAACATTTCCTCAACAAATCTTAATATTTTCTCATACATGGTTCAAATATCAACAAGAGTTCTCATCCTCCATAACAAATAAAAGATCCATACCATACATTCAATGGGACTAACAAAATAATGGCATAATGATCACAAACAAGCATAACAAGATCTTACGTCATTCATCAATCAAGACAAACAAAACAAGCAGAGCAAAACAAAACAACAAAACAAACCACTCACCTTTGATTTGATGAAAATCCGCCAAAAGCTTTCTCCTTGCTAGATCCAAGAATCCTCCTTTTTGCTCCTCAAAATAATCTCAAAATTCTGTGAGTTCTCAATGACGGCTGGGAAAAGGATTTCCCTTATATATGCCGGATAGAATATTAGGGTTATATTCCCTCTTTTGCAAAATACTCCTTTCCAAAATACATCTTGCATATATAATTCTATTCTTGAAATTTAAATCAAATATCATTTAAGTTAGGATCTAATAGAAAATATATTTCCAAACTTCAACAAATACTGATCGGAATGTCCAGCAAATGCATTTTTGCGTTTTAAACCCTCAAAATGTCAATTTTGCAAATAAGTCCTTCTTTTCTCAAAAATTGCAAATAGCATAATTAATTTCAGAAAAATCTGGAAAAATATTAAATAATTTTCAAATAATAAATAATGATTTTTCATAAGGAAAACTAAAATTTTCAAACTTCTCAAAAGTCATTTGCACGTGTTTTGCACGTGTACACAAGATAAATCTTTTAGAAAATATTTTTCAAATACTCAAAATCATTTAAAGTTCATTTTCAAATAATTAAAATAATATTTGAAAATACGGGGTTCTACAATTGAAGCGGCCACTTAGTTTATTTCAAACTTTACATCTTTTCATTGAAAATTATTGCTCCTGCTTCTCTATCTCTCCGAGTCATGACTCTCTTAAATGGTGGGTTCAGAGTCCAGCTTCTTCTACATGGCTGCTCCCGCAATTTACTAACCTTTAGCAACGATGGTTTGGAGTCCAACACTTGGCTCGATTCCTCTTCAAATAACTTGCTCTTCAGCGGGTTAGAAGTGGTTCGCTATTCGGAATTGCTCCCACAACCGTTGAACAACTCTACCGATGGTTCGGAGTCCAACACTTGGCTCGATTCCTCTTCAAATAACCTGCTCTTCAGCGGGTTAGAAGTGGTTCGCTATTCGGAACTGCTCATACAACCGTTGATTCTCTCACTAAAATAGCGAGTTCGGAGCTAAAAATCTCTCCTAGAGTTGCTCCTCAAACTCATCTTCCAAATGGCTCTCTCCCAGAGCCGAGCTCTTCCCTCTGCTCACCTCCAAAGCGGTCCTCTTCTAAGCAAGTTCGGATCCCAAAACTCTCCCCTAGAGTTGCTCCTCATAACTCGTCTTCCAGATCGCTCTCTCCTAGGTCTGAGCTCTTCACTCCGCTCGCCTCCAAAGCGGGCCTCTTCTATGCGAGTTCGGAGCTCAAAACTCTCCCATAGAGTTGCTCCTTGCACTCACTTGAAAGAATGGGTCTTCTCATGGCTCTTACGAAGATCTTCCTAGCACATCTTCTCCCCCCTAGGAGCGGAGCTCCTCTTCAAAAATCTCCCAAACCAAACAGAACAGAGGCAGAGCTCCAGAGCTCTTCACCTCTCCCATATGCCGACCCATCCTCTCAAGCCGAAGAGCAAAGGTAGATCTCCGACCCCTCCTCTACGCCGAGCTACTATGGGCAGAAGGGGAACTACCGAGCCGAGTGGACGAGGTACCGACCTCCACATATGGAGAAAAATTCGGCCGATCCCATCCCACTGTCGGATCGTCTCAAAATTCGTGCTAAAACATGATGAACAGCTCAGATCTCGCCACGTCTCCACAAAACGACAAGATAACGTTTTCTCGAAACTCGTGCCTCTTGTCTCGTGATTCGCACCACGATCGTGATCAACCGTCCAGATGGAGCCACGTAGCTCGGATCTAAAATCTGAGCTACCGAACTACCGAACTGCAAAGTGGCAATAATGCACCTTAAAATCCGTGCTCGGATCTGCCGAACAAGACGCATCTGCCGAGCAGCAAGGAAGGAGGAGAGAAGAGAAGAGAAGAGAACAAAACAAAAAAAAAGGGGGGGGGGGGGGGTTCGGACCCGTTAAGGGGATCCGAACCCAAAAACCCGAACCCCATAAACAGCTTCTCCTACTTCTTCTTCTTCTCTTCCAATCTCCCGCCAAAATAGCACAAAAGAAAAACTCACCGAGCACCCATGCGAAACAAACCCAACAGGGAGCTACAAACTCCTAGCTCCTCCCTCATCTCGAGCGTCGCCATGGCCAACATTCACCTCATCCTCCGAACTCCAAGACAGCGCTCAAGCTCTGTCGTTGAACCTCCATCGCCGAGCCATCGACAAAGCTCGAAGCTCCACCTCGACTTCACACGAGCTCGAGCTTCGGAATATGGCGAGGTCGAGCTCCGACGACCACATTCGTGCTCTCACTCTCGCCGAGCTCTCTCCGTCGTCGAGCCGAACCCATCTTCTTCAAAAGCTCGCTGCTGAACTCCAAGGCATCTAGCTCCCCCTCGAGCAAGGAGCCGATGCCCAGGTCGAGCTCACCAACGCTGCGATCCACCTCGGCCCATACCAAGCTCTCCTCCAGTCGAGCTCCGGGGCCGAGCCCATACTTCCACCACCTCCGACGAGCACCCCTCCGACGAAGAACCCAAGCCTCGCCAACGTCGAGCTCACCGTACTGAGCTCGAACCCATCACCATGGCAATGGCGAGCTCCGAACATTCCACCTCCGAGCTCTACACTTCAGTTGAAGGTTCGACAACGAGCTCGCCTTCCACAACGCGAGCTCCGACTCCACGCCCTCCGAGCTCTCCTTCGCGAGCTCCCTTTGTCGCCGAACTCTACACCGCTATCACCAAAGCTCCAAACTCCTCTTCTGCACCAACTACGGACTGCTCGCCACGCCAAGCTCCAGCTCCACCTCCTCCTCGCCGAGATCCTCGCCAGATGAGTTCGGAGAGGGGTCGAGGTCGGGGGCATGAGGACGACGCCAAAGGAGAGACGAGGCGAAGTCGAAGAACGGAGCAGACAAAGAAGAAGCAGCGGGAAAACAGAAGAAAGAAGAGAAAAAAAAAGTTTAAAAAAAATTAAATAAATTGCCACGTGGCGGTCCACGTGGCTTCATCTCGCTGCGTTTGGCCAACTGCCGAGGTGCCGAACCGAAGTACCAATGCACCGACCCTGTAATTGGAGAAAATACTCGCCGACCCACACGATCCGTCCGATCGTCTCAAAATTCGCGTCGCGACACTATCGACGCTCAGAAATGCGCCACGTGTCCAGAACGTGATCTGCCTCATGATGCGCGCACATCTGATCATGATCGACGCTCAGAAATGCGCCACGTGTCCAGATCATGATCTACTTTGCGATGCGCGCCATCTAATCACGATCGACGTTCAGAAATGCGCCACGTGTCCAGGTAATATTTAATTAATTAATTTATTTATTTATTTGTTTTAATTATTTAAAAAATCCGAAAAAATATTTAAAAATGGAAAAAAATTAATTAAAAATTCTAAAAATAATTATTAATTCAGAAAAATTATTTTTAAATTCTGAAAAAATAATTATTAAATTAGAATAATTAATTAATATTCTCAATAATTAATTATTTAATTCGAAAAATGAATAAAAAATTCAAAAAAATGAGAAAAAATTCAGAAAAATCTGGAAAAATCACCAAAAATCTAGAAAATTCTGAGGATATTTTTGGGCATTTTACAAGCCCAGAATAACACCGTTACACCCCGAGCAAGATCCAAACTCCCTTAAAAACACCGATAAAATCCCGTACGCCATTAGAACAATAAAACTACTCCTCAAAGGCTGATCAAACTCAGTCTTCGGGAGTGGGGGGCTCGTGATATGGCTAATAATAGGATTAAATCGGGACCGTTCACATCGGACACGAATCTTAAAGCTCAGGAGTAAAACGGTAATTTCACATGCAAATGGGTCCGAAGCGGGTACTGGGTCTCCTTCTCACAGATCCAATAACCTGCGAACGGATCCACCTCAGCTGGGTACGGGTCCCGGCCCGATACAAACCCAGTCCGACAGGATAGAATTAGGGTCTCTGATTGAACCAAATCAACGGGCCTGATTCGCGACTATCCTCTCCCCGGGAATTAAGGGATTACATTCCTAATCTGATTACGAGGATTTTACGCCTTATCAGATCACAGGAATCACATTTCTTATTTGATCCCAACGGCGGCTATAAATACCCCCCACCCATCTCCATTAAGAGGTGATCAATCTTTTGCTAGTTAAACGCTCTTTCTTAATCATTTCTGGTTACTGACTTGAGCGTCGGAGGGTGCATCGCCGGGATCAACCCCGGTGTCTCGCACTTCTTTGCAGGTGAACGTCGGGAGTCAGCGGTCAAACTCCGGCGGAACAGGTTAGGTGTTTGCTATTCAGGTTATCCAAGAACTCACAAATACTATCTGTTTGCCCCCACACCGAAATTAGCGGCAACATTTGGTAAACTTTCTTCATAAAATAGTTTTTTCAAAATTAAAGTATAAAAGGTGTTTGGTAAACTGTATACAATATGTATGTATATATATAATCCGTACTTATGTATATATGTATATACATAAATACTCTATATTGTATACTATTACATATAATGTATGTATGGGTTTGGTTGTATGTATATACAGTATTCATACTCTGATACATACATACTGATATATAATAATATAAAATAATTTATTATAATAAACATATTTAATAATATACATATATATAATAATATATATGAAATAATAATATAATATAATTATCGTATATATATAAAATAATAATAATAATATAATATATATTAGTCATTATTATTATTATTATATGTATGTAACAATAATATAATATAATTACATATATAAAAATATAATAATAATAATAATAATAATAATAATAATAATAATAATAATAATAATCTCTAATATTATAATGGGAGAAGGTCTTAGTGTCATTTGTAAATCTACCAACGCGTGCAACACACGTGCATAAATATTAAGGAGATCTTAAGTTCAAACCCCGACTATGTCTAAATTTTAACTGAAAAAATATATATATATTTATTAAGACGTTCATCGCACGTGTAAATTGCTAGTAATAATAATAATAATATATTATGTCATAATAAATATAATAATTATGTATATAATTATATATTATATATTATGCAATAATTATATATATATAAAATTATATAATAATATATAACTTGTATTTTTCACGTGCATCGCACGTTTTGATAAGAGTTAGAGTTTTTTACGTGCGATATACGTGTTAAGAAATAGTTTTGGAGTTGGACGTGCGTTGCACATAATTGGAAAAAATATTTTGAAGGAAAATCTACAATTTGTACATGCAATGCACGTATTTATAAGTAGAATTTGAGTTGTACGTGCAACATATTTGTGTGTTTAGTGTTAAAAAATATTATAAATTTGTTTTGCACGTGCGTTGCATATTTTAAATAGGTGATTTTATTAATTTGTTTATTTTTGTTGTAATTAATGGGAAAGTTGGAGTTGCGCATGCAAGACACGGGTTTGTATGTTGACAAATGACAACCCCAACTCTCCCATTATAATATTAGAGATATTATTATTATTATTATTATTATTATTATTATACATACATATACGTACATACTATATACATACATATTGTATACGTACATGATGTATACACATATACATATACATATACAAATACAGTATGTTTGGGAAATGAAAAACCTTATCTCAGAAAGCAGGTTTTTTAAGTTTTCAAAAACTTATTTTAAACATAGATTTTGAATGTTAATTTTTAAAATGAGTTTCTAAAAAAATTGTTCAAACAAAATTATCCTATATTTTGATTTTAAAAACTGAACTGCTTTTAAAACCCGATCGAAACGGACCCTAAATTCCACAAATCTTGCAAACACTGCTCTTTCTGCCAAACAAATCTCAGAGATATTTCATCCAATAATTGTTCTAAATATGCACACATGCATGCATGTGATAATTCATTAAACAGTATATATACTATTGGTTCCAAAATTTTAACTTAATTTAGAAAATTAATTACGTAGCACATCTGTTCGTTCTTGCCATCGCACGGACGAATTATTGCAATAAGTATTAGTGAATTAAATAGCAATAATTATGTTAGTATTTTATTTTTAAGAGTCGTGCCTAGTATATTGAAACACATTGATGATCAAATTTTAGTTGTACGTAGCATTAGCAAAAGGAATCTCGGAAATTTATTGAATTGCTTTTGGAGTAGCATTATAAATAGTAATATATAGATTGACTCTATCCCTCCTCTCCATCAAAAGTACGTACGTTAGAGGTAAGTAATATTCTCTTCCGATTTCACTTGATTTTTTATTTATTTTTTTCTATTTAGTGATTCATTGACATTCTCGTGATTACAGATAGAATAAGTGTAGTTAAGGATGGATCAATATTTGCTGCACGAGAATTTCGTGGTTAATGGTTTGAAGGAACACCGTCTAATTGGAGGTGCGTACTAGTACTAGTCTTTAATATTAAATATGTTTGGTTGTTTAGTTGCGTGTGGGAACTATAAAGAACCATGCATTTTAAATCGGAAAATACATTTTCTGCTACTAGCTACAGTAGTAATTATACAAATTACATATAGCAAGTACTTTATGAAAATTATGCACTGGGCCCATAATGCTATCTATATATACTAAAAATGATTTTATCAGAGAAGACTGAGAATGAATTTCCAAATTGTAAGTATTTATTTTTAGCAAACACTTTTTTTCTTCAACTGAGTTTCTCTCTCAAGAACATTTCAGAGAGACAAACTAGATCTGAAAAAAGAAACCAACCAAAACCCTAGATCTGAGCAACCCTAGGGGGGGGCGGCGGCTAGCTCCTCCCCCCCGTACCCTCCTCCCTGCACTTCACGAAGGTGAAGCTGCAACTTTCCTTCCATCGCCACAACGCTCCGTCCATCTCCCCTTCCGTCGCCCCTAGCCCCTTCTGTCGCCCCTCGCCCCACGACAACGACACCGAGACAATGCTCCGTCATATCCAAGGGCGGCCATCTGTCCTCCTGCGCTCCAGCTCACGGCGCAGTCGGGTTCGAAGGAATTGACGGTGGGGAGCTAGCGACGTCAGATCCTGTGGGTTCGCCTCCAGATCGGGGACTGAGCCTTCTGATCGGAGACCCACGGTGACTTCGCCTTCAGATCCAGTGCCTCTCAACGGGCGGTGCGCCGGTTTCTCAGCGCCGGCGGTAGCCATTGCACCTTGCCTCCTACCGACGCCGTCGTCCGTCTCCATCACCGGTGCCGGAACGGTTCCTTCGCCGCCACCACCATGTCCACGCTCTCGGGGCCAATTACGGTGATCTGCAGCCGTGATTTGGGCCACCAGGGTTAGTGTAGTCGGCGAAGTAGTCGGGATTTGTGTTGATGGCAGAGTGAAAAATAGAGGCTGGAGTTTGTTCCCCTTTCTGTTGGGGTGAGATCTTGAGAGGTGGGGTGAGATCTTGAGAGGTGTGAAGTTTGCGGTGTAGTGCGGTTGTGGGGCTAGGGCCCGAAGATGGGGTCCCTCCATGAGACGTGCTCACTCGCTACTCTTGTGCCCTACGCCTTCTATCGACACCGTCGTCCGTCTCACTTGTCTCAACTTTCAGGGTGCTTGTCGCAAATGTAGCGGAGCGACTATGTCGCGCCAGAGCATCCTCCCGCGCCTGTTGTCGTGAACGCCTTAGATCTGTGGCTCAAATGTGTGAGGTCGATGGTTCGGTATGGGGCCCGTGGGGCCAGGCCGCTATGGAAGGTGGGAACTGTGTAGCACGTTGTATTGCACGATTGTGGGGCTTGAGTCCGAAGATGGGGTCCCTCCATGATGTGCGCTCACTTGTTTGGGTGTCCAACGATGATGCCTATCAGGCTATTGAGCTTCATCCAGCTTAAGTCACTGTCTCGTAACAGCGTCGCATCTTCCCTCGTTGGGAGTAAGAGTCGAGTTGAGTCTGTATGGTGAGAAATCGTCTGAGAGAGCAAGAGCGTGAGAGAGGTGAATGTATCCTCTCTACGGCTCTGAAGCGTGGTTTTTGGTGGGGTGAGCGAGATAGTTGTTTGGTGAGAAATCGTCTGAGATAGCACAATCGTGAGAGAGGTGAAGGTATCCTCTTCACGACTACCTCTTTGGTAGCGGCTGTGGGAGTTGTTGGCGAGTTTGTTGGATGAGTGGTGGAGTTGGTGGGAGGGTGCGGTTGCTGTGCAGGTGTCGTGGTGTCATAAGTCGGCCTGCGGGGCTTGGGCCCAAAGATGGGGTCCCCCCAGCGATGAGTGGGCAGGAAGCGAAGGGTGTTAAAATCCTGCTATCTAGTTTCGGGTAGGTGTGCATGTGTCGTGAAGGCAGTGTACGAAGCTAAACTGACGTACATACAATTTTGCTGGATCGAACTTATTTGTCGGCCTGCCCTCCAGGGTTGTTAGAAAGATTTATTGTTTGTACTGATCATGTTGCTTAATGTATGTTTTTATTTCCTGTTTGTATGTTGTATTCTGACACAGTTCTCTGGGTTTATATCATTAATTTCTTCTTAATGAAACATGGTGGCCGTACTCCACCTTTTCTTGAAATATATATATATATATATATATATATATATATATATATATATATATATATATAAAAGTATTTAACTCCTGACATCTAATCATTTTTTTGTAATTTTCTTTTTAGTGAGCCGAATTCTTGCAAGCAGTGAACGATTCAGTGTGGACGTCTCGGTAGCGGACAGTTGGATTAAAGACTTTGGGGTGGTTGTTGGGAGTAAGTTGAGAATGGCGATAACGCGGAAACTTGATTTAGGAGAATCATATGGAGGAACTCCCGGCGACCAAACATTAATTAAGCAAGGAACTCGCCATGATAACGATCTTAGTTACTGGTTTCCCTCCCTTGACATCAACTACATTTTTGGGGTATCAATTTCCCTTTTCTTTTAATTATAGATACTTATGACGCTCGCTCATAATACTAAGATTTGATCGGTACATGCAAAATGCTATCAACATCATGAGTGCAGGCAGGTGTGAACGAATTTTTCTCATCTAACAAAACAAAAATTGGAGTTTCTTTCAAATTAAGGGTTAATTTTACAAAATCACCCTAAGGCTTTGGCTCTCTAATTAACCAAAACCGCCCTACATATTTATATAATAAAATACAAAGAAAGCTATCAAGTGGCTCACCTTCAATCCCTCCAAAATCAAAGGCTTAGATCCAACCTCACTAAACACATTTTTCCTCCCAAAATTTCAAACTCCAAAACCAAATATTTCCCCCCAAAACTAAAAAATCAATTACTTTATTGATATCTCTCTTCTCTCTTTACTTTTTCATATTTCTCTCATTTTCTCTCTCCCTATCTCTCTCTCCCACTCTTTCTTTATTTACTAAGAAATTTAGAATTTAAGATTTCAGGTTTATAAATTTTCAGAATTTTTATGTTTTTTTCTATTGCACATGTTATATTGAAAATAGCAAATATCTCTTCAACAGTTAAATTTCATCATTTTTCACACTTAAAGTTCTAAGAAGTTAGATTTTACAACCCATTTATAATTATTTTTCAACATATACTAATGAAAACATGAATTTTTATTTACAACTAATTATTGTCATATTAATCAAACTTGAGCTACATAATTGTTGTTTTATTCGTTCCGAAGACGTGCCGTAGGCACGTGCCCACAGGCAAATCTAATCTATATAATAAAACACAAAGAAAGCTATCAAGTGGCTTGCCTTCAATCCCCCGAAAATTAAAGGCCCAGATCTAACCTCACAAAACATATCCCCCCCCTCAAAAGTTTCCACCCAAAACTCAAATTCAAATTCCCCACCCAAAACAACTCTTATACTTATTTAATTATTTTTTTCTCTCTCTCTCCCTCCCCCTTCTATTCAAAAAATTAAGAAATTTTTTTTTATTTTTTAAAAATTTTTAAATTAAAAAACTAAAAATTTAAATTTAAATTAAAAAATTTTAAAAATAATTCGAAAAAGATAAAAAAGAATCATATAATATTTTTTTTTGCTTGAGAGCCAAAAGTTTCTCATATGATATGTTTACTATATGATTAAACAAGGTGCACCATTTTCAAGACGTGCCGTAGGCACGTGTCAACGGGGAAACCTAGTGTGTGTGTGTATTCTTCATCAATTAATCATCCTAAGTTATGGTCCATTAATCACATCCATATATTGTCACGCCCCGCTTCCCAAAATACGAAATACGAGTACGTAACGTAGGCCCAGCGTATGATGTAAACATCATCCATAAGCTATACCAGACTAACTCGGCAATAAGATCAACAAATACAACCACGCAAGAAATATCAGCACATGAACCAAAGATAAATTACAATAATAAATGAAATAATCCAACAATATAAATATCCAATATCTGGGATCAAAACAACTATGGGTCATAAAGCCCAAAAACAAAGAACAAGTCATAATAATGTTCAAGAAAATAAAACTAGCAGCAATTAAATCTAAGAAGCGGAGACTGGTTCCATCTCTAGAAACGTTGCTCACCAATTCCTTTGGGAACAGATCCTTCAGTACCTGTAAAATCTTGATCTAAAAAGATCGAAAAGAGTGCCCTTAGAGCAAATCGTGGGCAACAAGTAGAGAAAACAAAGGATAATAGGAAAGCATGAATATCAAAGGATAGGGACATGGTCAAAGACAAAGAACAAAGCAAAGACAGACAATAATATCAAAGGTGTACAATAATCACGCATGTAATGAGTGATGTCAAGTGAAGATCAAGCATGAGATACATGTTATTAAGTATTTTATTAATCTATCTAGTGCACGTACTACTGCGTCCCATTCCACAGGTTCGGCGCAAACACAGTGATCATTTTAGACCGATGGTGAATTCATGAATCGTGTACTCGGCATTGATAACAATAATTTACATGCAAGAATTAACAATTAATCACTGCAATCAATGCTCCTCCTTCTATGTCAAGTATTCGTACGAGCGAGAAGGCCTTACCGAGTACATTTCCCGATCGTTCACTACCAAGTCTACCCATAATATCCCGGCTTGTTAATAGTTTATTTTTATCCTATGTGAGCATGCAAGAGGGTGTCAATGTTGTATAATACTAAGTGTGACTAATTCTATGCGCTACAGACAAAGCATGAGGCAAACACATCAAATAAGCATAATTCACACAACCAGGACAACATGACCTTGTTGTACTAAAATATAGATTACAGCCACTACAAAATAGCAAATCTGAATCCGTCGGAAGGACTAGAAAGTAGACTTCCACACGGTTCCAGCGAATATAATTACGGCATATAAAGGATACAGGAACTATGGTGAAAACTCTATTCTATTCAGTTTTATGTTCAGGCAGCATGCAGTATGTTGTGTTCAACTAATTATTTCATGTCAAAGAACTCATTAATAAAATCTATAAAAATTCAGGAAAGTACCTATACATGTCTAGGTCCAGCCTAATTTATTTCAGATTTTTCTTTTACTGTTATTAGAGTCAAATAAAATATAGAACAGCAGGATACGCATGCAATTATGAATCTGGAATTTCTAACATGGCTATACTAAAATGTTGATATCTAGCAAATGATACATCGGAACTTAGATCCGTCAAAAGGATGTTAAACAAGATATCAGAGGCTAAAAATTCATGTTTGTAAAGGAAATTTAAATTATGACATTATCATGGGTGAAAACATGATTCAGAGTAAACAACTAACAAATTCAGAAAATTGTCTTAACATGAATGGGCAATAATTAAATCATACATCACATATTTCATGTGAATTGACAAACAAAGTGATCCTAGGTGTTAACATGCAAATTTCTAAGGTTTAAGATACAATTATCACAGGTATGGTATCAATTCATTGATCAACTTCAATCTAGCACATACAATTTAACATGTCCAACTTATCAAGTGTCCTATGCATGAATCTAGTTATTTAAATGTATATATGCATGAAACAATGGGGACTAGATTTTAGATCAACGAGATAGCACGATGTTAAGAGTATGTCTGGTTAGCTCGTGTACACCCTCGATAAACTTAACGAAATTGTCAAAACAGTATGATAATGAAATGGACGGGATCTACTTGCAGGAGATCAAATAAACTTGAACAAAATAAAATGCTAGTTCAAGAAGAAACTTGCCTGTTATATTGCAGATTCAAATAATAAGAATAACGGGATCAGAATTCCGGAAAAAAATTCCAAAGACACATGCGAAATACGTGCGAAGAAACCCAAGCAAACAAAAACAACAGCAACAGCAAAAGCTTCACACCGGATCTGGACCGAAGAACAAATAGCGGTAGGGGAGCTGTGCGCCGAACACCAAACAGCGAGCTCGCCCAATCGGTGAGTGTCTTCAACCTCAGCAAGGAGAGAGAGAGAGAGAACACAGCGGACTGCGGTGGCGACTGCGACGGGGCGGAGCGACGTCGGCACCAAGGTGAAGACGATGGCACCACGGTCTGGAAGCGACGACGGCGACGACAGCCTCGACGAAGCGGAGCTCTGTTTTCGGTTGGAACGACAGCAGCGATCGGGGCTTGAACGGCGACGTTAGGGCCTTCGGGCGAGGGACGGCGATGACAACGGTGGGGTGCGCGGAGAAGGGCAGGGCGACGGGAAAAATCGCGGTGGATTGGGTTCGACGAGAACGGGGATGACGACGGGAAAACACGACGGTGATGAAATCGAGGGGATGGAGACGTTGATGGTGGTGGTGACGATGGTGGAAGGTGATCGGAGTTGGCCAACGGGGATGAAGGGTTTTGGTTTGGATTTGGGGTTCAATGAAAACAGAGGAGAGGGATGGGATCAAGGAGAGAGAAACGGCGAAGGAGAGAGAAGGATAAATTTAGCATTTATTTTATAGGGTATATATAGGAAATCTAGAATTAGAATTTTGGGTTGAGATTATGTGGTTATGGATATCGATTTTGGCTCCAAAAAGAGATAAATGAATGCAATGAGATGAAACGAACATAAAGGAAAAAAAAATCAGACTCAAAATAGAAAGAGTGAAATTTGCAAAGAGAACGGAATCCAACCAAAGAACACAGATCGATTAAGAGAGAACAAAAGAACCCAAGAAAAGACAAAATACACTATAACAAATAGATCCAAATACATTAATCAAAAGAAAACAAAATACAGCAAAACCAAAAATAGGGCTTATATATACCCCTCCGATAATTTTCACTGGCAGGACTATAATTTGAGTATAGGTCATGCTTGATGGGTTAACTATGTAAAACTATAATCATATATACATGCATGAAAATTCTATTTTGATGGGTATTGTAAATTAGTATAATTACGCTGGAGTCTTAAATAAATCTTTCCCTTTATGCAAATAATAATAATAATTCATGCAGCGATATATATACCATGAAATATTCAAGCTCCTTTGTTAAGTATGTAAAATTTTCAAAATCTCATTTTGCATAAAACTTGTTGAAAATTCAGAACCAGATGGAACCAACGGTTCTGGACCAATATGACTATGCTGTGTCTGGGACAGTCGATGAGTTCTCACAGGAGGCAGGTCCGCCACTGAAAGTGTATGACTTCTTTCCTCCTTTTTCATTCTGGAATGTTAGTTACTTTTTTTTTTCCTTTATAAATTAACCCTAATAAGGTAGGTGGAGAGCTGACCTCGCTAATTTATATTAAGCAATCAATTAGTAGTACTCAAGATGTTGCAAACTAGCTAGGGAAAAAGAACGTCTTAACAATAGGAAACACTACAGAAGGGGGAAGAGGAAGATGGACACTCTTCTAGTCTAGTATGAAGAGAGGACATGCATTGGGCATCTACCGCTCTTATTATATATATGCTTATACTAATTAATGAGCCATACATACATACATCTAACTCCTTGGACATAATATTTTGCACTAAGAAATTAGGTTATTCGATTTCCAGGAATATAAAGTGTTTGATTATAAAACAAGTAAATAGAACACACACTCTCAAGACTCTTTAAACGAACTTAGCAGAACACACATCTCAAAACAACCGGCCCCTTGCACTTGAATATATATATATAATATAGGGGGAAAAAAAGGTATAAGCAACTTGCTCATTTAGTAAATAGGCAATTGATGATGTGACATACATGTGATTGAAAAAGCCTTAAAAGAGTTCGTTGTCCAATGTATCACATGCATGTCACATAATCAATTGCTCATAAACTAAATGAGCAAGTTGCTCATATCCCTTTTATCCATATATATATATATATATATATATATATATATATATATATATATATACACTGACAGTGCCATCACTAAATTAAGCTTCCTTACTACATATTGTGTATTAGAAGATTTAATTTCCATGTTGAAATTAACTCCAAATTAAGCTCTAGCTACCGGCCTCAAGTGCTTTGATAATCCAGTCCTTTTCTTACTAGCTGACGCTGCATTTAACCAAGAGGGGATCCTAAAGAGCATGAATTATTAGTAGCTGTTTGCATGTACTAAATGTATCTATCTACAAAATATCCACCCCTTCTTTCTCCAAAATCTAACAAATAGAAACACCGCGAATGTGCCATGCATATATTTTCATGATGAGAAGAAATCATGTAGGGAGAGACGGTGGTGAGTCTAATTTGGAGCTTTGTAGTGAAGAATCGAATTAAACCACATACTTCACCACCGCTTGGCTTGGCTTGATCTATGGCCTCAAACTGGAAAATTCACATACTTTAGAGCAATTCTTTTAAAAATTCACATATTTTAGAGAAGATTAACTAAAATTTATTCTTCCTAGTATAAGTATATACCACTTTTTCATAATGAAGATATAAATTGTTTATTTCAGGAAAATAAATGCTACATTTTTTACGAGTGAGATGAAGCTGACGGGGCATCCCGACCCTATCCACGCAATTAACTTGAAGAAGGGTCAGCAACTTTTCTTTCTCATGAAATACGTCGAACAACAGGACGAACAACCGGACGTCAAACAACCGGACGTCAAACAACTGGACGCAGACTCCAAATGACATTGTTTCTGGAGAATGCATTCTGACTCTGAAAGCATATTTACATTTAATATATGTGTTCGGCAAAATTAATTATTATAAGTGTGCGTAGCAAAAAATGATATCCCAAAATTGCTTGGTTTGGTCTTTATCTCAGCATACTTTTAATTCACACGAACACTTTTAAATAGAGCTCATCAGTTTAATTTATTGTGAGTAACCAAGGAAATGACGTGGTATTTTCCTTGTTGCGCGCTCATGCATACTTTTATTTTTCATAAAGAAGAAAGTGCACACGGGATTCGAATACCTAACCACTATCGCCTGTAGTGGCACTTGCTATTCGAACATAGAATGTTTTAAGTGCAATATTAAAATTACCAAGTAGCTTAGCATGTGTAATGCTTGCAAGAGGTTGCACATTTCAAAGGTGGGCTTTAGATTTATTATTTGGGTGATTTAATTTAAGTGAAAAGTAGAGATACCTGGTTGTGCAAGCAAGACCGGACCTCCCAACTTCTCGCTCACTAGTAAAGAGCTTTACTGAAACGAACAACCTAGTGGTGAGTAGGAGGGAGAAAAATTTTCAGCTAGCATGGGCACAATTGAATATTACTTTTAATATTTATACATAATTAAAGAATTGTATAGAAACAAATGGGTAAAAATTTCATGTTCACGTTTTTCTTTTAATCATTTGCGAACAGACCTTGCATGGAAAACGGGTTGCGTCAGGTAATGGAAGGTATAGGTTAAACTGGTATGGCAAAAGGGGGTTGATAGGTTGAAAAACGATTGTGCCACAAAATTTTAATTTTCTTGTACCCATACCCGATCTGCAGTACCATTACTTTTAAAAAATTAAAAATTAGAAAAACCTTATATCCACTTACTGAGATTCCATTAGCACGCATCATAATAATAATAATAATAATAATAATAATAATAATAATAATAATAATAATTTACCTCATAAGAAGGAAAAAATCAGTAATGTGGTTTTACTATTGCTGATAAAGTTATAATGCCTTTTACAAAACCCTTTCATTCAAGTTTCTAGCTAATCCTATTACCAAAACAATATTTTCAATCAGAAGAAACTTAAGTGAGACATTAAACTTTCATAGTTCCTGAAATCTTTCTTCATTTTTCGGATAGTTTAATGTTAGTTTACGTGGAGAGGAAGAAAAATAATTGAAGAATGAAACATCTAGTTAGTTATATGTCTGGGGGGAATAAGCATCCTCGGGTGACACTCTAGGTATCCCTGGAGTGTCATCGTTTGCATTCTTTCTCCCAATGCAATGCATGGTTCGTACCGTTCATTGTGACCTACGTGTTGTAAAACATATGAGGATATAAATTCACTTATTTCAATATATTTTGCTCATTCATTCGTGTACTTGCAAAAGAAACGATTTCTAGTATAGAAGAATTGAGACGACTTGATATATGAGCAAAATATGTTAAAACCTCATGAATATATTTTATGACATTTAAATTATATTGAGTCGTGTGGATCATGCATGCATTTGAAGAAGCAATGTCACTCAAATGGGTGACACATTAGGACAAATTTATAGTGTCACTCAAAGTTCCCTTCTCATGTTCCAAACTGGAGATATGAATACTGAATAATGTTGGGTTTGGGTACTGCATTGAGGAATGGGGATATTGGTTGATTTTCTAAGAATTATGCGGTACCAGACTGGTTCTGATTACTCGCTGAGTTAAAAATATGGGCATCAACCGGCACCAATGGGCATACCCAACCCAATGCGTTGAAAGACGGAATGGGTCGATCAACCTTTGAGTTTGACTAATTAACAATGACCCGTGCCTAAACCTAGCAATTTGGACCCGTACCCCTGAGTACTTGTACATGCAGATTGTACTCAAATGGGTTGGATACAGGCCGGGACAATTTTGCAAAATTATCCGAATTACCCATGCCCACCATGACCTAAAAAATGTGAATCGGGTTGATTATGCCTGCACGATATCTATGGTCTTATCCACTCATTTTATTTCACTCTTTCTTTTTAAAGTTTGTTACTTTTATAACAACTTTAAAAAGTCGTTTTGGAAGGCTGAAAATATAAATGGCTAAGAGCATCCACAGTCGTTTGAGGTAAAAAATAGCAAAATGCATATTTTACCTTTCCATTTCGACGAAATACTGCAGTCGTCAAAAGGCAAAAAATGCATATTTTTGTTAAAAATGAAACAGACGAAACATGATTAAAAAATCATTTATATAGTCAGAAACTGAGAAAATATTAATAAAATATACGGGATGTTTCGTCCCAAAAGAGAAAAAATTTGCAAAATAACATGTTTCGTCCAGGTTTTAAGGAGGTTTTTTTGCAAAAAATTGCAAAAAATTGCAAAAACATTTACAAAATTGCAAAAACAATTTATAAATTTGCACACAAAAAATAAATAATTGCACCCAATAACCAATGATGGTAATTTGCAAAAAAAAATTAAGGAAATGGGACCCAATGGCCTGTCCAGCCATTATATGCATATTTATGGGGTTTTTCGTTGTTTTTTATTTTTTTTAATTCAGACGAAACATCATATTTCTTCCGATTATTTAAAAATATATTTAAATAATCCAGACGAAACATCACGCATAATATGCATTTGCTATATCCATTGCTATTTATACCTTTCTACTGTAGCGGAATTGGTAAAAAATAGTAAAATAGCTGACAAGTGTATCGGCTACAGTGTCTAAAAATGCATAAAATGGCAAATGGCAAACGACTGTGGGTGCTCTAAGCATTGTAATGCAAGTAGCAAGACTTCTCATTTTAAAATGAGAGATCACAAATTTGATTGTACTACTAAATATCTTGAAGCTGTTTCATTGAAATTTTTGAGGTCTTATGCTGGCTTTCATGCTCTAAAATACAAGCTTTCTTTTATCCAATATGTTTATCCGACTTATTATGTTTCTAACGAATTATTATATTGGATGTGCATTGTCTAAATCCTGTTACGAGAAGTTGATAAAACCTTGTCACTTTAATAATGTCAATTTGTTCACAGATTAATATTCTAACTTAAAAATAATGACCACTATATTAATGAACTTATTGTACCTCAATCTTTCTCCGTAGTCTCAACCACAACAGGGGCTTCTTACCTGCAAATATAAAGGGGAAAGGGAAAACAGACTAGTGAGATTAATTTGCAAAAGCTGATGACCGACCACTTAGAACTCGTAATTAAATAGAACCAATAAATCAAATAGAAACTAAGGTCACCTAGAACTCGTAATCCTATTTTTCTGGCAAAAAAGACAGAATAATTAAAGATTTCCTGTAATTTAACCTGAAGCTGTGATCTTCTCCCTGGCGCCCAGGTAGTGTAGTTCAGCTGTCTTTGCAGATATTTTAACATCTGATCGAAAGTTGAAGTTGAAACAAGCCTGGCCAAATAAAAGGGCATTCTTCCTGGAAAAAAAAACTTTCAACATGTCAATTCTCGCTTGCTTTAAGTTACACAAGTCAAAGGGCAAACTGAGGAGGTTATAAATATGCATCACGTTTCCATATACATGAAAATTTCCCAAACAACTGCACAATGATATGTAAAACAATCAAATCTCTTACAGAAAGTATTACTCAAGACAGTACCTGAAGTATACATGCCTTGTCTGAAAGAGTAATATATAGATTACATCAAACACACAATAAATATGCCGAGAAAAAGTAACAAATATTTCCTTCAAACAGGCAAGGATAAAACTAAGTTCTAATCAACATGTCCTGTTTAGGCTTTGACTGTAAAAAGACCAGTCAAGACAGAAACTATAACAGGAACCATGCTGGACAGAATCAGTGTTGACCTCATAGTTATTAATTAACAATTACCATAATAAAAACTATAATCCACATTTTCTTTTTGTTAACATACTAAGAAACATAGGCAGTCATATATCTAGCAAAGCAAGCAAGAATTTAGTGGCCACTCTCAGCTGTATTGTTTCCACTAGCTTGAATTTCAGAATCTGAAGGCACTCGATGGTTGTTATCAACTGAATGTTGGCCATTTCTGTTGGGCCTGGAAGCTTCTGTTGGAGACACCACTCCAAGTTTCTCCTGCAAAAGCAGTAAAAATTATTAAGACCCTTAACTGGGAATTTTAGAAAAGACTTGCTGACATTAAATAATAAATAACCTAAGCTACATGAACTTTTATTTTCAATTAAAATTAAGACATAAAAGGGCTTTCAAAAATAAAAGTGAAGTATGGATTTGAGAGAGAGGACTTTACAACAACAACAACAAACCCGTTTTCCCAACTAGCTGGGGGTCGGCTACACGAATCCTGATTTTCCATTCTGCTACGTTTAGCGCAATATCTTCTGTAAGGTCACAAGCTATCATATATTTTCTCACCGTTTCCACTCAAGTTAGTTTCGGTCTTCTTCTACCCCTAACTCTACCCTTAATACTTATCAAATCACTCTTTCTAACGGGAGCACTACTAGGTCTACGTGTGACATATCCAAACCACCTGAGGCGATTCTCTCTCAACTTATCTTGGATTTGAGCTACCTTTCTTGTTTTACCGCACATCCATCTTAGCATCCTCATCTCCGTTACACTCATTTTTTTTGGAAATGTTGTTTCTTTGTTGCCCAACACTCTACTCCATACATCATTGCTGGTCTAACAGCCATCCTATAAAAAATTTTCTTCAACTTCAAAAGTATACGTTTGTCACACAAAACACCACTGACACTTCTCAACTTAAGCCATCCTGTTTGGATCCTATGTATAACAGCTTCACAAATCGCCCCATCTTTTTGTATAACCGAGCCTAAATATCATAAACGGTCTCTTTTAGGTATCTCTTGACCATCAAGCTTCACTACTTCCTCAGTTGTGTTCTGAATATCACTAAAATTATACTTCATATACTCTGTTTTAGTTCTGCTAATCCTAAAACCTCTAGCTTCCAAAGTTTCTCTTCACAATTCTAATTTAACATTGACTTCTGCTCTAGTCTTGTTCACTAAAACGACGTCATTGGCAAAATGCATACACCAAGGCACCTCATCTTGTATTTCTCGTGTCAATTCATTCATAACCAAAGTAAAGAGGCAGGGGCTTAAAGCCGAACCTTGGTGTAAACCTACTATAATAGGAAAATCACTTGTCTCTCATGTGCTTGTTCTAATTGTGGTCGTTACCACTTCATACATATCCTTAATTACCTCAATATACTGAATAGTTACTCTTTTATTATTTAACACCCACAATACTATGTCTCTAGAGACTTTATCATATGTTTATTCTAGATCTATAAAAACCATATCATAAGTCTCCTCAGTACATAAATTGCTTACATTGTTGACCTCCCAGGCATAAATCCAAATTGATTCTCAAACACTGTAGTTTCTGGTCTCAGTCTATGTTCGGACACTATCCCAAATATTGATCGTATGACTCATTAATTTAATCCCTCAGTAGTTTGAGCAACTTTGTATATCTCCTTTATTTTTATATATAGGACTTTCAAAAATAAAAATGAAAAATATTTCAATGAATTTTCTTTTTAATTATTAATATCATCTGTACTTAAAAAGGTGAGTAACATGACAAACTTCATTAATATAACATCACAAATTCATAAATCATGTAAGACCAGTCTTTAGTTTAACAGCAAAACTTTCTAGTTTCATACATATTACCAAAAGTTGGCATAATTTATTTACGTGGAAAAACTAAGCAAAACTTCGACCGTGTAAGTAAAATTTGGCAACGTTTCACTCTTATGGCTTAAAAATTTTGGACCATAAAAGTCTTGATGAGAAGATATGTTTGATTAAATATAGGTCTCACATACATGGTTTAAGTAAGTTAACTAGGTAAAGACTTGTATATATCAAACTGAAATAAGGGTTTATTATGAATATTATTTTGACCATATGTAAACAAAGATCTCACATACATCTATAAACACCATATGTAGATCTTTCTTAATATAGAGAGAACAAAAAAAATCTACATATGATGTTTATAGATCTAGAAAAAGTTTATGATAAAGTCCCTAGAGAAACATTGTGTTGGGTGTTAAATAACAAAAGATTTACTATACGGTATATTGAGGTAATTAAGGATATGTATGAAGGGACAATAACCACACTTAGAACAACCACAGGAGAGAGTAGTGAATATGCTATTACACTAGGTTTACACAAAAGTTCGGCCTTAAGCCCTTGTTTTCTTTGGCGAAGGATGAATTGAAGCGAGAAGATGAAGTGTTTTGGTGTATGCTTTTTGTCGGTGACGTCATCTTAATGGACAAGACTAGAGCAGGAATCAATGCGAAATCAAAATTGTAAGGAGAAACTTCGGAAGCCATAAGCTATAGAATAAGCAGAACTAAAACGAGTATATGGAGTGTAATTTTAGCGACATGCGGAAAGCAAGTGAGGAAGTAGTAAAGCTTGATGGTCAAGAGATACCTAAGCGAGACAATTTTCGATATTTAGGCTTGATTAAACAAAGAGATGGAAGATTTGTGAAGATGTTATACAAAGGATTCAAGCAGAGTGACTTAAGTGGAGAAGCGCTAGTGGTATTTTGTGTGACAAACATATACATTTGAAATTGAAGAAAAAATCTATTGGACGGCTGTTAAACCAACAATAATGTATAAAGCAAAGTGTTGGGCAACCAAGAAACATGTTCAAAAAATGAGTATGGCGGAGATGAGGATGCTAAGATGAATGTGTAAAATCAGGAATGATAGAATTAGAAATGAGCATATACAAGACATGGTAAAGGTAACTCCTATTCAAGATAAATTAAGAGAGAATCGCTTGAAATGGTTTGGACATGTCACACGTAGACCTAGTAGTGCTCCGGTTAGAAAGAGTGATTTGATAAATATTGAGGGTAGAGTTTAGGGAAGACCTAAACTTACTTGGGTGGAAAGTGTAAGAAAATATATGATAGCTTGTGATCTTACAAAACATACTGCGCTAAACTGAGCATAATGGAAAACCATCATTTATGTAGCAGCTGCAGACCCCCGCTAGTTGGGAAAAAGGCTTTGTTGTTGTTGTTATTTTGACTTTCTAAGAATAGTTTGGATGCATTTGTACAAAAGATTAGATAAGTAAATCAAGCAGACGATGGCAAAATCATTTATTCAGTCGGTCAATATTGAGTTTTTTTCATATATCTGTTTTTTTCATAAAGTAATCAATCTCTAGGCACTTGTGGTCAAGTAATTCTAAAGTTCGAAAAGGCCAATAGAATTCAATCTGGAACATTAATAGAGGATCATGCATATACTTCCAATTGTAGAGAGGAAAGAGCCACACAACTCAGGTTGGTAATTTGCAGCAATTCACAATAATTAACTGCTAATATTGCAAGGATCAACTACTATAACACCATCAAATGGTACACACTGATTAGGTCAAGTATACATAGTTTGAATAAACAAAGAAATAAAACGACAACAGAAATGCCCACAAGCCTATTTCTTGCTCACTCACTGCTATAAGGAATGACACAGGATTTTCTTGTTTTGGTTTGAAAGCACAATGAATGAAATTCTTTGCACTAAGCTACCTTCTTTTTTTCCAATTATGATGATGGGTGCTGAGATAAGCAGATCAGTAAATTACAAATCTGGAAACATCATTACCTTTAGAGAGGTGTTTTGGGAAAGAAGTTGATCGTACTCCTTCCTAATTTGGCTTAACTCAGCTACTAAAGAAGCATTTTCCCGTTTCAAATCCTCAACACGCTGAGCAAGCTCTTCACACTCAGCCTGAAACCCATGATAACTACTAGTAATGAATATGCTTTTATCTAAATAATAGTAACAGCTTCATCATTTTGATTTGCCAGAGATGATGAGGTCGTAAGTGCACATCTCCGATGCTAAATAATTTATGAGATGTCATCCCTGGATTGGACCCATACCTGCTTGCGTAACCTAGAGCGACGTGCAGATTCACGGTTTGATTGTTTTCTTCTCTGCCTTTTAAGTTCTCTCTCATCCTGAGCATTAAGAAAAGCAAGAAAAAAAGACCCAAAATAAGGAGAAAAATCCCCAAGTGGAGTTTTCAAAAAGAAAAGCAGAAAATAACTCATTCAGAATTTGAGATATAAAGAATTAAACTGAGTGCAACTGTGACCATATTGGTATATTCACATTATACAAGTATATGGCAAAACATACGAAAAGAATTCCATAAATTATAGCATTTGTACAGGTAGGATTGAGCATAGGCAAAATAAGGGCAGTTTTGTACATTTCTACCGACGAAAAACTACTGGCCGTTTAATTATGAATCTTATAACACACATCAGGTTTTGGGAAGATTCGGGTTTAGGTTAGGTTTTCTTCCTCTATCAAACAGATTTGAGTGGGTTAAGATCTGTAAGTTAATTGTTCTTTTTTGTTCCTTACTCTAGAGACTATATAATAATTTAATTTCTTAAAAATATGATATTCCTAAAAATAAAAAAGGGCACATTTCCTTATCTTATTTTGTACATATATAGAAAAATCAGTATATAAGTATAATTTTCTTTAAAAGATGTATAAATTTACTAAACAAATAGGGTTTGCAGGGTTTGGGGGGGAAGTAGAAATCAGGTTTATTAATTCCATTTAATTTTTAAATATCCAAAACGGTCCTCTTTTTTTGGGTTGGGAATCGGGTTGGTCAAACCTTCTAAGGTGTGAACACTCCTACCAAGTAGGCAAACCTGCTTAGGTGTGAACAGTGAACACCACTACCAAGTAGACAGTGAGAATAAAATTCATGTCAAAATTAATCTTAATGTTACAATTGAAAGTTCCCCTAATCAACCAAATCTGTTAATCAACCATTTAAGCACATCATGAGATTGCAAGGGCACTAAGAAAGATGTGAAAAGTTTAACCTGGCATTACAATGCAGTTTACTTTAATACATCCTTTAAACAATTGATTACAAGTTAATGAGGATACCTGTATCCATTCTGATGGAGCGCCAGGAACCATAGCTCCACTGACTGAACCGCCCGCAGCCTTAGCACGTATTGGAGGGATTGGTGTTGGAGCTGTAGCAGGCCAGTAGTCCATACCGATATTTAAGTTTGTGGTGGGACCTGCAACAGTTCCAGGCATAGGTATGATCGGAATGGCTTGGTTCAGCATGGATTGTGATGGAGTACGAGTAACTCCATTGCGAGAACTACTTGCACGATTACCATTTTGGGTCCCCTCTGCTTGGAACATTATATGTTACTAAACAAAAACAAAAAAAGGATTTGAAACTACGAAGCTTAAAAATGAATGTATTTCCCACCGTCATAGGAGTCTTGCCCTCCAGATGTCTTTGCTTGAGAATCCTACCCAAAAATCAAATAATTATAGTTTAGCCACATGATAGCTTAAAGCTTTAAAGGAAATGAAAAGATTCATAAGTCGGCACCCAATACACGGACACAGTGATATCAAATGAAAGATATAGGTCAAAGGTGTAGATTAGACGGTGGCGCTAAGAATTTAAAAAAGGAAACAGACGAATGTCTCTAATCTGAAAACAAGTTGGACAACATGCAAGGTTGCAACTTGTAACACTCCTCAGCACTTTTGGCCCTTAATCGCTTTCCTTTAAGCGGTTATCAACATTTTAATAAATAAATAAATAAATGAAATAAGAGCCAACAAAACCAGTCAAATCAGGTCACTAGTGGATTTTAGCAGCTTACCAAAAAATAAAACAAAAACATTAGGAACATTTTTTTCTGAAATAACATTTTAAATGTGTTTACTCACTTTTACTACTGACCTGAAAACTTACCACAAAAAGTTCTTTTAAAACATAAACATTACCCACTAATCCACCATTATCTCTCCGCCTGTCTCAATAATTCTCCTATCCTCTGCCTCTTCAATCTCCGTCTACCTTTTTTCTTCCACTCCCATCAGACTTTTTTGTGCTCTCGTCAACCTCGAAAACGTAGTAAAAACTAGCTTCTCTCAATCTGCCGTGCTCTTCTTTGTCCTCTCATAGTCTCCACTAATTAGTGCACCTCAAACTAAGTCTTCACATGCCTCCATGAGTCCTCACACTAGCCGCTGTTCGGAGATGGATATTTCTGATGCATGTAATAATTCATTATTTTTCTATGTTAGCTTTCTAAATCTTGTTTCGTCATTGTTTGCTCTTGATAATTGTTGCTTGATTGCAAAGTCAGTCTAAATAGTATTAATCAATTATTATCCATCTTTGCTGTCTTTTTAGTTCTTTTTCTGTCTTTATAATTAAATATAGTTGCATTAGTAGTTATTATATAATCATCTAATGTCATTATAGTTTAATAGTTCCATATTTCCTTGATTTTCTAATTTTTTTCTTTGCAGTAACAAAATACATATAAAAAAAAATTCGAAAAACGGGATTGGTGTTTTTTTTATGCTTTAGCATCTGCTCGAAAAAGCCTTAGCCACAGCCCTATGCTGTAGTGAAATTATTAATTCCATGAAAAATATGACTATATGGTTTCTACTAACCGACAGAAGACTATGGGCAAAAGTACAACAACATTGCTATCACATTTTTACTCCAAAAGAGCACTTCTGCTATATTCTTTTCTTTAAAGTAAATATCCTTCTGAAAGTTAGCTTAAGTTGCATATCAATACAAAAGATGCTCTCAACTATCGTTAAAAACTAAAAAATTAAAAATTAAAAAACTAACGAAGATAATTCATATGGACAACAGACTTGCAGTATAAATAATCACTACATCGAGTCACGTATTGAGATATGAACATGTAACAGAAATACAACCAACATTTACTTATAAATATGCAAACAAATAATCTAAACTTAAATTTGCTATCATGTTCCAAATACTTCAATGAAATGCAAAAAGAACAGTGAGAAAACATTGATATCAAGACACAGGTAAAGAACATAAAACAAGTAAATCTGCAGGTCACAGAAAATTTCTAATAAAAACGAAGTCTCGAGGACTTCGCTATAACATTGTACACCGTAACATTATACATCACACTGTGCATACATTTAGTCCAAATGACATCAAGCAATATAACTATGACCTACATAATCAAAATATGACATCCATAGAGCATAGAAAGAAAAAAGTAGTATAATGGACTATTAGTACATGTAGAATCGCCAAATTTGATAAGCTTCAGAGTCTATACAAAAGTAATAATAGTTCCCTAATATAAAATGTGTGAAGAAGTGTTTCAAAATTATTGACAATGTGCTCACGAAGCAACCAAGAAGTGTCCCCACACATAAAGATAAATTATAAAACTTCAAGACATATATCTCAAGTGTCGGGCCCAGGCCCAGGGAGGGTCCATGAAGTTTCGAAATCAGATAAGTGTTTGACACAGGTACAGCTCCACCATAGATTTGTTTGTGCTAAAAAAAATCCTAAAACATTTTTTTCTCCAAGCATAATCAATGAATATTTTGTGCTAGAGCTCTTAAATTTCAGAAAATTCTAAACTACCAAGCAAAACAGTCAACTGAATCAAGTAAACTAGTTCTTACATTTTGTGAATTGGCATCACTTCCTTCACTTGAAGCTTCACTTCCACTTTCACCACTGCAAAAAAAAAAGAAGCTTTACTTCAAAATAAAATTAGCAATACAAGTATGGAACAACCATGAAATTCTTCGTGCATGCACCTTTGCGAAAAGCCTCCATTGGCCGATGCACCGGATGTTTTTCCAGCATCATTGTTGTTCTTTCCTGTAATCATATTCAAACTCCCCAAGCTTCCTTTTGAGCTCTTAAGGGGACTTCTTTCCTTCCCGTCAGGTGACTTACCATCCACTTCCACACCACCAGGCGGTGCAACCTATCATAAACAGGAGTTTATGTCATATTTAACTAACTTTATGCACAATATGTTATATTACATAAATCATTCAATACTGTGTCTAAGCAAGTCACTCACAGAGACCTCAACATTTGTAGAAGGCATAGCATAAGGACTAAATGGGAGTGACCCCTAGTCAAATGTTAAAAGGATAGAGCAATTTGTTAGTGGCATTCTAAATTGCAAAACACGCTGAGAAAAAAGGAAGTCTGAAATAAGCATATTACCGGTGGAACAGATGGATGCGCATATATCCCTCCAGGAGGATACATGACATAGGGTGGTGGTGTCCCATAAGGCATCATGTGCTGGAAGAACAAAATAATAATAATAAGGATAATTCATGAATGCCCACTAGTCTCTTTGCTAAAAAAAATTCGCTGCCCCTTTTCAACATCAACTTCATTATTCATGAAGGTGGCCACTATACTACCATCGATACTTCCCAAAATCAAAAAAGTTCTACGCTTTGGCCTCTATCAATAACAAGTCCTTGAAAAAAATTATTTTTATTTGTTTTATTTCAAATGAAGGTTGAATTATAAGTCAACAACAACAACAAAAAACAACAAAACATTTATTCCAAATCATTGTGGGCAGCAAAATATGTGCTTCTTCTCATCTAATTTATGCCCATACTCTTTCATTCACTCACTAAATTCCGATCACTCTTTGCACACACCCAACCCATCTCAGCCCAAACCATCTCAACTAGTTCTCTCAATTGAAACCAATTTCCCCTAACACAATCACATCTACAGAATAATAAACAATTGATACTAACAGAATAATCACCTGAGGTCCCCACATGTAAGGATGCGCTTGGGGGCTCGACCCAACAGGCGAAGGAAAGAACCCATGGGGAACTGGCGAATACGCCTACAATCCAAATTTCGGTTTCATACAATCATCAATTTCCCTATTTAAAAAACCCACAAAAATTTGTTAAAATTCATTATAATAATGGCACCAATTACCTGAAAGCTGGCCCATTCTGGGTATGCTGCAGCTGCAGGTGCTGAGCTGGAGGCTGGGGGTTGGTCCTAAATAAAGATCCAATCTTTTTCATTCAAAATTCGAAATTGAGCATTTTAAGATGAAGAAAACCCTAAAAAGATCCAAACTTTTTCATTAATCGAAATTGAACATTTTAAGATGGAGAAAAAACCCTAACTCACCTGAGATGGATTGGATGATTTGGGCGCCTTTGGTGGCGCGTCGGGCGAACTGTTACCCATGAGTATAAACCCTAATTCGAGTATTATAGATTCATGATCTGAAGCTAAGGGAATTGGATGGAATTGTGGAGTCAATTTCGAAACCCTAGATGGTGATGATTGTGTTGGAAAGTAGATTTTTAGGGCGATAAATAAAACCCTATAATGGAAATGGGGAAATGAGGAAATCACAAAAGGAGAGGGGGAACGAAATTTTTACCGTACTAGGCCACATTTTGAAACTATTTGCAATTTTATACCACTTCCCAAATTACTAGCACTTGTGGGCTAGTTGTTGCCACATCAGCAACGACTGCTATTTTTATTACTGATCCTTTAGAAATTTTTGGGAGCCCCACTTTGTTTTTGCTAACTTATGGGAGCCCCACTTGTGATTACTAGTAACGATCTCAGTTTCAAAATTTTGATTGTTTTTTTTTAAGAGCAAAAACTTTTTTAGATTTTGCTAAGTATCTCAATACAATTTATATAAGATCGTTATTCTGATTAGCAACTTCACATTTGCCGTTGTTGGTAATCTGAATAGCAATAGAAAACAAATTAAACGAGATACCGCTATTCTTATTAGCGATCTCTTAAAGAAAGAGGCTGCTAATAGGAGATGCGGCCTCTGCTGACATGGCCCCATAAGCGTTAATAATTTGGTAACTAACCAAAAAACGCAAATAGTTTCAAAAAGTGGCCCAGTAGGGCAAAAGAAAGGAGAACTTAGGATGGGAAAATTAGTTGGGTACCCCTGTTTCAGAACAGTAATATTTTTTTCGTTTAGGATCTTTTGTTTTTTGGTACATGTCCCTACAAAATACCATCTTTCGTATTCATCCCTAACAAATTTGTTTTTTGTATGTGTGCCCCTGGCAAAATTGAAATTGTGGTGTTAAGTGCTCACCCATTTTTTAATGGTTTAGTCCCTCTATCATCAATTAACGATGAATTACTATGTTTTCTTTTTGTGAAATAGATGAAATGTTATGTTATTCTCCACACAACAAAGGTGTTTTGGTTCAAAATATCAATGTTATCCCGTTCAAAATACCAATGTTATCTCTCAACAGATTTTTTTCTCTTTCATTTAAAATAAACGTTTTACTTAATGCATTGTTCTTTATCAAAATTCCTACTAAATATAACTTTAAAGTTGGAGTATGCCATAAATCAAAGGGATGGTCATAAACAAAGACACGATGAGATCTTTAACATATTCAAGCTAGCAACCAATCCGAGTGTCTTCTCTAAATTTTCGACCTTATAAAATCATTGATCATATAATACAATCATCACCAATAGTAGTTTAGCTTGAAGTTATGATGTTTAGTCTTTAGAATTTAGAATAGTTAGTTTAGGGGGAGAGTAATTTGGAAGACAAAGAGAGCGGGATAAGTTACCGTTCATGTAAGTTAAGAGCATCATGATTAAGTTATAGGAAAAAAACTTATATGCAGGATAAAATACGGCAAGTCGTACACAGTAAGGGACAAATATGTAGATATGAAATTGTAAAGGATAAATATGAAAATACAACATTTGGTAGGGATAGATATGTAAGATGTACTTTCTTTTGTACCTACTAGACTAGCTTGGAAAATTGTGGAAATGTACTGTTACTTTCGAAATTTTATAATTGTAATTTGGACTGATGGATCCTCATTAATCAAGCAGAGGGAATCTTAATACTACTAACCCTAACTATTATTGAAATAAGAGAGAGAAAGACCATTGAAATATTATTTTATTTGTAATTAATAAATTTTAGAAAAATGTATAGGCTTCATGTCCTTTAGCTACAGCTTTATCTTGATAGCTTGGAATACGAATAAGCTATAAGAGCATCCAGTCGTGACGGGTGATTGCTAAAAAATAGCAAAATGTATTTTATATATATAGCAAACTAGACTTTATTGTAGTGGTGAAATGTTATAATATAGCATTCAAAAATAAAAAATAATCGGACAAAACTTCAAGATCCGTCTCACGAAAAGAAAGAAAAAAAAGCGAGTGCAAACGTGTAGCGAACATGTCAAAATATATAGTTATTGTCAAATATGCATATTCTCATATCTATTTTCAAATATAGCGATCTACTGTAGCGAACATGTCAAAATATGAATAAATAGCAAACAAGTGCAGAGGCGCGGATGCTATTTTATGAATAATATGGAAATTTAGCAAACGCGATGCTCTAAACCAAAGCAATTCTAGAGATTAATGTCTACATTTAAAGAGAGCGAAAACTATTTTCTTCTACTCCTAGCTGGTATTTACACTTCCGAATTAGATTATTCCTGATGAACAGTTAAAGCACATGTATATATCTAATTCTACATTTTATGATGATATTGAGATATGTTGTTGCAATATATAGTTTGCTTGCAGCATTGTATACTACCAAAGTTGGTGTCATATTAAGTTGTATGTATCGCATATGCTGCTGTAAATCCTTGATAATGGATGAAGATATTACACTATTACCTCAACTGATGGTAAACTGAAAGATAAGAAGAAGAAGAAGAAGAACAAATTGATGAAAAAGTACATGTATTTTTCAATTGTTTATATATGGTGACTAAATGTGGTGTTGACCTTTTCTTTAATTTAGTTAATATGATAGAGGATAAAGATGGTTAGGAATAGTATAGCTTATCACATACAAAGTATAAGATTAACTATTGCTAAGTACATCATCTTTTTACCAGTTCTCTACTTAATTTTTTCCCCACATTTTCTTTTCCTTATTTTAACCTATCCCAAACATCACTTTAAACCTTTAAAACAATAAAAGAAATGAATAAAACCATTTGAAAATGTAGATAAAACACTTCAAAAGTCTGAAAGAGAATAATGAATATTTTATGCAAGGTAGATTTATCGAGTCTTTAATTAGCCTGTAATGAAACTAATGCATCAATATCAGTGTACTTTTTCTAGATTAAACTTGAACGTTCAGAATTATTGAGAGATCTTGAGATGAACTTGAATTTGATTTATAATACCAAAGTTAAATGTTGTAAGTTTCATGAAATGAATGCACAAAACTAAGTTCAGATTTGGGGGAACAAAAGAAGAAGCTAAAAAACACTATTATGAACAGTAAAGGCAAAATAATGATCAATAAAGAAATATCATAATTGATAAATATACTTGAGAATTATACATTTCTATGGGATATTCAGGGAGTATACTCACCTTATGCACTGCTTTGATTCCCATGCTAAATAAATACCAACTTTTCAATTACGCACTTTTCCGTTCTGTGGAGAATATAAGATGCAAAATATTCTTCCCTAATATAACCAGAAGTCCGATGCAGTGAAATGCCTGATTCAAGGTAATTTAGATCAAAAGATTGAAACATATCATGACATACAGATACAGTAATCCAAAACTAGCTGAAGAACAAGTTGGATATAAGTCATTCAAAAATGTTTGATTTCTAGATAACTCGTCCACAAAGCACTATTTTTATACAAGTCACTCATATGGACTGCACCTCCAACCCAGTGACTTGTACAGAAATAGCAATATAGTTGTTAAGGTTAACAGAGAGATTGGGAAAAAGTTATTGGATGCATTATAATTGAATACAATGTCTCATATATGTAGGAGGGAAGCAAATACTAAACTAATACATATTTCAATATGGGACTAAATATCCAATATAATATCTAACACCCTGTCTCAAACTCACGGTGGGTCGAACAGTATGAGTTTGCCCACCAAGTATCGAAATCTCTGAACAGTGTGTGAGATTTGGTGAAAAATATGATTTCTGCTGTGAAGATATCACAAAATGAAGTGAAATGGTCCATACCTCAAAACGCTCACAAACATAGTGGCAATCAATCTCTATATGCTTCGTTCGCTCGTGAAAGACCAGATTGCTTGTAATATGGAATATTGGAATTCGCTCATAGCTTCTGTAAGAGTGACACTCATATCTGATAACAACCACCAAACTGAGACTCACGCTCTAGTAGTAGTTGTCATCACTCTGTACTCAGCTTCTGTGGAAGAATATGTAACAACTGCATATTTCTTGCTTCGTCATGAGATCAACGAATCACCAAAAAATAGATATAAACTTATGGTAGACCGTCTAGTAGTAGGATCACCTGCCCAATATGAATCAATATATACACTAAACTCCAGTTTAGATGTAGAAGCCATGAATAATGAGCGAGTGATAGTGCCTTGAAGATATCTGAGGATCCGAAAAATCACTGTAGTGAACTGATGATCTAGGAGATGAAATAAAGTGGCTGACAATACTGACTGCATGAGCAATATTGGGTCTGGCCATGCATAAGTAGACAAACTGATCAACAATCTGCATGTATCTAATGAGAACGGGAAGGAGCTCACCATCACCATCTGTGGGACGAAGCTTCACGTGAAACTCTAAGGAAATATCAGCTGATCGACTGTTAGAGAGACATGCAGCAGAGATAATGTCTGATGTGTATTTATGCTGAGAAAGGAGTATCCCCCGAGATCCATGGCAATCTCCACGCCTAGAAAATAGCATAGATGGCCAAGATCCTTCATATGAAACTATTGATGAAGGTATCTCTGAGTAGATGCAATGCATGTGGAGTCCTCCACAATAATAATCATATCATCAATATACAGTAGTAGAAGTACCCTTCCATGCGGTGTTGACCGCATAAACATAGTGTGGTCCTATGAACTATGACTGAAATCGGCATGTGTGATGACACGGCAAAAGCACTCAAACCAGGCACGAGGAGCCTATTTCAAACCATATATAGCGCGGCATAGACAACAAACATAACGATGAGGTGTGATAAGGCCAAGATGAGGTTGCATGTAAACAACCTCAGATAGGGTACCATGAAGAAAGACATTCTTCACGTCCATCTAGTATAACGGCCACTGATGGATGGCAGCAACGACAAGGAGAGTGCGAATTGTAGTCATCTATGCATCTGGAACAAAAGTCTCATCGTAATCAATGTCATGCTCGTGAGTAAATTCTCAGAAAACTAGACGAGCATTGTGTTGCGTATTGGGGCCATCATGTCGATATTTAACCTTGAAGATTCACTTGTAGCTAACAGGCTTGACACCCACTGGTTGTGGAACAATATTCCATGTGTCAGTCTGATCAAATGCATGGAACTCCTCTGCGATAACTTTCTGCCACTCGGGATATTGAATTGCTTCCTAATAGGTTATGGGCTCATGTGTAAAATGTATAGCGGCGAGATATGCACGAAACTGTGGTGAGTAAGAGGTAAGAGTTGTAAAACCAAACTGGTCAGAGGGACCAATGACATCAGTTGTATAACGTGCCGATGGAATACCTGAAGTGATACATGTAGACTGACGAACCAGTGGTGGATGTGCATGGTGTGGGGGGGAGGTCGGTGGGGCGGGTGCATGCAACGGTGGGGATGCAGGTGATGTGGATGCATGTGGCTGGGGGGATGTAGGTGGTGTGGGTGCAGGTGGTTGCGGGGATGTAGGTGGTATGGGAGGGGCCTTTGTATGAGGGGTAGGAGTCGTAATGTATGCGTGGGGAGGGAGAGGAGCTAAAGGCGTGGGATCAAAGGGAATGCGTGAAGATGTGTTCGGGGATGTAGTCGATGGAACCGGAGAATCGAGAAAGCTAGCATCCTCAAGAGATGATAAGTAGTAAGGAAGGTCTTCCGCAAAAGAGATATGTTGGGAAATACGGATACAATGCACTAAGGGATCAAAACAACGATATCCTTTGTGCTTTGAACTGATACATAGGTGAACGCACTTAGCAGTGCGGGCGGTCAGCTTCGTACACTCAATGGGAGAGAGAATGACGTAACATGTGCACCTAAAGGTACGGAACATATTGTAGTCTGGTTGTGAGTGATGAAGACCCTCATAAGGTCTCGTACCAGATAGGATAGACGATGGAGTGATGTTGATGAAGCAGACAGAACTCATGACAGCTTCAACCTAAAAATGATGAGGACCTGAAGATGAGAGTAAAAGAGCGCGAGCCATCTCAAGAATGTGACGATGTTTGCGTTCAACTACACTGATATGGGTCAGATGATATGGCCCCTCCTGGACCACCAGGTCCCCTCAAAACCCGCTCTCCCCTGATCATCAGATCAACCCCGAGACTCATGGGCTTCCACCACGTCAGGCCCATGAGCAAACGGGTCCAAACCTGGCCCAGCAGGATCTCAGACCCGTTTGCTCTGCCTAAAAATACTAGACCCCCTCCCCCACTGGCAAGGTAATCAATCTTTCTCCTCCAAAACCCTAGCTCATGTTGCTTTCCAGTGACTGACTAGATCGTCGGAGGGCCTGTTGCAGGGATCTCTCCCGGTGTTTCTAGGCAGAGTGCAGGTACACAAGATCGAGATGAGCCCCGTAGGTCCGATACGAGTTACTGGATCCAAGCCGAGCATCCGACCCCAACCTCACTCCTGCTACTCCCGAGCCATTCCCAGCCGAGGGTCGAACATATAGCTAGTACCGCAACTTCCACTATACAAATTACAAGAAATCACACCTGTTGCAGCCACGCCCCAAAAATAAACCGCATCAGGTTGGCACCGACTGTGGGAAACCTCGGTACTGACCTCAGTCCGACCCCGGTCAGGAACGTCATCCCCTCCATCCGAGCTCTCACATGGCCCCCAGATCCCGAAGAGCCGTCACTTCTGTGCGTCATCCAGACCCTCCTCTCCAGGACAACCACACTGATGCCCACGGATCCAACCATCCGAGGGTCAACGGCGAACCCGGGCCTGGCGCTTCTCGCTCGGTTGCACCGACCTACGTCGAGTCATTGAGAACCTGCAAGCCAGCCGAACTAGGGGAGGGGCCGCTTCCAACTCGACCCCGAACCATCCCAGGCACCCGTCCTGAGAACGGGAGCCAGAGCTCAGTCGCACAGATCGAAGGCTGCCACCCCAACGTGACCCGGTCGGACAAGCATCAGTCACACGCCATGAGTTCCAAAACTTTCAGAACGAGACCCTGGAGGCCATCTTAGGGACCCTTGGGAACGAGACACTCCTTTGCTCTCACTCGCGGTCGGATGCCTGAGCCAGCAAGTCTCGTGGCTTAACACGCGCGCTAGAACGGGACGAGGACGTCTACGATGCCTACAGGCAATGGAGAACCACCTCGACCATTTTGGTGAGGGCGGCCCGAGGCCGGCTCAGGGTCATAGACTGACCCGACCTTTCTCCGCTCCAATCTTACAAGCAGAGATACCCATGAACTTTCGGCCTCCTCAGTTCGAGACCTACGATGGAGAGGGTGATCCTGCGGATCACATAGAGGGGTTTAAGACCCTCATGATGATTCATAGCGCTTCGGATCCCCTCCTATGTCATGCCTTCCCCGCCACCCTCCGGGGTCCGGCTCGGAAATGGTTCTCTATGCTCGTCCCCAGCTCGATCTACTCTTTCGATCAGCTAGAGGCCAACTTTCTTGCCCACTTCATGACCAGCAGGAAAGCCGAGAAGACAAGCGCGTCCCTACTGGACCTCTAACTGAAGGAAGGGGAGTCACTTCGCCAGTTCGTCCGGAGGTTCACCACAGAGGCGAGGTCTGTCTCCTCTTTCGATGCTGGGGTCACTTCAGCAGCATTCCAACACAACATCCGACATGGCCAACTGAAGGTGTCCTTGGCCAAGAAGCCTCCCCTTGACTTCCCTGACCTGCTCAATCGGGTCGAGAAGTACTTCGGGCAGAGGAGGCCCTAAATTCCGAAGGCACCAAAGAGGTCCCGGGGAAGGGGAAGCGCAAGGCCGATGAGGTAGAGCTAGCCAAGAAGGTTCCGAAAGACGGGACCGACATGAAGAGGGTCCCTCCGGTCCCGCGTTTCGAGAGATACACGTCACTGACACAAAACGTTTTGGCCATCCTCTTAGAGATCGAGGACATGGACCTCGTCCAGATGCCCTATCGACCAACCAGCAACAAGAAACGGGACCAGTGGTTCTACTGCTGCTTCCATCGGGACAATGGGCACGACACCGACTACTATCGGGTCCTTAAGGACAAAACCGAGGCCCTCACCCAATGAGGGTACCTCCGAAAATTCACCTCGGAAAATGCTCGAGACCGAAGGGATACGAGGAATCGAAGGCCTTCTCCTCCTCCTCGCGCACCCAAACAGCATCCCGAGCGGGACCCGGAGCCTGAAGAGATCGGAGGTCAAGCCAATCTACAGTGCGTCCATGGGGGGCATATAGGAGGGGATTCTAATACTTCCTGCAGGGCATTCGTTCGAGAGGTAAATGCCGTCCGAGACCTCTGTTCCCCCCAGGTCCAGCAGCTCCCTGTCTCCTTCTCGGGGGAAGACCTGGAGGGGGTCCGGCTCCCGCACTGCGATGCGCTCATCATCAGCCTCGTCATGGAGAACTACGAGGTCCATCGATCCTCATGGACAACGGGAGCTCGGTAAACATCCTCTTCCTAGAATCATTCGAGAACCTCAAGCTCCCCCGAGATAAGCTGAAACCAGCTGGGTACACCCTCCACGGGTTCTCCGGCATCCCAGTGTCGATAGAGGGGATCGTGACCTTGGATGTTACTGTCGGTACGACCCCCCCTTAGACAGACCGAGTCGATAGACTTCATGGTTGTGAATGTCAAAGCGGCGTATAATGCCATCCTCGGCCGACCATGGCTCTGCTCCCTCCAAGCTGTTCCCTCGGCCTACCACTTGAAACTGCAGTTTCCTACTAAGTCAGGTGTTAGGGTTGTTCGGGGGAACCAAGAGGCTGCACGATCGTGCTATATGACGGTGGTCGGAGGCGGTGTGTTTCCCCTGGATGCCGTCGAACTGCAACCCGAAAGGAGCCAACCAGAGCCCGAACCTGTGGACGAACTAGAAGAAGTCTCGTTCTAGACAAAAGACAAGTCAAAGTGGTTCTGCGTGAGCTAATCCCTCGCGCCCGACATGAAGTCCGACCTAATCAATTGTATTTGCCGCAACATCGACCTCTTTGCTTGGAAGCCATTCGATATGCCTGGGATCTCTGAAGACCTGATCATACACAGACTAAGCGTGGTCCCTGGCTCTAAGCCGATCATCCAAAAGCGACGTAGGTTCGCCCCGGAGAGGCTACAAGCTGTGAAAACAGAGGTAGACAAACTGTTGTCTGCCCGGTTCATCCAAGAGCTCAGCTACCACGAGTGGCTGGAAAATGTCGTGATAGTGAGAAAGGCCAGCGGGAGCTGAATGATCTGCATAGACTTTACGGATCTCAACAAGGCGTGCCCCAAAGATCATTTCCCTCTCCCCAACATCGACGCTCTGATTGACACAACGTCGGGTCACGAGCTCCTGTCCTTCATGGACGTCTTCTCGGGCTACAATCAGATCCGGATGTTCCTCCTTAATATAGCCAAGACATCCTTCGTCACTACGAGCCACACCAAGCTTCTCCTACAAGGTTTGGGGCTCGATGCTCGGATGTCACTGCGAGCCACACCAAGCTTCTCCTACAAGGTTTGGGGCTCGATGCTCAGGTATCACTGCGAGGCACTCCAAGCTTCTCTTACAAGGTTTGGGGCTCGACGCTCGGATGTCACCGTGAGCCACACCAAACTTCTCTTACAAGGTTTGGGACTCGACGCTCGGATGTCACCGCGAGCCACTCCAAGCTTCTTCTACAAGGTTTGGGGCTCGACACTCGGATGTCACCACGAGCCACTCTAAGCCTCTCCTAAGGTATGGGGGCTCGGCATCGACCTCGAGCAAGGCCTCAGCTTTTTCAAGCCCTACGACCTTTACGCTCGGCGATGACCTCCAACTACACTCATACTACCTATCTTAGAACAGGTATGGGGGCTCGGCATCGACCTCGAGCAAGGCCTTAGCTTTTTCAAGCCCTGCGACCTTTACGCTCGGCGATGACTCCAGCTACACTCATGCCAGCTTCTCCCAAGGTATGGGGGCTCGGCATTGACCTCGAGCAAGGCCTCGGCTTTTTCAAGCCCTGCGACCTCTATGCTCGGTGATGACCTCTAGCTACACTCATACTACCTATCTTAGAACAGGTATGGGGGCTCGGCATCGACCTCGAACAAGGCATTGGCTTTTCCAAGTTCTGCGACCTTTACGCTCGGCGATGACCTCCAGCTACACTCATGCCAACTTCTCCTAAGGTATGGGGGCTCGGCATTGACCTCGAGCAAGGCCTCAGCTTTTTCAAGTCCTGTGACCTCTACGCTCGGCGATGACCTCCAGCTACACTCATACTGCCTATCTTAGAACAGGTATGGGGGCTTGGCATCGACCTCGAGCAAGGCCTTTTATTTTTCAAGCCCTGCGACCTTTACGCTCGGCCATGACCTCCAGCTACACTCATGCCAGCTTCTCCTAAGGTATGGGGGCTCGGCATCGACCTCGAGAAAGGTCTCGACTTTTCCAAGCCCTGCGACCTCTATGCTCGGCGATGACCTACAGCTACACTCATACTACCTATCTTAGAACAGGTATGGGGGCTCGACATTGACCTCGAGCAAGGCTTTAGCTTTTTCAAGCCCTGCGAACTTTATGCTCGGCGATGACCTCCAGCTACATCATGGCAGCTTCTCCTAAGATATGGGGGCTCGGCATCGACCTTGAGCAAGGCCTTGGCTTTTTCAAGCCCGGCAAACTTTATGCTTGGCGATGACCCACAGCTACACTCATTCTAGCTTTCTCAAAAACGACTTTACCAGGATCTCCTGCTCAAAGTATCAGGCACCAAGTTTACTTTACCAGGATGGTATTGCAAACTGATGTCATAATCGGCCAAAAGTTTCAACCAACGCCTTTGCCTCGTGTTTAACTCCTTCTGAGTGAAGATGTACTTGAGACTTTTGTGTTCTGTAAAGATCTCCACTCGGTCTCCAAGTAAATAATGTCTCCACAGCTTCAAAGCATAAATCACTGTCGCTAACTCCAAGTCATGAGTCGGATAATTCTTCTCATGCGACCTCAACTGCCTCGATGCATATGCAACGATTCAGCCCTTTTGCATCAAAACTGCTCCAAGACCCTTACCAGAAGCATCACAGTGAATTACAAATCTGCCCGAACCATCGGGAATAGTCAACACAGGCGCTGACGTCAATCTATTCAACTCAACAAAAGTCACACCACACTCATCAGACCAACAGAACTTCTGATCCTTCCCAGTCAACTTAGTCAACGGTCCTGCTATCTTCGAAAAATCTTGGACGAATTTCCGATAATAGCCAGCTAGACCAAGGAAACTCCTGACTTCAAAAACTGACTTGGAAACAGTCCAATCCTTCACAGCCTCAACCTTGGCAGGATCTACAGAAATACCATCACCTAAAATAATGTGCCCCAAGAATGAAACCCTGTCGAGCCAAAACTCGCACTTGTTAAGTTTCCCATAAATCTAATTCTCTCTCAAAGTCTGCAGAAGCACTCTAAGATGCTCAGCATGATCTTCCCGATTCTGAGAATATACCAAAATATCACCAATGAAGGCCACCACGAATCTATCCAAGAACTGAGAAAATACCTGGTTCATAAGACTCATGAATACAGCCGGTGCGTTCGTAACTCTGAACGGCATCACAAGATACTCATAGTGGCCATATCTGGTCCTGAAAACAGTCTTCTTCACATCAGTTGCCTTCACTTTGCCTTGATGATATCCAGAACGAAGATCCAACTTCGAGAAAACAGTAGCCCCACTCAACTGGTCAAACAAATCGTCGATCCTGGGCAACGAATACCGATTCTTCACAGTAACACTATTCAGTTCCTGATAATCCACACACAGTCGACGACTACCATCCTTCTTGTTGACAAAAAGGACTGGAGCACCCCAAAGCGAAATACTGGGTCTGATGAAACTCAAATCAAGCAACTCTTGAATCTGCACCTTAAGCTCAGCTAACTCAACCGGTGCCATCCTATAGGGACTCTTCGATATAGGTGTCGTACCCAGCTGAACTTCAATAGCGAACTCCACATCCCTATCAGGGGGTAAGCCAGGCAACTCCTCTGGAAAAACATCCAGGAAATCCCGAACTACTAGAGGCGCAGCCTTACATCCTGAATGCAACTCCATTGCACAAACCTCCTGATCAACTGCAGCTCGGCCAAGGGAAGACTCCCCGGCATGGAACTCAAACTCTGCGCGATCTGGAATCCGGAACACAACTTTTTTAGCACGACAATCAATGATGGCATGAGTTTCACACAACCAATCCATACCTAGAATAACGTCGAACCCTGAATTCCCAATTAAAATCAGATTGGCTTTGAAATCTGCGCTACCAATAATTACGGGACACTGCCTGCACTTCCGGGAACAAATGACAACTCCACCACTTGTCACAATGTTCCAAGCCTCTGACATATTGCTGCATTCTAACTGATGGCGAGCGACAAATCGAGAGGAGACAAAAGAATGGGTTGCCCCGGAATCAAAAAGAACATGAGCAGGGAAAGAGCAAACCAGCATAACACCTAAGATAGAAAGCAAAAGAGACAAAGAAAAGAATGGTTGAACAGGGGTGAGGAAAACAAAATGCAGAAAGATAACCAGAAAGAAATAAGCAAAGGAATGGAGAAACAAAAGAGAACCAACAAAATAATAAAAACGATCAAACAAAAGATACCTGCAACCACACCCTCAGCTGACTCAGCATCAGCAGCAGTCAGGTTAAAAGCCTGACCTCTCTTGGGAGCAGCGGTCCTCTGATCGAAAATCTGGCACTACGAAGAAAGAGGTGGTCTAACCGGACAACGAGCTGGGGCAACCTGCTGAAAGGGACCCCTGGCTGGAAGAGCCATCTGCTGCTGTCGCGGGCAATCCTGTGCCATATGATCAGAAGCACCACAACCAAAGCAGCGGTGATTGGCACGCCGACAATCCTTGCGCTCATGCCCAGCAAGACGGCAAAAGTCGCAAAAACTAGCTCGCTGAAGAACCGCATAAGGGTAAGGAGCTGCCCTAACCAGATGGGCTGGGATAGGCCTCCGAACAGGCCCACCAGAAGGCCTAGAAACTGAGTGCGGGACAGTCCGCTGAGAAGGAGACAATCCACCACAAGCCTGCTCCTGAGCACGAGCTGCCTCAAGAGCTTCTGCATAAGTACGCAAGCGAAGAGAGACAAGCTGCACCCTGATCTCGCGCTCAAGCCCCAAAGTAAATCTATGAGCCCTATCCTCTTCATTCGCCACCAGAACGGCTGCAAAGCGACCAAGTCTCGTAAATTCAGCGGCGTACTCATCTACAGACCTGGAGCCATGTTTCAAGAAAGTCTCATGTTACAACTTTGCTTGAACAATATGTAACAAAATTTCATTACTAGAAATAACGACCAACTTGTTTTAGGGCCAAGAATTGTTGCTCCATCTCCATTCTGGTGCTGCTACGAAAGAACTTCTCCAAGAAGCTCATAGTGAAAGTGGCCCAAGTGATCGGTCTTTCGAGCCTTTCGGACTCGGACCTCCACCAGATATGAGCCAAGTCCACCAGCTGGATGGTAACCACATCCACACGATCTGCATCTGCAACTCTAGCTGTCAAAAGCAGTTGCTCTGTTCGAATCAACCACTGTTCAGCCTCCAAAGGTGTCTCAATGCCTGAAAACCTGTCGAGATGCAGCCTCATAAAGTCTGTAACTGTTCCCGGATGAGGAGGAAGAACATCCTGCCTAGGCACAACGGGCGGAGGAACTCGAGCGACTTCCAAAGCAGCCATCACCAAATCACTATGGTTTTGCTGCTGATTGATCAAGCTCTCAAGCACAGTGGTGAGAGTCTCAAGCTGGCTGATCACCCGGAACACGAGAAGAACCTTTACGAGCCAAAGTCTACACAAAATCAAAAACAGTTAGCATCCAGATCAGTGTTGATAATAATTCATTTATGTATGCATGGTTGGTAAAATGTTGAGCAGATCTCAGTTCGAGCCAAGCTTGTCTAATATATTAGGCAACTAATACATTAGCCAAACCTGGTACTCTGATACCACTAAAAACCCTGTCACGCCCCGTTTCCCAAAAGAGAATACGAAATACGAATACGCAATAAAAACTCAGTGAATGATTTTCATCATCCATAAGCTGTTCAAGAATCTTTACAACATCTCACGAAATAATCAGAGTCGGAAGCAAAAGTATCAACCAATATGCACATATGAACAAAAAATACCAACAAGAATACTTGAAATCAAATACATTAATTTCAAATAGTTATGATCTGAGCAAGTCAACAAAATCCTGGGTCACATTGCCCAAATACAAATACAAATCTAAGTATCAAAATACAATATTGTTCAAGCAACTACAAAAATAATAATAACAAGATCCAGCACTAATACTTCATGTCACCAATACCGTCTGGAACCTGTTCTCTAAAATCTATAATTCAACAATTGTAGGGAAGAGGAAAAGAGAAAGCAAGTACCCGTCAATTGCAAGTTACGGGCCACTTGTAATGCAGGGTACAAGTACATGGGGAAAAACTAACTACTAACATGATATAAGCATGATATCCAAGTATAACAACTAGCATGGCAAATGAACAAGTATAAGAGACATGTATCAAATGTCAAGTGAACAAGTATCATGTATCACTACAACCGGCGATGGATTCACCGGCGCTTATTTATAGATTCACCGGCGCTTATAAGCGCCGGTGAATACCCTACCGGCGTGTCAAACAGCGCCGCACCAACCGCCGGCGTTGCGCGTGCCGGGCATTCACGGCTAGGTTTCCCCGGCGCTTTAAGAAACCGCCGGTGAAAGCTTTATAATGGGCGGCGCTTGTAAAAGCGCCGGTGGATAGTTTTTTATTTTTTTTTAATTTATTATTTTTTCAGGGGAAAAAATCTACCCCGGCGTTTTGAAAAACGCCGGGGTAGGTAGAAATATTTTTAATTTTTTTTTTAATGAATGAATATATAAAAAATTCATTTTCACATACATTATATAAAAAATAGTTATGCTTCATCGCATACATGATTTGTATTCAAAAAGTTAACATATACAAAATGATTTATACAAAAAGTTAACATATCAAAAAGTCAGAGTATTAGATCAAGCTTCAATCAACATGATTTGTATTCAAAAAGTTAAGGCCTAAAAGGGCCATACTTGCACATATACAAAATACCCAATCCAACTGGAATATGAGCCTTACTAGTTACAAATAATACTAAGAAGTCTAAAGATAAAAATTAATTCAGAGAATATCTGCAGCCATGGTGAATGATTTCAGAGCATCCTCAGTGTACTCAAGTAACCTGGAAATTAAGATGATGGCGAAATGTGTAAGTACCAAAGCCAACTTAGATTATTATGATATATAAGAAGAGATAAATCAAGTAATATTGAATTATCAAACAATTCCTAATGACTAGCTACAATCATGTCATCTACTTGCTGAGGATATGAGAACTGATATAAAGTCATGCGCTCCAATCTTTGTGTATAAGGTGAAAAACAAATTGTCGAAAAACTAATTTATCAGGAATGTCATGTTTCAAGTTCGATTACAGGTACAAGTGTAACACCTCGAATTTCAAATAAGGATAAATTCGAGATTTCACAGGATCTTTACTTCACTTCGTACAATTTTACAAGGAATTTAAAACTTTTCATTCACAATACATCAGAGTTCCTTTACACTTGGTTTTTACACAGCGGAAGACTAAAAGATTACAATCAATGAAATACAACTTGTATAACTTTAACATCATTTGCAACATCTTTAACTTCTAAACAGCAACAACATATCCACTTTATAACTCCATGAATAGTCCATTACCTGCATGTCAATCTGTGGGCACGTCAGTTATTTACAACTGACGAAATGTTATACACGGCTATCCTCTCTATGCCGGGAATAGTATAACGATCTCATACTCTAACAAACCATAAAAAGATTGAATGAACAAGTAAAATATCAAAAGTGATTATTCTAAACATAAGTGTATGTCATGCCTTAATGCCTAATGCACACATTTCTATACTAGGATGACACTAATGCACACTTGTTCGGATTCTATACATCCCATACTACATAGGTCCGAGGGCAAGTGCCTACGTTCTTCACAATACAGGGCTCGATCCCTCGCCATAAAAACTACCCGGTAGCAAAACAAAGTTCAGACTATTCCACGAATGTGAATCCCAGCCTTGGAGTCCACCGCCGGCTGTTGTAACAGATTCCACATCGTGCAAACCGTCCCGTATGTGACCCTCTAGCCCAGTATATATATATATACATTGGAGACGGTAAACACAAAAACCCATCCGTCCGACTACTCAAGATCTTGGAGTCCACCGCCGACCCGTCCTCATAGTCCCGGATTAAAATATAATAATCCGTCTCCCACAGGGCAACCTCAGTCCACCAACTGGGTCTATAGTCTTGGAGTCCACCGCCGACTATATAGAGCACCCCACTTACGTTTCCCTATGTTTACTACATCTTCACTTATGTGCCTAAATTTTCTTAAGTTCAAGACATGAATAATTTTCATTCAAAGAATTAGTTTTACCTCCTACCGGACTTAATCAACAACTGCGAGATAGCCCCATGGCCATATCTCCAAATCATATCTCAAATATTTCTTTCAATAATGCCGGTATCGAGGTCTTACTAACTCTAAATCATAAACTTTCATGTACAAGAAACATGGGTACATATACCCTTTAATAATCATGTCTTAAGCCTAGGCGATTTCATCTTTCAATTCATTCACAAAAATACAAAGTCTTGTCATCATTCATGATCTAGTCATTTATTCAAGATCTTTATAAAACAAAAAGTAATTCCTTTCATATATACAATTTCTATCAAATGAATATTTATCACAACCCAAGCTCTTGCAATGTCTCAAAATAAAACCAATCAAAGTCTCATTTACCTTGATTCAATAATTCATTTTGACACTATTCATAATTCCTTAATAATAATAATTCTCTTTCATGAAATCATTTCATTCAACATCGATCTCACAAAATTTTATCCTTTTCACAAACATGATTTTATCACTTGCAATCTCATTTGCAATTTAAATACATATAATAATCAAGTATGTAACACACATGAATAATCCCATCAAAGGCAATTAATTTACAAAGTAAATCATAGTCTAATCTTAACACCATTTCATGATTCATTTAACTTCAATCTTAATTAATTCATAGCCCTTAAAATAGCAATTCTATTCATGAATAATAAGTTCGTCACTTGAGATCTTTTTAGTAATTTGAATCTCACAAAAATATTTCTGTCACTTCAATTAATCTTTGAACCCAAATAAGAACATAACTTTTTAATTTCATATGACAATAATTTATTTATTAAATTGCATTAAAAAACTCATCAATAATGTCAAAAGAAACCCCCAAAAATTCAAATGGCAATAAGGGGTTTCGAACCCGTGAACTGATGCAGTGAGTAAATCTCAAGCCACTAGCCACTTAGTCCTTTTGGACTTATTGCCTTAATCCTTCATTGAAGTGCCCTTATTCCAACTACTCGGTTAAATTATTTCTATAAAAAAAATCAATGCGAAAAAGAAGTTGGGTCATCAAGTTTCGAACCGGTCCCACCCAGGAAGCAACGCAAGGTCAGACCACTAGGCTACCCGTACCCTACGACTCACAGGCAACCCGGAAGGTTTTGTTCCAATTTCGTATTATTTCATTAATCTCGTAAACCTTAGTTTTCTCTTTTAACAAATCTTTCATTCTACAATAATTTAATTAGACTGAAAATTAACAGAAACTCATGTATTAAAAATTCATATTTGATAATACATCTAAAGTTCAAATCTATTTCTTTTTTTTTTATTACAAAAATTGTAATTCTTTATTTTAATCGAACTAGAAAAATTTGTATTGTCTTATAACAAATTTTAAATAAGCTATGTATACCACTTTTTCTTTACAAAACTCCTTTTTAACACTAAGAGAAATCTCTTCAAATAAATTGCTAGTTTCATTAACAAGCAAATGAACAAATACTCATTACTTTTTGTTCTCTTTTCCAAGCCACATGACAACAATTTGATTATTCTTCGATATCACAATTTCTACAATTTTGGCATACATAAAAGCATGGATTCATCCTCTGATTATCACATCAAGATTATACTACTCATTACTCATAATAGCATGCATTTCCTATAATTAGAAAATATAGGATCACCCACCTCAATTGAAACTTGACTAATGAAGGGAAGAGCACCACTTCTAGATCCAATGTCCTCCTAGATCTTCTCCTCCTAGCAATGGCCACCAAGCACAAACTCTCTTCTTTCTTTCTTTTTCTTACTCTTATTTTCTTTTGTTTTTGGTGTGAAAAGAATGAGGAATGGAGGGTGCTATTTATAGGATTTTGCTAGGGTTCAAATTACAAAATTACACACCTAATAACTTCTCATTTTAATTCTCTTTTTAATTATCCATCTTTTCATTTCTCAACTCCTAAAAACTCCCAACCTTTCACCTCCTTATAACTCCTACCACTTCTAATTCTTAACTCCCACTCTCCACTCTCTTCTCACATTCATTTCCTTGCATGAAGAAACCGGCCCCAGCACACATATGTGCTGTCTTTACATCCAATGGGCCTCCAACCCGTGTGGGCCCCAATATACAAATTCATTCCATATTCTATTAAGCTTCTAAACCATTATATCCAGCCCACATGCATACATGATTCTCACCATTCCATACCCATTCATAATCCATCCAGCAGCACCTTTGCTGTTATCAAATTTAGTGGGCCCCCATTTTTCACATTCACTTCTTTCTTACACATTTTTTTCACTTACTAATTAACATTTCATCAAACATACAACACATCTACTACACCTTTTTACCATATATACAACATATTATATATTATTAAATTACACACTCCGAACTTTATTTTAAAAGAACAAATACGTTTAAATACGTGCACCGAAACAAACACGTGCGTTGCACGTGAAAACATGAAAGTGCGAAAATCGACTTTATTGATGAAAGGTTATTAAATATAATCGAAAATAATATAAGAAAAATATATTTACTAATTTTATACATTTCATGATGAAATCGCAGCACGTAGAAAGCACGTGCATTATACGTGCAGAAAGTCGAAAAATGCAAAAACAAGGGGAAAATAAATTTTCGTTTTATAAAATAGATTTAAATACATAAAAATAAATAATTTAAACCTATAGGAAATATTATACGTAGTGGTGGAAACACGTGCATCAAAACACGTAAAAAGCACGTAAATTTCAGGGATTGAAATATTATATTTTAGTTGACTGAAATCAATATGGAAAATGTATAAATAGTACGAATCCAAAATATGTAGTGAAACACATTATAAAATATACGTGCGTAACACCCAGGGGCAAAAATGTAATTTCAATTTTGCGGGGTGTTACAACAAGAACTAGCTTAAAGCATGACTGGGCATGCATGTAATAGTTTTTGCATTAATTATAGGTCAAAGACACTAAATTTTGAACTTTTATTGTTTGGAAATTGAACATACTCAGCAGATATGCTTCATCGTAGTGAAGAACAGTTATGACTTGGGAAGTTGCACATACACAAATACATGCACATCGTTCTGCTCTAAAAATGGACTAGAAAAATCCTTAAGAGTCCACAAGAGAGTTGCCCAGGAAGAATTACTATTATAAATCATAGAAAATATAAATTAAAACATGATTCATTTATAAGTGGAAGGAACAATCCCAACTCTATAGTTATAATAATAGAGATAGTCCCTAAGTAAGCAAGTTTAAGCGCAACATGTCCCCGTTACAATTTTCAACTGAATACCTTCTCCAGGTCTATCGCATTTCTCAGATAAAGAAAATAGAATATTTAGGTGGACTGAGGATGTTAAAGTTCCTACCTACAATTTGTACATTAGCTCCTACCGATACATTGACAAACTAGTGAACGGGAAAGATCTCAGGCAAGAGCCCCAGCAAGCATATATAACAAAAAGGCATTTGTGTCTCATTCCACGGAAAAAAAAAGCTGATAAAGTTAACTCTTCTTTGATCCTAACATAAGCTCTGCTATGTGTAATTGAGAATGCTGAACAATGATACGCAAATTACATTTACATGTCAGTCATGTATTTATAACAAAGATTAATTATTCTGTAAACTTGTAAGTATGAAACTTCCATAAATAAGGAAAAAACACAAAGACACCAAATACGATCAACACAAAAACAAGCAAGAAATGGTACCTGGCAGCTGACGACATCCTTGTCCATGTATATCTGAAAGAAGGAAGCGATAAATTTGTAAACAGAATGGACTTTTGCGTTATTCACTACTAGTTCCAGTATATAAATGAAAAAAAAAGAAAAAAGAAAAAAAAAATCATCAACGTGATCTAAGACTTCTCCGATCATACTATACACTGAAAGATTTTTTCTCAAATCGACCTCTCATCAACTATCTCTTGATAAACTTAGAACACTGGCAGTAGAAAATATTTTCCATGAAAGGAACTTACTGTAGTTTAACAACACCTTGATACAATTTGGCATCCTCCAAGTTCTTCCATCTAAATACACTTTTTGAAGATGTATGATAACTTCATCATAAGGAAGTACATCCAACTTTGGGTGAAAAAAACTAAGAAACGATGAAAGACAATCCAAACAAAAACCTTAAATACAATTCACTTTTACTATTATAAATAGCTCGATGAGTCGATGAGTGTCTTAACTCCAGACTTTCCAAAAAAAATTTTAATCTAACAATTAAACTCTCTTATGATATTTTCATACTGTTACAAAAAATAAAGTTATTTTGACAAAAAACATGATATGGAACATCACTAGGTTACTGGTTGAGGGTACCTTTCTATGCTCATCACATATTTTTGATATTTGTACAAAGGACGGTGGCATGCTTCCCATTCTTGCAAGAAGACAACAACGGCCAATATTATTTTTGTTGGAGCATATGATAGTTCTCTGTAAAAATTGAAAATACGCTAAGTAAACCATACAGAAACTTACTTGATCTATCAAAGAAAAGGAGAGTAGAAACTTGCTTTCAAAGATATGCAGGCATTTGAAATTTAAATCATTTCATGTACAAATTATTTTTGGGGTGCATCGATGAGGTTTTCAATTCATGAGACTCTATACCACTTAAAACAGACTTTAGAAATATGAATAAAGAGGACAGATGTATAAAGTTTCCCAAGTTACCTTAATTTCAAATGCGTGATAATTAGGGTGCTTGGTGTGAGGCTCATGCCGCCCATGCGCGCACTTTGTTTACACCATATCTATTTAACACCACTACAATGAAAAATGAAACTTAGGTATGAGCATCAAATCAGTTGCATTCGAACTATTTCTGGCCAAACCCAAATCTAGAAAGTAGAAAAAAAATGGAAAGATTAAAAACCCACCTGAAACTAATTGGATATAAAAAATTTATACACCACAAAAGAAGAACACTTCAAAGAAAAATACTAACTAAAGCATTCATGTATTTATCACACTACAAAAGATACTGCTTTTACCGGCGATTATTCCCCGGCGTTTTACTAGTAGCGTCGGGGTAGGGAGCGAGTATGAATTGGGCGCCAGATGGGATTGTCATACACCGGCGGTCGATTTAAAACGCCGGCGAATGTTAGTATTCACCGTCGTTTTACCTAAACACGCCGGTGAAGTTTATTATTCACCGGCGTTTTTTATTATAAACGCCGGCGAATATACGGGCACATTCACCGGCGTTTCCAATTAAAACGCCGGTGAATAACTGGGAATAAAACCCGCGAACCCTAATCTTTCGCTCGCCATTTACCCATTACCCAAAAAAAAAAGGGGGGGGAAAGAGGCGCTTCGTTTCCCTCCTTCCTCGCTCTATTTCCCGCGCGTTTGCCTCCCCCGCTTCGTCCTCTTCGACGGCCTTCGACCATTCGATTCCCTTCGTCCTTTTCGATTTCCTTCTTCCCTCTCTCGATCTGGAGGTGGATCGGCGGTCGCCCCCTCTCTCTCTCTCTCCTACGCCCCCGCCCTCGTCGCCCCGCTCCCTCCCTCTCTCTTCGGTATGATCTCTTGATTTCCCTTATTTTCCAAAAAAGGCAGCTTTTTTCAGTTTATTCATTTCGATTTCCTTAGCATGAACGGTTTAGTTGAGATGAAGAATTAATAGAAAAATATATGCTTAGATAATGGAAATTTTCATCTTCTTTTACTGTTAATGAAGCTGATTTCATGCATCTGATTGTCTTCATGGCATGTTTGTTTTTTTACCCAAAATGGGTTCACTGTGAACTGAGGATATTGTATAGGTACGTATGCCAAAATTCTCTGGCCGGATATGCACCACACTTGGGTTTTAGATTTAGTTGGGCACAGTGAATTAGTAGAGCAACATATAAGCTCAGTTAATGGGAAATTTTCATTTTCAGATACTATTAAAGTAACCTGATTGCAATCTTTGGCATGGTTTTTTTAACACAAAATGGGTTCACTTCCAAACTAAGTATGCTGCATAGCATACCCGTTTTCTTTCACTGTTAATGAAGCTAATTTCATGCATCTGATTGTCTTCTTGGCATGCATGTTTTTTTACCCAAAATGGGTTCACTGTGAACTGAGGATGCTACAGGTACGTATGTCAAAATTCTCCGGCCGGATATGCACAACAATTGGATTTTAGATTTAGTTGGGCTAAAGAAGTAGTAGAGCAACATATAAGCTCAGATAATGGGAAATTTTCATTTTCAGATACCGTTAAAGTAACCTGATTGCAATCTTTAGCATGGTTTTTTTAACACAAAATGTGTTCACTTCCAAACTAAGTATGCTGCATGCATAGCATCCCCAGTTTCTATAGGTTCACTTCCAGACTAAGTGAACTGAGGATGCTATAGGTACGTATGCCAAAATCCTTCGGATACACACAACAATTGGGTTTTAGATTTAGTTGGGTTGAAGAAGTAGTATAGCAACATATAAGCTCTGATAATGGAAAATTTATCATTTTCAAATACTGTTAAAGTAATCTGATTGTCAATCTTTGGCATGGTTTTTTATACGAAAATGGGTTAACTTCCAATCTAAGTATGCTGCTAGCATCCCCATTTTCTTTCTTTGTTGTTAGTGAAGCTTATTTTCATGCATCTGATTGTCATCTTGGCATGTTTTTTTAACCAAAATGGGTTCACTGTGAACTGAGGATGGTATAGGTACGTATGCCAAAATCCTCCGGCCGGATATGCGGCTACAATTGGGTTTTAGATTTAGTTGGGATGAAGAAGTAGTAGAGCAACATATAAGCTCAGATAATGGGAAATTTTTCATTTTCAGATACTGTTAAAGTAACCTGACTGGAATCCTTGGCATGGTTTTTTAACAAAATGGGTTCACTTCGTAACTAAGTATGCTGCATAGCATCCCCAGTTTCTTTCACTGTTAATTAATTGAGGCTTATCCCATGCATCTTATTGTCATTTTGGCATGTTTTTTTGACCAAACTGGGTTCACTGTGAACTGAGGATGCTATAGCTCTATGCCAAAATCCTCCGGCTATGTACAACAATTGGTTCAGTCTGCAAAATATATGCTTACATACTAGACATTTTAATTTTTCTTTTATTGTTTCTTTTGTTTAGTATTATTATTATTATTATTATTATTATTATTATGAGATAAGTGATTATTAGTAGTCATGAACAGAATAGTTCATGAGTCATCAGATCTTCTTGTTACCGTAGTTACAGCACGACGCGCTCATTATTCGGCCGATTCCTCTTCATCAGCAAAATACCCTTTACCATCATCATCTCCTTGAACGGAAAGCCAAATACAGGGGAGACTATAGTCGATTTTTTTTTATGCTCGAACACCGGGTGTGTGATAAAATACCGTCTAAGGTGGTTGTGATCATTTCCACAAAAGGTCGTTTAGGGTTTGGTGAATAGAGTAGATTGTGTTAAGAAGTAGTTTTTTTTTGTACATTTTTTGGAGCCACAATTTCTTTATTTTACAGTTAAAGATTATATCGTTTATTTATTTGCAGCTAGGGATGGTTTTCAAATAGGTGAAATTTAATATACAAAATGCCTTTTACTGTTATTACTATTTAATATATCAAATTTTAATTTCAGACTGTGTGCTATTGATATAATGGATAGAAGTTGGATTAGTAAACCACGATTATCCAAGGAGTACCGTGATGGTATTAAAGATTTTATTATCTTTGCCAAACGACATTCCCGTGATCCCAACCTAATCCTTTGTCCATGCCTTCGCTGTACAAATTGTATGCTGAGGACATGTGACGTAGTACATACACACTTGGCTGTCAACGGTTTTCTTCAAGGGTACACAAGGTGGTTTTGTCATGGAGAGGATCATACGGCAGCTCCTGTTCGTCCGGTTGTATTAGAAAATGAGGCTGAGCCCTTAGTGAACGAAGACTTAAGCGTTCCCAATGAGATGCATGCTTTGTTACAAGATGCCATGGGGAATCATAATGTTCCTTTCCACACCAATGACCCAACAACCGAAGTTCACAATGAGTCAATAGAAACAAACCAGATTGGTGGTGGGGTGGACGAGGAAATGTCTGGCCCCACCCATGAAAATAATAAGCAGCAAGAATCCTTCGCTAAGTTACTTGAAGATGCTAGTATCCCGTTGTACCGCGACTGCACCAAATTTTCTAAGTTCTCATTCATTGTCAGACTATTTCAGATTAAATGTTTAAACGGGTGGTCTGCTAAGTCCTTCACTATGCTACTTGAATTGTTGAATGAAGCATTTCCTGAAATCTGTATTCCAAACTCAGCCTATAAAATCAAAAAATTCCTAAGTTCTCTCGATCTAGGATATGAGAAGATAGCAGCATGTCCAAATGACTGTATGCTTTTCACGAGTGGTAAGGAAAGTCTGGAGAATTGCGAAGTGTGTGGTTCTTCGAAATGGAAAGAAAGACCAAATCAAGACGAGGGAGCCAGTGGATCTACTAAGCGAAGTAGGAAAAAGAAGCCTGCCAAAACATTGCGTTACTTTCCTCTGATCCCTAGGTTACAAAGGTTGTTTATGTCCACGAAAACTTCTTCTGATATGAAATGGCATGCTGAAGGCCGCACTAATGATGGGATTCTTAGACATCCTGCTGATTCTCAATCTTGGAAAAGATTTGATGAAAGATATCCTGATTTTGCGGAAGATCCTCGAAATGTGAGACTTGGACTAGCTAGTGATGGTTTCAACCCTTTCAGGCAAATGAGTAGTACATACAGCATATGGCCGGTTGTGTTGATACCATACAATTTGCCGCCTTGGAAATGCATGAAGCAGTCCTCATTTATTTTGTCCATGATAGTTCCTGGACCGAAAGGTCCTGGAAATGATATAGATGTGTACCTACAACCGTTAATAGATGAACTTCAGAAGTTGTGGGTGGGTGTTCCAACCTATGATGCTGTGGCTAAAGAAACATTTTCTCTTCGTGCCGTGTTGTCTTGGACAATCAATGATTTTCCAGCATATGCAAATTTATCTGGATATAGTACTAAAGGACGTTATGCATGTCCATGTTGTGCTGACCAAACTAGTTCAAGGTGGTTGTACAATGGCAGAAAGTTTTGCTATATGGGTCATAGGAGATGGTTGCCTGACACACATATATTTCGGGCAGAGGCAGCGATATTTGATGGCACCGACGAGTGGGAACATGCTCCTGGGTCTTCCTCTGGTTCAGATATTTTGAGGCGGGTAGATGGTCATCAATTCAAATATGGAAAGGAACCAGAAGTCAGGACAAAGGGCAAGAAAAGGGCAAGGCCGGAGCAAGATGAGGAGACCGATCTATATGGCGAGGATGAGGATCAAAACTTGACGAGTTTAGGTGCATGGAAGAAGAAGAGTATTTTCTTCAAGTTGCCGTATTGGGAATTCAACTTACTGAGACATAATTTAGATGTGATGCATATTGGCAAAAATATAGGGGAGAATTGTATAGGAACAGTTATGGGAGATGATCGGAAGACAAAGGACAATCTGAAGAGCCGACTTGATTTGAAGTCAATGGGCATCCGACATGAGTTGCACCCAGAAGAATTGCCGAACGGGAAAGCGCTCCTACTTCCTGCAATCTATTCAATGTCAAAATCGGAGTTGGAGTTGTTTTGCAAAGTACTACTTGAACTGAAAGTCCCCGATAGCTATTCTTCTAACATGGCAAAATGTGTCAACTTTAAAGAGAAGAGGCTTCAGGGGCTAAAGTCACACGATTACCACATCCTAATGCAGGATCTCCTTCCTGTGGCCCTAAGGTCTTCAATGTGTGAGCAAGTCACTACTGTCCTGAAAGATCTTTGTAGCATATATAAAGGTATTTGCTCAAGAATGCTTCGTGTTGAAGATCTGGACCAATTGAAGCAGCAGGCGGCATTGACACTTAGTAAAATGGAGATGATATTTCCTCCATCGTTTTTCACTATTATGATTCACTTGATAATCCACCTTGCTGGTGAAGCCAGAATCGGTGGTCCTGTTCACTATCGGTGGATGTACCCCATTGAGAGGTAAAATAATTCGTTCATCTTACGAAATTGAATTTTCAAAAGCTCATTTCTTTTAATCCCCTAAACCGCTCTAGTTTATTAATTGTACATGTTCAGGTACCTATACCGGCTAAAGGGTTATGTGAAAAATAGAGCATATCCTGAAGGGTCAATAGCCCAGGGATATCTATCAGAGGAGTGCTCACATTTTTTTCCAGGTATTTGCCTGGTGTGGAGACATCTTCCAGTAGACCACGTAGAAATCCAGACATTTCCAACCTTGATGGTGCACAATATCTTTTTGATACCGCTGGCACCACTGTTGGTAAAGTTGATGCATTTGAGCTCGATAGCTTAGCGTGGGAACAGGCACATCGATATGTGCTAGACCATCATGCATCAGTGGAACCATTTCGAAAGTAAGTTGCTTTTAAATGTAAATCGAATACAGTGAAAACATGCCAAAGTTCGATATTTTTGATACTTTTGTTATTCCTAATTTCAATTGCTTGTTTTTTAGCGAATTTGTCAGGGACATCAAACGAAGGGCTAGACCAAGAAGACTACCACCACGTGAACAAAACAAGCTGATGAATGAAAAATTTCATAAGTGGTTTGAATCTCATGTAGGTGAATTACAGTTATGCAAGTTAATCTTTATTATATCTACATTTTCTATGGTGTTGATACGATTTGCGCAAAATTAATAGGTACATTCTTTGGGTCCTGAAGGTGCGTCATCTGAAATACAAGTACTTGCCAAAGGTCCCTATCAGATGGCCAAAAGATACGGAGGATACATATTCAATGGTTTTAGATTTCGTACTAAGGATCGTAAATCTAATTTGAAGTCTCAAAATAGTGGAATGGTAGTGACGTCTAAGACTAGAAGTTATGCTTCCAAATCGGACACGAGGCCTGTAGATGGGGATCTCGACTACTATGGAGTGCTCACGGATATCATTGAGTTGAATTATTTTGGCCATTTCCGTGTTGTCTTATTTCGTGGGGATTGGGCTGAGTTTGATAGGAATTTTGCTAACAACAAGGACAAGCTTGGCTTCACAGTTGTAAACTTCTCAAAATTGATTCACATCGGTACACACATTAGCCATGAGCCATTTGTGTTTCCATCCCAAGTGCAACAAGTGTTCTACATTGCAGATCCAACCTTGCCAAAATCGTATGTGGCTATCCCTATGCAACCAAGAGATGTATTCCAACTGGGCGATACTTCAGACGATGAAGACGGTGAAGACATGAACAGTTACATTGCTTCTGAGTTTTCTGTGTTTGATGTAAACACAACCGATGTTGGAATTTGCGGGACTTGGCTCCGCAAGGATGGAGAAGAGGGCGATGTACTGGAAGATGTCGTATTGTAGTTTACATGATTTTTTATGCAAGTTTATTATATGTCTGTAATTTTATGTCTTAAGTCTTGTTGTAATATTATGTCTGTAATTTCGAATATGTTCATTGTGAATTTAATACACTGGTTTAATTATCTTTCTATTTTCTACTGCTTGGTATTATTTACATTAAACTATGCTTAGTGTCATTTGAACCAAACTATCGTTGTCATTTGAATCAAATTATCATTTGAACCAAGTTATCGAATCCTTGACAGGTACATCATGCCGAGGCGTGGAAAGAGGGTAAATATAAATGATGGCAACGAGAGCCATGGGGATGAGCAGCCACTACATAATAGTGGCAGGCAAACATATGAGAGTGAGGGTAGCACGCCGCCCACTGTCAAAAAACATCGGTAAGTCTTAAAATTGGTATTTTTAAAGAGATTATGTTACTTGAATGCATGAAAGACACGTACTAGTGTTTGTGAGTCTGCATTGTGGCTGTCGTCTATAAGCATTTCGTCTATGTTTCTTAAGTGGGCTGTGATTAGAAAGAAAGGGCTGGAGTGGAGATCTGGAAACCCAAAATAGAGACATCTCGTTTATTATAATCTACACTTATTGTTGAACCAACCCCCTCTTGCTGTTGTTGCTGATGTCTCTTTGTGTGCGTGTGTTGAAGAGAAAGAAGGGATGAGAGAGAGTTGAGGAAAATGCCGCTATGTTAGCCTGGTGTATCCTCATTCTCTACCATCCCTCTTTCTGGCTCCATATATGGCTTCTATATTAAATTGGTTTCCTTCCACGATGACAGTCCGTAATACTACACTTGATATGAGCCCATGTTCATAGCTGCATCCTATTGCATACTCACAAACAACTAATACTTGTCGGCCTTGCATCATATGCCCAACCCCATTTTGGCACATAACCTGGTATAGATGACATTGTACTGATTTGGAGGAGGTGAAAATGGGACTATAAAATAGCTTAAGAAGACCATCAGGTTTGTGAAATAAGCTTCACTAACAGTGAAAGAAACTGGGGATGCTATGCAGCATACTTAGTTTGGAAGTAGTCCCATTTTGTGTTAAAAAAACCATGCCAAAGATTGCAATCAGATGCATGAAATCAGCTTCTTTAACAGTATCTGAAAATGAAAATTTTTCATAATCTGAGCATATATGTTTCTTTAACAGTAACTGTGAACAATTGTTCTTAATTGGGCTGTGATTAGAAAGAGACGAGTTGGAGTGGAGATCTGGAAACCCATATAGAGACATCTTGTTCATGATAATTTATTATTGTTGTTGTTCTTGTCGCTCTTGCTGTTGTCTCTATGTGTTCGTGTGCTGAAGGGAAAGAAGGGATGAGAGAGAGATGAGGAAAAAGCCGCTATGTTAGCCTGGTGTATCCTCATTCTCTACCATTCCTCTTTCTGGCTTCTATATTTGGTTTCCTTCCACGATGACAATTCCAGTTAAAACTACACTTGCTATGAGCCCTATTCGTATTTTTCTTCCATGAAGAATTGATCTATGACTACAATCTCCATTCAAAACCCAATTGTTCACTCAAACATGCCCCTTGTATCTGAACTCAAACATCACATTAATAAACATCTTTTCTAATAATGGCTACACTTGTGGAAGCTCTCTCTAAGCCTCAATTCTTCAAGGTTTTGTTGTCTACTTCTTTACAGAAACTGGTACTCTATTCTTCTTTAAAGAGAGGAGAATGGAGTACCAACTTCTGTAAAAAAGTAGGCAACAAAACCTTGAAGAATTGAGGCTTAGAGAGAGCTTCCACAAGTGTAGCCATTATTAGAAAAGATGTTTATTAATGTCATGTTTGAGTTCAGAAACAAGGGGCATGTTTGAGTGAACAATTTTCCAAACAAGCTTCACTAACAGTGAAAGAAACTGGGGATGCTATGCAGCCTACTTAGTTTCTTTAACAGTGACTGAAAATTTCCATAATCTGAGCATATAAATTTTTCATAATCTGAGCATATATGTTTCTTTAACAATGACTGTGAACAATTGTTCTTAATTGGGCTGTGATTAGAAAGAGACGAGTTGGAGTGGAGAAGGGAAAGAAGGGGTGAGAGAGAGATGAGGAAAATGCCGCTATGTTAGCCTGGTGTATCCTCATTCTCTACCATTCCTCTTTCTGGCTTCTATATTTGGTTTCCTTCCACGATGACAATTCCAGTTAAAACTACACTTGCTATGAGCCCTATTCGTATTTTTCTTCCTTGAACTGAGGATGGTATATAGGTACGTATGCCAAAATTCTCCGGCCGGATATGCACCACACTTGGGTTTTGCGGTATAGTTGGGCTAAAAAAGTAGTAGAGCAACATATAAGCTCAGATAATGGAGAAATTTTCTTTTTCGGGCACTGTCAATGTAACCTGATTGCAATCTTTGGCATGGTTTTTTTAACACAAAATGGGTTCACTTCCAATATGAGTATGCTGCATAGCATCCCCAGTTTCTTTCACTGTTAGTGAAGCTTACTTCACAAACCTGATGGTCTTCTTAAGCTATTTTATGGTCCCATTTTCACTAACTGTTACTGAAGTTCATTTCAAGCACCTGATTGTCTTCTTGGCATGTATGTTTTTATACCAAAAATGGGTTCACTGTGGTCATCAGATGATGGAGAAATTTTCATTTTCAAATACTGTCAATGTAACCGGTTTTTTAACACAAAATGGGTTCACTTCCAAAATGAGTATGCTGCATAGCATCCCCAGTTTCTTTCACTGTTAGTGAAGCTTACTTCACAAACCTGATGGTCTTCTTAAGCTATTTTATGGTCCCATTTTCACTAACTGTTAGTGAAGCTCATTTCAAGCACCTGATTGTCTTCTTGGCATGTATGTTTTTACACCGAAAATGGGTTCACTGTGAACTGAGGATATTGTATAGGTACGTATGCCAAAATTCTCCGGCCGGATATGCACCACACTTGGGTTTTGCGATATAGTTAGGCTAAAAAAGTAGTAGAGCAACATATAAGCTCAGATGATGGAGAAATTTTCTTTTTCGGGCACTGTCAATGTAACCTGATTGCAATCTTTGGCATGGTTTTTTTAACACAAAATGGGTTCACTTCCAATATGAGTATGCTGCATAGCATCCCCAGTTTCTATCACTGTTAGTGAAGCTTACTTCACAAACCTGATGGTCTTCTTAAGCTATTTTATGGTCCCATTTTCACTAACTGTTAGTGAAGTTCATTTCAAGCACCTGATTGTCTTCTTGGCATGTATGTTTTTAAACCAAAAATGGGTTCACTGTGGTCATCAGATGATGGAGAAATTTTCATTTTCAAATACTGTCAATGTAACCGGTTTTTTTAACACAAAATGGGTTCACTTCCAAAATGAGTATGCTGCATAGCATCCCCAGTTTCTTTCACTGTTAGTGAAGCTTACTTCACAAACCTGATGGTCTTCTTAAGCTATTTTATGGTCCCATTTTCACTAACTGTTAGTGAAGCTCATTTCAAGCACCTGATTGTCTTCTTGGCATGTATGTTTTTACACCGAAAATGGGTTCACTGTGAACTGAGGATATTGTATAGGTACGTATGCCAAAATTCTCCGGCCGGATATGCACCACACTTGGGTTTTGCGATATAGTTGGGCTAAAAAAGTAGTAGAGCAACATATAAGCTCAGATAATGGAGAAATTTTCTTTTTCGGGCACTGTCAATGTAACCTGATTGCAATCTTTGGCATGGTTTTTTTAACACAATGGGTTCACTTCCAAAATGAGTATGCTGCATAGCATCCCCAGTTTCTATCACTGTTAGTGAAGCTTACTTCACAAACCTGATGGTCTTCTTAAGCTATTTTATGGTCCCATTTTCACTAACTGTTAGTAAGGTTCATTTCAAGCACGTGATTGTCTTCTTGGCATGTATGTTTTTATACCAAAAATGGGCTCACTGTGGTCATCAGATGATGGAGAAATTTTCATTTTCAAATACTGTCAATGTAACCGGTTTTTTTAACACAAAATGGGTTCACTTCCAAAATGAGTATGCTGCATAGCATCCCCAGTTTCTATCACTGTTAGTGAAGCTTACTTCACAAACCTGATTGTCTTCTTAAGCTATTTTATGGTCCCATTTTCACTAACTATTAGTGAAGTTCATTTCAAGCACCTGATTGTTTTCTTGGCATGTATGTTTTTATACCAAAAATGGGTTCACTGTGAACAGAGGATATTGTATAGGTACGTATGCCAAAATTCTCCGGCCAGATATGCACCACACTTGGGTTTTGCGATATAGTTGGGCTAAAAAAGTAGTAGAGCAACATATAAGCTCAGATAATGGAGAAATTTTCATTTTCGGATACTGTCAATGTAACCTGATTGCAATCTTTGGCATGGTTTTTTTAACACAAAATGGGTTCACTTCCAAAATGAGTATGCTGCATAGCATCCCCAGTTTCTATCACTGTTAGTGAAGCTTACTTCACAAACCTGATGGTCTTCTTAAGCTATTTTATGGTCCCATTTTCACTAACTGTTAGTGAAGCTGATTTCAAGCACCTGATTGTCTTCTTGGCATGTATGTTTTTATACCAAAAATGGGTTCACTGTGAACTGAGGATATTGTATAGGTACGTATGCCAAAATTCTCCGGCCGGATATGCACCACACTTGGGTTTTGCGATATAGTTGGGCTGAAAAAGTAGTAGAGCAACATATAAGCTCAGATAATGGAGAAATTTTCTTTTTCGGGCACTGTCAATGTAACCTGATTGTTTAACACAAAATGGGTTCACTTCCAAACTAAGTATGCTGCATAGCATCCTCAGTTCTTCTTTTGTTGATAGTGAAGCTTATTTTCATGCATCTGATTGTGATCTTGGCATGTTTTTTTGACCAAAACGGGTTTACTGTGAACTGAGGATGCTATAGGTACGTATGCCAAAATCCTCCGGATACGCACAACAATTGGGTTTTAGATTTAGTTGGGCACAGTGAATTAGTAGAGCAACATATAAGCTCAGTTAATGGAAATTTTCATTTTCAGATACTGTTAATGAAGCTGATTGCCATCTTTGGCATGATTTTTTAACACAAAATGGGTTCACTTCCAAACTAAGTATGCTGCTAGCATCCTCATTTTCTTTCACTGTTAATGAAGCGTATTTCATTAAGATCCAGGATGGCAAATTTTGACTGGGCTATGATTGGATTGTTTAGTGGATGTTGTCTATGTTCTTAATTGGGCTGTGATTAGAAAGAGTGGGCTCGAGTGGAGAACTGGAAACCCATATAGAGACATCTTGTTCATAATAATTTATTATTATTGTTGTTCTTGTCGCTCTTAAGATGGTTGCTGATGTCTCTTTCTGTTCGTGTGCTGAAGGGAAATAAGGGATGAGAGAGAGATGAGGAAAATGCCGCTATGGTAGCCTGGTGTATCCAAAGTCTCTACCTTTCTTCTTTCTGTTTCCATTTCTGGCTTCTATATATATTTGGTTTCCTTCCACGATGACAGTTTCCTAAAAATACACTTGATATGAGCCCTATCTTATTTTTCTTTTTTTTCTTATATTTGGTTTTCGTCCACGATGACAGTTTCATGGATTGTCTGAACAATCCATGAAGGACATGCTTAGATACTGAATTTTCATTTGTTTTATTGTTTTAGATAGTGGATATTCCCAATCAGAGGAGAATATAAAGGTTTCAAGTTAGATACTGAATTTTCATTTGTTTTGTTATTTTAGATATATTTAAAAACAAAATTAAGTACGGAATTTTTAGCATTGCAATGTAATTATTTTACCTCTGTATATATCATTAACAATTCCATTTGCAGTTGGCACTTTGATCTTATAATTCGAGACACAGGTAGTTCTTTTTGCAAGTTCAAAAAATATGTATATTCTGTATTGTGATCTACTGTTCAATTAAACTATTATTTTTTATTCACAGAGCGGTCGTCAAGATGAAGGAAATGCAGATGATCAGAGCTGAAGCTACTCGAGGGGTATGAATCTGCGGTCCTCCTTGCTGTTCTTATGTCCTCCTTGCTGTATGGTTGTTGTTCTTATGTCCTCCTCCTTGCTGTTGTTATGTCAGACTGATTTTTTTTTTGAGAGTTATGTCATACTTTGAATTTGGGATATTTTGGATATTTGTCAGACTGGTTTGTTTGGATATTTTGGATGTTAGTCTCTATATTAATTTGTTAATTATGACACTGTTAATTAATCAATGAATTTGGACGTTGATATGACACGTGTGAAACTTGATTATCTTTAATTATTCTTGTGTTTGGTTGTGGTTTGCGCAGTAGTATGCAACGAAATTGATTGAATCAGTTGTGAGAATTAGTTTACAGGTTTTGTAAATGAAACTGTGAATTGAAATCGAACGGAAAAGCGGAGTATCGAAAATAAACGGGCATAGCTAGAACGGCGTTTTAAAAAACGGCGGTGTATATAATTTAATTGTTGGAGTGTGTACTACACCGGCGTTTCAACGCACGCCGGTGAAAGTTTTCAGCTGTAACGGCACAGGCGTACACCGGCGTTTTATATACGCCGGCGTATATAACTACACCGGCATTTTTTGGTCGCGCCGGTGTTCGTAAACAGAGAAAATCAGGCGCTCATAAACGCACATACACCGGCGTTTCTTGACCGCCGGTATACTTTCGATCTACACCGGCGTTTTTATTTCCGCCGGTGAATGTATAAATACCGGCGGTTTACGACCGCCGGTGTATGTATATAGGTGCACAAGAACGGCACCCAGAAACCGATATTCACCGGCGTTTGATGACCGCCGGCGTAGTCCTAACATTTACCGGCGTCCACCAAAAACGCCGGTGTAGACCCCTTCGTTTCAGCGACGCTCGCTTCGGCGACAGTTGGACTGGCGTTATAGTAAACGCCGGTGAAAGTTTTCCCGGCGTAAAAAAACGCCGGTATAGACCGAAAAAAGCGCCGGGAAAGCTGCTTTCTTTTGTAGTGTCATGATGCGCATGTGGCATGTGCACATACATGTTTTCGTGTATTTTCTTCACAAGTTCAAGATAGTATAGCACCCTCTTCTTAGGATTCTCCGCAAACACATACCATGATGGAGAAAGAAGGAAAGAACATTTTAATGAAGGAGGAGAAACAGCACCGCAGTTATGTATCGTTGATCAAACTTCTACTAGATCTACATTTTGGATGCATAAAAAGTGATAAGCATTCACAAGCAACTTTACATAACAGTATTGCATTGCAAACTCAAGCTACTACATAATGAGTGTTGTTTTTTTATCATTAAGCGGTGGGTAAAAAACCCCGTGTTTCATTAAATAGGATTTAACAAAACATACAACCAAGAATAAGGCTTATGAAGTTCAGATTCCAACGGGCTGGGTTCTGGACCTTCATTATGCAGGCTGGGTTAGTGTTCCATATCAAATTTTAAGGGGAAATCTAAGAAGTAATATGTTATTTCAAATATATGGGTGTAATCAGTCTTTAATTTGGTCACTGTGTAATTTGCCAACACTAACCCTTTGATGACTAAATAGACTATGTTTAACATCTATATAAAAGAATTAATTTGTGAATAATTAGTGCTTAATTGCATTTTAGCACGTCCAATATCATAGCACATTTGTGAGACATCAAAGTTTGCTATCTCTTTCAACTTTATTAGTGCGGCTTAGATGGATATAGATACCTATACAAACGTACTGCCTTGAAAAATATTCTCTAAAGCTAGATAAATGAAGACTCATTGTGTTCTTATAGGAATATTATAGCGTTAACAAAATATTGCTAGCATCTTTCTACATATCAATTGCATCAATCTTAAAGGCGGCTTCCTGGTGACTTCACCATTAGCAAATGTGCAATGCATCATAACAAAATTTTAAAAGAATTAAAACTAAAGTAATAGAAGTAGGACAAACCTAAATATCCTTCAGTTCCTTCAAAATCCTCTTCGACGCCATCGCCAATCAACCAAATCCTATCCTGCAACCAAAAAAACCAAACCTAAACAACCAAACATATCCAAAAAACCCTAATCTAACCCCAAAACGACGATCAAACCCCAAAATAACCCCCAAATAGATCAAAAACCGAAACCCTAGATCAAATCCTAGATTTTGGGGAGAAATCGTACAGAATCGAGGTTCTAGGGTTTGAGAGCTAGAGAAAGGGGGGAAAAGATGGCGTGCAAGGGCGATGACGACGCCGGAGAGAATACGCGGGAGCACGCCGGAGAAGACGAGCGCGGGGATCGCGGGATTTGGGTTGCGGCGATGGACTAAGGTTTACAGGAGAGAGAAGCTAGCGGGATTTGGGTTTTGGGTTGCGTAAACAGGAGAGAGAGAAGCGAAGGATTAATAATAAGTTTAGGTATAGAGTATACTCGGCGTTTCTTACCAAATGCTGGGGAATATATGACTACACTGGCGTTCTGTAGGAAGCGCCAGGGAAATAAAGGTATTTTTATTTTTCAATTAATAATTTCTTTTCGTCCCCGGCGTTTCTCGAAAGCGCCGGGGTAAAAATGCCGCTGTAGGGCAATTTTGTTGTAGTGCTAACAAGTGTCATGTAGCAAGTATCACAAAATCAAGTAACAAGTAAACAAGTATCACGTAGTCAGGTACAAGTGTCAAGTAATCATGTTCAGCATCAAGTCTCATGTATCATGTAATCAAGTATCAAGTAAGGATGTATCATATTCAAGTGTCGTATATTAAGTCTTGTAGTTATTACTATCCAGGTAACACTTCATGTGTCAGCCTTTTATCACATGGTTGCTACAGTCAATGCAATTTCGTTTTAGATTTCATAGTAGACCATATAGAGCAGTGTACTCAGGGACAAGCCTCAAGAATCAAGTATCAAGTATCAAGCCTCAAGTATCAAGTAAACAAGCCTTAAGAGTGAAGTATCAAGCCTCAAGTAGTGAAATATCAAGCCTCAAGTAATCAAGTATCAAGCCAAATCTCAAGTATCAAGCCAAGTATCACATAGAATCAATAGATTCTCTTCTGAGTACACGTTTCTGAATTATCCACTATTAGATCTGTCCCTTTAAAACGCCGGTTTGGTTAATTTTATTATTAATATCAAACAAATAAGTAACAAGTTCAAGTTGCAAGATAAACAAGTACGGGTGCAAGACAACTCATAAAGGAACAAAATAACCAAATCTCAAGTTCAGGACAGCAAGACCATACCTAGTAAAATAGAAATTCCCAGAGTTACAAAAATACAAATCTGAATTCGTCGAGAAAATAGACTCCCAACCAAATCCAGCGAGTATAATTAATTCATATAGTAATTCACAAAATCATAACTCAAAACTGATTTGAATCCAGAAAACACGTTCAGGCAGAAATCAGTAAATCTAATTCTCAGTCAGGAAAATAGCATCAAAACTCAATAAATAAATCCACGAAAAATCTGGGGTATTCACCTATCTGTCTAGTATCAAAATATAAAATTTCATAATTTTCCAGTAAAATTAGATCAGTCATCAAAAATCAGAAAATATCAAGAAACGATAGTTTGACAAATCTGGAATTCCCAACACTGCTGTACGAAAACTATAATATCTCACAATCAGTGAAACAAAATCCAAATACGTCAAAGAGAGATGAAAATAGACAAGGTAGGCTAACTTTCATTTTTCACGAATATTTTTCATACAGTAAAAGGAATCAGGGTGAAAATACGATTCTTTACATAACAGCGAGCAAAATACAGCAAGTATAGCTTTCATAAACAAGCATGAAATGGCATATAAAACTCATCAATAAAATCCACCAAAATTCTGGATAATCCCTAATTAGATAAAGAAATACTGACAGAAGTTTTGGATCAAAATAATATATGTATCCCAAGTATCAAAATAATTTAGTCATCAAATTCATCGAGAAACGAAATCTGAAAATGATCTACACCTCTGTAGTAAAACAGCCATATCTCACACATATGAAAACAAAATCGAGTAAGGTTAGAGGGGTTGGAAAGAAGACGAATTTCTCTACAAATCATGTTTTATACTGAAATTAAGATTCTGACTTTAATATGGTCTATATTACTGATCAAGACAGAATATCGGCAAAACATAGAATTTTCTCACAAACAAAAATCAACATTGATTCAACGAAACTTGATCCAAACACAACCAAACATGAAATCGAGTCTACCAAGTATCCAAACATCATGAAGTAGGGTAATTAACATATCTAAAACAAGTGTATCACATGGTTCTCAACAAATACCCAAATTCTCACAAGAAGTCTCACATACATGATCAAATCAAGAACGACAAAACCTAAGTTGTTTCATGTCAATATTGTGTCGTGAGGCAACTATGGTCAAATCACTATAGAGACAATATCAACAAGGGGTTTCACACACGAATTGTCTCTAGAACCCAACTACACTACAAGTAGTATTTTTGACTTGTATCATACAAAGGAATTTGAGTACAAGTTACTTGCCTTAACCGAAGATGAAACGAATACCAAGAATAACGTGAACGGATTTCCGGCCAACGAGAAAAATCCACGAATCAAAATCAACAAACCAAAAGAAACGAACCCATGAACGACTCGCACAATCACACGCGCAAGCTCTTAAGCAATAGAGAGAGAGAGAGAGACCACAAGAGAGAGAGAGCGGGGTTGGGGGTGCGGCCTGGGCGCTGGCTGACGACGGCGCCGGAGGGAAGAGACGGGGAGAGAGAATGAAAGGGGTACAAGGGAGCTCAGGTGATGGAGGGTGCGGCTAGGGGAGATGGCGATTGGGGCTAGTGGCGTCGGGATAGGTGCAGGCCGAAATAGGGGAGGGTCGGCCTGAGCTGGGGTGTCGGCTGTGTTGAGCAGCGCAACCAGCAGGAGAGAGGGAGAGGGTAGGGAGGCCGGGGTTTAGATGAAGTAGGGAGAGTGTAACCCCATTCCCATAAATACGTATTTTCTGAATATTTTATGTATTTCGATATTATAGATTCATTATTTGTTAAAATCATTTTGGATTTCATATTAAGGTATTTTTCTAATCAAAAATTTATTCATTTCAAATAATGATGTGTTTTGATCTTATTTTCTAGATCTTATTGATCAACTATTTGTATTTGAGTCCAAATTATATATATATATATATATATATATATATATATATATATATATATATATATATATATATATATATGATTGGGTCATTTTAGTAAATTGTTAAATTGTTAAAATGACCCAATATATATATATATTGGGTCATTTTAGTAAATTGTTAAACCCAGATATTATTTTATTGTATGATTTATTATTATAATAATTAATTGTCGTTTCTTGATTATTTAATTAAAATTCATCTATTGAATTATTTTGTTATTGTACTAGAGCTAGTTTTCTTGGCAAATTCTAACTTATTTTCAAGCCCAGTTTATATTCAATTCATGTGTATTATTTATTTATTTATTTGGATTTAAATTCTTGTTCATGAAACTCATTGATCTTCTTGATGAATTATTTTCTTATTAATCCTATTTTTATTTTTTTTATTGTGGGTATTTTTTATTTGAACCATATTGATTTTGATCTACCTCTTATTGAACCCTAAAATCCAATTTCATTTATTCTTGATCCAAATTCAGTTTTACTGGATCCTAATTCACCAACCCAGTAACCCTTATTGTACTCTATAAATACGACTCTAATGCAAACCCTAGTTTTTTTACATTTTCGAAACCCTAGCCACTTATTCTCTCTCCTCTCTCCTCTTTCTCTCTTCTCTCTATTTCTCTCTCCCCGATCAGACCCAAAAATCCCCTGTTCACAGTTCATCTTCCTTCCCGACTCCTGTTCTTCTTCCCAGGTAGCCTCCGGCAAGCCCCCGACCTCCCGTCGAGCTCCACCCAGATCGAACCCCACCCCTGACTGTCCTCCCTTCCCGTCGACACATCAGCTCCAGAGCATCAAACCCCTAAACCCATCAACCCCAAATCCCGATCCCCCTATTCACCGTCGCCACTCCGTCAACGTCAACCGCGACACACCGTCGCGCTGACCCCTTCGCCGCCCTCAGCCAGCGCCGCCACTGCCCTGGCCCTGTTGCTGTGGTCGTCTCTTGCTGCTGCTGTCTCTTTTGTGTGTTGGGTTACCTTGGAATTTAATTGCACGTATATTGCACGTGCTGCTTTGGGGATTTACTAGTTCGTGAGTTCGTTGCTTCGGGACCCTTATCCCGTTATTATTGGTATTCGTTATCACCGTCTAACAGGCAAGTCACCGTTCTCTTGAATTGCTAATTGTATCAAATTCAAGTGTTATTGAAATTCTTGCAAGTGGATCTCTTTGTTATCGTATTATCCTTGGTTATCTCTTTCGTTGGGTCTATTGAGGGTTTACACAAACTAACCCCAATATTCTTGACATCGTGATACTTTGAATCTAATGTTTGGATCTTTCATAAATGTATGTAGAATTGATAATAGGGTTATTCATACAAGTCACAATACAAATAAATTATTATAGAGACAATCGTTAGGTTGTATGTCGTTTGATCGTTTGATGACTAATTGATGTTAGACTTGTATATGTGTGTATTCTAAATTTTATTTATCGTGTTTGGACACCTATCATTCTAGTTACACAGTTTATTGACTATAGAATCAATACCCATCATGTTCAATTAATTTATTTTAAAAAAAAAATACCCTAAAAACTGTAAATGCTTACTGACCTGAACTTTGATCACTGTTTTCGAACCAGTAAATGACCTTAAAATGAAATACTTTCTGAATATGAAATGTAGCCCCAAGTGTCTAGTTGCCAATAACATCCAGAATTTTCGAATTCAGAGTTTTGTAGCAAAAGTTATGCCTGTTTTACTACAGCTATATTTTTACATTTCAGATTTTCAGATTCTCGTACCTTTCATGTTTAAACAGTAGAAAGGCTGATCAAATGATAAAATTTTGCTATGAAAGTTTCCATATTGTTGCTTAACATGTTTAGGAGTCTAGATTATATTTTTACTGAATTTAATATTGAGTTTTTACTGATTCAAAAATTAAAACAATAAGATGTCGAAATTCTGTCTGAACATAAAATCTGTAAAGAACATTGTGTTTGACCTAGCTACTGCTGTCGGAATTTGAACTTTAAGTATGCTTTGGAACTGTATGGAAGTCTAGTTTCTAGATTTTTTGATGGGTTCAACTTTCAATTTCTGAGTCAGCGGGAAACTGTATTTTTGTACTGGTTGCACTTTCTGTCCAGAATTTTGGATACTACTTTTTAATGAATTAATTATTCTTATATCATATTATTACATAAATTGATGTATGTATGTTGCATTGCATGATCCTAATGATTTATTTTCATCGTTCTAATTGTCCTATTTCTAGTTATCATCCTATTGTTTCCCCTATTGATACTATTGTTCATCTCATATCTTATATTGCATATTGTATTGTTGCATTGATAAATAATTAACAAGCCGGGGTTTAAGGAATTAACTAGAGTAGTTGATGATATGGGGACTGTACTCGGATGATGGCCAGTGATTATTACCGTTATCGGCATCGTGTAAGAAATTACACATGTCCAGTATTTTTACCGTTATCGTCACCATACCCAGTACATGAACTATAAAATCTACCACTATACTCTAAACGAAATTGATTGCATGCATCGAACTTGTGGTACGGAACACATGGGACACATTAGTACATGCATTAGTTAGGATTAAAATAAATAATAGACTTAAGGATTAACACAACATCGACATTGTATATTGTTCATCATTGTTCCTATTGATATCGAATATTACATGATACTTGTTCACTCGACACTTATTACATATTACTTATACTTGTTTATCTTGACATGCTAGTTTTTATATTTTATTATCATGCCTATTCCATGTTATTAGTTATCATTTTTTCCATGTACTTGTGCCTACACTACAAGCAGTCCGTAACTTGCATTAACGGGCGTTTTGTTTTCTTTTCCTCTTCCTGCAATTTATTAAATTGCAAATTCTGGAGAACAATTGTCTGCTGGAGTTAGAGAACAAACAGTCTGAAGACTACTGCTTTCTAATTGCTTATTGTTTTAATAAACTTAATGTATTGAGACTTAAATATTGAACTATTGTTATTTCACTGTATTGGGCTTACGACCCGAATATTGCTATTTATTACCAGACATTGGATTATTATTATTGTATTTGGATATTTTTATTGCTACATTCCAAGTATTATTGTTCATAAGATTATTATTATTGTCTGCGCAATTGTTCTGTATTGTTTATATTGTTGAGTTGATCGGATAAACAGCTTATGAGTGACGTCAGTCATTCGCTGGGCCAATGTTATGTGCTCGTATTCCGTATTTTTGGGAAGCGGGGCGTGACAACAAGGTGAAGAAATTAAGGGAGGGTGGGAGATTTATAATAGGGGAAGGGACTCCTCGAATTCCACGAGAAGATCTGACCGTTGGATATTGATCATCAAGATCTAATGGCCACCAGGATCTAAAACGCTTCGATTTTCACGCCCATGACGTCAGCCTAGAGCGTAAAAATACATCTTTACCCTCGGCCCTATCAGCCGGTACAACGGCTCGGAACACATGGCCAACTACTCGAGTACTACACCTTTTTCAACACCAAAGCTTTTCCAACAAGTTTTGGGGGCTCGACGCTCGGATGTCACCGCGAGCCACTCCAAGCTTCTCCTACAAGGTTTGGGGGTCGACGCTCGGATGTCACTGCGAGCCACGCCAAGCTTACCCAACAAGTCTTGGGGCTCGGAGCTCGGTAGTGAATTCGAGCCACATCAAGACTTTTCCAACAAGTCTTGGGGCTCGGATGTCACTGCGAGCCATTCCCAGCTTCTCCTACAAGGTTTGGGGCTCGACGCTCGGATGTCACCGCGAGCCACTCCAAGCTTCTCCTACAAGCGTGGGGCTCGACACTCGGATGACACCGCGAGCCACACCAAGCTTCTCCTACAACGTTTGGGGCTCGACGCTCGGATGTCACCGCGAGCCACTCCAAGCTTCTCCTAAAAGGTTTGGGGCTCGACGCTCGGATGTCACCGCGAGCCACTCCAAGCCTCTCCTACAAGGTTTGGGGGTCGACGCTTAGATGTCACTGCGAGCCACTCCAAGCATCTCCTACAAGGTTTGGGGGTCGATGCTCGGATGTCACTGCGAGCCATGCCAAGCTTCTCCAACAAGTCTTGGGGCGGGGAGCTCGGTAGTGAATTCGAGTCACACCAAGACTTTTCCAACAAGTCTTGGGGCTCGGAGCTCGGATGTCACCGCGAGCCATTCTCAGCTTCTTCTACAAGGTTTGGGGCTCACGCTTGGATGTCACCGCGAGCCAGTCCAAGCTTCTCCTACAAGCGTGGGGCTCGACGCTCGGATGACACCGTGAGCCACACTAAGCTTCTCCTACAATGTTTGGGGCTCGATGCTTGGATGTCACCGCGAGCCACTCCAAGCTTCTCCTACAAGGTTTGGGGCTCGACGCTCAGATGTCACCGCGAGCTAGCTTTTCCTACAAGGTTTGGGGGTCGACACTCGGATGTCATCGCGAGCCATTCCAAGCCTCTCCTACAAGGTGTGGGGGTCGACGCTCGGATGTCACCACGAGCCACGCCAAGCTTCTCTTATAAGGTTTGGGGCTCAACGCTCGGATGTCACCGCGAGCCACTCCAAGCTTCTCCTACAATGTTTGGGGCTTGACATTCGGATGTCACTGCGAGCCACTCCAAACTTCTCCTACAAGATTTGGGGGTCGATGCTCGAATGTCACCGCGAGCCACGCCAAGCTTCTCCAATAAGTTTTGGAGGCTCGATGCTTGGATGTCACCGCAAGCCACACCAGGCTTTTCCCACAAGCTGAGGCTCGGCGCTCGGATGTCACCGCGAGCCACACCAAGCTTTTCCAACAAGTTTTGGGGGCTTGACGCACGGATGTCACCGCGAGCCACACCAGGCTTTTCCAACAAGTCTTGGGGCTCGGAGCTCGGTAGTGAATTCGAGCCACACCAAGATTTTTCCAACAAGTCTTGGGACTCAAAGATCGGATGTCACCGCGAGCCACACCAAGGCTCTCCTACAAGCAAGGCGCTCGATGCTCGAATGACACGGCAAGCCACACCAAGCTTCTTCTAAAAACTTTGGGCTCGACGCTCGGATGTCACCGCGAACCACACCAAGGCTTTCCAACAAGTATGGGGCTCGTTTTCCGACCCTCGCTGCTTGGATAAGTGAGCCCATACCTTCGGCTCTCGACATCCCCATAGCTTTTCCAACAAGCATGGGGGCCCATCTCTCAACCCTAGGCGCTCGGCTAAGCGAGCCCCCACTCTTCGGCTTTCGATGTCCCCACAGATTTTTCCAAAAAGTATGGGTCTCGTCTTCTGACCCTCGATGCTCGGCTAAGCGAGCCCCTACCTTTGGCTCTAGATGTCCCCAAAACTTTTCCAACAAGCATGGGGGCTCGTCTCCCGACCCTAGGTGCTCGGCTAAGCGAGCCCCCACTCTTCAGCTCTCAACATCCCCATAGCTTTTTCCAACAAGTATAAGGCTCATCTTCCGATCCTCGATACTCGGCTAAGCGAGCCCCTACCTTTGGCCCTCGACGTCCCCATAGCTTTTCCAACAAGCTTGGGGGCTTGTCTCCTGACCCTAGTCGCTCGGCTAAGCGAGCACCCACTCTTCGGCTCTCGACGTCCCCATAGCTTTTCCAACAAGTATGGGGCTCGTCTTCTGACCCTCGATGCTCGGCTAAGCAAGCCTCTACCTTCGGCTCTCGACGTCCCCATAGCTTTTCCAACAAGCTTGGGGGCTCGTCTCCCAACCCTAGGCACTTGGCTAAGCGAGCCCCCACTCTTAGATACTCGATGCCCCTATTATCTTCAAAAGGGGATCCCCTTCATCCTACCCCGCCGAACTCTTTAGGAAGATACGCACCACATTCTTCGCTGTACACCCTGCTCCGCTCTTCCTACAGATTCAAATCACTCCTACATGGCGGGTTATCCAGCCCTCCAGGAGTGGGGGGCTCCTGATATGGGTCAAATGATGTGGCCCCTTCAGTTCACTAGATCCCCTCAAAACCCGCTCTCTCCTGATCATCAGATTAACCCCGAGACTCATGGGCTTCCGCTACATCAGGCCCACGAGCAAACGGGTCCAAACCCAACCCAGCAGGATCTCAGACCCGTTTGCTCTACCTATAAATACTAGACCCCCTCCCCCACAGGTAAGGTAATCAATCTTTCTCCTCCAAAACCCTAGCTCATGTTGCTTTCCAGTGACTGACTAGATCTCGAAGGGCCTGTCGTTGGGATCTCTCCCGGTGTTTATAGGTAGAGTGCAGGTATACAAGACCGAGCCGAGCCTCGAAGATCCGATCTGAGTTATTGGGTTCGAGCCGAGCATCCGTCCCCCACCTTACTCCTGCTACTCTTGAGTCGTTCCCAACCGAAGGTCGAACATATAGCCAGTACCGCAACTTCCACTATACAAATTACAAGAACTCACACCTGTTGCAGCCACACCCCAAAAACAAACCGCATCATACACCATTATTCTCATGTGTGTGAGGGCATGACTACTGAAAAAGAGTGTTGTCAGACTGAATGATTGATCTTAGAATAGCAGAAGTGTACTCACGAGCACCATGTGAGTAAAAAATCTTGATGTACACATCGAACTGAGTGTCAATCATGTCGAAAAGAACTGGTAAACGTTAGAACTCTCATATCGTTGGCGCATAAGAAAAAATCATGTATATTGAGTGAAGTCATCTATGAAGATAACATAATATAGATAGTCTTTGCTAGAAGATACATGGAATGATCCCCATATGTCAGAATGAATAAGTTAAAAATTTTGAGTTGTTTGAGAAGTATTTTTGTTATTAAAAGGGAGTGCTATGTGTTTGGCCAACTGACAACCGTAACAAACAAACAAATGTGTAGAAGGAAGATGGCCAAGGGCACCATTACGGGCTAAAGTCTTGAGACGAGATTCACTAACATGACCTAAATGTCTATGTCACAGATCAACATCAGATGACATAGTACACCAGTAAAATTAGGATGGGGTTTATGTGCATGTAGAAAATCTAGAGGGTATAGAAGACCATGTCGACTAGCACACTCAAACTCCGGTTTAGTGTGGGAATCTGTAATAAAACAACATAAAGAATTGAATGTAACGTCAATATTATTATCGCACAGAGCACTAATGGAAATAATTTTCATGGATAAATAAGGAGCATAAAGAACATAAGATAATGTGAGAGTAGGAGAGCTAACAGATCCTGAGTGTGTAGTTAGAAGTTGTGAGCCATCGGCTGTGTGAAGGGATGGAGAGTGAGAGGGAAGTGCAATGCTGGTAGTGAGCAGTGTATAATTACTAGTAAGATGATGTGATGCACCTAAAATTCAAGAAAAATTCATACAAAAAAGTAACAAAGAATGCAGCAGCAGAGTGGCCAAAATTGACATACTGACCCAAGAGCTCGAGTTCCAGCTGAGCAAGGTGATGCTGAAGAGAAACCCAATCAGCAGAAGATGGCAAAGCCAGAGTAACGGTCATGGCAGAAGATATAAGAGAAGAAGTATTGCGAGGAGAAATGAGACCGGTGTTGCTGTGGTATGGGTCGATATAAGGATGAAGATGTTGTTGTTGTCGGGATCGGGATAGAGATCTGGATGATGCGACTGTTGTTGGAAGAAAGGGTGAGGCAGGGTTAGGGATGATGCTGAAGGGAGAGAAGATGCTGGAAGCGGCACTGTTGTTGTATGGATCTGGATGGGGATCGGTATGTGTAAACCCTGTTTTTCGTTTGTCGTATTCTTGGTGTATTTTTCTTCTTTCTTGAGTATTTATACTCTTCTTGTATTTTGGACCGTATATTGGAGTTGTTTTCAATATATATTTATTTTTGCTCATTTTGATCTTCTTGTGATTGATTTTTCTGTCCCTTGATCTGTTCTTGATCGTTATTATTGTTTTCGCTCTTTATTTGGTCCTTGTTCTCTTTGTTTTGTTTTTGGGTGGTCGTAGTGTTTTGGTTGCTAATCCTATTGCTATTCATATTGCTTTTGATCCCTAATTAACTACCAAAGCCAAATTAGCTTACATTCCTATTTTAAATCCTATGCAAATCCTATTAAACCCAATACCTACTACTACTCCTAATAAAACCAAAAACTACATATTAACCCAAATACCCACAACCCTAAACTAAACCCTATATAACTCTCTCTCTCTCCCTTTCCCCTATAGCAAAACCCTAACCCTGACCCCCGATCCTCTCTCTCTCCCTGTTGTGCCGTAAGCCGCCACACCCGCACACCCCCCCTGCCGACCTCCCTACGCACCCTTTCCGACTGCCCTTACTGCCCCTACCTCATCCCGATCGCCAACTCACCCTAACCTCCATTAACCATCACCGAGCACCTCCATCCCTTCATCTCTCCATCTCTCTGTCTGTCTCTCCCGCTCTCTCCGACGTCGCGCGCACCCAGAACAGCAGCAGCAGCAGCGACGCCAGCCAAGGCCAGTGTCGCCGCCGTGCCACTCCCGACCGCTCTCTCTCTCTCTCTCTCTTGGTTTTGCTTGTGCACGGAGTTGCATGTGGATTGCTTGGTTCGTGGTTTTTGTTTGTGGGTTTTGTTCGTTGCCGGGATCCATTTATGTTATTCTTGGTGTTCGTTTCGTCTTCAGTTAAGGCAAGTAACTTGTACTCAATTCCTTTGTATGATACAAGTCATAAATTTCGCTTGTAGTGTAGTTGGGTTCTAGAAATAACTCGTGTGTGATGTATGTTTGATGAGTATTGTCTCTATAGTGCTATTAACCATAGTTGTCTCACGACACAAATTTGACATGAAACAACTTAGGTTTTGACAATTCTTGATGTGATTATATTTGTGAGATAATTATGAGAATTTGTGTGTTTGTTTGGATCCATATGATATACTTGTTGTGGACATGCTATATATCCTATTTCATATTATTTGGACACTTAGTTGACTCTATTACATGTTTGGTTGTGTTTGGAACGAGTTTCGTATGTTGTATATTGATTTATTGTTAAGAGAAAAATCTGTATTTTGTCAGTGATTAGTTTTGATTGGTATTTTAGACCATATTAAGGTCAGTATCGTAACTTCAGCCATGATTTTTAGAGAAATCTATCTTCTTTCCAAATTTTCTAACAGAGATCGATTTCGTTTTCGTATGTGTGAGATATGATTGTTTTACTACAAAGGTGTATTATATTCCAGATTTCGTTTCTTGATGATTTCGATGACTAAACTATTTTGATACTAATGCTAAGCATATTATTTTGATCCAAAATTTTGCACAGTATTTCTATACCTGTTTAGGGATTACCCAGAATTTTGGTGGATTTTATTGACGAGTTTTATATACCGTTTCATGCTTATTTATAAAAACTATACTTGCTGGATTTTGCTCGGAGTTCTGAAAAGATTTGTATTTTCACCCTAATTCCTTTTCCTGTATGTAAAATATTTAAGAAATATGAAAGTTATCTTATTTTTTCTATTTTCTTCTCCCTTTGATGGATCTGTATTTTGTTTCATGGTTTGCGAGATATTGCAGTTTTTGTACAGCAGTGTTGGGAATTCCAGATTTGCCAAACTATCATTTCTTGATGTTTTCTGATTTTTTTTGGCTAAACTAATCTTACTGGAAAATTATGAAACTTTATATTCCGATACTAGACATATAGGAGAATAACCCAGATTTTTTCTGGATTTATTTGAGGTGTTTTGATGCTATTTTCCTGACTGTGAATTCGATTTACTGATTTCTGGCTGAACATATTTTCTGGTTTCAAATCAGTTTTGAGTTATGTTTTTCTAAAACACTATATAACTTATATGTATCCGCTGGATTTGGTTGGAAGTATATTTTCCAGATTCTCTGACGGATCTAGGTTTTGATATTTGTGATAACGGGAATCGCTGTTTTAGTACTGTACTGTTGTGCTGTCCTGAATTAGGAAGTACTCTATTTTGTTCTGTTATGTGACTATCTTACCATCTATACATGCTTATCTATTATTCTGAACTTCAAGAAAAGAAGTTCACGACCTATGGGCCCTCTCCCTCCACGCGGCATTGCTCCATATATGTTCTGATCGCCAGTTCATACTATACTAGATCCAGTTGCATTCGGTTGGAATTGAGAAAAAACAAAAAGCAATTTGACTTTACTTTTCTTGATGCCAAAATAACTTGTGGGTCATTATATCATGCTAGATTTACTCTGTTTCATGCACATACACATTTGTCTGATGATAATTATAAAATGATCAAGTCGGGGTTTATGGAAAAGATCTAATAGTGGGAAAGCATAAAATGTATACTTAGAAGGGGGCCCGTATTTTCCATATGATTATCTGTGATCTGTTATTCTGTACACTGTCTACATTACTTCCTAAAGGAAGGTGTAGGGAAGAAGAGAACCACTAGGTTCTATCTATCTGTCAAGATCTGTTATCTGATATCTGTCTGTCTGAACCATGAGTAAACGACCCTATATGATCCCTTACGAAATCTACAAACGTAACTGTTTTGAATGTAGCAACCATGTGATAAAAGGATGGTACATGAAGTGCTACCTAGTTAGTAATTAATACAAGATTTATAAGAATCTGAATCTGACATCTGTATCTGTATCTGACATCTGAATCTGTTACTAATTTTCTGATCATCTGATTATCTGAGTATCTATTACTTGTCTGACACTATCACTTGACACCATTATTTGACACTATCTGTATATCTGTCTGCATGCTATTTGATTTTTGATACTTGACACATGTTAGTATACCATGCTAGTTGATTCTGCTATACCATGCTATATCTGTTTCTGCTATTATTTAGATTTGTTAGTTTTTCATGTACTTGTATCTTGCATTACAAGGGGCCCGTAACTTGCATTGACGGGTACTTGTTTTCTTTTTCCTTCTCCTGCAATTTATTGATTGCAGATCAGGATGGTCGTTTGCCCGATGGTATTGGAGAAATGAAATATTAGTGCTGGACTTCTTTTGCTATTATTATTATCTGTTGCTTTTGAACAATGTATTTGAGTATATGGATTTTATTTGTATTTGGGCAATGTGACCAGGATATTAACTTGTTCGGATCTATTTAATTGAGACTATAATATTATTGGATTTCAATTAATTTCTGTTGGCACTTTGTTTTGTTTTGAGATATATATGTCTGTGTGAGGATAATTTTTTTGGCTTCCGACTCTAATTATTCTGAGATTTATTGTAAAGATTCTAAACAACTTATGGATGATGCAAATCATTCGCTGGGTTGAGTCGCGTATCTGTATTCCGTATTCTTTTTGGGAAGTGGGGCGTGACAGTATGTAAAGGAGAGCGAAGAGGAAGATGCAGCAGCGAGGAAGTCAGTGGAGATGGAAAAATACCGGTGAAACTTGGGTTCCATTGGAGAAGTATGAGTACCTGCATTTTTTTTACGATGATGAATGACGGCAGCGACAACAACAAACGAAACGAGACTAGAGAGAAGAAGGGTTAGGGTTAGGTTTTCCGGGTTTGGATTTGAGTTGGGTATGGAATTCGAGTGTGTTTTTTTATGTTTGGATTTGATTTGGGCTTGGCATCCCCCCCCCCCCCCCCCCCCCCCCCCCCCCCCCCCTTTTTTTTAAAGAATAAAGGCCTGTAGAGAATTCGGGGCAGGTTTTGGATTTTGGTTATAAATATTAGATTGTTGGATAGAGGGATACAAGGTTAGGGTTAGAGATTTGGGTTTTCAGTTTTAAGCTGTGATGGCGGCAGGGTAGTTGGCGTCGGGGGTAGGTGACGACGGGGAGATGGGGGATGGTTCTCGGGGGGATAAGTTTGGTTAGTGAGATTGATGGGTTCAGGAGATGAGTTAGGGATGAAGGCAGTATGGGTATGTTTGGGTATTGGGGTATTTAGTGAGTTGGGGATGAAGGTACTAGGAGTATGTTTGGGTATTTGGTGAGTTGGGGATGAAGGCAGTAGGTGGATTTTGAAGAGGGAGAAGAAGAGGAGATGATGTTTTTGTTGTTGTTGTTGTTGAAGGCAGCAAGAAGGTTGATGAAGATGGGTGGTTGACGGAGACGGGTAGCCGCTCTTGCTATTGTTGCTGGTGGCTCTTGCTGTTGACTTTGAAAAAGAAGGATTTGTGTAATTAGAGTTAGAAATTTGTGAGGGGAAAGGAAAATAGGATTTAGGGTTCTGATACCATGTTAAGGTTAACATAGAGATTGAGAAAAAGTTATTGGATGCATTATCATTGAGTACAATGTCTCATATATATAAGAGAGAAGCAAATACTAAACTAATACATATTCCGATATGGGACTAAATATCTATTATAATATCTAACAATAGCAATATGTGAGTGAGTTATCGTAAAATTGAAGATTCTTGAGTGACCTGCATTCAAAAAAAACCCTTGATGATATATTCGTTAGGTTTAAGTCTGACGGGAATAACATTCTACTACTAACAATTCATTTATTTTTAAACTGATATATTTACTATCTATTATTTCATTGACTAATCCTTTATATTGGATGAGTCAATACTCAAATGGTTATATACTATAGTAAGGAGTAAGGACTAGAGTAAGAACTAATCGAATCAAATTCAGAGATTTACTTAGATCAGTTTATGGACCAATAGAAAATAAAAAAGAAGAAAGTGGTATATAAGGCGTACCCCGTAAAGCTTACAAGTAAACAAAATATAGAGATGGCGACTAGGGTTGTTGTTTGTATTATTGTACATAGGAAATGAGATTTGGTCTTCTTACTGCAAATTTATGTCTGGCGACAAATGCAGAACAAAATAAAAAGAAATCAAAATTCTCAAAGTTACGTGCAGTAGCAATACCAAACCAAATACGACGAGTAGCGAGGTCCGGAGCTAAACCTTGGAAATCTTAATGCCATAATGCCTTTCAAATCCTCCCAATTATCTTGATGGGTATCAAGATAAGAATCTTCATAAACTGGGCTATTTTTCTCTTCTTTGATGGATCCCTTTTGTTCCTGTTTAGTCTTCTTCAATTCAAACATGGGTTTCGATTCATACTCCTTGTTCTGAGAAATATTTACCATTCGGAAAGAGGAAAAAATGGAGTCTACAAATATCTGTCCTCAGTTCGGATTGCAGGTTGCAACTCGCCTGCATGAAGTCGGAATTGCTAGTAATCACCGATCAGCTACACGGCGATGAATGCGTTTCCCCAACTAACGAAGAGATCTTGGGAATGTAATAATATCAATTCATACAGAAGAAAATGTTCTCTATTGATTTAAACATTGTACCTATGGGATAGAGATAGAGGAAGAGGAAAAAAACCGAAGATTTCACATAGTACTTTTAATCGAAAAATCAATCTGATTTCTTTCCCTCGCTCGATGAGAAAAAATGGATCAGATTCTATAGGATCAACAAACCTATGAGACTTAAGGAATGATAGAAGGGTATAAAAAGAAAAGAGAGGAAAGAAAATCGAAATGAAATTGAAATTTATGAAAAGAAGAGAAAAAAAAGAGTAAAAAATAGAAGAACCCAGATTCCAAATGAATAAATTCAAATAGGAAAAAATCTTCTCAAATTCTTCTCAAATTCTAGAAGAATGAGGGACAAAGGAATTGATTGAGAAAGATCTCTTGTTCTTATTAGATTAAAATTATTAGAATTAGAAGATCGTTCAAAACAAACACTGGAAAAGTTCCATCCGACAACATGAATTTCACAGAGCTTCACTGCTCAACAAGCATGTCTGATTAACCATAAGTAAATTCAGATGCAGTCAAAAGAAGTAGCTTTCCAGTTGGAACAGAAAGATACATATAGGACCAACGAATTAAAGAAGAAACTGAAATAAATGGAAGCAATCCTCACCCAAAATTGTAAATGCAACTTCATCACTTTCACAATCTTCAGATTACTAGATCAGGAGAAAAAGTAGAAGAAAAAGAATAATTAATCCAATGTGCCATCAATATCCATACATAAAACTGTTATCAACATAAAATCAACAGATACAAAACTGAAAAGAAACCTCCTTTACTATCAGTAACTCCATTCTCCCTCCCTTGATCCTGAAACTCAAAATTGTTCAGACCATTAAAGTAATAAATCTTCAAGAACCAAATAATTCTCAGAACAGCGAATGGGAATCCTTTCTCAAGGGAAGGTGAATGAACCACCGATCTGATTTGCCCCAGATGGAGGATTGATCGCGACCCAAAGCAGTGAAATGGTAATTGCAATGAGCCCTGACCAAACATACACAATAGTCGGTGTTCTCCCCCTCCTCCCCATCAACCCTTTGGCAAATGGGTAGAGATGAGCTAACACCCAAAAACTGAAGAACACTCCGCCAATCAATTTACTCCACTGTGGCAACGTACTATAGATAGTACGACTTATTCCCACAGCGATCGCAATCAAATTCACCATCATGATCGTAATTGGCGGAATCATCAAGGAAGTCCACTTCACAATGAAGAGGTCGGCAAACTCATCATCCACATCATCTCCTCCAGATTTGGATGTTAAGGTGAATGAAATCTCAATGCCTGCAATTACTTTCAATAGCCCTTGGAGAACAGCCGCTAGATGTGCACTTGTGCCTCCAATGAGCCAGAACTGCTCATTTCGCCACCACTCTTCAAGCTCAATTCCTGACCATTTGACTTCGAGGACCGCAAGCATGCACAGGGTTATGGTGATGATGAGAAGGTAGGTGAGGAAAGTGACGTTTAGGGTTTGGACGATGAATTGACCTGAGAAGAGGGAGAGCGCAGGGAGGAAGCAATACACGATGAGGAAGAAGGAGGTGAATGGATAAATGCCGACATTGAGGTAAGCAATTCTTTGAAGGATCTTCATCTTGGAGGTAGCAAAGAGTGCATTGTTTCTTGAAAAGAAGATCTCGACCGAGCCAGTGGCCCACCGAAGCACCTGGTGACAGAATATGATAGGTCAGAGCTAGGAATATTACTTGGGCAGAATTAATTTACCAATCAGATACTCAAACTTTAGGAAGCAAACACATTGGGAATATATGTTAAATAACCTAGAACTAACATTTTCAAACACATTAAGTAGGATATTTTAACATAAGAGTTCGTAAGTCAGATAAAAATCAGCCTGAGCTAAATGTGTGTGTACTTGCAAACACTTTAAAGTGAAAATTGTTATTAAGATCACAGATTTTACTTTTATTTTTCAAAAAATTGGGCTACTTTTGCTTTCAAATTATTATATTGATCAATATGTAAAACAATGTAGCTTTGTCCTTGCCTGGTGAAGACGGTCAGTGAGGTTGATCGGGGCAGTCCCACGAAATGCGTCACGCTTGGTAACGCAGTAGACAGAGCGCCAGCCACGATTGTGCATGCGGTAACCAGTGACAACATCCTCAGTGACAGAGCCATAGATCCATCCAACGCGCTGGCCCCACTCAGTCTTGTCCTCATACCAGCATGAGATGACTGCAATGGCCTCAGCAACAGTGGATGCATCGAGGAGGTCACGAGGGAGAGTCAGGGCACCAGGTGGGCGGCCGTTCTTGACAGCAGGATGGTCGGCGAGGGGACGACCCTGGAACTCGGCAACGGGGATGGAGTCAACAAGGAAGCTTGAGTTTCCGAATTTTTTGGGGAAGGTGGAGAGGTTCATCTCTTCCTCCTCGTCATCATCGCCCATTCGGAGAGCACGAGTTTCCTCCGGATTGGCGGAGTGGTGGGGCTTGTTATTCTTGCGAGGTAAGCAGCATGAGCAGCACCCAGGAGTGTGGTCTTTGGAACGAGGGGGGTCGAAGCCATAGAGGGCGATGCGGCGGAAGAGGCAGCCAGTTCCGACATAGACTGGGCCCTGCAAGTTTGATTGAGTTTCAGTAATATTTCAAAGCACAATGAAAAAACATGAAATACAATTCTTACCAACATGAAGATTACACAAATAAGCAACAATTTTTTAAGTAACTATATTTAGGATATAATGTATTCTTTGTATTCTTCTTGAGAGTAAAGGGTGGTGTATCCTAAATATAATAATAATGACATATTGTAAATGCAGTAACTTCTAATAAGCATGGTACTATTGAAAAGCTCAATGAATAAAAAAATGTCTACTTTCAAGGAACTTCATATTTCCCCTTTCATAAACCTAACCAAGCTCCTCTTGGATGAAATTGTGAATATTTCAAGAAAACGTAATAAGATACTGTTGAAAGCAAAAGAAAGAAAATTCAAAACTCATAAATACCACTGGGGATTTTATATATTTATTTATTTTACTTTGACAAGAATATTTGATTTTTCCAATACTGTTCATTTCTAGTTTAACTAAACAGCTTTAATTATTATAGCTTTGGAAATAAAATAAAAAATGCAATGAACATTCTCTTTCATGTCAACTTATTCATACATCAAATTGGATTTATGAAATCACATAAAAGAGTAGAAAACTGCCATATTAGAATTCAGTAAATCCAAACCTGGAGGCCATCAAGTGCACGCATATTGACATCAAAGAAGACAGTGTTGCGGTTGGCATAGCGATCAGAGGGATCAATTCCTTCAAACCTTTGAGGGAACTGGATGTAGCAGAGGCGGTCCCCACCGCGGTCCATCATGAAGCACATCCCCTCCTGGAGTGCCAGCGAGTTGTAAACGTAGTGATCACAGTCAAGGTTGAGGATAAACGGGCCATTTGACATGATAGCGGAAGCCCGCACCAGTGCATTCATCGCCCCAGCTTTCTTGTTGTGGTCATATCCAGGTCTCTTCTCTCGAGAGACGTACACAAGCAAAGGCAAGCGTATATCAACTTCGGTAAAATCTAAGGGATTGCCTTCATCAAGGCTAGCCCCCAAGAGTGGCTCTTCACTTGGAGGTTTCAGCATTACCTGCCAAGAAGGAAGAACAAAAAGTAAAAAAGGTTAATTAAGACCAGTCGTTTTCTCTTACTTATCAAATTCAATAATATTATGGCCACAATCTTCTTTCCTTTCTTTATTTCAAAAGATTTGTGCAATAGATAGGAGATTATGTCACATCAAGTACACAAGGGTATTGATATAGCATTATTGAATCAAATCGAATGTGGGTTGTATATGCACGCTAAGGTGGACATATTCCCTTAATCTTCTGCAGTTTAATGATAGTTCATTGAAATTATTAGAAAATACAAATTTTGTATTACCTAGCAAGAACAAAGGAAGAACGAAAAGTCCAGTAAAGATGAACTGTTTCTTTTGTTCAGATCGATATGTGAATCAACTGTCTGTGACTTTCCTCCATTAATCTGATTATTCAGTTTATATAGCTTGTCTAGAAAATATTACATGGAAATAATGCAGAAGAACAGCATTAGATAGATAACTACAAAAAATTGAATTTGGATTTCAATTCATCAGCGAATTCTAAATTGTAAAAAGGTATGAGTTTAACATAACAGCTTAACCAAAAGAGGACGAAAGTGGTAGTTTGTAATGTTGGTTCGTGACCTAATAATAACGGACACATACACACTGCCAACGGACAAAATGCAATGCGAGACATTTGACCTACATATGATTTTAAAATACTGCATTGACAAGAAGTGTGCATCAGGACTGCTTCATAATTTGTGACCAAATCAGTTAGAAGCGTGCAGGCTCATAGTTGATGAGCAAATGACAGAACCCAAGCAATTAGAAGAAACCAAAAACCAATCAGATCCTAGGCAACAATATATATGTAAACCACTGAGTTGTAACTAGATGGTAAAGGAAGGTTTTGGGATGGGTAAAGGGAGGTCTCGAATGCCAGGCTACGATATAGCCCTTTATTCGAAAAAAAAAGAGAAAGAAAATGAATAAAAATTATATATATATATAGAAACATAGAGGTTGATTACTTTTAGACTGAGACAAGAATAATCTATTACATAATCTATTACAATGATATGCAATCAAATTTCAGAAAAATATATCATATGTGAAGCAATGATTAAGCAACTCAAAATAATGATAGTAATAAGTAGAGTAATGCAGCAAATGCCTTCAAAACGTTTTTCCTTCTCAGTGAGTAATTACAAAAGCAAGGTTAGTATTGTTAGGGTTTGTGGATCCAAATACACGATAATGTGGTTGGATAAGACAGACGAGAAGAGGAGTCGAAGATGGAGCAAGCAGCTTAGAGCAGCCAACAGCTGCAGGCAAGTTGCGGTCGACCGCACTTGGACAGTCGACCGCACACGTACAGACAAATGTACGGTCGACTGTCTCTCTCTGTTGGACCCTGCAGTCTCGAAGGAATGACCGGTCGACCATCCCACTCTCTGTTAGACCCTGTACAGTCGACCTTCACTGTATTGCGGTTGACCGTTACGACGCTGATTGATGAGCGGCTGAGATTAGAAGTTGTGTAAACCTATATATATTGTATTGTGTACGATTTTAGGGTTAAGTGAAAAAAAGAAAAGAAAATCTAACGGCCGTCATAGAGAGAGGGAGATAAGAGAAACCCTACACCTTGGTGGTGAATTCTTGAGAGACTTGCAAACTTGTTCTTCATATTTCTAGTGGAAATCGCAGGAGTGCCTTTGCACGGGAAAGTAGCCATTGCATTGAGTGAACCTCGAAAAAATCTCGTGTGTTCTTGTGTGTTGCTTTTGGTTGTTCTTTGCTCTCTTGCTTTTGATTCTATTGTTCTTGCATCTTTGTTGGTGAGTTATTCCGCAGTTAAAACTCAACAAAGTGGTATCAGAGCACCAGGTTGGTAGCGTTGATTCAGATGAGGGACAAGAGTAGAGTCAAAGAGTTCGATGGTACAGATTTCACAATGTGGAAAATCCAAATGATTGCATATCTCCGACAGAAGGATCTAGATGATCCATTGTTTGGCGTGAAGCCAGAAGAGGCGGAGGTTAATCCGGTTGCACTGACGGCTTGGAATAGATTGGATCAGAAAGCACTTGGACAGATTCAGTTATCGCTGAGTAGGAAGTCGCTATTTCACATTGAGAAGGCAAAGACCGCGAAGGAGACAATAGAGATCTTGACAGATATGTTTGAGAAACCGAATGCAGCGAACCAGATCCTACACCTAAAGAAGTTAGTTAACTTGAAGTTGTCGAAAAGGGATTCGGTTGCAGAGCACATCAACAATTTCTGTATGGTTTACAATCAGATAGAATCGTCGAGTTTAAAGTTTGAGGAAAGGACACAATCGTTGTTGTTGCTATCCAGTCTTCCCGATAATTATGGTACAGTAGAACAGACTGTTACAAACACCATGACTAATACGACAACTCTAAAGAATGTTATTAGCAGCATTATGAATGAGAATACAAGGAAGAAGAGACATGGAGACTTCGGTGTCATATCCTAGCAATGCCGGGCTGTCAGTTGATAACCGTGGTAGAAGTAACAATAGAGGATGGTCACAAAGTAGGAATCACAGGTACAAGTCAAGAACCGGACATTGCAAAGGTGAGTGTTGGTATTGCAAGAAGCCGGGACACAGAAGATACCAATGCGAGGAGTATAAGAAAGCACAAACAGGGTCACAGGTAGCCAATGTGGTAAGTATTGAACCCCGTCTAGATGAATTGTGTTTATCTGCTGGATTTAATATTATGCAAGATGATTGGTGTATAGACTCAGGTGCTTCTTATCATTGTACCCCCATGAGAGATGTTTTTGAGGATTACGGAAAAATGATTTTGGTGCAGTTTCAGTTGACAATGGACAAATATGTCCAGTTGTAGGTAGAGGCACTGTGAGAGTAAAGACTCGCAATGGTGGACAATTGGTCTTGAATGACACACGACATTCCAAGTTTGAAGAAGAATTGAATCTCAACTAGTAAACCAGACAAAGAAGGATTCACAACTTTTCGGCATAAAAAATGGAAGGAGACTACATGTGCCAGGTTGGTGGCAAAAGAAAAGCGAGGTGACATGATGTACTTACTCAGAAGAGGTGATTCAAGTGATATCATTGCTACAGCATCAGCAGGTAGTTCCTCTTCGATTCTATCACATGCCAGGTTGGGGCACCTTGGTGAAAAAAGTGTCAAGCAACTCTGTTCTAGGGGTCTTTTGTCGGGGCTTAAGAAGGTTGAGATGGATTTCTGTGAGAATTGTGTGATGGGAAAAAAGAAGACAGTTAGGTTTCAGTTGAGTGGGCGTGAGAAGAAGCTTGGAAAGCTAGATTTGGTACATGCAGATGTGTGGAGTCCAGCTCAGGAATACTCTTAGGGGGCGTTCGGTACAAGGATTATTTTTGGTTTCCTGGGAATCTTAACTTGGGAATCTAGTTTCCCATGTTTGGTAGGTTAATTTTTAAATTCAGATTCCCAGGAAACTAATTTTTTTTTACCACAAATCCCACAAAAATTTTCCCGGGGGGGGGGGGGGGGGGTGGGGGGGGGGGGGATTCTTAGATTCCCAAGTGCTTGGAAAAATGTTACTTCTTTGAAAATACAATTATGCCCCCAAAAAAAACCCCTCTCCCCTCTCTCTGCCATGTCCCCCCTCGCCCTCACCCCAAATCCATCACCCTTCCTGTTCATCTTCTCCGATGTGACTCCCGACCTCCGACGACCCCCCCCCCCCCGGTCGCCATCCTCCGTTCGCGCCACCCTCGTCGGCGCCCAGCACATCCTAGTCCTTTAGATTTAATCGTTCAAAGCAGTTTTTGCAAGTGTCATCTGGGGTCCATTATAATTTTCTTTCAGAATTCATGTGAAGCTAATGGTCGAACCCAAAATTAAGAGTTCGAAAATAAAATAAAGTTTTAAACAATAAACTAAATAAGTGGGATGAGAATAAGTAGATAAATTCTAGCAGAACAAAGATTGTATGATCTTCAATGAAGAAAAATCTTAGGCAAATGCTAGAGAATTTTTGGTTTGGGCTTGTGATCAATCGGAGTATGAATCTCAGGCAAATGCTAGAGAATAGAGATTAAAGTGTTCAAATCATAAATGAAGAGAAACCCTAGCTATCGAGAAATATTTTCCTGAGTGATTTGAACAGAACCTCACATAGGTGCTGAAGGAAAGAGGCATTTAAAGGTGTTTATCTTTAACAAAGAAATAACCAAACCCTCAAGGTCATTAATCTATTTCTTCAAATTTTATGGTTCGGACATGCGATCAGGTAATTTTGAGCACTTACCTCATAATCAACAAAGAGCACGAAATTTTATGGCTAGAAGCGGGTTTACCATAAACCCTAGCTAGGCCCTAAAGTATTTGGTTGGCCTAAAAATGTAGAATAATATATTTAAATACAAGTATGAGAGGGGTATTTTGGATAATAAGATTAACCATTCTCATGAAATATGTAGCTCAACTAAACATAGGAAATTAAGTTTCCAACTAACATTCCCAGATATTTAAGATATACCAAACATGTTTTATGATTCTTAGGAATTATAAATCCTAGGAATCATAAATCCCAGGATTTATGATTCCTGAGAACAAAAAAAAATAAAATCTTGTACCAAATGCCCCCTTATGGTGGTAAGAGATACTTCGTTACATTCATCGATGATGCTACAAGAAAAGTTTGGGTTCAAGCAATTCACGTGAAATCAGAGGTGTTTGATGCATTCAAAGCTTGGAAGGCCAGAGTTGAGAATGTGACAGGTTGCAAAGTGACAGCATTAAAGTCCGACAATGGAGGTGAGTACACCAGCAAAGAGTTTGTTGACTATCTGGCAAAAGAAGGTATCAAAGGAATCAAGACAATTCCTAAGACTCCACAGGAGAATGGTGTAGTAGAAAGAATGAACCGCACGATACTTGAAAGGGCGAGATGCATGAAACTTCATGCGGGTCCATGTTTGGGCCGCTACAACGGATACAGCAGTGTACTTGATTAACCGTTGCCCATCTAGTACCCTTGATGGGGCCATTCCACAAGAACTATGGTCAGGTAAAACTATCAATTATTCGCATTTAAAAGTTCAAGGTTGCATATTCACTAATTAACATAGAAGAAAGAAAGGAACTGGATTCTAAGTCCAGAAGGTGTGTATTCATTGGCTACGACGGCGATCAGTATGGTTACAGACTTTGAGATTTTGTGGATAACAAGGTCATTCGCAGTAAGAATGTAGTGTTCAATGAAGATGTCCTATACAAGGATGACACACAGGTCAAAACAGTACAGCCAGTTCAGAGTCAGATTGTGGTTCAGACTCAGACTCAGATTCAAATTCAAATTCAGATTCTGAAGGTGGTCCTAATGGTGGGGACCCTACAGTACGGCAGCAGGTACAGGTATCACAGACAGCACAAGAGGCTCGTGGAGAGCCTATTAGGAATGAGCAGGTTATCCAAGACGAACAGGTACAGCCAGAGCAGCTCGAAAAACCTGAACCGGTCGGTGAACCGGTACCCACATTAAAGAGATCGACACGAGAGAGAAAGCCAACCAAGATATTTGATCCATAAGCTAGTATTGATCACGAGCATGTTTTGTACACGAATTCAGGAGAGCCAAAGACTCATGAGGAGGCTTTGAGGGATGAGGATCCAATTCAGTAGGAGTTAGCCATGAGGGACGAGATGAACTCCTTAGAACAGAACCAAACTTGGGAGCTGACCAAGTTACCTACAGAAAAACGGGCTCTTATGAACAAATGGATCTTTAGAGACAAGGATGGGCAGATGACAGTAAGAGATACAAGATGAGGCTTGTTGTGAAAGGATTCTCTCCACGAGAAGGTGTTGATTACAGTGAGATCTTTACACCGGTTGTGAAGATAACTTCAATTACGGTTCTGCTTAGTATTGTGGCAGTTGAACACTTGCACTTAGAACAGTTTGATGTGAAAACAATATTTCTCCATAGTGATGTCGAAAAAGAGTTGTACATGAAACAACCCACATGTTTTGAAGCTAAAGAAAAAGAAGACATGGTGTGTGACTAAGGAAGAGACTTTATGGGCTCAAACAAGCACCGCGACAATGATACTTGAAGTTTGATTGCTTTATGAGAGAAAAAAGTTTCGATAGATGTGAAACAGATCATTGTGTATATATTCGTAGATATGAAGACAATGATATAGTTACCTTAGTATTATATGTGGACGATATGTTGTTAGCAGGTTCATGTATGGAAAAGATCAAGGAAGTGAAGAAGATGCTAGCTTCGGAATTTCTAATGAAGGACTTGGGTGAACCAAAGCAAATCATCGGCATGAAGATTAGTAAAGACAGGAAAAGCAAGAAGCTTTGGTTATCTCAAGCGGACTATGTGAAGAAGGTGTTGAAGGGATTCAATATGGATGACACGAGACCAGTCACTTGTCCCTTAGCTACTCACTTCAAGTTATTGATGAACTTGTGTACTAAGACAGAGGCAGAAACAGAGGAAATGGCTGCTATTCCTTATGCCTCAGCCGTTGGGAGTTTGATGTATGCGATGGTGTCTACAAGACCAAACATCGCACAAGCAGTAGGAGTTGTCAGTCGTTACATGAAGAATCCAGATAAACAGCATTGGGATGCAGTAAAGTGGATTCTTAGATATCTAGCAGGTACTTCAGATTTTTCTCTTTGTTTTGGGGGAGATTCTTTGCAAATACATGGCTATGTAGATGCGGATTTTTTTGAACGATCATGATGGTTGTAGAAGTACTACAGGGTATGTGTTTACAGTTAGAGGAACAACTGTCAGTTGGGCTTTGCAGTTACAAAAGGTTGTAGCATAGTCAACCACGGAGTCAGAGTATATGACACTTACAGAAGCAACGAAAGATATGTGGATTTCGGAGCTTATGAAACAGTTGGGTAGAGAGCAACTCATAGGTGAGCTATGGTGTGATAGTCAAAGTGCAGTTTTCTTGGCAAAAAACTCGGCATATCACTCTAGAACTCGGCACATTCAAATGATACATCATTTTATTATAATGGCGGTGGAGAAGAAATTGTTGAAACTATCTAAGATTCTTGGCACTAAGAATCCGGCTACATGCTCACAAAGGTAGTAGATAGCAGGAAACATCAGTTCTGTTATACTGCTATTGGATTGTCTCCAGGTTAATTGATAAGGATCCTCGCAGAGGCACATGCCTAGACTAGGCCATTGGAAGAATGAAGAACAGGCTAGACTTCGTGTATATGTCTCCAAGTGGGAGACTGTTAGGGTTTGTGGATCCAAATACACGATAATGGGGTTGGAGAAGACAAACGAGAAGAGGAGTCGAAGATGGAGCAAGCAGCTCAGAGCAGCCAGCAGTTGCAGGCAAGTTGCGGTCGATAGGGCTGCAAACGATCCGAGCTACTCGGCTCGAGCTCGGTCAAAGCTCGACTCGAGCCGAGCTTGAGCCGAGCTTGAGCTTGGGCTTTTGGTGACTATTAGGCTAAGCTCGCAAGCTACTCGGCTCGAACTCGGTCAAAGCTCGATCAAAGCTCGGCTCGAAACTGAGCTCGAGCTCGAAACTGAGCTCGATTGGTTAACAAGCCGAGCTTGAACCTCAAGATACTCGGCTCGACTCTGCTTGTTTGCAGCCCTAGCGGTCGACCGCACACGTACAGGCAAATGTACGGTCGATCGTCTCTCTCTCTGTTGGACCTTGCAGTCTTGAAGGAATGACCGGTCGACCGGGCATTCGACCGTCCCACTCTCTGTTAGACCATGTACAGTCGAAGGCATGAACCGGTCGACCGTCACTGTGTTGCGGTCGACCGTCGCGGCGCTAATTGATGAGCGGCTGAGATTATAAGTTGTGTAAACCTATATATATTGTATTGTATACGATTTTAGGGTTAAGTGAAAAAAAGAAAAGAAAGATCTAACAACCGTATAGAGAGAGGAGGAGATAGAGAGAAACTCTACACCATAGTGGTAAGTTCTTGAGAGATTTGCAAATTTGTTCTTCATAATTCTAGTGAAAATCGCAGGAGTGCCTCTGCGCGGGGAAGTAACCATTGCACTGGGTGAACCTCGAAAAAATCTTGTGTGTTCTTGTGTGTTGCTTTTGGTTGTTCTTTGTTTTCTTGTTTTTGATTCTATTGTTCTTGCATCTTTGTTGGTGAGTTATTCCGCAGTTAAAACTCAACAAGTATGCCTTCAAAACATCCATTTCTGATTTCCATTCACTTGACTCAAATTTAAATGATGAAAAATAGGCATTAAAGTCCTTGTTTTAGATAGTGGAAGTGCTGCAATTTTCCTACGTAAAGCCCTAGACACTAATTTCAGGGCCACCCATCCTAGTACTGCTATATCTTAGACTTAGTAATTAATTATTACCACAATTTGTCCCTTTAAACGCTAGGTAAACTCATTGACTGCTTAGTTCAAAGCTTCAAGATACGCATATCATGTACTCTGTACACATCCCATGCAACCTTTTTCACATTTCGGGTATATCCACCAGTTTGGCCTTTTCTCATTAGGATGGCACAATATACATGTATCAAATGGATTATGACAATGCATACACAACATATGTCTCATCTTTCAAGTTTGCTATCATACACAACACAATCTCTTTTTTTCTACAGAACTAACCTAAATTTGTTGACTTTTTCCTTTTAAGGAACAAAGATCCAGAATAATGCTGTTATCTGATTCTAGTTTTGTTATAACGACAACATCAGGTATGAAGATTTCAATAAGATTAAAAAGTTCACAACTCAATTGCTATTCCAACTCAAACCCAAATTAAAATAGCTGAAGCAAAAGCTTATTTTAAGTTTCATATTGAATCACTCAACCCGACACATTTACAACTACTAGCATTTTTCACGTGCGATGCACGTTTCGATAAGAGTTGGAGGATTTTCACGTGCGATATACGTGTTAAGAAATAGTATTGGAGTTGGACGTGCGTTGCACGTAATTGAGAAAAATATTTTGAAGAAAAAGCTACTATTTGTACGTGCAATGCACGTGTTCATAAGTAAAATTGCAGTTGTGCGTGCAACATGTGTTTGTTTGGTGTTAAAAAATATTGAAAATTAATTTGCACGTGCGTTGCACGTTTAAAAAGGTGAAATTTTGTTTGTTTGTTTGTTTTTGTTGTAATTAATGGGAGAGTTAGAGTTGAACGTGAAACACACGGGTTTGTATGTTGACAAATTACAACTCCAACTCTCCTATACATTATATATAGAGAGATGATCAAAAGGCATTCAAGGATTACTATACAGTCACAGAATAATTAAATTTGCAATGTGTGGAGAAGAGACCACACCTGAATAATTCCAGCATGATCGCCACGAGTGTGCTCTGCCGATGGATTAATCCAAGTCCCTGGCCAGTGGGTCCCATCGGCCATCCAAGTTGCCTTGGGAATCTTCACAGGTTCTGCCGGATTATCCCCAATCACCTCTCTCTGCCTCTTCATCGTCTTGATCTCCTCACGGGCATGATATGCATCAGACCGCCTCCGTATCGAGTCCGGTAACCCGTTAATCCGAACCTTGAACTCATCATACTCTCGCTTTAACCTCCTTCTATCTTTCACAAAGTCCGACTTGACCTTATTTTTATAAGGATCCCTCTTCAAATTGAAGTAGCTCTCTGGGTTTCTCGGCTCAATGTGATGTTTTCGACAGAAAGGGACCCAGAGGTTAGCAAAGCTTGCCGCCTCGGCCATGGCTTCGAATGTCAGAAGCGCCCCACCATCGTCAGAGACATAGCAAGCAAGCTTCTCAACAGGGTATTCTGCAGCGAGAATGGAGAGAATAGTATTGGCGGTCACAAGAGGGGGCTCCTTCTCTGGGTCAGCCGTAGAGACGAAGACATCAATGCCAGGGAGGTCAGATTTGCCCGTGGGGTTACTGGGTGAAGGGGTCTCAAATTTCTCTTTTAGGACGGCGAGGTCGGTGGAGCGATTAATGGGGCATAGTTTTGGGAGTTGGTCGAGCAGCCAAGAGAAAGCGAACCAGAGCTCACACACAACTGACATTCCCCAGAGCCATATGGCATCTTCATTTTGGTGCTTGATTCGCCAGGCAAGGAAGAGGCTAAGGGCAATTAGGCGGATTAAGACGAGGAGCCTGAAAACACCACATGGTTAATTATAAAATATTGAGGGGGGGGGGGGGGGGGGGGGGGGGGGGGGGGGAATTGGTTGCCTTGATGAAATTGAAACTTGAGACAGATATATTTTGTTTTTGTCTGTGTGTGTGTGTAATTCTTTAAATGTTCATCAAGGTTTTCAATTAAATCTTTTATTCTTTCCTGCGAAAAGAAGTATTTGTTGACAGAATCCATTTGGATTAGTTCAAGACACACAAATGATACAGTATTGAAGAGAGTATAGATAAGTCATAAAAGTTACGTTGAGAAACATAATAAATAAAAAAGAAGTGTCTCATGGAATATAACTGATATGGGAGAAACAGGGAGAAATTGAGGATATCAGAAAATATAGGAAATCATACCAACCAATCAATATCATCTAGATTACACCAGAACCTATAGTTTTTCCTATGTATATTAAGGTTTTAATCAAATGTATTGCATTCCCTTCAAGGAAAAATTTGAAAGACAAATATATTTGGAAATTACCCAAAACTTGTATGTTCTACAGTACTATATGCAATGCACTTTCAACCTGTATATAAAAATACTTAGTTGCGTGCATACATACATTTAGATTGTTATGTGGTTTCAGTTAACAAAAAGTGGTCTTGAAGATGGTGAGCCTATGTAACATAAAAAAAATAATATGAAAAGCCAAATTGTATTTAGATTATTACACCAACATATTCATATACATATATGGATTCAATGATGCACAGAATTGGAGTGATATAGAAATTAAATTATAACACACACTATGAATGTACAGGTAGTAAAGTTCACAAAAACAATGTAATGTAATATTTTATTGAAGATGTATGTATGTATTTATGTATGTATGCCGTCAAAGTTTATGATTTATTTTTTGTTTTGTACCAAAAATTGCCTTGAAATGTTACATATATAAGATATCGAACTTTATATGAAAAATGCAATTGCACATTGAATTTAGATTTTGTTAATTTAATAAACCTCCAATAGTAGCGAAGGAATAATTGCTATTTGACAAAGTCGATCTATAGCTCTGCAAATTGTGACGGAGACACATTTAGAAATTAAGAAGTAATGTCACACATTCCTATGACGTCAAAAAATATATACTAGATTATAAGAATATGAATGTGCCTACAGTTCACATATGTACTAATGCAGTAGTGCATGAGGAAAATAAATAAGCATAAGAAATATGACATTCTTAAATTAGCGTTTTGATCAAGTTATGACAAGATGGACTACTTCAACAAAAAATCACAAACTTCATGGAGCATAAACATGCAAGAAAATCCCTCGATAAGAAAATTTTGCGAGAATAGCAATTAACTGTAGAATTTGATATTTTGCAAAATATATTAGTGATATAGCAACCATCCATTGCACTGATATGAACCTCATTCTTAGCAATGCTTATAATCAACATGTCTGACCAAAAGAACTGGTTTAATCGTAACTTCAGTGACTATACAAGAAAATTTAATAAAATTATTAAATAAAGTTTAACGAAGAAACAAAGATTGTGACACACAGCAGGGAAAGTTTTATCTGAAAGGATATTTTTTATGGTGAGTGTTAAGGTTTGGAACCTAAAAGGATTTTCTTAATAAAATTATGTCAATATAATGCACCGCAGTTAGTTGTAGTATCAATACCTATATGGACTTAGAACCGCCGCAGGAATTTTCAACTTCCTAGTGAGAGGCCTCCATGGCTTGCTCACTAAGTCCGCCCTCTCTCCATCACCACCACTCTCCTCACCAACACTGCCGCCACCATTCTCCTTCGGCCAAATTGCATTCCCATACCCATATGTTCCCTTGGTCTCAAACAACCACCTATTATGATCAAAATCCCCAGTGTGACTCCTACTCAAAACCCTTGATTTCATCATTGACAGCCTCCTCTCCATCCTTGACACCCCTGGTGGAGGCGGTGGTAATGACAATGCTGGCTTCACAACACCTCCATTTGCCATAGCCACCACCTCCTCCACCTCGGTCGTCTTATACGCCTCCTTACACCCAGGACACACCCCTTCCCCCGATTTCACAGCATCCACAAAGCAATCAGCGCAGATCTTAAAGTCGCACTCACAGGGAAGAATATCAACCCCACGCTCATCACACATGACCTTACCATCGCATCCGGGGATGGCACACGAAGAGCCCTTTGCGCCCGCCATTTGGGGGTGTTGATTAGTCGCATCAGTTACTTTGTCCATTAAGTGTGCCCTAGTGACGGAGTTAAAGCCACCTGTAAAGAGGGAGTTGGAGACGTATTGTTCTTCTACCTTGGCCGAGATTGTTGCCTCCATGGGTTGGTTGTCGGGTGTCGGGGGGAGGTGGACATGGTAGTTGATGTGGTCGTTCGAGAACGAACCACTACCAAGCTCACTGTCAAGGTCATCTCGGGAATAGCTAATGTATCGACCAGAGGGGGTTCGGCGGCCAAAGGAGACGGTCGGAGGGGGTGGGACCGGGGGTCTGTCACCAGGGTATGGGTCAGACGCCATTCTAGCTGATTTGCTGTTCTTAAGAGCACTGTTTGAAGACATGCCTTTGAACAAAGCTGCAATTACAATCAAATGTTAATGGTGAGATAGTGGATCTTTGTAATTGTAGTGAAAAATGAGTACTAGACCAAAAGGGTAGTTTAGAAATTCAGTTCCACAGAGAAATTCAGTTAAGGGCAGGTTTGATTCAATAAATGAAAGATCTATACAACAACTATTACTTGATACAAAAATGTACAATAAATCAACAGAATTTGAAATGGATCATAAACAGAGAAATCCAAACTGGGTTGAATTTGGAATCTTTGAACATTGTAGTGAAAAATAAGCATGACACCAAAAGGTAGTCTATAATAGGCGAAATTTGATGCAATAAATGAAGGATCAGTCAAATAACTACTTGGTTCTGTAAAAATAAAACATGGGCAATTACTCTAAGAACAAATGAGCTACAAAAGGGACAATTAAACATAGCAATTGCAAGCATATTCGGAGTAACTAGAATCTAAAGCAGAGATCAAAAGGGCATCAACAAGATCCCAACTTGCCACCACCTATGCAACCAAAACTAAAAACCAAACACCAGTGCACAATAACAGAATTACAAAAATGGTATACTTGGGTTTTGAGATCAGATCATTTGCTGCCCACTGCTGCTCCTTCCCTGGATCAAAGAGCTTGGTGGTCACCACCAAATTCAGATTACGCTGAATGTGGGTGATTCTGGAAATGGGTCTGAGAAGAAGAAGAAGAAGAAGAATGGAGAGTTTGCAGAATACGAAAAGATGGCAGCTTTTTTTGAGGACGATGCTTAAAAAGGAAGAGAATTTTTGTAGGGATTGTTTCCCTTATTACAGAAGGGAGGAGGACGCGGAGATTATAGCTGTCTGTTGGGTTGGCTGGTTCGGGTTTGGGTAGAGTTTGAGGATCTGTACCCGGTAAGGAATGTGCTTGGAAGTGGGAAACCGAAAGGTGGGAATGGTGTGATTAGCAAAATCACGCAAGAAATCTTATGATGCAATATGTGCTGGTGATCTTACTATGGGGAGAGCTTCCTAGCCGTAGGATTTGAGAGGGGTGGATCGCAAAGTACATCTAGCTTAGGATGACCTTATTATTATCCTATATATTTTTATTGTATTTTCTCTCCTTTTTTTTCCTTTAAAAAACTTTGTGGCCAACGGCCGCTAAATTTTTCCCAGTACATCTAAAATCACGACTCTTTAATTATAATTTTATAACTGATTAATAATAATAATGAAATAAAAATAAGCAGATAAATAATTAATGATGACAGACCCCAAGTGCACAGTGGCGGAGGGAGGAAGGAGGGAGGGGGGACATTTGGGACCCCAAAAATTTTGTAAAACTCTCTAATATATACCAAAAATTTTGTAAAACCCCCTAATATAGATCAAAATTTTTATTTGGCCCCCCCAGTTAAAAAAAATTTGGGACCCCCAAGTCTAATCCACCTCTTATTAAAGACTCAATTATGTCGATACCAGGGGAAAAAAAATTTGGGACCCCCATTTTGAATCGTCTGGCTCCGCCACTGCAAGTGCAGTAATACACCTGGCCTTTGATATTTCTGCTTGTTATTTCATCTTTCTCTTTCGTTTAATTTAGAAACTGATTTGATTTATTTCTTAAATTTGGCAGTATATTTTTTTTCTTCTAATTTTGCAGTAAATTCTTTTTGTAAATTTAACTACATACTCATTTTCTGAATTTAAAATATGGCAAAACATATATTTTTAAAATAAGTTTTAGGGCTTAGTTTTTCATATAGGTCACAAAAAATATACTAATTTCAAATAAGCCATTCACAGATCTCTATCTCGATAAACCATCCACAATTTAAGGTTGACTTCAAACACATCACTCCAGTTATTTGATGCTAAATTGGGTTTGAATATATTCATTTAACTCTAGAAGGAGGGTAGTAATAAGAGCATCTATAGTCGGTCTAAATCCAAAAAATGAGTATTTGGTATATAGTAATAGGAAATATAGAATTAAGTTGTAGTCGTCGAAACTCAAAATTTGGCTTTTAAACGATGGACGAAAAATTATTTCCTACATTAGATTTTTATTATTTATTTGTTTCAAAAAATATCGGACATGATATCACAAAATTTTCTGAGTGAATGGGCCCATAGCCATGGACTATAGGCCTAATGTGTAGGAATTTTTAAAAAAATGAGAAAGAAAGAAGAGGAACAGGATATGATCTCCATATTTTGACTTTTTTGTTTTTTTTTTAATTTTAAAATCGATCAGGCGGGATATGATATCCGGGCCGATCTATTTAATTATAATAAAAAAAATGGTCGAGGGACGAAATATCATATTTGAAACTCAAAATTGGTAGTTGAATGTTCACCACTCACCTAAAAAATGGATATATACCCCCGACTACATCTGTTTTTAGCCAAATTATCCATTTTTTTAGATATTTGGCCAACGACTATAGAGCTCTAAAATAACTTTATTGTCCTCATCTTTTATCTCTCTCTCAATATTCTAACTCTTTACCCGAACATATTGCTAACCTCATACAAATTATACTGTAGTTCTTTCTAACTACACTTCGGGATTTTAAATGGGAAGGCGGGGAAGGAGGCAATGTCACATTGAGGGAGGTCATCATCGGCGGTGGCAGAGGTGGGATACGAAATCGAGGGTGTGAGGGAGGAGTGGGGCACGTGGTAAGAGATTGAGATTTCAGATCAGCTTAGGTTTTGGATTGAAGAGGAAGAGAACAAGGGGGGTAAGAGCATCTGTAGTCGTTTGAGTTTAAAAAGGGTATATGAAAAATATAGAAATAGCAAATAGGGGTAGTGCTGTAGTGGTAAATACTCAAAAAATGATTTTTTTTATCAAACGGAACATGATTTACAGTCCGAAAATTTTTCGAATTTTTTTTTTTTGAAAAACGGCAAATGTTCTGCCGTTTGATGAAAAAAAAAAAAAAATTGGGTTTGTGAAGGACGGTCCAACACATGTGTGCATTTTGCACTTGATTTATCGTCTCCCCATTTTTTGTTTTTGTTTTTTTTCCAAACGGCATATCATTTTCCGTCCGCTCAATATATTTTCTTAGACGTCATATCATCTTCCGATTTCTATAATATGCATAATGCTAATTTCGCTACTAAATATAGACGTCTACTGTTCATCTCAAATTCAAAAAATGGGTAAATAGATGCGACTACAGTGATTTTTATTCATTTTTTTATATAGCCAACGGCTAGAGATGCTCTAACTGACAAAACTTGATAAAGTAGCTCTTTTGAAATGTGTGTCACATTATAAATAGTGTTTATGGAACTAGTAATTTGTGGATAACTTATTTGAACCTAACATAGCTGTGCGTGGCTTGTGTGGAAGAAAAAAAAAATCTTTTTAACATTCGGTTATAAATTTTCTTTTTTAATATTCAGTTATGAATTTTCGTTATTCCAGGCAATGATTTGCATGGAAAACACATTTATGTTGTTTTTCTATTTATTTTTTTATACTTATCTATCTGTTTAGTTAAATTAAAAAGTAACGGTACAAAATAATATATGAAATTGATACATTGACCAAATAGAGGACAATAGCAGTCACTTGGATCTTTTCGTTCATTAATTCAGTATCTGATCTTCCAACTAACATCTCAATCAGGGCCGATCCCTCAGTGGAGGGAGGGCCGCAGGGTAGGCGGTTGCCTCGGGCTTTCAAAATTTTCGCAATTTAATGGATTCCAAATTTTTCCGCCCTTTAATTTATATATATATGTATTTTGTGCATAATAGCTTTTAGAGGCCACCAATTTTTATTTTTTTGGTTTTTGTTTTTAAAATTAGTACTTGGTCCGATTTATTTTAGTTGGGTATGAGTTTGTACAGAGATTTTTTCTCTCTCAAATCCTTAAATCTCTATGTATTTCTTCATATATATCGGTTTTAAAGTATTGTAGCAAAAAAAAATTCAAACTTTTTTTTATCAATTTTTTTAATAAAACTAAATTTTATATGTAGAAGGATGGCATTCGGGCTGGGTCGGCCAGTTCGGACCCCAACCTTGCGGGCTAGCCCAGGTAACGGGTGGGTCCGGGTTGAGTTGGGTGAATATCTGGGCCGGGTTCAAACGTCAAATTCTCGACCTGCATGACCCGCAAACTCATACGGGTTCAATCCAACCCGGGCCAGGTCACGGGTTGGCCCAACAATTTTTTTTTTAACTCCATAAAATATAAAATTGTACATTTTATATTAAATGGGTGTGAACAACAAAATTAATTGCTCACTAGCTATTTATAACCCACTACTCAATCAGCTCACCCCACCCTAGCTATTTATAGCTAACTCTACCTTCTCACTTCTCTCATCTTACCAATGTGGGACTAAATATATATGGATTTTAAATTTTGAAAATTTTTAGTCCCACATTGGTGAAATGAGAGAAGTGTGGAGGTGGAGCTGGCTATAAATAGCTAGGGTGGGGCTGTCTAATTGAGTAGTGGGTAGTAATTAATTAATTTTGATGTCCACACTCATTTTTTAAAATTTTTGATAAATTTTAGAGTACATTTATATGCATATATACATATATTTTTTAGTATATGTATACATATATATACATATATTTGGTACACAAAAAAAGATTAAAAAAAAATCAAAAAAAATCCAAATGGGTTGAATCCACAAATTCGTGGGTCACGGGTCGGGTTCGGGCGAGTTCGAACGGGTTTGCAGGTTGGTATTGGGATTTTTCTAACCCTGGTTGACCCATTTGGGATAATGGGTCCGACCCGAACCGGGCCAAGGTGGGTCAGGTCGAATTGGGCGGATTGCGGGTTGACCCGACCCAGATGCCATCCCTATGCAGCCCCATTTTAGGAGTTCGCCTCGTGTCCCTGTCAACCCAGGGTCGGCCCTGACCCCAATTACAAAGAATTTTCCTCTTTCCATTGGTCCATTCCAAGTACAACTATGAATATTAGAGTTATACATTGTTATATTTTTGGTATGTTAAGCATTATATCCACTTTAATTTGTATATGGGAAATAATGACTTCATATATATACATATATATATACATACATACATATATATATATATATATATATATATATATATATATATATATATATATATATATATATATTAGATTTGCTCGTGGGCACGTGCCTACGGCACGTCTTCGGAACAATACAGCATATGGAAGTCTTGTAAACAGTAAAACAACAATTATGTAGCTCAAGTTTGAATAGTAAAACAATAATTAGTTGTAAATAAAAGTCCATGTTTCTATTAGGATATGTTGAAAAATAATTATAAATGGAGGCGTAAAATCCAACTTCTTAGAACTTTGAGTGTAGAAAATGATGAAATTTAAGTGTTGATGAGATATTTGCTATTTTCAATTTAACATGAGCAATAAAAAAAATGCATAAAAAATCTGAAAATTTACGAATCTGAAATCTGAAAAAATAAATTTCTGAGTAAATTGAGAGAATGGGAGAGAGAGAGTGAGAGAAATAAATAAATAAATAAATAAATAAAGGAGTTGTTTAGGATTTTTTTTTTGGTGTGATATCGACCGATTCCAGCCCAATATATAAATAAAAAATAGATACAAACTGATCGAAGTTTACACCATCATAAAAAGGAAAAAAATAAAGATCGAGGAAAAGAAATAAAGTTAACGATCAATTAAGCTAATTTCCCAAAAACTATCCACAACACAAACTAAAGCCAACGCAACACAATCTGAATCAAATAAAGCAATACAAAACAACCGCTGTGCAGCAAAGACACCTCGACTGGACGCTCCACACCTAGCGCTAGCAGACCCACCGATCTGGAGCTAACAAGGCCGAGCAGAAAACAAGACAGGCAGCAAAGAAGGGTTGACAAACTAGCACGACACTGAGCTGAAGAAGGCAAAAGCAAGGCACCTAGTCGAATACCTGAAGACATTGCAGCCGAACAAGACAGAAGGAAAGGCGCAACGAGCTGAAAACGATGTTCACAAAAAGTCGCTGAAAGCTAGTAAAGGAAACGCTGGGAAGAAATATAGAAAAAAAAGAGTTGAAAACCAGGCTAATAACGCTAGAATGCTGAGGCCGGGCCTAACACACTAAAGGAAAAATGGCCAAACCCGACCAAGAAGAGTCTAATATGATATCACTGTCTGTCTCAGACCTAATAGACCTTGGTAGACCACAACCAGGTAAAAGAGAAGGGACAACTAGCACGAAATGCCAAGCAAAAAGTATCAAAACAGCCAGTTCTGGAAACAGATCTCAGCAGTCGGAGCAAGACTCAATCAATAACACAAAAACAACGCGTCCAGAACCAGCTTCATTTAAAAGAAGTAACAAGATGCCATACAATGAAGCTTGAAAACACCAACCTACAGAGATAAACCCAGCATGGATAACAGCTGGGTGGAAACAAGTATCCAGAAAAGGAAACATAGGTAAAAACCATCATTACCACGACAATAAAAAAGAAGCCCGGACAGAGAACCGTCGACTCAACCACCTGAGGCAGAACCCAAGCAAGGCAAATCTAAGCATATAAGAAATAAGGGTGAATACAAAAACACCATGCAGAACAGCCAGACCAGAAGCCAACCACAAAAAATAATCAAACAAGTCGCCATAGGTAGTTGAAAACAAACGCAGCAACGAGAACCGCAGAATGAAACCTAAAGCCAACATCATCAGGAATAGCAAACAACATAACAGCGAGGGCGAAACAATAAAATAATAGACAGTACCTGGGGGGGAGTAGTATATACAACAGAAATACAACCAAGAGACTGCCTATACCAGAGGCATAAAAACATCAGAAAGAAAAGAAAAAAAGGCAACAAGCTAATCCAACACCACAAAAAACTCCCCACCAGCAGAGATATCTAGAGTAGGCCAAAAGTCGGGAACAGATCGCTGCAGATCACACACCTCAAAATGGTCAATCTAAAGACCCAGAGCAAAAGAAAGAAAGATCCCTATGATCACCTCATCTCTGCAACGAAGCAAAGTAAAGTAGAAATAAGCAAAACAGAACAGAAAAGATCAAATAGCATTAAGTGAACGTAAGCAAAGTAACGCCTCATCAAGACGCTAAAGGTGTATAGCTAATACAATATCTTGATTTAAAGTAGAGGGCCAAAAATTGGTGAAAAATAAAAAATCATCAATGATAGAGTCGATCGTGGCATAGGTTTGAGAGAAAATACGCTTATTCCAATCCCACCAAATCACCCATATGATAGTCATGAAGGAAAGGATCCAAGAACCGCGATATTTTTTATTAATAAAATGAGGAATCCAGCATGATGACATTTTCGAAGGGATGGAAGGAATTTTCCAAGCCAAAATGCAAATCTTCCATAACAGGTGAATAAAATTGCACTGAATGAAAAGGTGATCAACGTCTTCAAACTCAGTTGAGCACAAGGGGCAAAATTGACCCCAGGCCAAGTTCCTTTTATTAAGCACCTCCACAGTGAGAAGCTTATTGTGGAAGGCAAGCCAAGAGAGGAGTTTGACCTTATGTGGGGCACAACTACTCCAGATAAAATTAGCAAATGGAGAGTTGACTCCACAAAAATTAAGAAAATTATAAAAAGATTAAACTGAATAGCAACAAGAGCTGGTCCATCGCCATCTAAAGTCTTCTTTAGGAAACCAAGAATAGTTGTAAGGCATAATAGTAGAACATTGAAGTCTGGAATAAACGAAGCGGGTTGGTCACTGGTGAAGGGAATGATCCAAAGCGTCTGGTTATTGAGAGCAAAAACCGATTCCGCCACAGTGGCGGAAGGGTTGGAGGCCAAACGGAAGAGGGAAAGGAAGGCAGACGCAAGCTTGGTGTTACCAATCCAGAGGTTGGACCAGAATTTGGTCTTAGATCCATCGGAGCATTCATGGAAGATACCACATTGAAAAGAGGCGGCAGCTTTCCAAACACCCTTCCAAAAGGGGGAGGCCTTACGAGAAAGGAAGGGGGAAAAGTCCCAGATCCTACGCCTAGCAAAGCACTTAAGAATAATAATGCGGGCCCAAGGTAATTGATCCTCTTTCAAAATTCTCCAAAGCCATTTGCCAAGGAGGGCAAGATTTTGATTTCTGAGATCAAGAACCCCTAAGCCTCCCGCAGCCTTAGAAGTGCAGACCATCTTCCAATTGCAGAGGTGAGAACTAGCTTTATAATTGTGGACACCAGACCAAAATAAGTTACTTCTGATTTGATCAATTCTCTTGATCACCCAAGAGGGAACGTAAAAAAAGGACATCATATAAAAGGGAGGGGAGGGGGGACTATGAGCATCTTAGTTAATTTAATATTTATGAATGTGGTCAACTGATAACTGGTTTTCCTCCGTGAGATGTATAACTCCTTATTTCTGAAGGGTTATTTACATATTAGTCCCATATAAATACGTGAATTATACACTAGTTCCCCCACAATCTAATACGTGCACATCAGTCTCTAACATTGTACTAATAGTCCCTATTGTAAACGCATGGAATGTTCAGTCTAAATTAATGACTGGGGGTATATTTATGAAAATACGGAGTATCTGTATTTTTTTCAAACATTATCTTCCACAACAATTATCTTAATATCCTCTCTCCTGAAATCCATTAAACCTTGTGATTTGTTTGCTAGGGTTTCTCCAGATTATGGAAGAAATGGATTTGAGACTTAGAGATAAAGTTAGATAAAAAATTTCAATATTTTGTACTCTATAATTACATTAGTGGCAATCTAGCTATAATGAAATGAAGATTAAAACTTCACAGATTCACAGAAGGACTAATCCTACTGTGTTCCCCCCTCCCACCCGTTAGAGATTGATATATAAAATATCAAGTTTGGGGGAGTAATTAATGTGCAATTCACATATTTTCTCCGATGGGCTGATATGTAAATAACATGTTTCTAAATTGGCCATAAATTCTAGACCGAAATTACATGTTAATAAGTGCATAGTGTAAGGATTTGTGGAAACAAATACACAACCACAACAGTTTGGAGAAGGAGAAGACACGAAGCGGCAAGAAAAGCGAAAAGCACAGCAACGATGACAACAGCAGGTCTGATATATTGAAGAATCTACCACAACTCGTAGTGCTAATAGCGGAAGTACACCACAAGTAATAGAAACTACCAAGACTTAGATGAACCAAGAACAGGCCATCACAATATATGCAAGATCTCACAAGAACACAATCAATATGCAAAGATAACAAATACTTCTTATTCCCCAAGAAATATAAAGATTACAAAAGAGATTATAACTCTCAATCTCTCTCCCCCACCTTTGAAACACTCGGCACAATCCCATCTTGAAGTTGAACAATGATAATGACTTACCAATTCTCTCCAATCAGTTGATACAAACCCTAGAGTCTACAGCCATACATATATATATATATATATATATATATATATATATATATATATATATATATATATATATATATATATATATATATATATATATATATATAGCCCCAAGTAAACCCTAAAAGATAAACACAAATCAAGCTTATTGGGTCTTAAACTCGTCAGCCCAAATAATACACAGCGCCGTTGTCGGTCGACCGCACCCCCAGGTCTGTCGACCTCAATGTGTAAAGCCCACACCCAAGACATGACTGGTCGACTGCACGGTCGACCGTCCCCTTCTCTGTTGAACCATGTACACTCGAATAACCTCCTACAGTCAAGGTCGGTCGACTGCAACTCTCCAGACTGCACATCTTCTACTTGCTGTTGTTGTCTCTTGTTGTCTTCGTCTTCTCATCTTCTTCTTCAACTTCAAGTACTCAGTACCTATGTGTATTTGAGGCCACAATCCTAACAATCTCTTACTTGGACCAAATATACAACGCTTCAAAGTTATTGCAATCTTTATCCCGCATTATCTCTGCCAATCTCCCACTTTCATGGAAGACTCAAGTACTCCCCACTCTCATGAAAATCACCTCCGCCACTCCACCACGTGGAGTGCACCAACCACTCCTCATCGCCTCATGAAGGATGTGCTCCACCAATTGCATAAAGCACGAATACCGGAGAAGCAACATCTCGTGTTTGATTCCGTGTTACAAGATTCCCCAACTCGTAGAATCTTCATCAACACCGGACATGGTTCAAAGCCTCTCAATGCATCCTCTGGACTAGAAGTCTCTGTGGATGACACATCCACAATGTCCGCAGACTGTTCAATCCCTACATTTCCATTTCAGTTACTCACATCGACATCACCCTGCTTATCGATACCAGTACTTTCTACCTCATAAGAGCGACTTGAAGCTTCGTGTAATACCCCATAATTTCAAGACAATGTAGTATATATTATAATATATGGGATTGATGGCAAATGTCGTAATTAAAAGGTTGTGAGGGGGCCCACAAAGAGAACAACAGCAGCAGCTGTGCTGCCGCTGACTTCAGAGAAGTGCTGACGTGGCTTAGAGGTGGGGGCCCTTATGTGCAGATGAGGAGAAAGCAGCGCCAGCTGCTTGTGATGCTGACGTGGCGCATGGGGCCCATGTTCAGGTATTGTGTGTGCACGGGAGTAGAGGAGAGAGGATTTGAATTGTCCCATATCGGGAATTAACAAATAGATTAATAATAATAAATAATAATTCCTATGATCAAGAGTCACCTAATTGGTTAACCACATTTTAAGAGACAGACTGTGATAGGCAGTTGTACTATAAGTAATAACTTGTCTCTTAAAAATATATAAAATTATCTGAGTATTGGGGCAGGGCGTTATAAAATGGTATCAGAGCCGACTTTCGATAATGATTGTGGGTAAGAGTGGGTGAGGTGTATGTGCAGCGCTTCGAATTTCCAATACGATATCTCAGAAATACGTGGCACAATTCCTAGCATCAACTTCAATTATAATAGTAAACATAGCCAAAAATATAGATAAAATTTTTTCAACCTTTATTACATTGTTCATTACAAAACACAGCGGAAAAACAAACACCTTGAATTACAATCTTTTCTTGACAACACATCTTTTACAATTTTACATAAGCCATAACATCATTCTATCTCAAACATCCAAATCCAAAGCTATAAGCAACTACCTGTAAAACATGAGACTAGAGATAACCCTAACCCCCAAAACTACAGGGGTCAGCCATAACGGTGTGAGTGACATAGAAATAAATGCAACATAAATAAACATGAAACATAATATCATAAACTACATGTATCAACAGCAAGGATAGATGAAATAAGGAACAACGATAAATAAAACATGAAAACATCAAGTGAAACTAGACTAAGTGTTAAGTGTAGAAAACATGAAACAACATGCATAAAACTAAGTCAAGAAAACACCAATGCTATATGCTGACTCTCTAATGCATACTTGTCGGATTCTATGCATCCCACTCTACGTAGGTCCGGTGCAAGTCCTTAACGTTCTCCACTTGATAGGGTTTAATCCCTCACTTATGCAACTAATCCTACTACGATGACTACTTCAAGATATAAATAAACTGTGAGTATTAGCCCACACCCCGATAATTTCGAAAGTCAATCTCAATCCATAGATAATTTCGGAGACTAATTCACTCACACCTGGGAATCTTAGAGAATACCCCATACCGCAAGCTATGGCGCCTCATCACACGAATACCACATGAGCGTCGCCTCGACCCCAATAATTCCGGAGATCAATCCCACACCACAGGTAATTTCGGAGACTATTTTACTCACACCTCGATAATTCCGGGGAATATCTTACACCGTAAGCCACACTGAGGTCCATAACCCATGTTCTCATTTCATCATATCATCATCTAGTGCCTGTCCTTATTTATTTAAGTTAATTAATTAATTAGGAATCTCCTAGAGTTGGTGTACCCTACCGGACTTAACTCAACTGATCAACAACAAGCCTCAACAGGCCAAGCCACAAACTCTCAACTGTCAGTATACAAGGATCCCACACACCCTCTAGAGACATCAATGCCAAACTTTTATTACAACTCATACTTCTTTTAAATTAGAAAATGTTTCAAAAATACTATAATCTGTAGCAAAATGATATTTAGAACAGTATGTCATAAATTCAAGAATATTTAAGAATAAGTCGTTTAAAAGATCATTAGAAAAGTTCAAGAAAACGTCAGTCAGAGCAGTGACAGTCGACTTCATATTGTAGTCGGTCCAGTGTCCCGCGTAAAAATCCAAAACCTCGAGAAACATTAATCAGAGCAGTGACAGTCGACTGTATGAAGTGGTCAGTCGGTGTCCCGCATGAAAATCCAAGGCTTAAAAAAAACATAAATCAGAGCAGTGGCAGTCGACTGTATAAGGCATTCAGTCAATTGTCCCGCATGAAAATCCAAAACGTCAAGAAAACACAGCAGCCAGGGTAGCGACGGTCGACTGTCCAAAATTACCAACCGACTATCGACCTGCAGACTGCAGTTTGAGTTGTGCATGTTTTTAACCGATACAGTGTTCTACTTTACAAAAATAAAATCTGTAAAAAGTACAATCCTGAGACAATCAAATATGACTTGTAGAGTATATAAGAGTCCATAAAAACAAATCAAAACCACTTCGAATTGATAAAATGGCATTTTGACACGAACATATGCATATACGAAAATAGAGTTTTTTAGAAGAATTTACACATCAAGATAACTTCGTATTACATTCCAAACCACATCAATGCCAAAATAAGTTAAGATATAATCAAAATCTACAAAACATACGAAGGTTCAATTTCTTCAAAAACCACAAAATAGGATATTCATGTAGAAATGTTTGTGCATGTTTGTGCACCAAGAAAATTTCACAAATCCATCAATTAGAAGTAACAAAGTATTCAGATTTAATATTAGTGTTTGAGCAATTCAAATCCAAGTAAAACTTCACAAAATTACAAAATCCCCAATTTAGTCATATCGTATCAAACCCAAATCTAGTTATCACACTTCTAACCCCAAAACTTGATCTTTTTGATTCATTAATCTTTCTCATAACTCATCAAACTCACTTACAATTTTTTACAATAGTTAACATATGAATATAGACAAAAATAACATTACTGTGGTCAAGTTGCATTCATCCAAACTCATTAATAGTCAAAAATCTCATCTTTAATCAATTTGTGCATAACATCCACCATACCCAATCCAATCAGCAAAATCTGAAAGAAATAGGATACTCGTGATTTCTATTATTTTTTTTAACAATCTCAAATCATCCACATACAATTCTAATCATCAATACAAAATTTCCATGAAAGTTCCAATTTTTAATTCATTTATTTATCAAATCCATCATATGTATTCATACCAATCCCTAGCATGATTTCTAATAGATGAAACACCATATACAACATTCAAAGAACAATACAAAACAAATTATATTACTCACCTCTTTGAAGAATCAACCGGATGAAAATAAGGAATAAGAAAAAGTCCTCCCTCGCAAGAAAACCAAGAATCCTCACTTAAAAACTCCAAGAAATAAGAATAAGAAATCCCTTTGTGTTGTGCAGCAAAGAGACGACTGCACCTCACCCTAATATAGGCCGGGAATAAGGGGATCTAGGGTTTTTGAGTAGTTTTGCAAAATGCCTCTTTTGAAATATACCTTTACATATATAAATCTCCATACTGGGAAATTGAATAAAAAAAATTTAATTGAGTCTTAAAAAAAAAAAAAAACCATCCCACCATCAGCCGACACAAAACCCAGAAAAACAAATTTGCACTTTCACCCCTCTAAATAGAAATTTTGCAAAAAGACGCTCCTTTACCAAAACTTATAAAATAAACCAAATTTATTAAAACAAAAGGTAAAATCTTTACCTCTAAGTTGACTAGGCATCATTCCAAGCCCAAAAATTCAAAATTCTGGAGTTTTCACCCCAAGTGGTAATTTTGCACAAAAGTCCTTCTTTTTGTAATTTTGCAAATAGGTCCAATAATTATCAAAAAATTCCAGAAAATTCACAAATAATATTTAATAATAAATAATGAGTTTACCCAAAATAAATTTTGACTTTGAACTCCTCAAGAAGATATTTGCACGTGTTTCGCACGTGTAAAAAGATAAATTTTCAGAAAATGTTCATTAAATCCCCAAAATCATTTAAATTCATTTATAAATCTTAAAAGCAATATTTTGAAAATCTGGGGTATTATAGTATGCTTGGATGAGGTCAGCACGCCGGTAGAGAAACCAGGAGTGCCATACACTAGCATGATACTCCACTCCACATCGGCTAGAAAGAAGGATCCTGCGCTAGATTGCATACTCCGTACTCAGCGAGGACGGTGATTTCTAAAGGTGGGGTGTATGTAATACCTCGTAATTTCAAGACTATAATATAATATATATTAGTATAATATATGGGATTGATGGCAAAAGTCGTAATTAAAAGGTTGTAAGGGGGACCCACGAAGAGTACAGCAGCAGTAGCTGTGCTGCCACTGACGTCAGAGAAGTGCTGACGTGGCTTAGAGGTGGGGGCCCTCATGTGCAGTTGATGAGAAAACAGCCCCAGCTGCTTGTGATGCTGATGTGGCGCATGGGACCCATGTTTGGGTACTGTGTGTGCACGAGAGTGGAGGAGAAAGGAAATGAATTGTCCCATATTGGGAATTAACAAATAGATTAAATAATAATAAATAATAATGCCTATGATCAAGAGTCACCTAATTGGTTAACCACTTTTTGAGAGGCAGCCTGTGGTGGGCAGTTGTACTATAAGTAATAATTTGTCTCTTAAAAATATATAAAATTGTCTGGGATTTAGGCGGGGCATTACACATCGTCTGCCATATCGCAAAGTACCCTTACCGCAGCAATATCTTATCCTCTAGGATCACTTTTATGGCCAGCAGCTCCCACTAAATTAGTAATCGCTCCTCCACAACTGAAAGAACTCGGTTGCACATCACACAACCTACTACTCGATTCTGGCTGAGAGTCAACTACAGAAAAAGCACTCCTCACGTCTCTTAGCAAATACAGCATTTTCTCATGCTTTTCTTTTGCAATCAGCCTTGAACCTGCAGTTATACACCACTCTCAACTATCAACTGTAGTAGACATACCCTCTTTGTCTAGCCTTGTAACACCTTGAACTTTTAATTATAATTAAATGAGAATTTATCAATTTTTACATATTTTGCACGTACAAATTCATATGCATTTTCCCTAGAAAATTATCTCTTTTATAACATGAACAAATAATTATTTTAAATCTTTCTCTTTTATTTTCTAAAAGCCTATTTTAAAAACCTAGGTCTAATTTTCTAATCTAGCCCACCCTAATTAATTAATTTTATTTATTTATTAATAACCCATGGGTCTAAGGCCCACTAGAGCCCACTAGTTAAATTATCTTTTAATTGCTATAACATGTAGTGTAGACTTATTTGGTAGACAATTAATTAATTAATCATGTACAACTAATTAATTGAGGGTACTAGATGAGACACGTGCATTGCACTAGCATGTGTCTAGTGTGCATGGGGTGTGGCCAGATGGGAGCAAGAGAGATGGAGAGAGTGGAGTTGTGGGTTGGGTGGTTATGTGTTCATGGGTGGTTGCTACAACTCCCTAATACATCTTACCCTTTATCCTTAACCATTTAGATCAATCCTAGCCCTCCATTTCACTCAAAAATAAGTATAAATACCCCTAGTTCTCTTCATGTTATGCATTAGAAAAATTGATAAGAAAAGAAAGAGAAAGAAAATTATAGTTGTGTGAAAAGAAACAAAAGTGAGTAAAAAGATTGAAAGCTTTGTGTGTGTTCCTTCCCAAGTAGAGGCCGGCCATTCATCAAGGAGGTGAAGAGGGGAGCTCGGGTTCACTACATCAAGGAGGAGAAGGCTCTCGTAGTGGCACATTCTAGGAGGAGAAGGACCGTTTGTGCGTTCAAGGAGATTTCTAAGAGCTTTGTGTTTGTTTTTCTCCAAATAGGTGGGTGATTTCTCTACTTCTAAAATAGACATCATGCTAGGGTTGTGATTGATGAAATTGCTAAAGAAACTAGTAAACTAACCATGTGTTGGCTTTAAAAAGGCACTAACTAGATAATGAAATGAATGCTTGATGAAATGTGTCGGGATGTTTATAATTATGATTATTGTGGTAGAATTATCATGTGATATCAAAAATGTGAGTTTGGAACCATGTTAGAATGTAGAATATGCTTGCGAATGGTTTGTTGAATAATTGAAATAGATGAATTGTATTTATTAAATTTTGTGGCACTAGTTTGATAAAGGAAACTATGTTTAGGATCATTGTAGTAATAAAAGAAAAATAAAAGTAAGAGACAACATGTTGTGGTGCTTGTAACATTAGATTTTTGGTAGAGATCTTGATATAATTGCAATGTCGAATTTATAGACCTAGAACACAAATTAGAAGAAAATTTGATGTTCTTATGTCAAAATAATATTTTTAAATTACTGTTATGTTGTTGATTTATAAAATCAGTATTCTCGAAAATTTCAAGAATTAATGTAGAAGAGAAAAGAGTTTAAGAGTTTTTCAAATTCGAAGAGTTATTAACAAGCAGAGAGTCGAATTACATTTAACTCAATTTAATCTCATATCAGTTAACCACCAAGGTCATACTAATTTTTGGGTGCGCCATTAGAGATTTACTGTAGCTCGGCGGCCTGTTGTGCCTGGGTTCGAGTCTCAGTATAGACTTCTTTTTTTTAAAAATTTGATTTTTCCCAATAAACTGAGATCCCAAGTCAAATAGCTTATAATCCCTTCCTTTAACAATTAGGCGCTTTGGCCACTGTGGCCAGCACGTGCGGTTTAGTTGTGTCATTGTTCACACTGGGGGTCTGTTTGGGCCTGGTTTGAAACTGGCTGAGGCCAAAATTTTTTGGGGTTTTGTTTTTTTTTTAAATATAAAATTTGATTTTTTAAAGAGTTTTAATGATTGAAAAAAAATTAAGAAAAATACTAGAAATATTCTGAAAATAATTGGATTCCATGAGAAATTTTTATGTCTTTTGAACCGCTATGATGAGAATCAAGGCCAATTTTCGTAGAGAACTTTTTATATTTTTATTAAAAGAGCTATTGAATAATTAAAGAAAAGTAGTATTCTTCCTTTAGAGATTTTAATGAGTCGTGTCATGGTAAATTTTTAAGATAAAGAAAATTGTGAATTGATTTGATAAATGAAAAGTGTTCTTATGAAAATAAAAGAGAATTGCGAAAAATCTATCATGAATGTGGTAAAGTTTGAAAAATGAATGTGTCACTTTAATATGAAATTCATGCATGAAAACGTAATGGAAATCATGATGAATTATGAGGATAAACTCGTGAGTGTGAATACTCAATTTTATGAACATGAAATGAGATTATAGACTAGAGTGTGGCTAAGACCTCATACCGGCATTTGAATAAATTCTTTTGAGATGAAATGTTGAAATGAAAGACCAAGTTTGGGTCGTTGTGTTGATTGATGTTTAAGACCGGTATAGAGAAGGTGCTAACTCTAGAATGTTGATTTTATTCATGATTCAAATAATTAAGGATTAGATACATAGTGAAGATGTGATGAAAGTAAGAGAAAAATACGAGTATGAGGGTCATCGGATTAGCAGTGTGAGAGTGATTCATAGGTTGCCTGCTTGATGTGTCATGTCATGGCGTGAACACTACTCCAGAATTAACGTCCCGGTGGCGACGCTTGTGGGGTGTTTGGTGACTACGGGTGGTGCCATCGTTCCATTACGGAGGATGAATTGTCCATAGGCTCTGCATGATGCGTCATGTCACAACATGGGATTCCCCTCCAGGCTGTCTGGACATGGGCTCGTAACTCATAGAACATCTAGGATACTTACCGTAATTATCGTAGTAGTTTAAGTTATTACAAGGGATTGAACCCTACAATATGAAGAACGGTTAAGGGCTTGCCCTCAGACCTATGTATATGGGATGCATAGAATTCGAACAAGTGCGCATTAGTGTCATATAACATAATTAATTGCATTAAAGACTAAGTGCACATTCACACACGACATCAATAGGATAGTCCCCATAGCTTTGTTTTGTAACAAGTGTGTGCTTTCTAAGTAAGAGAAATTGATGTATTATATCCTAGCGTCAGTCGAATAAACTGACGTGCCCACAGTTTCTATGCAGGATAAAGTGAATGAAAAAGAATAAGGAGGAATTGATGCTTAAAGAATTATTCAAGTGTTGCTTATTTCATTCTTGTAATTGTTGTAATTTGCTTCTGCTGTTTAAATGTAACTCTGATGCAATAAAAGTTTTTAATTCCTTATAAAATTGTACGAAGAGAAGTGTAAAGATCCCGTGGAACTATGAATTCAGTCTTAATTGGAATTCAGGGTGTTACAAGCCTTCTAATCGAGATAAGATTTTCTTTCAAGTCTGGAACATGCCTTGTCTCTCACAAGACAATACACTGATCATCATTGACTTTTACGCGAACAGTACCAACCCTGCGTACAGTACACCGGTGACCATTCCCTACGATCACATCTCCAAAAGGATCCTCCTCGTAGTCATCAACACCTCTCTTCTCGATGTGCAATGAAAAGAAGCACCCAAATCAATACACCAATTTTGAGTGCCCAACTCCTCCCAAGCTGATAAGCATAACTCTTCAACAAGCCCCACTGAGCTTCTTTTGGGATATCTCTCTTCGGTTTCTCCTGCTTCCTCTTTATATAAGCCTTGCAACTGCGTATCACGTGACATCTCTTGTGACAATACCAGCACTCAGGCTCATGTCCCCTATCGCTGTCATCAGACTCACTCTCAGATGAACTATTCTGATCCTTTTTTCTTTGACTGCTCTTAGATCTCCCACGTCTCTTCTCAACAAACATTGCGGAATCTCTAGAAGATGATGATGGATATCTCCTGTTTCTCGCCCTTCTCACCTCCTCGTTAAGAATGCTACTCACCACATCCTGTAGAGTCGGTCGAATATGTCGTAGTGCCTGTAATAGTCCATTCCACCGTACCATAACTATCGGGTAAAGTAGATAGAAGTAACAATGACTGCCCCCTCTCTGAAAACTTCAAACCTGCAGCTTTCATCTGGTTATAAAACCATACAATAATTGTTCATATGTTCTGCTACTGAACCCCCTTCCTTTATCTTCATATTAACCAATTTCTTCAGATGAAGAATTTGATTATATGCCAACGGTTTCTCATACATATCCATGAGAATCTCCATGGCCTCCTTTGTGGTCTTTGCCTTCGAGATATGAAATAACACCTTTCTACTCAGCCCCAACTGAATCTACCATAGCGCCTTCTGATCCAAACGATTTCAATCCACAAAGACCTTCACATCCTTGTCTCCACCTTCCGGCTTCTCATTAAACAAAGGACCATCAAGATCTTTCTGAAGAAGATACGCTATCATCTGAATCTTCCACATCACAAAGTCACTCCCATCGAACCTATCGATCTTCAACATGCTATCAACCATCTTGAACCTAGTTCTCTGGTACCACTTGTTGAAGAATCTACCACAACTAGTAGTGCTAATAGCGAAAGTACACCACAAGCAATAGAAACTACCAAGACTTAGATGAACCAAGAACAAATCACTACAATATATGCAAGATCTCACAAGAATACAATCAATATACAGAGATAACCAATACTTCTTATTCCCTAAGAAATACAAAGATTAAAAAAGAGAATACAACTCTCAATCTCTCTCCCTCATCTTTGAAACACTCGGCACAATCCTCTTTTAAAGTTGAACAATGATAACGGTTTACCAATTCTCTATAATTAGTTGATACAAACTCTAAAGTCTACAACCATATATATAGCCCCCAAGTAAATCCTAAAAGATAAACACAAATCTAGCTTATTGGGCCTTAAACTCTTCAGTCCAAATAACACACAACGCCACTGTCGGTTGACCGCACCTCAGGTCGGTCGACCGCAACGTTTAAAGCCCACACCTAAGACATGACCGGTCGACTACACGGCCGACCATCCCTTTCTCTGTTGAACCCTGTACACTTGAAGAACCTATTATAGTCAAGGTCAGTCAACCGCACCCCCGTTCGGTCGACCGAAACTCTCCAGACTGCACTTCTTCTACTTGTTGCTATTGTCTCTTATTGTCTTCGTCTTTTCCTCTTCTTCTCCAAATTTAAGTACTCAGTGCCTACGTGTATTTGAGGCCACAATCCTAACATGAAAGTCGACTATTGATACATGTAGTCGACTGTCACACTGCAGACAGAACAAAGACATGATGCAGTCGAATGTCAGGAAGGCAGTCGGCTGTGTTTACTGTCTGACTTGGGGAGTCTTAGTTGAACGCCGAGCGGAGCAGTGGACCACATTGGGTGCTGATCATAAAAATGGGTCGCCGGTTTAGATATGTTATTTGTGTTTATCTTTTAGGGTTTACTTGAGACTATAATTATATATGTTAACTCTAGGGTTTACTAGTAACATAATTGGAACAACTTCAAGAGAGTCTTTATGCCGAGTGTTGTCAAGAGAGAGAGAGAGAGACAGAGAGAGAGAGAGAGAGAGAGAGAGAGAGAGAGAGAGTCTTATTATTGTCGACCATCGAGCAGAGCAGTCGACCGCATTGGATGTTGAACATAAAAATGGGTCGCGAGTTTGGATCTATTTTTGAGTCAATTTGCATTTATCTTTTAGGGTTTACTTGGGGCTATATATATATATATATATATATATATATATATATATATATATATATATATATATATTTGAGTCAATTTGCATTTATCTTTTAGGGTTTACTTGGGGCTATATATATATATATATAAACTCTAGGGTTTAGAAGTAACATAATTGAAACAACTTCAAGGAAGTAATTATGTCAAGTGTTGTCAAAGATGAGAGAGAGAGAGAGAGAGAGAGAGAGAGAGAGAGAGATCTTTTTTATCCTTGTATTTCTTGAGTAAAAAGTATTGATTATCTCTACATATTGTTTGTTCTTGTGTTTGTGAGATCTTGGATTTGTGGTTAAATCTTGTTATTGGTGCATCAAAGCCTTTGTCGGAGTTTTTGGGCACTACAAAATGGTATCAGAGTTGAGGGTTTCGTCATGGCCAATAGCAAGTCGAAAGTCGAGAGTTCGATGAAAGTGATTTCATGATGTGGAAGATCTAGATGATAGTGTGTCTTTGTCATGAAGATCCAGATGGTCCGTTGTTTGCTAAGAATCTAGAAGGTGCAAAGAAGGATGCGAAGGTCGTGGTGGCATGTAATCATTGGATCAGAAGGTGCTTTGGCATATTCAGCTGGTACTGAGTAGGAAAGCGTCATTTATATTTCGAAGACAAAGACCACGAAGGAGGCTATGGAGATTCTTACGGATATGTATGAGAAACTGTCGGCATCGAATCAAATTCTTCACTTGAGAAAATTGGTTAACATGAAGTTATGAGAAAATGGTTCAATAGCAGAACATGTGAACAAAAACTGTATGGTATACAATCCGATGGAAGCTGCATGATTGATGTTTTCAAAAAGGGAGAATGCATTATTACTTCCATCTATTTTACCTGACACTTATGGTAATATGGAACTGATTATTTTATAAGCTATGACATATTTGACGACTCTGCAAGATATTATGAGCAACATAAAAAACGAGGATGTGAGAAGGAAGAGAAACAAAAAACTATCATCACCTTCTATAAATTCTACGCTTTTAGTTGAGAGGCGTGGGAGATCGAAGGGAAGTCGAAGAAGAAATGATTAGAGAAGTGAGTATGATAGTGGTTCAGAAGACATGAGAATGGTGGTGGATCTAAGTGTTGATATTTCCACAAGCAGGGCCACATGATGCGTAATTATAATGCTCTTATGTAGAAGAAGCAAGAATCATCAAAGCAAGCCGATGTAGTGACCAAGGATATAACTGGTGATGAATTAAGTCTATCAGCAAGGGAAAAGGTGGGCACACGAGATTGGTGTATTGATTTAGGTGATTCTTTTCATTGCACTTCAAAGTGGGAGGTGTTTGGAGAAGCGATCGTGGGTAATGGTCAACAGTGTCCTGTGATTGAAATTGGAACTGTTTGCATAAAAGTCGATAATGAGAAAGATTGTCTTACCGGAGATGAGTAATGTATGAAACTTAAGAGAAAATCTTATCTCAACGGGAAGGCTAGACAAAGAGAATTTGTCAAATATATTTGGTAGTGAAGAATGTTGTATAATTGCAGGTTCAGAAGTGTTAGCAAATGGAAAGTGTGAGAGATCGCAATATTTGCTCAAAGATGATGGGTGTGTTTCTCCTCTAGTTGACTCTTAGTCAAAATTGAGACGTAGGTTGCCTGGGATATGTCCGAGATCTATGAGTTTTTGGTCGGATTCAGAGGTTGCACATTGTTGGTATATGGCCTAGAGGCCAGTTGTGCATTGCCATTACTAGTTTACATTGTATCATGACATTTAAATCATATTTAGGAATTTTTTTTATTGTGTTATTTATTGTGAATTCAATGAACATAATGAAGTCATTAGAATAGTAAGTTCAATGCCATGGGATATCAAGTGCATGACTTGATTGTGAGATCTTATTGGCTGAAATCAGAATATTATTCTTAAATGTCCTTAGTCGAGTATTATTGTGAATTAGAACAACGATAATACATAGATACCAGTGTGTGCGTAGACTGATGACCATTCTCACGGGTCATGGATATGAGATATCAAGTCTTCGCATGGGTACATATTAAAGTAATTATGTACTGGACTGACCCACCATGAGAACGCTGCATCGATCGTTACGTGAGTGTCATAAGCAGTTTTTACAGTAACCATGGTGTACGTAGTCCTTTGACTTGAATTCACTATGGTTCCCTATATGAGAAGTTGTATGTTTTAATGTCGTCAAACGTTGTCTGTAATAAGGTGATTATAAAGTCGACTATTGGATATACTACAAATTATGCTGAGGGATGTGAGTGACTAAGATAGGATTTGTCCCTCTTACATAATAGGAGTGATATCTACGGACCCCTTGATTGAGTGAGACAGCAAAATGCATGGTCGTGCTTAAATGAGTCAATATGAAATATTGATCTCATTTGTTTTAGTAAGTCTACTCGGACATCAAGAAATCAAACATTGAACTATACAAGTGTGAAACGCTCTATGCCTTGCGGTCAATTAAGATACCAGGGTAAATGGACTAGACTACATGGTAACATTGGTCACAAATAGGTTATGTCAAATCACTGACATTCCAGTTACTTGAGTAACATGATGTATTGCTAGATACCGCTCACTGTTTGTAATTCTCGAATGTGATTTTAGTATTACTGTCAACGTAAATGGAACCTACAGGGTCACACACTTAGAATGGATCGAAATTAGGATTTAAATTCATAAGATGAATTTAATTAGGGATTCAAGTAAGATTTGAACTCCTGACATTGGTTGGACATTTAATTAGATTAAATGAGCCGACTAAAGTTCAAAGGCCCACACACGAATCTGATCCAGGTCAGAATGTGAGCCCAACAACCTCATTACTTTCTTAGGGTTGATTTTCTGCACATATATATATATATATATGATATGTATATGTGGAAAAGATACATTTGAAATTCCCTAGCCGTCACAGAAAGTGAGAGAGAAAGATCGTGAGGAGGAACATCCCTTTCCCGCAGCTAGCACTGCGATATGAGGGAGAGCCGTTTTTTGTTCCGTTCAAGTGGATACCGTTGAGGCACCGCAATATTGCAGTGCTGTGATCGACATAATTTGGAGATAGCATATCCATCTTTAAGGTATAACTCCTAAACACGATTTATGATTTTCGCAGGATCCATGACTAGGTTTTGATATTTTTATAATTTTTCTGCTGTGTATTTAATCTTTGATTGCATTCAAAACCTACCATACATTTAGTGGAAGTTGATGGCCATGGTGAGAAGGATCCAAGAAAAGAGCAAGAGCTTTCTGAAAAAACTCCGAGTGGCTCTTATGATGTTGAAAGCATTGGTATCGATATGTAGGGTGATTTCGATGAGTATGGCAGAGTTGGTCGTAGTGAGTGATGGTTTGCAGTCTACATATATTATGGAGGTGTCATCCATAGAGGCTTCAAGTATAGGAAGTGCTTTGTCCTTAAGAGATTTCGAACCATATCCGGAGCTAGCGGAGAATCTGCGATTTAGGGAATCTTGTGCAAGGGATCTGACATGATGAAAAGAGGAGAGTATTTCTTTGTTATTCGTGCTTTATGCAATAGATTGTGATGTACGTCCTTCATGAGTCTATGAGGGGTGTCGGTGCCCTCCACATGGTGAAGGGGTGAGGGGTGCTCTTCATGAGTGAGGGGTACTCGGTCTTTTATGAGGAGTGCGAGACTGACAGTGATAATGTGAGGAAAAGATATAATTATTTTGAAGCTTTGTGTAGTTGGTCCAAGTGGGAGATTGTTAGGATTTATGGACACAAGCACACAAGCACAAGAGTTTGGAGAAGGAGAAGACACAGAGTGATAAGAGAAGCGAGAAGCACAACAGCAACAAGAAGTACAGTATTGTCAACAACAACAAATTTAATAGTCGACTGCCGATACATGCAGTCGATTGTCATGCTGTAGACAAGACATAGACATGGAGCAATCGACTGCCAAGAGGGCAGTCGACCGTGTTTTCTGTCTGACTTGGGGAGTGTTATTGCAGTCGACCGTATCGAGTGCTGATCATAAAAAATTGATCGCGGGTTTGGATATGTTTTTGGGCCGATTTGTGTTTATCTTTTAGGGTTTACTTAGGGGTTATAAATATAGATGTAAACTCTAGGGTTTAGAAGTAACATAACTGAAACAACTTTAAGAGAGTTCTTATGCCGAGTGTTGTCAAGGGTGAGAGAGAGAAAAGAGAGATCCCTTTTGTATCTTTGTAATTATTGAGTAAGGAGTACTATTAGTTCTCTATGCATATCGTGTCTTCTTGTGTTTGCGAGATCTTGCATTTGTAGTTGATTTTTTTTTGTGCATTAAGATCTATGTGTGCATTGTTGGGCATTATAAATATCACAATCCCTGGAACATACTATAGCCCTAAGTAGTGAATAGTCCACATCGAGGTGTCAAACATTCCCATGAGTATGAACCCTTGAGGAAAATCAATAGGCTGCCATTATTATAGTCTTGCGGCCCTTCTTCTGAATATTGCAAGAACATTGAAGTTGACGTGCAACCTGCTTAATGGGTGGGCATTGTAATCAACCTCTCTTATATATGTCTCTGTCGGGAGGGCCAACCTCCATTCATCCTGACAAAATCTTTGCTCGCCTTCATAACCTTTTTGCAAGGCCTACACTACGTCGTATAGAAACTATTCAGAAGGATAAAATTCTAGTTTGGTGGCCATTTCACCGGTGGCTCCCCTCACTATTTGCCTCCCTCATCAGAAAGAGTCCTTTTTTCCCTTCTACCTATGTTGAAGGAGAAAGGCCCAATGCCGATTTAGTGAGCATTTCATATGTTCTTTCTATCGAGGTACTAAATGTAATGCATCTTCACAAATGACACACATGCATATCTGAGCATCTCAAACAGTGCACAAATCGTTAAACCTTTCATGTGGGTAATGAAGAATATTATAATATGATCATGCTTATTTAGTGAGTATTTGGTAAGTAGGAGATAGTGTTGCACTTTGCCAAGCACTTATAGTGAAAGTGCCAAAACTTCTTACTTTCAACTGATGTTCTGCTCTAGGGATGGTTGTTCTAGATCAGGTTTGTCTCTTCTAAAGTTATTTGTTTCCTTCTTTTATTTTAATTGTATATTTTGTGTTGTTGATGTTTTCGTTCTTAAATGTAGGACAAGCTCTTCTTGTGATTGCTAGTGGCCTGATGGTGTACTGGTCATTTCTTTATTGCTAGAGGCAGTGCAGAGTTAAGACATCAGCGGGCTGATGCTTGTTTTGAACTTTGCAGTTATGCCGATATCAGTTTCTGACTCCTCTTCAGCTTACCGTGCTAATCATAATGATGTTTCTTATTACTGGAGTCTTCTGCTTTATCCTTTCGGTGCTCTTTTGCCTGTTTCAACCTCTTCACTGTTGTTCTTTGTGTACTAGAGTTGTTTTTTTTACTATGTTGTCTTTGGTCGGTGATGCGCTATGTGTTGTGTTACATCAACCGAATAAATCTCTTGACTCTAGTGCTGTGTATATTGGTCTGTTATCTATATAAATCTCTACTACTATAATGGGAGAAGGCCTTAATGTAATTTGTCCATATCCCAACCCCTGCAACGCACGTTTAATTAAGCTCTACAATATAAACCAATGAAATACGTACAATACACGTTCAAATTTATTACCCTCTCCCTATCTCTCAAAAAAACCAAAAACCCTACCCTCTTCATCTCTCTCTCTCTCTGCACCTGCCCCGTGGGAGAAGGATCACGAACAGTGAATGTCAGTCTATTATTTTACGTGTTCCGCACGTGCTTCTCCCATTGTAATATAGATAAATAGAATATAAAAAAATATTGTTCAGACGTGCATTGCACGTGTATTTACTAGTATATATATATGAATATTGGGACTCTTTTAGAGTTCTATCCATATGATAAAAAAATAATAAATAAATAAATAAATAAATAAAATAAGAAAGAGATGTCACATGTTCAATTCCGTCTTTAGACGGACTTAATGTGGAATGTTGGAAAATCTCTTTTCATAATGTGGGTTGCTACGGTCGAAGATTTTAATTTAAAAAAAAGGTAAGTTGTAGACTTTTCTTCAGTAGCCCTTTTTCTTTTTTATTTATTTATAGAATTTGAGTTTCCCTTATAAATTTTACTATTATACCTATGTAATTTTTGTTACAAAAATTGTTTACAATAAAACTAAAAGTTTGATCTTCGAGGCAAAAAATCAGAAAGGGGGGAGAAGAAGAAGAAATACCAATAAAATTAAAAAGAAAATGAAAATTACAAAACCAAACCAGTTTATGTCGAGGCTTGTGTACCACACAATCTCCTTAAAACATATTTCACCTTTTCCGGGAGTTGAAATTTGCGTAGGCGTCTGTCTCCCACGATGCAACGACAGCAGAGTTGACGTAGGCACCACATCACGTTCTCGAACTGGGTAGCATCTGAAATTTATCACCGAACGACTAAGGATGGAACCTGACTTTGAATGGAACAATAAATAAAAAATATTGTTCAGACGTGCATTGCACGTGTATTTACTAGTATATATATGTATGAATATTGGGACTCTTTTAGAGTTCTATCCGTATGATAAAAAAAATAATAAATAAATAAATAAATAAAATAAGAAAGAGATGTCACATGTTCAATTCCGTCTTTAGATGGACTTAATGTGGATTGTTGGAAAATCTCTCTTCATAATGTGGGTTGCTACGGTCGAAGATTTTAATTTAAAAAAAAGGTAAGTTGTAGACTTTTCTTGAGTAGCCCTTTTTCTTTTTTATTTATTTATAGAATTTGAGTTTCCCTTATAAATTTTACTATTATACTTATGTAATTTTTGTTACAAAAATTGTTTACAATAAAACTAAAGTTTGATCTTCGAGGCAAAAAATCAGAAAGGGGGGAGAAGAAGAAGAAAAACCAATAAAATTAAAAAGAAAATGAAAATTACAAAACCAAACCAGTTTATGTCGAGACTTGTGTACCACACAATCTCCTTAAAACATATTTTGCCTTTTCCGGGAGCTGAAATTTGCATAGGCGTCTGTCTCCCACGATGCAACGACAGCAGAGTTGACGTAGGCACCACATCACGTTCTCGAACTGGGCAACGACTGAAATCTATCACCGAACGACTAAGGATGGAACCTGACTTTGAAGCACAAAATAGAGGGGGAAGAGAAGAATTTCTGGTGTAATCATTCAGGGGAGAGCGGGCCTATATTTATAGAGCCAAGATGAGAATTGTAACGGTAGACAACGCATTGACTACGTCCACTGTAACGGCATGCAACTCTTTAATGCACCGGCTATAACGACAGGCAAAGGTTTGAATGCAGTACTGTAATGACAAATAAAATCGTTACGTGAATAAATGGCAGACAAAACCGTTTATGCGTTTAATTCAGCCGTTACAGATTGGAAAAAAAACTGTAGCAAAAAAGTCGCTTTGCACGGGGTGGGTATACATCGGTCCAGCTGACGTACGGGCACACACAAGTCGCATGTAATCCGTCCCCCCTGAGCGCGCGAAAGAGGGCCTCTTGGCTTGCTATCTTACAATACCCAGAAAGAGGTTATTATATATCATCTTCTATTTTTTTTGTTTTTTCCGATGTGGAACAAAAATCCCTCAACTCATTTTTAAAGATAAAAGAGATAATTTCTCATTCAAACGATAACCGTTTTGAGTAAATAAATATATGATTTTGATATACTTACGAAGGAGAACACAAATCCATCACGACCTCTCACTAATTCATAGAGGTTGTTGCTCAAAAAATTGTTCAACAACTTGTATATGGTGTGTAAAATACCAATTTTCTAACCATTTTTGTTGTTGCTGGGTGAATTTTATTCATATAGCCTCACACGTGTACACTTTGCTTTAGTCAAGAATTTTTTTACCATTGTGCCTATCTAATTGTTGTTGGCGCTGGGTGAATTTTATTCATAAAGCCTCACATGTGTAAACTTTGCATTGCTCGTCAGATTTCACTTGTATCAATTTACATGAGTATTACATATGTTTGACATCTTCACTCGATAATTGATGCAAACTGATTCTTTTAAAGTTTTAAAAAACGCCATAGTGCATATACTAATATGCACCAGTATCCTAGTTACTTCTTCTTTTAAAGAAAAGAATTTTTAACATGTATATTCCTTATAAATAATCTAATATCACATATATTTCATTTAAAATATGTCTTTTCACATTTGCCCTTAATAATGTAAACCATTTTTAATATTAAGAGCATTTGTAGTCGTTGGAAGTTAAAATTTGGGCATTTGGCAAATAGAAATAGAAAATTTGGAAGTAAGTTGTAGTTGTTTAAACCCAAGTTTTAGTTTTTCAATTTAAAAAAGCGACGAATGGAAGATCATTTTCCGTTTGAGTAAATTTTTGAAAAAAAATATTTTGAATTAAATCCTTAATGGATCGATAATAAATTTATAGGCCTAAATGTATAGGCTTTTTCCAAAAAATGGGAGAAGAAAGGGCATCAGACGGGAGATCATCTCATTTCTGATAATTTTTTTAAATTTTAAAAAAATCGGATGGGGATATCATATTCTGTCTGCTATATTTAATTATAAAAAAAATTTGGACGAAAGATCATCCGTCGTTGCAACAAAATTTCGGCGAATCTAACCATCAGAGATGGGATATCATATTCCGATGGCCAAAATTTGGAAAATGTCATATCCTCTCTCAAATATAGCCAGCGACTGTTCACCTCTAACCTAAAAAATAGAAAAATGGCCAACGACTGTAGCTCATTTTTTGTATGGAAAAATCGCCAATGACCACAGATGCTTTAATAGACCTTTTAGAATTTTCTAACTTAACCATGCGTTTAACTCTTAAAAGATACGACAAATGACAATTTACCTTATTTCTTAAAAAAAAAAAGAATTTAACTGAAGATTAATGGCAAGTTTTGAGATGAAATTTAGGGGAAAAGATGAACTAAGAATAATATAAACTATCATTTTTTATCGGGTCCATTAAAGAAAATGAATATTCCTCACTCCCGTAATTCTATCTTTTAACTAGATACTTCATTAATAGGTAGAAAACATATTGTTAGCGACAGATACAAAAATACACATTTGTAACGAGATCTAATATGTGGAACATGTATTGTTAGTACAAATATGAAATTGTACAAATTTGTTAGGAGCATATACAGGGCCGACCCAAGGGTAAAGCAACCAAAGATAGGGCTTTAGGCCTAAAAAAAAATTATCTAAAGAATAAAGGCCTCCTCACATACCAAAGAGGCCAAAATTTATTACAATAATATAATAATAAAGGTCTCCCCACATACCAAAAACCCCGAAATTGATTACATTATATAATAAATGATTTTGCATCTCAAAAAGCCCGAAAGATAACATTTAAATAAAAACATATTAATTTTAAGAAAATATTATAATAAACTTATAAAAGGCCTCATTTTGGAGTTCGCTTTAGGCCTCAATAAGTGTTGGGCCGGTCCTGAGCATATATGTTAAAATTCCTTACAGAATATGCTTTCTTTCAGTAATAACTCAAAGAAAATATTCTCTTATATATATATATATATATATATATATATATATATATATATATATGGAAATGCTCCATTGAAAACGCAAATGTTGTGAAAACCCGTGAAAACAACCTAGGCCGTTGTTGGGAACAACGGCCTAGGTTATAATGCATTATAACCTAGGCCGTTGTTCCCAACAACAGCCTAGGTTTGTTTTCACGTTTTTCACGCTACAGTACGTTTTCAATGGAGCATTTTCCACACACACACACACACACACACACACACACACACATACACAAACAAATATATATAGGAAAATCTTTCATTGTGCACCACCCCTCCGTGTGCACTCGGCCTTCTCACCTTCGTATCGACGATCTGAATCGTTCACATTGATCTACACATCTAAACTAGTCTAAATATGTAAAATAAAATTATTTGAAATTCATTTGCCCGTCCATCATGTGACTATAAAAAACAATGATTTTTAGCCATACAATTTTGTAACACTTCAATGAACGGGCAAATGAATTTCAAATGATTTGATTTTACATATTTAGACTAATTTAGATGTGTAGATTAATGTGAACGGTTCGAATCGTCGATACGAAGGCGGGAAGGCCGAGTGCACACGCTGTGTGCACCATAGGTGGTGCACAACAGAAGACTTCCCTATATATATATATAGGGAACCGTTCACACGGTGTGTGCACTAGGCCTACGGGCGTTCATATCGACGATCCGAACCATTCACATTGATCTACACATCTAAATTAGTCTAAATATGTAAAATCAAATCATTTGAAATTCATTTGCCTATCCATCATGTGACTATAAAAAATAATGATTTTCATCCATACAATTTTGTAACACTTCAATGGATGGGTAAATAAATTTCAAATGATTTGATTTTACATATTTAGACTAATTTAGATGTGTAGATCAATGTGAACGGTTCGGATCGTCGATATGAACGCGCGAAGGCCTAGTGCACACGTCGTGTGCACTAGTGGTAGTGCACAACCGAAGCTTTCCCTATATATATATATATATATATATATATATATATATATATATATATGCTTCTTCCGTTGCAAACGGGTCTGCGCACACAGACCCGTGCGAACTTTAATCTAGGCCGTTGGATCTTTGATTTAATGGCCGAGATATTTTTTATTAAATTTTGCCTAACCCGTCCTTGTCAACGGCGGGTTAAGGCAAATTTTTTTTGCCTTAACCCGCCGTTTCCAAGGACGGGTTAAGGCAAAGATATAATATCAGATCTGTATACAGTCCTTCGTTTTCATCGTCGAAACTAAGCCCCAAAACCCAAAAACCCTAGCACAGATCCCCATTTTTTGGGCATAACCAAACCTAAAAACCCCAAAAAAATTTCAACGTCCTCCGTTTGCCCCTACTCCTCCTCTTCCACTCTCATACAATCTCTTTCTTCCAATATCTACATTAAAAGCAAATCAATTCTCGTGCGAAGGCCACAAATCGTTCTATTGGCAAAATTCGTTGTTATTTTGTAAGGTATTGACTAATTCTTAGTTTTATTAGAGTTAATTATGTTGATTTTTAAATTTTTTTACATAGTAAATTATTTAGGAAGTCCCAAAAAATGTTTTGCCCAAAATAATTTAGAACTGTAGCAATGTTTGGCTTACTAATTTAGTTTTGTTTGTGTTGATTTTTCACGTTCAATTTAAACGGAATTAATGACTTAGAATTTTTTAGTGCGGTTAGAGTAGAAAATCTTGCAAACGGTCTCCAAAAAATACGAAACTTTGCGAGTAGGTTGAGCTCACGCAGCTCAAGCCACCCCAACTTGGAGAAGAGGGTTTCAATTCATGGTTCGAGATATAAGGCCGTGTATCGCTTTTGATTTTAAAAAACCAAATAAAGCGGTATACGGCCATATCTCGCAAACCGTGAGTCGAAACTCACTTCTACAAGTTCGAGTGGCTTGCGCTACGTGAATTCGACTAAGTTGGAAAGTTTTATAAATTTTGGATGCCGTTTGTACTATTTTCTCATGTTCCTCGCATTAGAAGTTACTGACTTAGAATTTTTTTAGTGCAGTTAGAGTTGAAAACCTTGCAAACAGCCTTCAAAAAATACGAAACTTTGTGAGTAGGTTGATCTCACATAGCACAAGCCACCCCAACTTGTAAAAGTGGGTTTCGATTCACGGTTCAAGATGTAAGGCCGTGTATCTCTTTCGGTTGAAAAAAAGCCAAATAAAGTGATACACGGTCATATCTCTCGAATTGTTAGTCAAAATTCACTTGAACAAGTTGGGGTAGCTTGTACTACGTGAATTCAAGCAAGGTGCAAAGTTTTATTAATTTTGGATGCCGTTTGTGCGGTTTTGTCACGTTCCTCGCATTAGAAGTTAGTGACTTAGAATTTTTTAAGTGCGGTTAGATTAGAAAACCCTTCAAACGATATCCCAAAAATACGAAACTTTGCGAGTAGGATGATCTCATGTAGCACAAGCAACTCGAACTTGTATAAGTCAATTTCGACTCATGGTTAGAGAGATACGGCGGTGTATCGCTTTCGGTTGGAAAAAAGCCAAATAAAGCGATACACGGCCGTATCTCTTGAACCGTTAGTCAAAACTGACTTGTACAAGTTGGGATGGCTTGCGCTATGTGAATTCAAGTAAGGTGCAAAGTTTTATTAATTTTGGATGCCGTTTTGTGAGGTTTTCTCATGTTCCTCGCATTAGAAGTTAGTGGCTTAGAATTTTTTAAGTGCGGTTAGATTAGAAAACATGAGAATGGTGGTGGATTTAAGTGTGGATATTGCCACAAGCGGGGCCACATGATGCGTAATTATAATGCTCTTATGTAGAAGAAGTAAGAATCATCAAAGCAAGCCGATGTAGTGACCAAGGATACAACTGGTGATGAATTAAGTCTATCAGCAAGGGTAAAGTTGGGCATACGAGATTGGTGTATTGATTTAGGAGATTATTTTCATTGCACTTCAAAGTGGGAGGTGTTTGAAGACTACAAAAAGGGTTCTTTTGGAGAAGCGATCGTGGGTAATGGTCAACAGTGTCCTGTGATTGAAATTGGAACTGTTCGCGTGAAAGTCGATAATGAGAAAGATTGTCTTACCGGAGATGAGTAATGTCTGAAACTTAAGAGAAAATCTTATCTCAACGGGAAGGCTAGACAAAGAGGATTTGTCAAATACATTTGATAGTGAAGAATGTTGTATAATTGCAGGTTCAGAAGTGTTAGCAAGTGGAAAGCATGAGAGATCGCTATATTTGCTCAAAGATGATAGGTGCGTTTCTCCTCTAGTTGACTCTTAGTCAAAATTGAGACATAGGTTGCCTGGGATATGTCCGAGATCTATGAGTTTTGGGTCGGATTCAGAGGTTGCACATTGTTGGTGTATGGCCTAGAGGCCAGTTGTGCATTGACATTACTAGTTTACATTGTATCATAACATTTAAATCATATTTAGGTATTTCATTTATTGTGTTATTTATTGTGAATTTAATGAACATAATGAAGTCATTAGAATAGTAAGTTCAATGTCATGGGATATCAAATGCATGACTTGATTGTGAGATCCTATTGGCTGAAATCAGAACACTGTTCTTAAATGTCCTTAGTCAAGTATTATTGTGAATTAGGAAAACGATAATACATAGATACCAGTGTGTACGTAGAATGATGACCATTCTCACGGGTCATGGATATGAAATATCAAGTCTTCGCATGGGTACATGTTAAAGTAATTATGTACTGGACTAACCCACCATGAGAACACTGTATGGATCGTTACGTGAGTGTCATAAGCAGTTTTTACAGTGACCATGGTGTACGTAGTCCTTTGACTTGAAGTCACTATGGTTCCCTATATGAGAAGTTGTATGTTTTAATGTCGTCAAACGTTGTCTGTAATAAGGTGATTATAAAGTCGACTATTGGATATACTACAAATCATACAGAGGGATGTGAGTGACTAAGATAGGATTTGTCCATCTTACATAATAGGAGCGATATCCACGGATTTCTTGATTGAGTGAGACAACAAAAATGCATGGCCGTGCTTAAATGAGTCAATATGAAATATTGATCTCATTTGTTTTAGTAAGTCTACTCGGACATCAAGAAACTAAAGATTGAACTATACAAGAGTGAAACGCTCTATGCCCTGCGGTCAATTAAGATATCTGGATAAATGGACTAGACTACATGGTAACATTGGTCACATATAGGTTATGTCAAATCACTGACATTCCAGTTACTTTAGTAGCATGATGTATTGCTAGATACTGCTCACTGTTTATAATTCTCGAATGTGATTTTAGTATTAGTATCAGCGTAAATGGAACCTACAGGGTCACACACTTAGAATGGATCGAAATTAGGATTTAAATTCATAAGATGAATTTAATTAGGGATTCAAGTAAGACTTGAACTCCTGACATTGGTTGGACATTTAATTAGATTAAATGAGCCGACTAAAGTTCAAAGGCCCATACACGAATCTGATCCAGGTCAGAATGTGAGCCCAACAACCTCATTACTCTCTTAGGGTTGATTTTTTTGCACATAATTATATATGTGTGTGTGTGTGTGTGTGTGTGTGTGTGTGTGTGTGGAAAAGATACATGTGAAAAACCCTAGCCGTCACAAAAAGTGAGAGAGAAAGATCGTGAGGAGGAACATCCCTTTTCCGCAACTAGCACTGCGATATGAGGGAGAGCCGTTTTTTGTTCCGTTCATGTGGATACCGTAGAGACATCGCAATATTGCAGTGCTAAGATCGACATAATTTGGAGACAGCATATCCATCTTTAAGGTATAACTCCTAAACACGATTTATGATTTTCGCAGGATCTATGGCTAGGTTTTGATATTTTTATAATTTTTTTTCTGTGTATTTAATCTTTGATTGCATTCAAAACCTAACATACATTTAGTGGAAGTTGATGGCCATGGTGAGAAGGATCCAAGAAGAGAGCAAGAGTTTGCTGAAAAAACTTCGAGTCGCTCTTATGATGTTGAGAGCATTGGTATCGATATGCAGAGTGATTTCAATTAGTATGGCAGAGTTGGTCGTAGTGAGTGATGGTTTGCAGTTTACATATATTATGGAGGTGTCGTCCATAGAGGCTTCAAGTATAGGAAGTGCTTTGTCCTTAAGAGATTTCGAACCATATCCGGTGTTAGCGGAGAATCTGCGATTTAGGGAGTCTTGTGACACGGGATCTGACATGATGAAAAAAGGACAGTATTTCTTTGTTATTCGTGCTTTATGCAATAGATTGTGATGTACGTCCTTCATGAGTCTATGAGGGGTCTCGGTGCCCTCCACATGGTGAAGGGGTGAGGGGTGCTCTTCATGAGTGAGGGGTACTCGGTCTTTTATGAGGAGTGCGAGACTGACCGTGATAATGTGAGGAAAAGATATATTTATTTTGAAGCTTTGTGTAGTTGGTCCAAGTGGGAGATTTTTAGGATTTATGGACACAAGCACACAATCACACAAGCACACAAGAACACAAGCACAAGAGTTTGGAGAAGGAGAAGACACAGAGTAACAAGAGAAGCAAGAAGCACAAAAGCAACAAGAAGTACAGTATTGTCAACAACAACAAATCTAATAGTCGACTGCAGATACAAGTAGTCGATTGTCATGCTGTAGACAAGACATAGACATGGAACAATCGACTGCCAAGAGGGAAGTCGACCGTGTTTTCTGTCTGACTTGGGGAGTGTTATTGCAGTCGACCATATCGAGCGCTGATCATAAAAATGGATCGCGGGTTTGGATATGTTTTTGGGCCGATTTGTGTTTATCTTTCAGGGTTTACTTAGGGGTTATAAATATAGATGTAAAATCTAGGGTTTAGAACATAACTGAAACAACTTTAAGAGAGTTCTTATGCTGAGTGTTGTCAAAGGTGAGAGAGAAAAAAGAGAGATCCCTTTTGTATCTTTGTAATTATTGAGTAAGGAGTACTATTAGTTATCTATGCATATCGTGTCTTCTTGTGTTTGCGAGATCTTGCGTTTGTAGTTGATTTTTTTTTGTGCATTAAGATCTATGTGTGCATTGTTGGGCATTATAAATATCACAATCCCTGGAACATACTATAGCACTAAGTAGTGAATAGTCCACATTGAGGTGTCAAACATTCCCATGAGTATGAACCTTTGAGGAAAATCAATAGGCTGCCATTATTATAGTCTTGCAGCCCTTCCTCTGAATATTGCAAGAACATTGAAGTTGACGTGCAACCTACTTAACGGGTGGGCGTTGTAATCAACCTCTCTTATGTATGTCTCTGTCCGGAGGGCCAACCTCCATTCATCCTGACAAAATATTTGCTCGCCTTCATAACCTTTTTGCAAGGCCTACACTACGTCGTATAGAAATTATTCAGAAGGATAAAATTCTAGTTTAGTGGCCATTTCACCGGTGGCTCCCCTCACTATTTGCCTCCCTCATCAGAAAGAGTCCTTTTTTCCCTTCTACCTATGTTGAAGGAGAAAGGCCCAATGTCGATTTAGTGAGCATTTCATATATTCTTTCTATCGAGGTACTAAATGTAATGCATCTTCACAAATGACTCACATGCATATCCGAGCATCTCAAACAGTGCACAAATCGTTAAACCTTTCATGTGGGTAATGAAGAATATTATAATATGATCATGCTTATTTAGTGAGTATTTGGTAAGTAGGAGATAGTGTTGGACTTTGCCAAGCACTTATAGTGAAAGTGCCAAAACTTCTTACTTTCAAGTGATGTTCTGCTCTAGGGATGGTTGTTCTAGATCAGGTTTGTCTCTTCTAAAGTTATTTGTTTCCTTCTTTTACTTTAATTGTATATTTTGTGTTGTTGCTGTTTTCGTTCTTAAATGTAGGACAAGCTCTTCTTGTGATTGCTAGTGGCCTGATGGTGTACTGGTCATTTCTTTATTGCTGGAGGCAGTGCAGAGTTAAGACATCAGTGGGCTGACGCTTGTTTTGAACTTTGCAGTTATGCCGATATCAGTTTCAGACTCCTCTTCAGCTTACCGTGCTAATCATAATGATGTTTCTTATTACTGGAGTGTTCTGCTTCAGCCTTTTGGTGCTCTTTTGCCTGTTTCAACCTCTTCACTATTGTTCTTTGTGTACTAGAGTTGTTTTTTTCTACTATGTTGTCTTTGGTCGGTGATGCGCTATGTGTTGTGTTACATCAACTGACTAAATCTTTTGACTCTAGTGTTGTGTATGTTGGTCTGTTATCTATATAAATCTCTACTACTATAATGGGAGAAGACCTTAGTGTAATTTTTCCATATCCCAACCCGTGCAATGCACGTTTAATTAAACTCTACAATATAAACCAATGAAATACGTACAATACACGTTCAAATTTATTATCCTCTCCCTATCTCTCAAAAAAACCAAAAGCCCTACCCTTTTCATCTCCCTCTCTCTCTGCACCTGCCCCGTGGGAGAATGATCATGAACAGTAAATGTCAGTCTATTATTTTACGTGTTCCGCACATGTTTCTCCCATTGTAATATAGATAAATAGAATATAAAAAAATATTGTTCAGACGTGCATTGCACGTGTATTTACTAGTATATATATATATGAATATTGGGACTCTTTTAGAGTTCTATCCATATGATAAAAAAATAATAAATAAATAAATAAATAAATAAAATAAGAAAGAGATGTCACATGTTCAATTCCGTCTTTAGACGGACTTAATGTGGAATGTTGGAAAATCTCTTTTCATAATGTGGGTTGTTACGGTCGAAGATTTTAATTTAAAAAAAAGGTAAGTTGTAGACTTTTCTTCAGTATCCCTTTTTCTTTTTTATTTATTTATAGAATTTGAGTTTCCCTTATAAATTTTACTATTATACCTACGTAATTTTTGTTACAAAAATTGTTTACAATAAAATTAAAGTTTGATCTTCGAGGCGAAAAATCAGAAAGGGGGAGAAGAAGAAGAAAAACCAATAAAATTAAAAAGAAAATGAAAATTACCAAACCAAACCAGTTTATGTCGAGGCTTGTGTACCACACAATCTCCTTAAAACATATTTCGCCTTTTCCGGGAGCTGAAATTTGCGTAGGCGTCGGTCTCCCACGATGCAACAACGGCAGAGTTGACGTAGGAACCACATCACGTTCTCGAACTGGGCAGCGTCTGAAATCTATCACCGAACGACTAAGGATGGAACCTGACTTTGAAGCACAAAACAAAGAGGGAAGAGAAAAATTTCTTGTGTAATCATTCAGGGGAGAGGGGGCCTCTATTTATAAGGCCAAGATGAGAATTGTAACGGTAGACAACGCATTGACTACGTTCACTGTAACGGCATGCAACTCTTTAATGCACCGGCTATAACGACAGGCAAAGGTTTGAATGCAGTACTGTAATGACAAATAAAATCGTTACGTGAATAAATGGTAGACAAAACCGTTTATGCGTTTAATTCAGCCGTTACAGATTGGAAAAAAAACTGTAGCAAAAAAGTCGCTTTGCACGGGGTGGGTATACATCGGTCCAGCTGACGTACGGGCACACACAAGTCGCATGTAATCCGCCCCCCTGCGCACGAGAAAAAAGGCCTCTTGGCTTGCTATCTTACAATGCCAAGAAAGAGGTTATTACATATCATCTTCTATTTTCTTTGTTTTTTCCGATGTGGGACTAAAATCCCTCAACTCATTTTTAGAGATAAAAGAGTTAATTTCTCATTCACCCGATAACCATTTTGAGTAAATAAATATATGATTTTGATATACTTACGAAGAGGAACACAAATCCATCAAGATCTCTCACTAATTCATAGAGGAAGTTGCTCAAAAAATTGTTCAACTTGTAAATGGTGTTTAAAATACCAATTTTCTAACCAATTTTGTTGTTGCTGGGTGAATTTTATTCATATAGCCTCACACGTGTACACTTTTCTTTAGTCAAGAATTTCTTTACCATTGTGCCTATCTAATTGTGGTTGGCGCTGGGTGAATTTTATTCATAAAGCCTCACATGTGTAAACTTTGCGTTGCTCGTCAGATTTCATTTATATCAATTTACATGAGTAATACATATGTTTGACATCTTCACTCGATAATTGATGCAAACTGATTCTTTTAAAGTTTTAAAAAATGCGATAGTGCATATACTAATATGCACCAATATCCTAGTTACTTCTTCTTTTAAAGAAAAGAATTTTTAACATGTATATTCCTTACAAATAATCTAATATCACATATATTTCTTTTAAAATATGTATTTTCACATTTGCCCTTAATGATGTAAACCATTTTTAATATTAAGAGCATTTGTAGTCGTTGGAAGTTAAAATTTAGGTATTTGGCAAATAGAAATAGGAAATTTAGAAGTAAGTTGTAGTCGTTTAAACCCAAGATTTAGTTTTTCAATTTAAAAAAGCGACGGATGGAAGATCATTTTCCGTTGGAGTAAATTTTTGGAAAAAAATTCAGAATTATATCCTTAATGGATCGATAATAAATTTATAGGCCTAAATGTATAGGCTTTTTCCAAAAAAAATGGGAGAAGAAAGGGCATCAGACGGGAGATCATCTCATTTCTAATAATTTTTTTAAATTTTAAAAAAATCGGATGGGGATATCATATTCTGCCTGTGATATTTAATTATAAAAAAAAATTTGGACGAAAGATCATCCATCATCGCCACAAATTTTCGGCGAATCTAACCATCAGAGACGGGATATCATATTCCGATTGCCAAAATTTAGAAAATGTCATATCCTCTCTCAAATATAGCCAGCGACTGTTCACCTCTAACCTAAAAAATAGAAAAATGGCCCAACGACTACAGCTCATTTTTTGTATAGAAAAATCGCGAATGACTACAGATGCTCTAATAGACCTTTTAGATTTTTCTAACTTAACCATGCGTTTAACTCTTAAAAGATACGACAGATGACTATTTACCTTATTTCTTAAAAAAAATAGAATTTAACTGAAGATTAATGGCAAGTTTTGAGATGAAATTTAGGGGAAAAGATGAACTAAGAATAATATAAACTATCATTTTTTATCGGGTCCATTAAAGAAAATGAATATTCCTCACTCCCGTAATACTATCTTTTAACTAGATACTTCATTAATAGGTAGAAAACATATTGTTAGCGACAGATACAAAAATACACATTTGTAACGAGATCTAATATGTGGAACATGTATTGTTAGTACAAATATGAATTTGTACAAATTTGTTAGGAGCATATACAGGGCCGGTCCAAGGGTAAAGCAACCAAAGATTGAGCTTTAGGCCTCCAAAAAAAAATTATCTAAAGAATAAATGCCTCCTCACATGCCAAAGAGGCCAAAATTGATTACAATAATATAATAATAAAGGTCTCCTCACATACCAAAAATCTCGAAATTGATTACAGTAATATAATAAATAATTTTGCATCTCAAAAAACCCGAAAGATAACATTTAAATAAATACATATTATTTTTAATAAAATATTATAATAAACTTATAAAAGCCTCATTTTGGAGTTCGCTTTAGGCCTCAATAAGTGTTGGGCCGGTCCTGAGCATATATGTTAAAATTCCTTACAGAATATGCTTTCTTTCAGTAATAACTCAATGAAAATATTCTTATATATATATATATATATATATATATATATATATATATATATATATATATATATATCTATATATATATATATATATATAGGGTAAAAGGGATATAAGAAACTTGCTCATTTAGTAAATGAGCAATTGATTATGTGGCATGCATGTGATACATTGGACAACTAACCCTTTTAAGGATTTTCCAATCACATGTATGCCACATAATCAATTGCTCATTTACTAAATGAGCAAGTTGCTCATATCCCTTTTACCCATATATATATATATATATATATATATATATATATATATATATATATATATATATATATATATATAGGGAAATGCTCCATTGAAAACGCAAATGTTGTGAAAACCCGTGAAAACAACCTAGGCATTATAACCTAGGCCGTTGTTCACGTTTTCCACGGTACAGTACGTTTTCAATGGAGCATTTCCCACGTGTGTGTGTGTGTGTGTGTGTAAAATAAAACACAAAGAAAGCTATCAAGTGGCTCTCATTCAATAGAGTTGAAATCAATGGTCCAGATCTAACCTCACAAAACATATTTTCCCGCCCAAAAGTTTTCCCCCAAAACTCAAATTCAAATCCCCAAAACAACTCATTTATTTACTTAATTATTTATTTATGTGTTTCTCTTTCTCATTCTCTCTATATTTAGTTAGAAATTTATATTTTCAAATTTCAGGTTTGTAAATTTTCAGATTTTTTATGCATTTTTTTATTGCTCATGTTACATTGAAAATAACAAATATCTCATCAACAGTTAAATTTCATCATTTTCCACACTCAGAGTTCTAAGAAGTTGGATTTTACATCCAATTTATAATTATTTTTGAACATATACTAATGGAAACATGGACTTTTATTTACAACTAATTATTGTTTAATTTACTATTCAAACCTGAGCTACATAATTGTTATTTTACTGTTTACAAGATTTTCATATGCTATATCGTTCTGAAGACGTGTCTACTACGTGCCGTAGGCACGTGCCCACGGGCAAATCTAGTGTATATATATATATATATATATATATATTATATATATAATAAATCAAAGGTCTAGATCTAACCTCACAAAACACATTTTCCCCCCAAAAGTTTTCTCCAAAACTCAAATTCAAATCCCTCCAAAACAACTCATTTATTTATTTAATTATCTCTTTCTATATATATAAATATATGGAAAGATTGACTTTTATACTCCAATTTATAATTATTTTTCATCATATACTAATGGGAACATTGACTTTTATTTACAACTAATTATTGTCATACTACTGTTAACAAGGTTTTTTATATGCAATATTGTTCAGAAGTGGCTACGGGCAAATCTAGTATATATATATATGCAAAAATCATGTAACTTTGTTTGGGGAAACCAAACTGCACGTGTCACGTGTTGCTGTCCCATAAGTTGTTTAGTCGTGCGGACAACTCGGGCCCGGCTGCATATTCCAGCACAAAAAGATCAGTCGATCAACGGATCTATCGCGTAGACACTTTTGAAGAAGTTCCCGCATAGAATCCCATACAAAAGTGGGCCCCAGACAGCGAATAGAGATTTGGTGGTAGGCAACATCCACATGGATCCTCGGTGCGTGTCATTTGTATCGGCGCAAATTATGGAATGAAGAAAAAGTGGCGCATGTCCCTGAAATGAATCATGCGAACATTTTTCTCATTAATAAAATAAACTAATAATTTACACATGTGATACAAAAAAATAAAAATTCTGACGGAGCGAGTATTCGAATCTGAAAGCTCCTTCATATTAATTATATACGCGCATCACACGCGTTGAAAGATTGACAAAAGACACTAAGGTATTCTCCCATTATAATACTAGTTATTTGTACGCGTACGATGCACGCCCTAATATATTTTATTCTTTTTTATATAAATACTATGATTTTTGAAAAAAGTGCGACAAAGTACATGCAAAGGGTTGATGTATTCATTTTTTACTGCTGGAGAAGGCCAGACAGGTAGGCAGAATAATTTTGGCATAGAATTTATTATGTTTCATTGCAACAACCTATATGTACAAATGTGACCTATTATTTGGGGATGTTGTTTGGTAATAATAATTGTATCATATGAAATTAGGTATAAAGAGTAGGGTGTTTATAATTGGATTTAGCTATATACTATAGCATCGGTGCACAATGACAGGCGGATTTAGGTTTTTGATCGTATCAGTAAAACGTTCCACTGGTTTCAAATTTTTTTCGTAATCAGAAAAGCAACTACAAAAAACTAACCTCTAAGATAACAATCTTCATAAGCATCCAACTTGCATGGGCTCAACCAGGAATTGAGTCACCCACCTTGCATCTTTTCTGATCAAATGACAGTCATTAGCAACCCGATTAGCCAGTGCGTTGCCCTCACGGTATAATTAAGAATTTTTCACCTCATACAACACTCGTAGTAATATCCTGTATAAATATGTAATTACTCTTAACAAAATAGATAATTAATCTATCAAATTTTCTAGTATGTAATTATTCGAAAATCTAGTAGACCAATAATCTCTAACAAGTTTTAATTAAATAACTTGAAATTGAGGGACTTTTTTTTCCCATTTTTTCTGACCCAACATTCATTCGTAACATCAATTTAGTTCAATTAGAAGACTACAATGTGCACTAATTTCAAATCAAACACCAGAAATTACAAAATAACACAACATTAATTTTATAAAAATTTCTACAAAAATAAAAAATCAAACACTTACTGGGCATCTTGTTTAGACTTAAACGACTCACACCTGTACTTCATAGTCGGAATCGCCGCAACTGCAACCGCCTCCAATCCATCAAGCCTGTGTTCTTGCTGCAAATGAATAAATTAACCCAATTAGAAACAAAACCCAATAATTTTCCCAATAAAAAAACCCCCAATGAATCAGTTGACCAAATCCGACCACAAATTAAGTCTTGGGGGAGGTGAGGGGGGGGTCACGGTGGTTGCGCGACGCGAGGGAGGAGGCCTCGAGGGCAGAGCGGCTGTTGATGAAGTCGAGGGGGGGGGGGTCGCGGGCGAGGGAGGAGGGTTCGAGGGCGGAGCGGCAGCAAAAGGAATCGACGGGGGGAATAAGGAGAGAGAGAGAGGCGGTGGGGGTTTTGAGAGAGAGGGAGAGGAATCGACGGGAGGGGAAAGGGTGTTTTTTGAGAGAGAGAGAGAGTTTGATTTGAGAGAGAGAGATTGAAGTAAATGTGAAGTGAAAATTACGCTTATGACCTCTTATTGTGTAGGGATCAGGAGTAAAATTTTACAGAATTAACTTACATTATTTTTTAGTTTTTTATGTTTACGAGGTCATGATAGTAAAAAACCGTCAAAATAAAACTTTGCTTAATAATAATAATAATAATAATAATAATAATAGAGATAGAGATTAGAGATGGATGACGATGTGCTTTGAGATTAGCACAATCTCCACAATCTTCTCGGGATTCAGAAAGAGTATGGATCGATGCTTTGAGATGAGTGCTCTTTGTGCACCCCAAAGGAGAAGATGTGCCCTTCACCAGATCATAGATGGTATCGTCGGTGTCTTATCACCGACGATTTATAAGTATACATTGCCTTATCAACTAAGCTTCACTAACTAACTAACTACGGTCTCCCATGTCCGACATATATAACTGCATGCAACAGGTGTTCATCCGCAACTCCCTGATAGGAATGCAGTGTCTGCAAGCAAGTGCTCAATCGATCTGAGTTAATTTTGATCCCATCAATAGGCTGTTTGATGCAACCCCTTTGTTCCGTTAAGTCACTTCAGAGTTTATCCGTGCATTTGCTACAAGCAGTTTAAGGGGGCATCGAGTTAGCTGCCTGGAGCTTGGGAGTTGGGATGCATCAGCATTCGCATTTGGAGCAACCTGCGCAAACATTAACCTTACATCGTTAACATGATTTTGGTAAAACAAAGTTCAGACATCAGAGATCTGCACCATCAAGGCCAATTAATGCACCCTCATATTTCCACATAATCAAACACAATTAAACATAACAATCTAACAAATTATCACAATTCAGCCCACCATTTTACACTAATTCCCAACAATTAACCAGACACTAACCAAATAAATTTTTTGATACAAATTCTAAAATCTCTTACCAAACTGGCATACTCTACCACACTAAGCAAATATATACCAGAGTCAGACATCAACTACTGTACAACTACCCACAACAACAACAGCAGCAGCAACTGCAGCACATCTTTCCCACTTTAGAGATCAAGCCCTTGATGCATTTAGTTAGACCACAACATGAGAGTGAATAGGAACACGAGCATGAACACCTAGGCTTCCTGATTCTGATCCGGCAGCAGCAGTTGGCGGTGAAGGTGGTGGTGGTGGTGGTGGACTTTGTTGGTCTTTTGAGTCCCTGCCGGATCTTTTTGAGCCGGGTGGCGGTGGTGGTTCTCTCCATGTCATGGATAAATCGAGCAAGGTGGTGAATGTAGTCGGGGTAAAGCTCCAGATTGCAGTGGCCCCCGCCTTTGATCCATAAGGGCTCGTAGGGTTCTCTCGACAGCTTCCACAGACCGTTCCCATGTAACCAGTTCACAACATCATCATCCATCCCCTGTAAAATGATGCGTGTTTTACAACATAGATTAGATTTTGAGTGCATACAAAGATGGATAAGAAGTTGAGATTTTCCACTCGCTTAAATATAATTTCTTAACAAGCTATATTAATTGATAGTGTGACCAGTTGGGAATTAAGACACTTAAAACTACTTTTCTTAATAAAATACATTACTTGTTTCAAAATTTCAATATGCCCCTCTTCAGAAATATATAGTCACGTAATCGTTACTAAATATAGGTGGGCCATAGAATTTTTCCTTTTTCTTAAAAAAATTTAAATGAATTAACACAGAAAATCGCTACTAAATATAGGATAGCAACCAACGCAACTCCTTTCGTTATATAAGGCCCCGTCTAGAAACATAAGTAACTAGAGGTATGTGAAGGCATCTAAAGATACCTTCGTTATCCTACCTTTGATCTCTTCGGGAGATTTTATAAGGTAAGATACCTCCAGGTGTTTTAATTGTTGGGATTGAATTGAAAAGTTAAGATATCTGGAGGTATCTCAAGTTCTCACGTAAAATGTAAACAATGTCATAAAAATACCCATAAGTATCTTCTGAATGTAATTAGAAATGCAGGACCTAATACCTACAAGTCACCTACCTCTACAACCTACTTAAAAGATACCTATAGATAACCTAGTTTTGTTTCCAAACACAGGGCCTAACACTATATATGACCCTCCTCCCCCACACCCCCCCCACACCCCCCCCCCCCCCCCCCCCACACACACACACCCAAATAATAATAATAATAATAATAATAATAATAATATGTGGTAATACCATCAAAGATCACGGTGACTTGAAAATTGACCAAATAATGTGTAAAATAGAAGAAATCATGATTCTGCAACGTTCATTAAAAACCTCTTGGTATGTCCGGCATGCATGTCCTCATGAGTTGTGACTTGTGAGTATCATTAAAAAAAAGGCAAAAAAGGATTTATAACAGGGTGATTAGCGTGCTGTCAATGCCTCTATTTTCTTCTACTGTTTTTCTTCTTCATTATACTTCTTTTCTTTATCTTTTAAAGATCCAAGGATGTCAATGCTCTCTAATTCATGCACAAAAATTGTGGAGAAAGAGAGAGAGAGAAAGAGAGAGGTTTTCTTTGTACTCGTTTTTTGGAATTTACATTATCATGAACCTTTTCGTATAGTTGCATAATCAGTCTGCAGAATTAAGGTATAGCCGTATCAATATACATGAAATAGACCAAAAGGAATCCAGAAGAAATGCTAAAAGACAACATAGCTAGACATGAATAGAATTTTCAAGGAAAAGCAGTGAATTATGATTTTGTTTAGACGTAAAAGGACAAGGATGGAGGCAGTAAAGAATGATATAGTAGTTTCTAATTTCTGAAAGAGTTAAAATTTCATAATTAGTAGGCATTTTGGCAAACAGTTGAAATTTAACAAGATAGTATGAGAGATGTACTTACATGAATCACAAGAACCGGGCACTTCACTTTTTTGATCTTATTAATGTTCTGCATGTAGAAATGGAAGGATCAGTAGCTTGCAATTCAATTTATTTTTAAAAAATAATTCAAAATGCCAGAAGCTTACTTTATATATGTCGAAACAAAAGGTGGTGTTCACATGGCAGAGAACACGAATGCCTGAGAGTATTGCGCTATGAAGAACAACACCTCTCAATCTTGGTAACCGAGCAGCCAAATGCAATGTTGGCCCACTCCCCACAGATTGGCCGTATAAGATAATATCTTCCTGACTAATTCCGTACTCGGTCTGAAGACAATGATAAACTGCCTCTATGTCTCCATAAGTATTCGATTCACTTGGCTACACAACAAATAAGAAAACTTTTATGTTAGACTACTTGTTATAGTAGAGAAAATGTAATTCTAAATATTCTTACATCTCTGCCATATGCAATGTATAGGAATGCTGATTATTTGAATATTCTCTTGCTTACTACTTTAATACTGGAAATATTAATTCACAAATTTGACATTAGTTATATGGTAAATGAGGCTATTGGCCCAACACAGAACATAATACCAGAATTCACCAATTCTTTGTTCTCATATACATAAGCTACACTTCAATTTGGTAGCCGTGTTGTGTCACAGCACACATGTCAGAAATTCGTGTCGGAAACTTGGACACATGAATCTGTCATGACACTTGATATCTTAGGGTAGTTTTTCAAAAATCTTCTCCATGTATGTGTTGTGTCACATCATGTCTATTTCGCGTGTCCGTGTCCGTGCTTCTCACTATATATGTTAGGGAAGAACTGTAATACCTCTCAGTCATATATAAAATCTTAATAAATGAGGCAGGTAGGTGGGCTGTTCAAATTGCTGCCTAAGAAGTGAATGGTCGTTCAAAGAAGATTCACTTGGGGTGATGAAAGAAGCCACTGTGAGAGAGAGAGAGAGAGAGAGAGAGAGAGAGAGAGAGAGAGTTGGGGAGCGAATGTCTCCACTCTCCACTGATGTCTGACTCTACCCTCGCCCTTCAAAGGGATTTCAAAAGCTTGAGTACTGAAAGAGGACAAATAAGACTGTCATTGGGTTGCTAGACATGCAAAGTCCAAGAGAAGAAAGGTTTTGTGGATGAGAGACATGCTAGCGGAGCCTACGCTTATCTTAAGTAAAGGCTTGCTAATGGGTTCACCTGAACCTGGTTGATAAAGCTGGTAGTTTTTAGTTTTGTAGTTTTTTAGTATTGTTAAAAATATAAACCTTTCTCAAATAATTTGTTTACAATAACTTACCTAGCTGTAGATGAATGTCCATAATGCATATAGTGGTGTTCATTGGTCATCTACGAAGAGGTCAAATCAGGTAAATTTTGGAGAATTAGAGCCAATATGTATATATTTGAAGATAAATATTAATCCATCCTCACCACAATTTAAAAGCTTTGGTGTAGCGGCAGGGACATTTCAAATGGTATGATAGCAACCCAATTTAAAATCCTCCACCAGGTATGTACTTAATACAAATTATTCAAAGAAATATTGCTACCTAGAACCCAGGTTTTTGTCCACAAACAAGCACTTGGCCTACAAGAGTATTGATAATAAATATAAATCACCCACAGATCATGAAAACTTTGGAGTTATTGTGTACGGACAGGGACATTTCATAATGTAATGAGAAGCTCAACCACAAGAGCTGTGATTTAAGACATAAAATTTGCAAAAGAATAAAAATAAATATTAATAAAAGAAAAAATAAAATAGAAGACCCTACCTTACCAGTAGAGGTTCCGTAGCCCGAGTAGTCATATCTGATAATAGAAAGAATAGCGAGTGAATAAAATACCATGATACAAATGATCCTATGTGTGATGCAAGTTTAAAAATGTCTTCAACTTACAATACCATTTTTTGGAAAAGGCAACATCACCTCATTTCACTATATCTTTTAATTCTCCTTTAACGCACATGTATTACATAACACCCATGAGAATGCTGCTATACCATAGTGTACTCAAGTTGGAAAAATGTCGAGACAATTGTGTCAAACTATGGTCTATGGCTAGTAACTAGATCTGCACATATGGGAATTTTTTGGCCCAGATCTATGCCCCTCCCCTAAATTAAGTAGAAATATGCACCCAGAAAAAAATTGAAAGAAGTATACCTATCACTCACTATTACTTCAATGTCAATTTTTCACAACATTAATCACGTGGAGTTGGGACCAAATACAGGCGAATGGTTCTTATCAAAATAAAAACAGCTCTTAAAAGTAGCGGTTTTTGCTGTTTCAAAAAATATATATATAAAATTAATAATAAATTAAAACTACCGATCTTAACAGCGATTTTGTTTCGACAAGAATCACAGTGATTTTTTAGGCCATATAGACCAAAACTGGAAACAGCAATTTTATTTTTCTTTTTTTCCCATAAAAAACCGCTACTTGTATTAGTGGTTTTGTTTTCACAAGAATCGCAATGGTTTTAAGAACCTGAAACAGCTATTGCAAGTTGCAAAATTTGGAGTCTTAAATAAAAAACAATAAAAAATAATTAAAATAAATTTGCCAGTCCTAACAGCCGTTTTGTTTAAAAAAATAATTGCATTGCACTTTTAGGCCAAATACAACCAAAACTAGAAATAATGATTTTCTCTTCCTTTTTCTCAACAAAGACTGTTATTTGTAATGGCGGATTTGTTTTCACAACAACCACTATGGTATTGAGAACCTCAATGGACTATGGTATTGAGAACCTCAATGGCCGTATTTTGTTACATATCCATGTGGTGATTAAGATGATGTGGTGACTTATAGTGAAAGGAAATGTGAAACTACTTTTACAATGGATATATTTTTCTAATTAATTTTAATAGGAGGCACAATTCTAAACAAAAAAATCTATATATGGTCAACCACTAAAAGACATCAAGTTAAACTGAATGCAGAAAGGTGGGAAAAAGAAAATTTATGGTCATATTGTTAGGTACATATGCTTATATGTTAATTCAAATAAGAAAATCCAGTATAAGAATAATGTGAGGGTTCAATTAAATTATACTAACTGAAGGGAAACAACATCCTGTTCAAAATTAAATTATACAAATTGGAGATAATTTTACAGCCTGAAAGGTTGATAAGAATTTTTTTCAAGATGATTCCAGTAAAAATCGGAACAGGCCAGTATAGAAATCCTAGGATTCGTAAACCATCTTCAAGTTTCAATACGTGAAGAAGCCAAAAAACTGACTTATAGGTCATAGGATACACACACACATAAGCTAACAATATTCATCTGAAAACAAAAAGTACAACATTAATTCCAGTCTTGTGGTCAACTCATGTTGCCCCTGTTTGCATGTTCCTACTGTCTAGAAGTCATTGTTATCATTCCACTCATAAATGAAGATTTTGGTGTTTCTAATTCCAGTTTAAAACCCTCACAGAAAAGGCTGGACTTTAACTTGTGAACAATCAACCTAGGCATTGGAAGTAAAGCATCCTAAGCTTACTTCCAGTTTGGCGAGAATTTTATTAGTTACTATTGTAGTGCTTCGTAGATAAATTAAAATTCGAATGAATATATTAATTCAGTTGTAGAATGCTATAATTTCAGTAATGTCAACTTGCGATTACAAATTTATAGTTCACTATAGTGTTTCGTAGATAAATTAAAATTCGAGTGGATATACTAATTCAGTTGTAGAATGCTATAATTTCAGTATGTCAATTTGTGAATACAAATTAGAGCAGCAATCAATATCTGATAATATCAACTTCGAAGTAACATTCATATGTTGAAGGGCTTAACCATACTTTATAGTGGGAACACTCACTTCGTTGTCAGAGCAGATATTTGAAAATCCCATTGTCAGCTCCTCTGTCAACAATAAAACTGGTGTTGCAGTACGAAAATGCAACCTAAACAACTCCTACTAAATAGCCTTAACCTCATTAAAGATTTATAGCGGACTCAACTACATGTTAACAACACAGACTTTGTAATAGACAGACATACATTAACGTAATGTTTTGGATAGAGAAAATTCATCACTGTGAAAAAAATGCATGGTTGGTACTATATATAAAATCACAAACTTTGTAGCTCAACTATTCTACAAACGGCAACCATCCAACCTAACAAATGAGTATGAGAAAAGAAATCATACGTTATATCACCACTTACCAATAACCTAATCTGGTTCAACAACTACAAGATTTCGCTTGTCTAGATTAAAATGCCAAATCAAACATTAGAATATGCACGCCTAGGCCATATCCACAATTGTATACTAACTACTTTTTACTCAACAAATAGTTTTCTAGCAAATCCTTCAAAGTCACACTAGACAATCCACCCCAATTCTGGCTGCCTAACCATTATGCACTTATTTATTCACTTGAATGCCCCCACTTGTCTCTCCTGTCTTGTAACGAAAAGTCTAGATCTTTTCAAAAAGAATTGCCAACACCTTTACCTTTTGCAACCAAACTAACTATGACTTGCTTCAATTATCAATCTCAACTCCACTTCCATGCCAAAAATGACAACACAACAAAGCAAAGTATCTTGAATCCTCTTGCCACAACACAATCATGCTTCTCTAATAAATAGGTATTACTTTCTTAATCGCCTAATTTAATTCCACAATTAATGAATTTGAAATCTAACTCCAAACAATGAATTTGAACCAGGGCACTGATTAAGTTAGCAAAATTAGACTGTATCTACACATAAGAAATAAATAAAGATTCAATTCATCAGAAAGTAAACACCTAGCTACAAAAAGCAAACCATTAAGAGAGCACTAACCCCATGAGATTAACCCTGAGATTAACCTTAAGCTGAACAAAGAGTTCATAGAGCTGCCCCAAATCAGCTGCATTGCCATGAGAGTAGAGCAAAGTGAGCCTTGCGGCCGGGTTCTTCAAATAGAATGCGACAATCTTGGTCCCATGCTTGGTTTCCACAATGTGGATATCCACGGAATGATCGCGAGGGATTCCAGAAGCTACCAGCCTCCCATTGGCATCCTTCCTGATGCTGTAACTTGCTGGTTTGGGAGGGAAGAAGGCGAACTTTGCAGCCAAGTGCGACACCGAACACCCCGATAACATCGAGACCAGTCCAATTCATTGACAGGAGGAAAGATATCAAAATGGCATAAGAGTAACAACTACAGAGAGCTGGAAATTTTAGCTAAAAATTTTCTGGTTTTTTTTTTTTTTTTTTTACTTTTAGTTTTTTCTTGGGATGTGTGTGTATTTTGGGTTTTGGGAGGAACAAGATGGGTCCTTTGTTTCAGAAAAGAGCAAAACTTTTTGAGGGTAGGAAGGAAAAGGGGTTCCTTCTTGGATTGGAAAATTTGTTGTTTTCTTTTTTTTCTTTTTCTTTCTGAAATGGGTTTTTCTCAAAACTAAAGAAATGAGGCTCCTTTCTCTCAAGAAAGAAGAAACTAGACCAAAATGAAATGGGTTTTCTAGATTGAACAAGAAAGAGTGAATTTGGAATCTGAGCAGGGTTAAAAGCAAAGGGTAAAAAGAAGAGGGGGAGTATGATGCAGCTGAGATTGGGGAGTAGCCGAGTAGGTAGGGTTTCCTGTAATGCCTATTGCAGAGTTGACATGTATGAAAAGAATCGAAACTGTGGTTTGGTTTTGAAACAGGAACAAGGAAAGTGACAACGAGATGGTTACATAATGAAGAAAAGGGAGGGCTGGGGTGGGGGTTTTTATTTTTTTTATTTTTTCAGTAATTAATGAAGGTTTGGACTGGTTTGAACTGTAGCTGAGAGTTCAGTTCATTCATTCATAAGAGAGTGCGAAATGAGTGAGTGAGTGAGTGTGTGTGTTGTCCATGTGAGCAGGAACCACTTACTTTTACTCCTCATACAGGGGGACCAAGAGAGCAGCAGAAGAGACAAATTTTAACATGCAGGTGGCAATACTATAATTAATGGAGGAAGAGAGAGGTGAGTGACTGCTGACTCACTCTCTGCTTGGCCATTACCAATTTGTAATAACGCCCGCAAATTTAGATCAAACACTAACTTGAATTCGGGCAACGAACGTTACTAGATTTTTTTTTTTTAATTTTGATTTCAAAACTTCAGATGGATACATCATCTTTTGCTCATCAAACTTTTGACTGAAAACCTCTTTTTTTTACAAATGAATCTGCTGCACACTTGTTTACCCTTGAATTTCTCATATATCATTCAGATTGATGGTAACAGAGGAACTTTAACAAGTGTATGTTGTTTAGTATAAGAACAAAAGCGTACAAATGAGGGATTGACTCTGCAACTTGAGAAGACTTCGATAGGAAGATTGCACTTTCTGTAATGGTTTACGTATATGTTGAGTGGATTCACATATTTATGTGGCTACTAAATGAGAAATACTAAAACCGTTCGGTACCTGCACTACATATAAAACTGAACGTCTATCTAGCAATAAACACAATAATTAGGTAAAAGATTCTGAGTTTTTCTTCAGTGCAAAGCGATTTGGCGAACCTAGAGAAAGTTTATGCTGCATTTGACTCTATTGCCAACTAATAATTACAATGGGAGGTCAGATTTCTACGCATACCACCCATTTGAGAGGGGACAGGTGAGGAAAACTAGGTTGCCAAGCGAAATAAACAAAAAAATTTATAATTATATTTATATCTTACTAGTAGTTTACACGTGCGATGCACGTTTTAATAAATATAGTTTTTTAAAATAAAAATTTTAGATGTCGTCTTGATTTGAACCTAGGACCTCCTTTATAATAGTTATGCACGTGCATTGTACGGGTTGGTAGAATGACAAAACATTTACAAATAACATTAAGGCCTTCTCCCATTATACTACTAGATAATAATAAGAGAGAGAGTTCTTTATTTCAAAATAAAGAAAGGAGGGGAAAAGTAGAAAATTTAACTAATACGTGCACTACGTACGATTTTATTAAAAAATCTCCAATCCTTCAAACACAGTCTTTTTCCCCTCATACTTCCTCAATCTCACAAAATCTCACGTCTCTTTCCAAATTCATCTCCATCCCTATCCCCATCCCCTAACTTAGAATTAGATTTTTAAACAAACACAGTTCATAAAATTATTTTTATATGATTTTCTTAGTCTATTATCTTTACCCTAACTTGTGCTATAAAGCATGATTTATAATGTATAACCTATTTACTAAATGTTACTGATGTTATAATATTCATGTTAATATAAATTAGTTGAATTTGCTACATATTTTTATTGCATGCAAAAGGTCACTCAGACATAGGCTCAATTGCTGCCAACCGCTGTAGACGGTCGACTGCAAAGTGTTGAATCCCTTCCAGAGACTTAAGGCGGTCGACTATCCTTGGGGACAGTCGACTATTAAATACTTTCTGACGTGTTGCTGCTGCTGATACTTTCTTCTCACAACGATGCTTCGTTTTTCCTCTCACTTCATTGTCTTTTCTTCTCGTCGAACCCAAACATGCAAAACATACACTCAACATTAGGGTGAGGTGATTGTCCATGGTTAGGTTTTGGCAACATAAAATAATTTATAAGGTGAGGTGATTGTCCTTAGTGTTGAGCCATGTCAAGATAACAGACCCAAGGCAGTTACTTGACTGATGCACACCTCAAAGAGTCCAAGAGTTGATTGATTGTAATCTCCTTGAGTTTATCTTCTATAACAACTTTGTAACAAATTGATCTCTTTGAGTTTATCATTTGTAACAACTTTGTAATAAATTGATTACTATATAAACATATCACTCACACAATATCAGAGTGTGTGATTTCACCAAAACCGTTCTAGTTTTTGACTTAGTATCAGAGCATTAAGATCCTTAAACGTTTTTGCTGCACTGGCAACTGAAACTTCATCTCCCATTTCTAATTCTTTCATCTCATCCCCTCCCACTGCTCCTACTATCCTTCAAACCACTCATATCCACCATCTGATTTCAGTGAAACTAGACACCAACAATTATTTATTGTGGCTTACATAGTTTAAGCAACTATTGAAAGGTTATGACCACGAGGGGTATGTTGATGGGACCAATCTGTGTCCTCCTCGTACCCTCTCCTCTCCAGATCCCACAATTAATCCAGCCTATTCACAATGGCAGAAGCAAGATCATGTTCTTCTTGGATGGTTTCTATCTTTTCTATCCGAAACGGTGCTTGCTAAGGTTGTGGGACTAAATACTTCTCATGATGTTTGGGTTGCTTTTCAGAAGCATTATGCTTCAAAATCATGAGCTCGAATTATGCAGCATCGACACGAGTTACAGACTCTGGCAAAGGCTCAAAATATATGCAGGAATATTTTCGTCATGCCAAACAATTGGCGGACGGCCTTGTTGCCTCTGGCCATCCAGTGAATGAATCTGATATGCAACAGATCATTCTTACCGGTCTCGATACCGCTTATGATGCTATTGTCACTACCCGACGTCAACATGGACAATTTCTTCGCCCATTTGGTCACATTCGATATGAGGCTTAAGCAAAAATGTCTTGTTTCAACAACATCATGTTGCTAATATTGCCACTCAGCATCACAACATGTCTCAGAATAAGTTCCGCTCTAATAACGGGAATCAGCACCGCAATTGTAGTCAAGGCAATTATCGATCTCAAAATTGCCCTCAGCTTGTGCAACATGCAACTGGGCCATGTCAACTATGTGGTTGGAAAATCATGTAGTTGCAAATTGTTGGTACCGATTCGATAAGACATTTCAGGTTTCTTCTGCACCACCAAGTGTAACACCCCTACCCCTAGCTCGAAAAATTTATACAATTTAGAAGACAAATTATTTATAGTATAGTACAACTGCCCATCACAGGCTGTCTCTCAAAATGTGGTTAACCGAATTGGTGACTCATGATCATAGGAAATTATATTTATATTATTTTATTCATGTTTACTCCCGATGTGGGACAATTTAACAACTTACCTTTCTCCCGTTCTCTCTCTCTCCAAGAGAAACACAGCACGTGGGCCCCTCTTGAAAGGTTGATGTCATCAGCCAAATAAATCAGCACATATGTGCTGTGCCCAAGTCGTGGCCCCCCTCCATTAACTATTCCTTTTCAATATAATTACCACATATGCCATCCTGCATATAATTTACCAACAGCCACTTTTTACCCCTATATAATATATATATACTAGATTTGCCCATGGGCACGTGCCTACGACACGTCTTAGGAACGATACATCATATAAAATTCTTGTAAACAGTAAAACAACAATTATGTAGCTCAAGTTTGAATAGTAAAACAATAATTAGTTGTAAATAAAAGTCCATATTTTCATTAGTATATGTTGAAAAATTATAAATGGGGGTGTAAAATTCAACTTAGAACTTTGAGTATGAAAAATGATGAAATTTAACTGTTGGTGAGATATTTGCTATTTTCAATATAACATTGTAATAAAAAAAGCATAAAAACTGAAAATTTACAAACATGAAATCTGAAAATATAAAATTCTAAGTAAATAGAGAGAGAGGGGGAGAGAGAGAGAGAGAGAGAGAGAGAGAAATAAATAAATAAATAAATGAGTTCTTTGGGGGGATTTGAATTTGAGTTTTGGGGGCAACTTTTGGGCAGGAAAATATGTTTTGTGAGGTTAGATCTGGACCATTGATTTCAACCCTGTTGAATGAGATCCACTTGATAGCTTTCTTTGTGTTTTATTATATAGATTATTTTTAGAAATTACGGGGTGTTACACACACCCGCCCCCTTCAGAAATCAGCGTCTTCGCTGAGCACGAGGCATGCACAATCTAGTGCAGGATCTTCTTTCTAGCCGATGTGGAGCATCTGCACTCCTATCCGCCCGACTAATCATGATCCCGGAATTCACCGCCCGATCAATCATAGTCCCGGATTTAATGAGCTAGCTGCTCTCCTATCCGCCCGACTAATCATGATCCCGGAATCCACCGCCTAATCAATCATAATCCTGGATTTAATTGAGGCACCACAGTCCCAGCATCCACCGCCTGACTGGGTCTATATGCCTCACACTCGGTGTCGAAAGTCGGCTCTGATACCATTTGTAACATCCTGCTCCTAGCTCAGACAATTTATACAATTTAGAAGAAAAATTATTTATAGTATAGTACAACTGCCCACCACAGACTACCTCTCAAAAGGTGGTTAACCAAATTGGTGACTCTTGATCATAGGCAATTATATTTATATATTATTTTATTTGTGTTTACTCCCGATGTGGGACAATTTAACAACTTACCTTTCTCCCGTTCTCTCTCTCTCCGAGAGAAACACAGCATGTGGGCCCCTCTTGAAAGGCTGATGTCATTGGCCAAATAAATCAGCACATATGTGCTGTGCCAAAGCCGTGGGCCCCCATCCATTAACTATTCCTTTTCAATATAATTACCACATATGCCATCCTGCATATAATTTACCAACAACCAATTTTTATCCCTATATATTATATATATATTATTTTTAGAAATTACGGGGTGTTACACCAAGTTCTTACGTAGCTGCGCCAGGTCCTATTTTTGATGCTAGATGAATACCGGACAATGGCGCTACACATCATCCCACATCTGATTTGAACAATCTCCATCTTCGAGCAGAATATGATGGGCCTGATCAAATCCGAGTCGGTAATGGTACACATCTTCCTATTGCAAACATTGGTAGTGCTTCCTTTACCCATAACTCTAGAAAATTTTATTTAAATAAACTGTATCATGTGCCTACTATATCTGCCAATCTTCTGTCATTGTCTCAATTTTTTAAAGACAATAATGTCTTTTTTGAATTTCACCCAAATATTTTTGTTGTGAAGGATTGCTACATGGGGAAGGTACTTCTTCAAGGCCAGAATAAGGGTGGTCTCTACACCCTTACCAATGTTCACAAGTTGCAAAATCTGTTGTCCTTTCCTTCAGCTTTACTCTCTGAGTCTCTTCCACTTTGGCATCAATGTTTAGGGCATTCGATGATTCCGACGGTCAATAAAGTTGTCAAGTCTTATTGTCTCCCTATGTCCAGCAAGTCGTTTTCTTTTTGTCATTCGTGTCATGTTAGCAAAAGTCACAAATTATCTTTTTCTTCAAGCTTAACTATATATACTGAGCCATTAAGTTTAACGGTCTCTGATTTATGGGTCTCACCAGTATTATCTAGAGATGGATTTCGTTATTACTTGCTACTCATAGATGTTTACTCCCATTATACTTGGATTTATCCACTTGCTCATAAATCAGATGCATTACTTATTTTTATCACATTCAAAAATAAAATTGAAAATCTTCTTGGTCATAAAATTATAAATTTTCAATCCGATAATGGTAGAGAATACAAGAAATTCACTCAATTTTTAGAAAAACATGGCATTTTTTATAGGTTTTCTTGCCCCTATATATCAGCACAAAATGGATTAGTTGAACATCGACATAGACACATTGTCGAATGTGGCTTACCTTTTTTGACATGCATCAGTTCCATTAAATTTTTGGGTTGAAAGTTTTACAAAAGTGTGTAATTTAATTAATCGGTTACCATCTTCTATTTCCAACAACAAAACGCCTTTTGAAATTCTCTTTGGTACCACTCCTAATTACCATTCTAATGAGGACATCGGTTCTGTTTTGTTTATTTTGAGATTTAGCCCTATGTAGTAGTTTTACAATTTGCACCCTTTATTTTATGCATTATAATATTTTGGAGATTTGTATTGAGATTTGTTTTGAGCCTATATAGGCATTGAGAATAATGAGAAGGTATGTTATTATTGATTTTTTTAAAAAATAATGTGTTGAGTTGTTGCTCTGCATTCTTTTCTTATGTATGTGATACCATAAGAAATTATTAGGATTTGTGAGAAATCCTAAGAAATTTAGGGTTTGTGAGAAATCTTAGATCCCACTTCCATCTCCATCAAAACTACACCCAAATTCCCTAATTATTTATTAACCCTAATACCAACTTCTCCTTCTCCAACCTGCCGCCTACTTCTCCACCTTCCTCCCGAACCCATAAACAACCTTCTCTCATAACTGCAACCCCAACACTCTCCGACCATCATCAACCCCAACGACTTCCCCTCCCCCTCTCATCCTCTTCTCGCTGCCCCGCAACCACCTCCCGCAACACCCCGCTGCCTCCTCACCTTCTTCTCCACTGAAGTTGCGACCCGAGCCCACCCCATCACCGCTCACCACCACCGACCACCTCACTGCCGCCCTTCACGCTACTGACGACCCTGACTGCTCCTCTCTCTCCTCTCCCTGGTTACACCGATCATCCTTATACCCTCCACCATCACCACTGAAGCTTTCCCCATACTCCAAATCCCAAATCCAACTCAAATATGAAACCCTAATCCCAAAATCCACTTCAAATCCGAACCCTAATCCCCAAGTCCACTTCAAATCATAATCCCTAATTCTCACATAAAGGAAAGAAATTTTTGGAGTGTAACATTTTCTTCTTCATCTTCATCTGTGACAACATTTTCTTCGAACTCGGTAATTTCTTTCCACCCTTCAATTATTTGTGATACTACTCTAAAATATTATTTGATTTATCCGTCGTCCACAAATATTGAAAGTGTATACTTCTAGTACGAATCTTTATTGCATTTCTTACATGCTAAGAACGATTAAGTATCATTATTGATTGATAGGATTAAATCTTTAATTGGACTTGTTAAACTATTTCATATCTTGAAAATCCATCAAACTGATTAATAGTGTAATTTCTAACTTAATCTGCATTACTTGTTGGTAAACTTGATCTTTTAATATTCTTGAAAATTCTCTACTTAGGGATAAGTTTACATCACATTCACTTTGTGTTTTTGGGTGTTTGTGTTATCCGTATTTATGACCATATAAATCTCACAAATTAGAGTCAAGGTCTCTTCCATATGTATTCATCGGCTATTGCAATGCATACAAAGGGTATATATGCTATCATTGTCCAACTCACTGGGTTTATATCTCGCGACATGTTCAGTTTGAAGAAACTGCTTTCCCCTTTTCCAATGATACTAACACTTCATCTTCCAATATAATACCACCAACTAGTTTTATCATAAGTCCTCCACCCCAACCCATTGATCCTAGGCCCACCTCTGTATCACAATATCATTCCCTACACCCACCTGGCAGTACCTCCACAACTTCAAATTCTCCTACTTTAACTTCACCCCAACCCACCCCCTCAACCATACCTTTACATGAAGCCTCTCCTATCAATGAGCCATCACCTTTAGCTTCCATTTGAATCATTCACCCACCCCAATCTACTATCGCTGCCGAAACGGTTCAACACCATATGGTTACTCGGGCAAAAGATGATATTTGTAAGCCTCTTACTAAAATGTGCTTAACTGCTACTAAGCACCCTCTACAGGTTGATGACATGGAACCTACTTGCTTCACACGATCTTCTTCCGATCCTAATTGGCAGCGTGCAATGGATTGTAATACCCCGTATTTGCAGCGAACAGTCGACTGGTCCATTTAGCAGTCGACTGCTACTGTATAGTTGGGCAGGATTGGGCCGGATTGGTTGAGAAGGATTTGAGAAGGATTTGAGAAATTTAGTCCCACATGGGAGGTGCACAAAAACTAATTTGAGTATAAATATAATTAGCCAATGATCAAGAGTCACCTAATTGGTTAACCACCTTTTGAGAGGTAGCCTGTGGTGGGCAGTTGTACTACATAGTATCTAATTTGTATTCTAAAATATTTAAATTGTCTGAGTATTAGGGCGGGGCGTTACAAATGGTATTAGAGCTGACTTTCGACACCGGGTGTAGTAGAGGTCAGTATGATCTGCGGTACTGAGAGTCATTGATCTCCGGGGTCAGATATATTCTGCGGTATTGAGAGTCACAGGTAGTGATTGATAGCCGGGTATCCGATCTGTGGTGTTGAGAGTGATTGATCTCCGGGATCGAGGACTATACTACATCGGCTAGAAAGGGCGGATCCTACACTAGATGTATGTCCTGTACTCAGCGATGAAGCTGATTTCTAAGGTGGGGTGTATGTAATACCCCGTATTTGTAGCGAACAATCGACTGGTCCATTTAGCAGTCGACTGCTACTGTATAGTTGGGCCGGATTGGGCCGGATTGGTTGAGAAGGATTTGAGAAGGATTTGAGAAATTTAGTCCCACATGGGAGGTGCACAAAAACTAATTTGAGTATAAATATAATTAGCTAGTGATCAAGAGTCACCTAATTGGTTAACCACCTTTTGAGAGGCAGCCTGTGGTGGGCAGTTGTACTACATAGTATCTAATTTGTCTTCTAAAAATATTAAAATTGTCTGAGTATTGGGGCGGGGCGTTACATGGATGATGAACTTAATGCTCTCCTTGAAAATGGAACCTGGACACTTGTACCGGTGCAACAAAAAATGAATATTGTGGGGTGCAAGTGGGTCTTTCGACTCAAACGTAAAGCCGATGGATCTATTGATCATTACAAAGAACGGTTAGTTGCCAAAGGCTTCAATCAACAAGAAGGCATCGACTACAGCGAAACATTTAGCCATGTTGTTAAGACCTGCACCATTCGGATTGTTCTATCCCTTGCACTTATGCATAAATGGAAAATTCACCAGCTAGATGTTCAGAATGCTTTCTTACATGGCATATTAAATGAGGAAGTCTATATGAAGCCACCACCATATTTTGTTGATCACATGTATCCTAATAATTTTTTTCGACTTCATAAGTCACTCTATGGCATCAAACAAGCCACACGTGCATGGTATTCTCGCCTCATTACATATGTCATTAGTCTTGGTTTCTCGATCTCTAAGGCTAATACTTCACTTTTCATTCGACATAATTCAGGTGCTACTATCTATATTCTTATTTATGTCGATGACATTATTGTTACCCGGTCGGACTCTAAGATTCTTGATCAGTTGATTGTTCAACTTAATTCGGCTTTTGCTATTAAGGATCTTACACTACTTTTTGGTAATCAAGGTTATTTCCCAGAATGATGGCTTATTTTTATCGCAATGCCAATACACTATTGATCTCTTGCGGCGCATTCAGCTTGATGGGATTAAGACAATTCACACTCCCCTAGTGGCTAATAGTCAATTAACAAAGGAAGACAACCGTAAATTTTCTAATCCGATGCAGTATCGCAGTATCGTTGGAGCTTTACAATATTTTACATTTACAAGGCCTGACATTTAGGTAGCTATTAATAATGTTTGCCAATTCATGCATGACCCTACCGAAGATCATTGGCTTCCGGTCAAATGAATTTTACGCTATCTTAAAATCATAGTTGATTATGGTCTTGTACTTCATAGTTCCCCAGCATTGGAAATTCATGCCTTCTCCAATGCGGATTGGGTAGGTTGTCTAGATGATAGACACTCCACTATTGGGTATTGTATATTTTTTTGTGGCAATTTAATATCGTGGAGTTCTCGAAAGCAGAAAACTGTCTCTCGTTCAAGCACTATCTACATTCTTATTTATGTCGATGACATTATTGTTACCCGGTCGGACTCTAAGATTCTTGATCAGTTGATTGTTCAACTTAATTCGGCTTTTGCTATTAAGGATCTTGCACTACTTTTTGGTAATCAAGGTTATTTCCCAGAATGATGGCTTATTTTTATCGCAATGCCAATACACTATTGATCTCTTGCGGCGCATTCAGCTTGATGGGATTAAGACAATTCACACTCCCCTAGTGGCTAATAGTCAATTAACAAAGGAAGACAACCGTAAATTTTCTAATCCGATGCAGTATCGCAGTATCGTTGGAGCTTTACAATATTTTACATTTACAAGGCCTGACATTTAGGTAGCTATTAATAATGTTTGCCAATTCATGCATGACCCTACCGAAGATCATTGGCTTGCGGTCAAATGAATTTTACGCTATCTTAAAATCATAGTTGATTATGGTCTTGTACTTCATAGTTCCCCAGCATTGGAAATTCATGCCTTCTCCAATGCGGATTGGGTAGGATGTCTAGATGATAGACACTCCACTATTGGGTATTGTATATTTTTTTGTGGCAATTTAATATCGTGGAGTTCTCGAAAGCAGAAAACTGTCTCTCGTTCAAGCACTGAAGTTGAATACCGTGGTTTAGCAATTGCTACAGCTGAGGTAATCTGGATACAATCAATCTTAAATGAGCTTGGTGTTTCATCTCCCCTTCCAATCTTATGGTGTGATAACTTGGGGGCTACCTATCTTACTGCAAATATCGTTTTTCATGCTCGCACAAAACATATTGAAATTGATTACCATTTTGTACGAAAACGGGTTGCCCAAAAGATGCTCGACGTCAGGTTCATTTCCACCAAAGATCAGTTGGCCGATATTTTCATGAAAGGATTACGCACACCTTAGTTTCAGCGTCTGCGAGAAAAGTTAACCATTCGACCACTCATGCTTAACATATTGAAATTGATTACCATTTTGTACGAAAACGGGTTGCCCAAAAGATGCTCGACGTCAGGTTCATTTCCACCAAAGATCAGTTGGCCGATATTTTCATGAAAGGATTACACACACCTCAGTTTCAGCGTCTGCGAGAAAAGTTAACCATTCGACCACTCATGCTTAACTTGAGAGGGGAGGGGGGGGGGGTGTTGAGCCACGTCAAGATAACAGACCCAAGGCAGTTACTTGAATGATGCATATCTCAAAGAGTCCAAGAGTTGATTGATTGTAATCTCCTTGAATTTATCTTCTATAACAATTTTGTAACAAATTGATATCTTTGAGTTTATCATTTGTAATAACTCTATAACTAATTGATTACTATATAAACATATCACTCACACAATATCAGAGTGTGTGATTTCACCAAAATACATTCTAGTTTTAACTCTTAGAAGCAATGTCGTTTGGCATGATGAACTCAATGCTTTCGGAGTGCACTCTTTCTCCACCTCATTCGATGACCTATGGATAGGTAACACATTAGCCAAAATAGACACGATATGAAGGAAGCATGGTACATTGCAGCAGCCGCAATAGCCTGAGCACTCTGGCTAGATAGAAACATTTTTTACTTTCATGACTTTTGTATTAATTTCACCCATGGAAAACTCACCCATATAATGCACTTGATTTCATTTTGGGCAGAGGCAGCAGCTGCAGAAGCCAGGGAGCACATCTCGGATCATTTTCCTTAGCAGACGTATGACAATGAGGAGATCGAGATTGGCCCGACTATCAGTTAGAGCCTATCCCCAGGGCTGTTGTTGGGGGCGTTATGATTATGCTTCTTCGTTATATGTTTCTACTTTGTTGCTTTCTGTAGTACCTATCCTCCTTGGGTTGTTAGAGGCTTATTTTATGTATCTTTCTTTCTTACTTGACCCATAATTTTTGGGTTTGTTTCGTTATTTTTCATTAATGAAACATGATGGCCGTACTCCACATTATATATATATATATATATATATATATATATATATATATATATATATATATATATATATATATATATATATATATATATATATATATATATATATATATATATATATATATATGAGTTAGGGTTTAGCTAAGGCAACATGTTTAGATCTAGCAAATGGATATATATATTAGGGTTTAGCTAAGGCAACATGTTTAGATCTAGCAAATGGATATATTATGGATATATATATTAGGGTTTAGCTAAGGCAACATGTTTAGATCTAGCAAATGGATATATATATATATATATATATATATATATATATATATATATATATATATATATATATATATATATATATATATATATATATATATATATATATATATATTAGAGTTAGGGTTTTGGTGAAATCAGTAATTATTGGTCTAGCTAAGGCAACATGTTTAGATCTAGCAAATGGGTGCAAAAGAAGAAGAGAGAACTAAAGAAATAATGTGGAGGTGGAGCGCAAAGGTTAGGGTTAGGACAGAATCCTATCGGGAGAGGTAATTACTATTTCAAGCAAAGGTAATAGTAACGGATTATGGAAAAGAAGGGGTGGGCGATGGGTGGTGGTGTTTTGGTTAAGTGAAATGCAAAAAGAGAGAGAACTAGAAAAAGGAAGACATGCAAAGAGAAAGGAGAGAAAAAATATATTCGGAAAAGTTATACTAAGGAAATTTTCACTTATAAGAGCATCCACTATCGTTTGCTATTTATTTATAAAATGGAGATTTTGACTAAATTTTGCCCACTATCATTCGCTAAAACTTAGTTTTTAGAATAGGAGTGAATAGTACACTTTTATGTATAGCAATCAAGAACAGGGATATGCATATATAGGAGACAGAAGATCGAGTTTCGTCTGTGAATATTTTTCGAATATTATAATAAGTCGGACGGAAGATCTTCTTCCATCTGACGTGATTTAAAGCAGAAATGTAGAGGGACGGAAGAAGATCTTCCGTCCTCTACTGTAAATAATTGATTAATTTAAAAATGGAGAGAGGCGTTGGAAGATCTTCTCTCTCATTTTTAAAAAAAAATCAAAAGTTAAGAGAGACTCTCTTTGATTTTACATTTTCTTTTAATGTTAAAAGTACAAAGTGATATAATAAAAAACATTTTAAAAATTTATTTACAAAAATACCACTAACTTATTACGATAATGCCATTATTATAAAAAAATCGGGAAAAATCGTGGGCCGGAAGAACAGCTTCCGTCCCATTCTTTTTTTCAAACTTTTTTTAACTTATTTACCAAAATGCCATTGCTGTCATTAAAAAAAACAAAAACAAAAAATAGATGGAAGATCAACTTCCATCGCTTCTATTTTTTGACTTTTACAACTGCAGTGTGATCCTTCTTTTGCTATTTCTAAATGCTATATATAGAAATTGACATAGCAAATGATAGTGGATGCTCTAAGGAAAATACTTTGGGAAAAAATGGTAGGTCACCATTATTTGCTTAACTGATCACCCTTAATCAAATGGTTCAACTTGAACATGGTTTCTGATACTCTTTAGTGTAATGTTTTGGCGCATCGAACAACAGGCCAGAAAATTTAATACCTTGGAAGTTTGAAAAAGTTACTACTAAAGCTGTGTACAGAAATTAAGGTAAGTTAGGATAATGGAAACATTTATATATATATATATATATATATATATATATATATATATATATATATATATATATATATATATATATATCTTAAGCTAATAGGCCTACCCCACCTCTCATTTCTCTATTTTGAAATAGAGAAAGGAGAGTAAAAGTATGAACTTACACGTGCAGCCCACACCAATTGCCAAAATAGAATTAATTAAAAAAAACACCAAAAAAACCTTTCCTCTTCCACATCTCCCCAAAACCCACAAACCCTAACTCTCCCTACCCCAAAACCCACACATCTCTTCACACATCCATCCCTACCGCGGCCTGTCGTCCACCCCTCCCCAATCCCGTCCGTCCCTACCCTCCATCGCCGCCTCCCGTCGCCCGTTTGTTGCCTCCACCTCCCGCATTCCCCACCACTGCCCATGCTTCTCCCGCCGCCCGCGCTCTCCGCCTCCACCTCTACTCTGCCACCCGTTCGCCTCCTCCACCCTCCCGTTCGCTCTCACCGTCCGATCTCGCCTCCTCCACCTTTACTTCGCCGCCCGTTTGCCACTTCCATCTCCCATGCTCCTCGCCACCGCCCACGATCCTCCCTCCACTCGCGCTCTCCGCCTACGACTCCCATGCTCCTCCCACTTCTCGGAAGCAGCTAGAAGTGGGTGCTAGGGTTTTGTCTTATCTTCCGATTTAATAACCAGAGGTACAATTTGATTTAATAACCAGAGGTTATATAAATGTTAGAGTGTAATTATACTATATCTAAATGCAATTGGCAAATGTAAGGCATGTCTTCTATTTTTAATTTATAATGTTCTAATTTTAATTGAATTTTAACCATTATAGTGTATCATTGCTTTTGTTTTTTGCTAGAATGGAAAATATAAAACTAAAAGAATGCTCTTTGTCAAAGACTATTGCCATTATGGGGTCTATGACATTGTCATGTCGTTTGGATTTGATTAAGTTCATTATACTTATAATATTTTGGTGCAACGTCGATGAAATTTCAATTAGTATGTTTAATTTAGGAGAACCAAAAGTATAACGAGTAAACTAGATGAAAATGGAATTGGAATTTCAGAATATGAGTGATTTATTAACATCGAAAACTTAGATGTCGATCATTAAAATATACTATGTGTCTGCAATTTTTTTTCTTAATAAAAAATAAATTGGGCATTTCTTAAAAATATGGACATAACAAATGATCATTCATTGTGATGACATAGTTTAAATTATTGCATGTTTCAGAATATTTAGCAACAAAAATTTCACATTTTATCAATTTTCTCATTTTTAAAAAAAAAATCTTTATCTTCTACTTTTAATTTATAATGTTGTAATTTTAATTGAATTTTAACCATTATAGTGTATCAATGCTTTTTTTTTGCTAGAATGGAAAATTTACAACTAAAAGAATGCTCTTTGCCAAAGACTATTGCCATTGTGGGGTTTATGACATTGTCATGTCGTTTGGATATGATTAAGTTCATTATACTCATAATCTTTTAGTGCAACGTCGATGAGATTTCAATTAGCATGTTTAATTTAGGAGAACCAAAAATATAACGAGTCAACTAGATGAAAATGAAATTGGAATTTCAGAATATGGGTGATTTATTAACATCGAAAACTTAGATGTCGATCAATTAAAATATACTATGTGTCTGCAATTTTTTTCTTAATAGAAAATAAGTTGGGCATTTCTTAAAAATATGGATGTAACAAATGATCATTCATTGTGATGACATAGTTTGAATTATTGCATGTTTCAGCATATTTAGCAAGAAAAATTTCACATTTTATCAATTTTCTTATTTTTTAAAAAGTCTTAGTCTTCTACTTTTAATTTATAATGTTGTAATTTTAATTTAATTTTAACCATTATAGTGTATCAATGTTTTTTTTTTGGCTAGAATGGAAAATATATAACTAAAAGAATGTTCTTTGTCAAAGACTATTGCCATTGTGGGGTCTATGACATTGTAATGTCGTTTGGATATGATTAAGTTCATTATACTCATAATCTTTTAGTGCAACGTCGATGAGATTTCAATTAGCATATTTAATTTAGGAGAACAAAAAATATAACGAGCCAACTAGATGAAAATGAAATTGGAATTTCAGAATATGAGTGATTTATTAACATCGAAAACTTAGACGTCAATCAATTAAAGTATACTATGTATCTGTAATTTTTTTCTTAATAGAAAATAAATTGAGCATTTCTTAAAAATATGGACGTAACAAATGATCATTCATTGTGATGACATAATTTAAATTGTTGCATGTTTCAGAATATTTAGCAAGGAAAATTTCACATTTTATCAATTTTCTCATTTTTTTAAAAAGGAGTTTGTCTTCTACTTTTAATTTATAATGTTGTAATTTTAATTGAATTTTAACCATTATAGTGTATCAATGTTTTTGTTTTTTGCTAGAATGGAAAATATATAACTAAAAGAATGCCATCTTTCCCACCGAGGTATCGATTTTGTTCCCAAATTTTTAAAAAATTATTATTATTTAAAATTTGGGGGATAATTTTGGAAGAGCCTAACCCTAATTTGAGTTTGTTTAGTTTTGATGTAATTGCGTCGTCGTCCCATTAATTATTTAATTTTCCCTTTCATTTGAAGTAGTAATTGTTGGGATTTATTTTGCATTTCTTGAAGTTAAGGTTGAGTAGCATCTTTCTCGAAGTGTTATGTTTACTTTTTGACTAAAAGTAAGCATTGAATTATATATTATATATCTTTGATAATCTAAAGGTTAGGATCCATTTTAATTTTGTTCTATTTTCTTCTAACTTCTTATTTTTTTGGAGTATGAAATAGATTTGGTATGTTTAATGTAATTGAGCGTAATCCTGAATAATTTGATGTACCCTGGGTTTGTCATAAGATTTATGCAATAGTATATTAGCCTTCATAGTGTGTTCAAATGTTTACTATACATATTGGAATTGCAGTTTGATTATTACTTTCAATGAAGTAATGTGGATGTACCTTGTATTAAGGATTGACATCGAGTAAGAGTTTGTTCAGCTAGCTGAATAATGTCTCACAAATATCCTGTATTAATATGTTGTGTTCAGTGTTCTAAAAATCATTAAGCGATAGTAGGGCTGCTGATGAGGGCACACCGCCTAGATAACTTCAGAAATCAAAAACGCTAGAGCTGTTCACAACAGGTCCTCCCACTCTTATTTCGATTTCTTTATTTTTCATTAGCATTATTATTTTTTATTTCTTTAATGGTAATGTTCTTTTTTTTTTTTTTCAATTTTGGAGATGAGTTTTATGTTTTTGATGAAGCTAAACAACGAGAAGGACTCGATCGAACTCAAGAATGTCACTGCTGTTCACGACAGGTACCTTCATCTTCTTTCAATTTTTTGATGTTCATTAGCATTATCATGTTTTATTTCTTTAATTTTCGTGTTCTTTTTTCAGATTTGGGAATGAGTTTTAGGTTTTTGATGAAGTTGAACAACGAGATGGTCTCGATCAAACTCAAGAACGTCACTGCTGTTCACGGAAGGTATCTCTCGCTTCTTTAGATTTTTTGATTTTTTATTAGCATTATTTTGTTTTATTTCTTTAATTTTCGTGTTCTTTTTCCAGTTTTGGGATGAGTTTTAGGGTTATGATGAAGTTGAACAACGAGACGGTCTCAATTGAACTCAACCACGTCACTGCTGTTCACTGCAGGTTGTTGGGTTTATGTCTTGCATACTAGATTGGATAATAAGATGATGAGACGGTGGAGGAATCGAGAAGATCAGAGACGGAGTGGAGGCAAGGAAATAATCAGCGGCTGTAATTGTAGAAGTGGTGGTCGACCGGTCATAGGGTGCAGAAGTCCCGAGAGGGGGACAGTCGACCGAACTTGGGGGTGCGGTCGATCGGTCGCGTCGCTAATTGGTTTATTGGGTCAGATCTTGGTGATTCGTGAGAAGCCCAACTTGTTCTTCAAGTTAGATCTGACTGCTCCTATCGTAGGGTTATCTCTTCAGGATTATCCAATGGTTACTGTATCAAGATATCACACTAGGTTTTCTCTAGATCTCTATATATTTTTGTTATTGGCCTCCATGAGAGCCAAGAGAGAGAGTACTTCATTGAAGGAGAGATTGAGAGTTTCTGTAATTGTAAACAACTAGTACTTACTAGTGACGCTTGAGAGAGGGTTGTGGTGAGAATTGTAATATTCTTGTATCTTCTCTAGTTGAATAACATCTTGGATTTCTTCTCTCCTGGATTAAGGCGAAAGTCCCAACCGGGACAAATTTGTGTGCTTTGGTGTGTTTGGTATGATCTCATATGTGCTTGATAGTTTGTATTGATTGCATCGAATAACTCAACAAGATCCTGAAAGAGGGGTTCCTTGTGAAAAATCCTTAACAATTGATATCACAGCTTCGGGTTCAAAGGGTTTGTTCGAGTTCCTTGGAGATGATGGCAGATCAAATCACGAAGATCAAGCGGTTCAAAGGCAATATCAACTTTAATCTCTTGAAGGTGGACATACATGAAGCATTGGTTTAACAGGATTTGGATATAGTCCTAGAAGGAGATAAAGGGAGACCAATCGGCACAAAGCAGGAGATGTGGAAGAAGATTTATTCAGAAGCCTTGGGTTTAATTCGGTTGTCATTGATGAACGAAGTCAGGTATAGGAGAAGTACGACGAGTCTTTGGGCAAGATTTAGAACTGACTGCTCGGGATCGTCGTCACAAGTTCGGATGCACCAGCGAAGAAAGTTGTGGGGTTTCTCAATGAAGAAAAGTACCGCTCTTCTAGATCATGAAGTGGAGTTCAATATGGAGTTATTTGAACTGAGGGCGTTCAACGCAGATGATCTAAGGGTTTCCAACTTAATATATTCACCATCAAATCCATCCAACATGATAACCGTGCTAGGCGAGAAATCTACCAAGGAGAAGTTTTTCATAGCAGGTATGATCAAGGGGTTGGAGGAGGATGCACTTAGGAAGGAGAGTCAAAAACCGGCGTCAACTTCTGTGAGTTGCTTGGAGGTGGATGGTACTTTGATTGGAAAGAAAAGTGTATATCGGGGTAAGGTCCGTGGCCACCAGTTCAAAGGGATTGAGCATTACATGAAAGACTGTTGCAAGCAATTGAGTTAGAGGGGTGCCAAATCAAGTGTTGTTGAATCAGGTGAAAGCTTAAACAGTGCTTTTGTTTCAAGTCCTTTAGATGTGATTTCCGGTTGTTCTTTTGATTCGGTTAGTTCTTCTCAAGTTTGCTCTGAGAGGGAGATGGTTTCTACTTACAGATTTGCATCATATCGTTGTGTGAGAACGAAGGTTGATAAGATTTGTGAAGTAAGAGGTGAGAAAACTAATGAGTCGAAGATGATAGACGGAAGGGGACACACACTAGAGGAGGGCATGCATATTCCTTTGATGAAGCAGAGCCTTATTTCCATGAGAACTCTAGATGTTCAGGACTGCAGGTACACAGATCCATGTGGAGTTCGCTCAGTTTGGGAAAGTTATCGCGAGGTGATGAAGGGTAAGAGGGGGATTGGGCAGGTTCAGCACAACCTCTACCAGCTTTGGGGGAACAGAAAATCTTGGCCAAGTGGTTTGAAGCCCATTATTCCTAAAGTGCTATCTAGTATGCCGTCACTAGAATCATCCAAGCAAGACCGCGACGTTCGAATATCGTCGGAAGGTGGAGAGAGCCTTGAGGTAGGTGGAGTTCGTGTGGAGGGTGGCACCTCCATGATTACATCTACTGGTGTGTGCCCTTGAGAGGGGCATACAGTGGGAGAAAAACAGGTGGAGATATATTCAACTAGTAGAGAAAGCCATTGAAATAAGTTGTTTGCAAGAAGAGAAAGAAAAGAGTCTAGAGAGTTTTAAATCACACAGGTATGGATTCACGAGTATGCAATTCAAGGTGGAGATTGTTGGGTTTATATCTTGCATACTAGATTGGATAAGAAGATGATGAGACGATGGAGGAATCGAGAAGATCAGAGACGGAGTGGAGGCAAGGAAATAGTCAACGGTTGTAATTGCAGAAGTTGCGGTCGACCGGTCGTAGGGTGCAGAAGTCCCGAGAGGGGGACGGTCGACCGACCTTGGGGGTGCGGTCGACCGGTCGCGGCGCTGATGGATTTATTGGGTCGGATCTTGGTGATTTGTGAGAAGCCCAACTTGTTCTTCAAGTTAGATCTGACGGCTCCTATCGTAGAGTTGTCTCTTCAGGAATATCCAATGGTTACTGTATCATGATATCAAACTAGGTTTTCTCTAGATCTCTATATATTGTTGTTATTGGCCTCCATTGAGAGCCAAGAGAGAGAGAGAGAGTACTTCATTGAAGGAGAGATTGAGAGTTTCTTTAATTGTAAACAACTAGTACTTGCTGGTGAGGCTTGAGAGAGGATCGTGGTGAGAATTGTAATATTCTTGTATCTTCTCTAGTTGAATAACATCTTGGATTTCTTCTTTCCCGGTTAAGGCGAAAGCCCCAACTGGGACAAATTTGTGTGCTTTGGTGTGTTTGGTATGATCTCATATGTGTTTGATAGTTTGTATTGATTGCATCGAATAATTCAACAAAATCCTGAAAGAGGGGTTCCTTGTAGGAAATCCCTAACATAGGTAGCTCCCTATCTTCTTTGATTTCTTGATTTTTAATAGTATTATTATGTTTTATTTCTTTAATTTTTGTGTTCCTTTTTTAAGTTTTGGAGATGAGTTTGAGGTTTTTGAAGAAGCTGAACGTTAAAATGGTTTTGGTCGAACTCAAGAATGTCATTGCTGCTCACAATACCATCATAGGTACCTTATCACCCTTTTTTCTCTCTAATTTAGGATTTTGTAGTTAATATTTTTTGTTAGAATTTGTAGATAATCAGTAAATTATGAGTCTGTCAAACTTATTTTATGTTGTGCAATTTGTACAGGATAATACTAGTGTAGATATATTTAAATAAACTTTTACTTATCTTCCCTCTGGTCTATTTAGGAACTCTTTTCGATTACTTATCTTCCCTCTGGTCTATTTAGGAACTCTTTTCGAATGTAAGATATCTCAAAGATATCTCAAAGATATCGTAACTTTTTTATCCTAGAAGGTATCTCCACCTCAATGAATAAAGGTTAATTTCAACATATAGCTAGCTTTTAACTGTATGTGGGACATTATTCTACCTGTAAATTGCATAAAAGATACAAGTATACATTGAGCCCTACAAAATTCATCCATTATTTTGTTGAGCATAGAGGATTCCCACCACCAAGATACATATAGTGGTTTTCTGCCAACCCTAGACGGCTAGACGTTGCACTTGGGGACTCAACTTTTAAAGTATCTAAACTCAAAACTATTTTATGGTCATTCACAAATATAAAATTGTTTTGCTTGAAATGGACTGATGAGTTATCCAAAGCAAAATTATGTGGTTGGAAGTACAGCTTGCGAATAATTCATAAATTTGATAAATTATTCACGAAAGAATTCATCTACCGAATCAATTCATAATTTAATCACACACTTCATGATTTATTCTTAAAAGCGCTAATTATTTCTGAATAATTTGTGAATTATACAAATTAATTGCCAAATTTATTACTATTTTTCACATTTATAGATTTAAATATATATTTACATAAATAATGAGTACTGAAATACATTAAAAAATTTATTTATCTCTTCCCGAATTTTTGCCAAGTTTTTTTTCGAATTTACCGGATTTTTTTTCAAATTTCGAATATTAAATATTGCCGAATTATTCTTGAATCCCGAAATTTTTTATCATACCTTCAAACAAAATATTAGAAAGTTCTTCATAAATTTTGTTCGCTGCTTCATCGAGTGACCACAAATTATTTTAGTTTCAGCTGAATCCATACACTATATCTTCTTAAGGTAAACTCGTCGAAAAATTTCAGGATTTCAAACACTTTCATTCAACCGTGTGAATCTTCAGTTTGGACTTTGGATGGTCATCTATTCAATTTCTTTCCTTAAAAATAAAATAAAAAACTATTCAATTTCAACCTACAGTCCTCTCATCCTCGATACTAGTAGTTTACACGTGCAATGCACGTTTTAATAAATATAGTTTTTTAAATTAAAAATTTAGACGTAGTCTTGATTTGAACCTAGAACTTCCTTTGTAATAATTATGCACGTGTATTATACAGGTTGGCAGATTAACAAAACATTTACAAATAACACTAAGACCTTCTCCCATTATAATATTAGAGATGTTTTTAAAAGAGTAGTCATTCCAATTCAACTCTTTAATTGAAGGACCCCAGCTTATGACACTCAGCACCACACTTTTGAAAATAACATCCAAAATCAATGCCCTTCAAGAAAAGTAGTAGATGCTAATTACTGTGATTTTATAGGTCCATCTGTTTTATTATAATTTTACTAATTACTAGTATGACTTTTCCTCACGATTGCTTAACAGTAGAAGCTCTTTGCTACTAAACTTTTTATACATTTTGTTTATTAACAGAAAAAAAACTCCCCATACTTGCTGATCTCAATTAAATAACTTTATTGTCATTCTACCACGATAATGCACACATCGATTTGATTGATTAGAAAAGATGAACTAAGGATATGAATTGTTATGGAAAAATCTAATGCTATATAATTGAAGATTTTAGTAACATGATTTTTGTCTTTTAATTTGGAAACTTTCTCGGTTTCAAGGCATAAGAGAGAGTTTATTACATAAGTGGATAATAATCATTTTATAAGAAAAATAAAGTAATAGTTTAACAGCAATAGAAATAGGTACAGTGCACAATGCACAGTAAATTGGTGGCTTCAAAATGAATCAAAATATTATCATCCATTTTTTTTTTAGCTCTTCCATGTACTGTGCATGTGCTAGAAACTTGTAATCTTAGCAACAAACTCAACCAAGCCTGGAAAAACAAGTGACTAAATTTAAAAGACCAAGTACAAGTGTCACAAATAATGAAGATCCATGGCATGCATGCTGCAACCTATACTTGATTACTTACCATTCTTTTAATACATGGGAATGTGAGATTATTCCAAGGCCTCATGAGCATGTGGGACTTGAACTAATCAATCACATTAAATTGTTCATTATCATATAGTACTATCATTAATATGATTACAGGATACATCTAAGAAAAGCACTAATAAATCGTTCTAATTTCTTATGCTCTGAATCTACTGTTTTGGCCTTTGAGAGCATCTGTCGTCGTTGGTTATTTTGCCAAAATTTTCAAATTTTGACAAAAATAGTGCTGTAATCGTTGGTCATTTACTCAAATTTTGGGTTTCGTATGAACAATGGTCGATCAGATTTGGAAGTCGAAATGGCAATTGCCAAAATATAGCTAACAAAACATGATTTACCGTCGGTTAGATCGGACGAAAAATTATCTTCCGTTGCTTATTTTTTTTAAAAAAAATTCCGCATCGGATGGGAAAAGACACACTGTCCCAAAAATTACGGATTTATCGGATGAGAGATTGTTTTCAGTCTTTGAATTTTTTATTATTATTAAAAAACAGTCGACGGGAGATTAAATCCCGTCCGATCCATTAAAAAAAAAATCTGAAATGTAGTGGAAAGGGAAAAGAAACACCATCGCATGCATTTCATTTGCAAAAATTTCTATGAGACACTCCTATATTGATTTATATGGGGGTAAACTTATGTTTAAATGTTAATTAATTATTAATTAATAAATAGTTAGGATTAATTTAACAAATATTAAGGAATTATACTATATCTTAAGCTAATAGGCCTACCCTCTATCTCCTTTCTCTATTTTGAAATGGGAAAATGAGAGCAAAATTAGGAAATCACACCTACCTTAACACGTACACACCAGATTTTTTTACTTAACAAAATAAAATATAAAAACAAATACAAAAAAAAAAAAAAAAAATCTTTCCTCTCTCAACTCCCCCTCCTCAAAATTACATTACAGAAATTGTTGCATTAACCTTTAGAATAGCGCCATATAGCCTAAAAAGCAATTAATTAATAGCGGAAATTTAATTCTAAAGTATTTAACTTAATTCAAATCTACATGCATTTCAAAATATTCTCACATAGCATCAACCCCTAATCATTTCATGTATACTTTATACATAATGCTTTTTAGGAATTACGAATGTGTATCTATGCAGGATATTTGTTTTTAACAAATTTTTAAATAGAAATGCATGAGATTGTATAGATTGTTCAGATTATTCAAATTCGCATCCTTTTGAAATTATGCTTAGTTCAAGCTGAATTTGTTTCATGCAACACATAACATATTTGAGAATTGAGTTCATGTAATACTTCTAGCTATTACATTTTGCTAATTTTGACCGAAATTTTCTATTGGAATTAGTCAGGTTCTGTAACAGGTACAGCTAAAAGAAAACTTCTAAAACCATAAGCCTATGTTCGTAATATCTGATAAACTGTTTATGTTTGTGTGCAATTATACTATATCTTAAGCTAATAGGCCTACCCCCTCTTTTCTTTCTCCATTTTGAAATGGAGAAAGGAGAGCAAAAGTAGGAAAATCACACCTACCTTAACACGTGCACACCACATTTTTTTTACTTAACAAAATAAAATACCAAAACAAATGCAAAAAACAAAAAAAATCCTTCCTCTCCCAACTCCCCCTCCTCAAAATCCCGCTAACCCTCCCCCCCCACCCCCCCCAAATCTCAGCAGTCGTCGTTCGCCAACCCGCCCTAATCCTCGCCGTCAACGCTCGCTGGCCTGCCATAGGTGATGACACTGCCGGTAAGATTTTTTCAATGAATTAGGGTTTTTGAATTCCTAATTTGTTTTGTAATATTGTATTTATGAAACCCTAATTTACCATCGGCTTTTACTCTTGATTTCTAATTAGGTTGTTTCAATTCTTAAAATTTTAAAATACAAACCCTAATTATGGATTAAAAAATAAAGAATGGTTATTTTCAGACCAAATCCTTACTAATGTTTTGTTTTCGATTCTTTATTTCTTCATATCCAAATAAATTATATTTTAAAGGTTATGGTAGAAATTGAGATTTTGGAAGGCGAAGAGATGAAGAAAAGAATAAACTGTGGGAAAGTAAGAGATAATGTAAGTGATTATATGTTTGTTTTTATTTATTCACTGATTTACACTACTCTCTCCAATGTGTACTCCCAGAGATTACAGAGATGGCAATTAGGCATGTACGTCATGCCGTCGCTGCAATTAACCCAAATGTAGGTTACCTAAAGATCAACTTTTATTCTTCAATTTGATGGTAATTGTGTTCACTACTTCTTATAATTATTTCTCATGAAAATTACTTTTGTTAAATTCTTGAGCTTTTCATTTATTTTTAGCAATCTCTCATAATTATTTTAGCAATCTTTCTTCAATTAGAATTGTTGTTTCAGTTTTTATATCCTTTTTCGGGTAATATTTAATTTGTTTGTGTTTGAGTATTTTTTTGCTTTTTTACGATAATATGGTCAAATTTTGAGATTCAAGATCAGATGCAAACCTAATAATGTAAGGTTTCAGATTAGAAGCAAGGGGACCGTCAAGTGTGAAATTGGAACGAATTGACTTGCATATGAGGGCTTTTTCTTCTAATTGATATTTGTTTTCATTTGAAATTTTGCATTTTAAGTAATATTATCATTAAATTTTCAATTACAAAGAACGATGGATTGTAGATGATGGTAAAAAGCATGAAAGTTGAATAGTTTGGTCAATTTTATCATTATTGTATTTTATTATTTTTATTTTCTTAGGGTAAAAGTAAACAAATGAGTGAATATATAAGAAAGCTAAGGACTTCCATCAAATGGTTGATGAAATGAGAAAATGAAAATTTGATGAAGTAAGAGAAGCTTCAGAATATGTTGGAATCAGAAGGGAAACAACATGCAGATAGTGGTATCTTTTCTACATATATTTTTTTTTGTTTGAAAAGTTTTGGTAAATTATAGCACTGTATGTGTGTTTTATAATTTGATCGTTTTATACAAACACAACTAAGGAGTAATATAGAAAAGTTGGAGGCAAATATTGAGAAACTTCGCAGACAATATGAGTATTTGCAAGCAAACTTTGGAATGGAGGAATCTGACAAGATTGTAAGTATCTTTCTTAGCATCTCTAAATTTCGGTAATTATTCGACTATTTTTTTATTTTCTTTTAATTAAATAGATATATAGAATGATGTTGGTTGGTTTGAAAGTATGAATTAGTTAATTTGTAGATTTATCATCTTTTCATTATATCGTGATTGAAATAACTAGAGGTATTTCTAAATTTTTAAGTAATATATAATTTTATGAGTCGCTCAAAATTATTTTAGTCTGTACAATTTGCACAGGGTAACACTAGTTAATTATGATTCAAAGCTTTTTATTTTTTTTAAATTAAGAGGGACGAGACTCCCGTCGGTTTTTTTTTTTTTTTATTTTTTTATTTTTTTATTGTGGGACGAAAAATAATTTTTTGTTTGAGATTTTAAATAGTAAAAATACCGAAATTTTGGTTTTTGACGACTGCAGCGCAAAGTCATTTTTTCCATTTCCATTTGCCAAATACCCAAAATTTTGCTCACGAAGGCCTGAGATTGGAGTTGTGTAAAATAATTTGTCAATTCACTGCATTCACATGCAACTGATATTGATCCATGCTCTCACACTGTTAAGAACAGACATTGCATTTAGCAGATGGAATGAGTGCCAATTGAGGACAACAGTATGGACAATTAAGATCTGTACATTTTATGCAGAAGAAAAGTTATGTCTAGTTTAGATTCAACAATATATTTCCTGTAAATGAAATAATATAATTCTCCGACCATCCGATCCTTACAATTACATTACATATATTTCCAATTATTCATTTGAACAAAATAAAATACAGCGCTTAAAAAAAAAAAAAAACGGATCAATTTTGCTTTCCGTATTTTCCCCCAACAGTGGAAGTTTTGGAATGAATGAAAGAACTGAAACTACCAGTAATCCCCACAAGAGCATTTACCATCTTTGAAATGGTGAAACCTCTGCATGTCTCTCACAATGATCTCTCTCCCAGTCACCAAAGATATGAACTTAGTTGCTGTGTGACAATCTCTACAAACCCTCAAGTTTTTCTTGATTTGTATCCTAGTTCCTGCACTTGTACTTATAAGCCCAAACGCAATTGCTAACTTCTCGCTGTGAGTACTTACTAGTTGAACCCTAACATCCTCTTCGACATCATGAAGTGATTCATTTTCAGGCACATACCCAGCTTCTCTGATCTCCTCCATCAATTTCTCTAACCTTGCATATATCTTTTTCGACTGAGGGTGATTAGAACTCCCAGAATAGAATGTGTGGACCTTGTTTCTCAATTCGAAGAAGCTACAACCTGGGGTTTTCTGCAACCCTTTATTCTCCATATCTCTTCTAACCCTAGCAACATCCTCCCACATTGAAGCATTTGCGTAGATGTTGGCCAACAAGACATGGTAACCACCTTCATTTGGTTCTAATTTGAATAACTTCTCAGCCGCTGCTTTTCCTAGCTCTACATTCTTGTGTATTTTGCATGCACCTAGCATGGCTCCATAGACACTGATGCCGGGTTCTATTGGCATCTTTTCAATGAAATTACATGCTTCATCGAGCTTCCCAGCTCTGCCTAGAAGGTCCACCATTGTTCCATAATGGTCCATTGAAGGCTCGAGGTTAAAGTCTTTCTTCATGCTCTCAAATTGCTTCTTCCCTTCGTCAACCAAGCCAGCGTGGCTGCAAGCTGAAAGAACGCAAAGGAATGTTACGCCGTTTGGCTCGATTAGGCTGTTGTTTTTCATTTCTTCAAATAAGCTGATTGCCTCCTTCCCAAATCCGTGTGTCCCGTACCCATCAATCATTGCATTCCACGTGGTGATGTGGCGTTCCTTCATTGAGTCGAAGAGTTTTCGTGCAAGGGAAACCCCACCACATTTTCCATACATGTCTATGAGTGCAGTAGCTACAAAAATGTTTGTGTCGAGCAAAAATTTGATGGCGTAAGCGTGAATCCACTTGGCTCGACGTATGACTGATACATCGGCTACTGCCGGAATTACGCTGACTAGAGTGAACGAATCCGGATGCATGTTCTCATACGGCATCTTACCGAAGAGTCTCAGAGCATCATCAGCACATCCATTCTGTGCGAAGCCCAAAATCATCGCATTCCATGAGATACGAGTCTTCACTTTCATTTCATCAAACACCTTTGCAGCAAGATCAACTCTTTTGCTCTTGGAGTACATAGTGATGAGAGCGTTCATAACCGAAACATTCGACCCCAATCCAATTCTCATAGCAAGCTCGTGAATTTGTTTCCCTTCTTCAAGATCTCCCAATTCACCACAAGCATTCAATGCAGCCAACACAGTGACCTCCGTCGCTCTAATCCCCAGTCCTATCATCCTCTTGTATAGCCTCATCGCCTCCTCAGCATCCCCACTCTGAGCATACCCATCAATCATCGAGTTCCACGAAACAACATTCTTTGCCCCCAACCGATCAAACACCAACCTTGCAACCCCAATCGCCCCACATTTTGCATACATATCAACTAGCGCAGTCGACACGTTCACCAAACCCTCAAACCCAGCCCGAATTGCAAACCCATGCACGGATCTCCCCGCCTTCAAGCACCCAACATTCGCACACGCAGGCAGAACAGACACCAGTGTGATCGAATCGGGTCTCACCGCCAGTTCCCCCCCTTCCTGCATCCTCCTCACCATCTCCATCGCATCCACCGCCAACCCATTCTGCGCATACCCCGCAACCACCGCATTCCAAGCCACCAAATCCCTCTCAGGCATTCTATCAAACATCTTCCGCGCATCCCCAACCCGCCCACATTTGGCATACACATTCACCACCGCAGTCATCGCATACACATTCCCCCCATACCCATTACTGATCAGCTGGGCATGAATCTCTCTCCCTCTCCTAAGGTCTGAGTTATCCCCACAAGCTTTGAGAAGGTAAGTGAAGTTATAGACGGAATGGCGAACCTGGGCTTGCTTCATTTGGATGAAGAACAAAAGGGTTTGGTCTAAGGGGGAATGGTGGCAATGGCCCTTGAGGATCGAGTGGTAGAGCTCGTCGGTCTTTTCGGGGATGGAGGAGAAGACAAGGGAGGCTTCGCGGAGGGCGCCAAAGCGGGAGAAGAGGGCGATGAGTTTGGTTTGGATGATGTGTTGGTCGAAAAGGTGTTGCTTGATGAGGAGGGGGAGGAGGTGGCGGAGGTCGGCGGCGGAGGAGGAGAGGTTGAGGAGGAGGGTGGAGGGGTGGGTGAAGAGGTGGGAGTTTGGGAGGGGGGGTTGTTTTTTCAAGGGAGGAGGAGGAGGAGGAGGAGGAGGAGAGAAGGTTGAGAGTGAGGAGAGCATTTTATTTGGGAGGTTTTAATTTTGAATTTGAATTTTTTTTTAAAAAAAAGGAGGGAGTATGTGGAGGAGATTAGGCGAGGGTTTATATAGAGGGACCGGTGAATCCTTAAGATTTTGTAGGATTTGTTGGAAAGCTACAATGAACACCGAAATTATGATATTATGGGAATGAACGAAAATTGCATTTTGTGACTTGAGATATTTCAGATGAAGAGCATTTGTAGTCGTATGCTATATATGCATATTATGCATATTTTGTTCAAAAAATTGCTGCAATCGTCTGCTAAATATGCATATTATGTATATTCTGTTACAGTAGATTGTTATAAATGAGAGCGGATATGAGAATTATGTATATTATACACGACGCAACTTCACATTGTGTTCAATGAAAAAAATTATTTTTTATTCCTCCGATGCAACTTCACATTGCGTTCAACGAAAAAAATTATTTTTTATTCCTCCGACGCAACTTCACGTTGCGTCTCTCAATATAAAAAAAAATTTAACCGTAATATAATAACTAAAAAGAAAAAAAGTTAAAAAAAATCCACCAAAAAAAAATTCCCAAAAATGGGTCAGACGCAACATGAAGTTGCGTTTGACAATTTTTTTGAATTTTTTTTCTCTTCCGACGCAATATGAAGTTGCGTCCATCTATTTTGGGTTTTTCCCCCCATCCGTCTGATCTGACCTGATCTGAGATTTTTATTATTTTAAATTAAATTGGTAAAAATAGCATTCGACGGCTACAGCACAATAGCCAAATACTATATGCATTTATCCATATATGTATAATTTACACAATAACAACAGTGGATGCTCTAAACACATAAGTACTTGTAAAGTTCTCATATGAAAAAACTTATTTGGTAGCACCCCATCATTATCACTACTAGTATTATACACGTGCGTTGCACGTGGGGAAAATGGGGAGGGGGAATGAAAATGACAAAAAAAATCTACCAATACGTGCATTGCACGGGTTGGTAGAATGACAAACATTTACTACACGTGCGTTGCACGTGGGGAAAATGGGGAAGGGGAATGAAAAGGACAAAAAAAAATCTACCAACACGTACACTGCACGTGTTGACAAAATGACACAATGACAAATGACACTAAGCCCTTCTCCCATTATAATATTAGAGATTTGTTGTGATCGCTACTCCTAGAAATACTGCGCCCATACGTGATGATTAACAATACTGAAGCATTTGAACTGTGTTTTACGGTTTTGTTAGTGGGTGTTGGGGTTTTTCTAGGGGACTATACATTGTGAAATATATATATACTAGATTTGCCCGTGGGTACGAGCCTACGACGCGTCTTCGGAACGATACAGCATAGGAAAGCTTTGTAAACAGTAAAACAACAATTATGTAGCTCAAGTTTGAATAATATGACAATAATTAGTTGTAAATAAAAGTCCTTGTTTTCATTAGTATATGTTGAAAGATAATTATAAATGAGATCTAAAATCCAACTTCTTAGAATTTTGAGTGCGGAAAATGATGAAATTTAACTGTTGAGGAGATATTTTCTATTTTCAATGTAACATGAGCAATAGAAACCTAAAACCTGAAAATCTAAATTTCTGAGTAAATAGAGAGAGAATGAGAGAGAAAAATATGAAAAATTGAATAGAGGAGAGAGATATTAATAAAATAATGAGTTTTTTTAGTTTTTAGTTTTTTTTTTTTTTTGGAAGGAAGGGGGGGATATGTTTTAGAAGGGTAAGTCTGAACCGTTAATTTTGTTTCAATTGAAGAGAATCCACTTGATAGTTTTTTTTTCTTCAAATTGTCTTGTATTTTATTATATACTAGTATTATACACGTGCTGTGCACGTGGGAGAAAATTGGGAGGAATGAAAAGGGCAAAAAAAAAAAATTACCTGTACGTGCGCTGCACGGATTGGGTTATGGACAAAGGCCTTCTCCCATTATAGCAGTAGAGATATTAGCCAACAACATTAAGGTCTGTTCAGTTTTGCTAATATGAAGAGCTTTTATCAGCTATTGATTTCTAGAAGGAAGCTTAAAATTTGGAAAACGAAGCGAGTACCACTACTTTTGAGCCCATTCCAGAATCTGACCCATTATAACTTAGACCTGGGCTTGGCGTGGTTATGGAGTAACAAATATAATAAAGTAGAGACAGAGACAAAGAGGCTACCATACATATTTTAGGTATTTTCCTTCCTGGCACTACCCTAGCTTCGTTTGCTCTAATATGTGTCAAACCCTTAATATTTCTAAATAACCGGCCTTGTTTTTGATCAACTTTGTTATAGTAACAAAGTGTAGGGTATATGAACTTTTTATGAACCAACCTGCAAAAACAAAACAAATATATTCTCATACAGTGTGATCATATTCCACATTTTCTAAAAAGAAAAAGAAAGAAAAAAATGTACTTAGAATTGCCCTGGTTCCTTCAATCCAATGAAGAAGAAAACCTAAGCCATGACCCGACCCTCCAAAATTGTGGGCTGGTTAGGACCTTCTACATTGAAGACATTGTGCTAAGACACGGACAACTACTTATTTTGGGCCTTATCTTATTTTGTGGAGCCGTGCCTTTACCTGATTTGACTCTAATAAAGCTTTATAGTGAATAAGGCCTTCTATATGGCCCTGGGCTTCATTTTTCTATACCTATACCGAAAATGCACCCCCAAAAAAATTCTTATCATTTGATTTGAACATTGTGAATAGAGTTAGGACAATTGTTCGAATGATTTGTTATATAATTTGTGTTATGGTAATGATATTCATTAATAGTTAAACAATTTTTTATTTGATTCATTAATGTAACCTAGATGTATTGTGCTTGCTTTATACTTTTACGTCTTTCAAAAGTAGGTAGAGTTGGTATTGGGTCCTATCGGGTCGGGTCCTCCACTACTCGGATCCGGACCCGAGATCAAAAATTGGACTCGAACTCGGACCCGGACTTGCAAGAACCGGGTCCGGATCCGGGTCCTGGTCCTAGTTAAAAAAATCTACCCGTCGGATCCGGTAGCGGAAAATAAATATTTGCACGTAAGTAATTTGCACCCGATATCCTACAGTTCTAACAATTTTTGTACTTACGTACATAAATAAATATTATATTTACACATCTATACCCATCAATTACTATTTATATGTATCTTCTTATAACACTCTTATTCAAATTTCATATTTTTTGAGGTATTTTTTAACGGATTCAGGTCCGGGTCTGGGTCTGTTCTATTTTGAGCAGATTCGGACCCGGATCCGGATCCAGAAGTGCATCGGGTCTTATTTTAGGACTCGGACCCAGACCCGTATAGATCGGGTTGGTTCCGATCCAATGTCGGGTCCGGGTATCGGGTAAATGTGACAGTGCTATTAGTAGGTTAAGCATAAGCATAAACAATTTTCATATCTAATCTTTCCTTAGCTAGTATTTTTAATCTTCTGACATAAACTTGTTTCTATATGTATCATCCGATTTTATAGATTGCAAACTTATATTTTTAATCACCACAATCTAGTTAAATTGTGCGAATTCGTCATACTCCTTGCATTGTCAATAAAAAAATAATTTACCACAACTACAAGAATAACATCATTACGGGTTCCTCGGACTCGTCTTTCTTATCTCAACAACTTCCATTCTTAATATTATCACTAGGAAAAGTGTATATTAGTATCTATCAAGTCTGGAGCATACGTGGGCAATTCGACGATGGAGGCTAGGGTTCGGTGGTGGAGGAAAGTGTTGGATTTGGGGGATTTTGGGGATTTTGGGGTGGATGAAGAGCTCGATGTTGGCGGAGCTGGTGGAGCTAGGATTTCAGATTTGGGGCATTGGGGGTGGAGGAAGAGCCCGATGTCCACATTGAGCAACTCTAAATCACAAGACAAGCAACAAAGCAAACACAAATCTACATTCAAAATTACATACATCCTAAAAACAAAAACAACTAAAACACCTAACTAAACTCACAATAGAAAACCACACCATCTTCTCGTAAAAAAATATTCTTACTCATGCATTCTTCCAAACACCATGAACACAATATCAAATTCCACACCCAAACACACCTTCTAAAAACACAACAAAATCAATAACCTTTGAGCCGGTACATCCTTCTCACTGTAGAAAACCCTTGTCACAACTCACAACTGGTGTCGGAACATTCGAAACTGCAGACAATTCATCAATCTGCAGAATACCCAATAAAATTTAAACTACCAGAAAAACACCCATCTGAAAATCTCCCTGGATTCTTGGGTCTGAACTTTTTTTTCATGTCCAATGATTTTTATCTGCTTTTGTAAGCTCACTGCATCGAATTTGGGGGGTTTGGGGGTGGAGGAAGATCCCAATGTTGGCGAAGTTGGTGGAGGAAGGTGGGGCTAGGGCTTCAGATTTGGGGGTAGAGGAAGAGCATGTTGGTGGAGCTGGCGGAGGAAGGTTGAGCTAGGGTTTCAGATTTGGGGGATTTGACGGTGGAGGAAGAGCCCGATGTTGACGGAGGTGGTGGAGGAAGGTAGAGCTTGGGTTTCGGATTTGGGGGATTTGGAGGTGGAGGAAGGTGGAGCTAGGGTTTCAGATTTGGGGGTGGAGGAAGGTGGAGATAGGATGGAGGAGGAGCTAGATTTGGGGGATTTGGTTTTGATCAGGATTTGGAGTAGGAATGAAAGAGAAGAATAAAAAATGATAGAAAATTACACAAATGCCTTTCGATATTTATGATATATAAATATAAATATATATATATTAAATTTGCAGATATCTGTATTCGAATATGATTTTTTAAGGGATATCCGTATTCGTGACTGCATCTAAATTTTTTAAATTTTGGATATCCAAAATTGTATCGGTATTTTACTAGATATGAATTTTTCGTATCCATATCTGAAAAAAAAATTGAATTTTGATACGAATCAGATTAGATATATCCTTATCCGGTAGTATCCCTTCTGGGGATCATGAACGTAAATCCATTATTATCTGTTTTGTCTAATAAAATTCAGTTGAAAAGGTTAATGATAAGAAACGCATTGAATGCACAAGCTCAGAGCTGTCACCATCTGGGTCTGCCCGACCTGCCCGGACGATGTGAAGGTGAGCACCAATTAATCATAAAGCAATGGAGTACCAAATCATTCCTTTTCTGTCTCTCTCTCTTTCCTCGATTCCCGGGCTTTTAGTATATTCCTATTGGCTACTGTTTATTTGTTTATTCATAATGAGTGAGATGCTGACACGTGGAGGTGGAAGGGGTGGTGGACGGCTGGGATTTGAGGTTTGGTTTGTGACTTTATTCTATTTCATTTCTTAGAGCATCGACCGTGTCGTTCGCTAAATATGCATAATATGTATTTTTTTTTGCTTAAAAAGTACTGCATTCGTTTGTTATTTATGTATTTTTTGTATATTTTGCAACAGTAGATTGCTATAAATGAGAGTAAATTTTTAAAAAATGCATATTATACATGACACAACTTCACTTTCCGTTCCTAAAAAAAATTTAATAAACCGTAATAAAAAAACTCAAAAAAAAGGTAAACAAAGCAAAAAAAAAATACAAAAAATGTCAGACACTACTTGAAGTTGCGTCTGACCAAATTTGTGATTTTTTTTCTTTTTTTTTTCTCTTCGGACACAACTTGAAGTTGCGTCTGACCATTTTTGTGATTTTTTTCTCTTCAGACGCAAAGTGAAGTTCCGTCTATCTATTAAAAAATAATTAAATTCGTCCGACACAACTTGAAACTCCGTCTGATATGAGATTTTTATTATTTTAAATTAAATTGCTATAAAATACCATCCGACGACTACAGCAAAGAGGCAAAATGCTATATGCATTTATGCATTTTCTAACGATCACGACTGTGGATGCTCTTATTCCTATATCTCGTCTATATGGAGTATATGTTTTGATTCTTAAGCACGGAGAATATTCTGCATTGTTTTTTTTTTTTTTTTGGTGTGTGGGGGTGTGTGTGGTGGGGGGGGGGGGGGGGTGGGGAATATTTGAGATTTTGTTTGATGCTTAAATCTATACTATTATTAAGCAAAGCCTTATTTTGACGGCTTTTTACTATCATGCCCTCATATACATAAAAAGCTAAAAAAATATATATGATTAATTCTGTAATTTTCACTTCACATTTAAAATCTCTATAAAATTTTGTTCCCTCAAAAATCGAAACCGTCTCTTCCTCTCCCTCCATCGAATCTGTGCATTACACGTGCATATCCCCAGTGCAAATTGCACGTTCTAACCTATAAAACATGCATTCAGTGGCGGAGGGAGGAAGAGAGGAGGGGGGACATTTGGGACCCCAAAAATTTTGTAAAACCCCCTAATATAGACCAAAATTTTTATTTGGCCCCCCCAGTTAAAAAAAATTTGGGACCCCCAAGTCTAATCCACCTCTTATTAAAGGCTCAATTATGTCGATGTCGGGGAAAAAAATTTTGGGACCCCCATTTTAATTCGTCTGGCTCCGCCACTGCGTGCATTGCACGTGCAGATTACTAGTTGGATTTGAGAACAGGGGTTTGATTTGATCCCTTTTAGTACTGATCAATTCCAACTTTTAACTTTTAAGGGATCATATATACATACAATCATAGTGGAATACCAGGGCGATTTCAGAGCGATTTCAAAATCCCATTTTTCTCTCTCCTAATCCCCTCTTTCTCCGTCCAGATCCGTGCTCTCCGGGCCGTCTTCCATCCTTCTCCCTTCGTTAAAGTTCGAGATCCCGTCATTAGCTTCAAACCCATTTTCTCTGTTTCCCCTCCGGCTTTGATTTGCATCTCCGGGTTCCCTGGGCTTCTTCTTCTTTTGTGCTTGAGTGCATCACCGTAGCACTCTAGAGCTCTAAATCCGTTAGATTGCCGTAGATCTTCGGCCACTTCTCTCCTATTGTTCTTAAGCTTAGTCCCCCGCTGCCAACAGTCCTCCCTTTCTAGCTGCCTGCGCTCTTTCGAAGTTCTGTTCGTGGCCTTCCTGTCTCTTGGGCGTTCGGGCTGTACCCTTCCGCCTCGATTCCATTGGATCTTTGTTCTCATTCCCTATTGATCTGCCGCATCAACCGCTCCCTCCTTGTTTCCTCGTGGAGCAGTGCGTATCGCTTTCAAAGATCCAGGCATCTCCGGTCCAGCTGCAGCAGTCTTTCCCTACCTCGGAGACTGGCTTTGTTCCTTCCTTTACTAGCTCTGTGAGTTATTTTTAGTCTATTCTCCATTACTATTTTATTCTCGTATCTTCAGGTTTTTTCTTCGATTCGATCTTGTTTGAGTGCGTTTTCAACCCTTTCCCTGGTCCTTGTACCTCTGGTTTGGTGGTGCTCGGCCCCGCGCATCCCTAGAGCTTTCTGGTGATCTGCGCAGACCTACCGCCCAAATTATTATTTCGGTCGATACTTATTATTTCTATCGACCCTCTCTTACATATTCTGTTTTAGTTACTTTAGCTAAATTGTTTCTTACTAATCTCTTTGTAGCTTATTATCTACTCTCTCTGAACTTCTATTAGTTCTATATCATTGTGGTTTGGATCTTTCCAACCCTCTGATTCTTGCTTTTTGGTTGGTCGATTGCGTTAAATTACATTTGTATTTCTGTGCTGGATCCTTTAGTGATCCGTTAGCCTGGCTATTTCAGCCACCTTTGCAGTAACTGATCCTCTCTATATCAGTATCCACTGCCCTTCCCTGGTTTTGAGCCATGGTCTCTTTGTGCCCGTCTTGGGTCGAGGACGATAAAAAATATAGGCCCGTTAAACTGGGTCGCTCTCTTTGCTCTCCCTCTTTCCCTTTGGACCATTCGTCTTGTTGGTCCGCACCGCTCCTGGTTTGTTTCAGGTGCCTTCTGCCTGGGCATTTCCAACGAGAGTGCGTGAACAAAATAAAGTGCTTCTTTTGTGACAAGCACGGGCACTCTCGCAGGCGATGTTACTCCCTTCAAAAACTTCTTGGTTTACCCAGAGGCAAACCATTACCGGCCAAACTTCTATTATTTCTTAACTATCCTCTCTTAAAAGGCAAGCTTAAAGCATGTCTGGAGAGGAACTTTAGTTTTGAGTCTAAAAAGAATTTTGTCCCCACTGCGGATGCTCATTATCCAGATACGAATTCTTTCAATGTTCTCTCCGATTGTGATGCTTCTTCTGGCACTCTTCAGCTTCCCAATATTACTAGTCTATTTAAGGATCGAAAGGTTCATTCGAAACTTGTTTCCTTCCCTCGGTTGGGTTCTTATCAGGCTCGTCCCCTTTCTAAAGTTGTGGGGCCACCGCTGTTTAAGAGTCTGGATAAGGATCATGTATTGGCTAGAACTTTTCCGGCTGAACATCTCTCCCTTCTTATTTGTCCCCTCTTTAAGAGCATGCTTTATTCATGCCTTGCGAGGAAGAGTAGTCGAGAGCCTGGAAAAGAGTTGGGCACCTCTGTAGTGGTGCCTTATCCACCTACTAACCCCACTCCTTCCTTCGCTGCTCATGATGCTCTTCTTGCGACTCGTCAGTATCCTTATTTTGCATCCTTGTTTATAGATCGTTCGGAGTTCACGAAACATGTTTCCCTTCCTCGGTCAGGCAGGTTTCAGCTTCGCCCCCATTTTAGTGCTGTGAGGCCTTCGATGCGTTTGTATCGGGATAAGAAGTCTGATTTATGTACTCCAATTAGGGCTGGCCATTCTTGGTTTCGAAGTTCGATTGGGTTAGTGCACCAATCGACTCATGGAGTATCCTTCATTTCTCGTCATTCTTTTCAAATTAATTTCAGACCTTTATTTTCGACTGTATCGACCAGTCTCTTTTCCCCCTCTAAGAGCCTTAACGATACCGACTCTACCGGGCCTGTCCATGGCAGGACCTCGCTCCCACTGGTGGAAGTCGACCCTCCCCCCGCTAAGAGAATTTATAAGGAGAAATTTTATTCTAACTTGCCTATTCGCGTGAGTGCGCGTTTATTAGCTTAAAAAGTATCTTCAGGGTCGGCGCTTCCTCATGCGCGCATCTGAGTTTTGGCATTTTTCTTTCGCCTCGGATTTGGCTATTCGGTTTTTCTTTGCAGGTTGGGCCTTGTGCAGTTGCGTGAGGCTGTTTGATCTCCCGAGTTTTTGCCCGCCTGTTGGCTATCTTCTTCTATTTTCGCTCCCTTCATCAAGCTTAGTGGTGGCCCTGGCTTCTTGTTCGCTTGCGGTTCCTTAGGTCCTGCGGGTGCTAGACTTTGTGGGTGTAGCTCCTCCATATTGGAGCGGCAGGACGTCTTCCGCCCTATTGCGTCGTTATTCTTGGGGTTTTTCGAGCGCGACGGGCTGCCTTTTGTCTCCTTCTCGTTGCTCGCTTTTCAGGGCCGGTTGCTCCGCTCTCGGATAACGGCGTGGTGTTTCTTGCTGTGGTTCCACCCTATGCTTTGCTGACGTTGAGTCTGTTATTGTATTTCTTAATTGCTCGTTTATTGTATTTCTTACTTGCTCGTTTATTTCTGTTTTACATCTTCTAAAACCATTGACTATTTGTATTGTTTATTACTGTTTTATTGATTAATATATATTTTTGATGGCTGGAGCTGTTGGCTCTATTCGATTCATCAAAAAAAAAAAACTTTTAACGGATCATACAATATTAGGGAAGAAATTTATTGATTAATTTATTGATATCATTTTGGTGTTTATCAATGAGCACTTAGTCTTCCCACTATTCACAAAAATTTTAAAATTTTTACAGTATTCATATAAGTTGTTTTTTAATTTATTTTTATAACTTTATGATTAAAGCTGGTCAGTGTCATCACAATTTTATTGAAAACGGTAAATGAATACAAGTAATGTTGGGCATGGAGAAACTAGGGGTGGACAGATATTATCCGAACCGATCAATTCGAACCAATCCGAATCAATCCCATCCGAATCGACCGGATTTTAACCGAACCAATTGGGGTTTGGATTGGTCCGGTTCTTGATCTTCAATAACCGACTGGACCGATTCGGATGTTGGATGAAGCTTTCAAATAACCGAAGAAACCGAACTGACCGTACCTTTATGCATAAGTCCATAAAAAATCTAGTTCTCCTTTAATTTCTTGAATATACAAATAGTCATTTCTCATTTTCTTGGAGATACAAACAACCTTCTTTAATTTCTTTAATACAAACCGAGCAGTTGTTCTACCTATGTGATATGGCTAAAAATAGGATTAAATCGGGACCGTTCACATCGGAGGCGAATCTTAAAGCTCAGGGGTGAAACGGTAATTTCACCTACTAGCGGGTCCGAAGCGGGTACTGGGCCTCCTTCTCACAGATCCAACAACCCGCGAACGGATCCACCTCAACTGGGTACGGGTCCCGACCCGATACAAACCCAGACCAGCGAGAGGTGATCAGGATCACTGATTTGACTAAATCAACGGGCCTGATTTGCAGTTATCCTCTCACCGGGAATTAAGGGATTACATTCCTAATCTGATTACGAGGATTTTACGCCTTATCAGATCACAGGAATCACATTCCTAATCTGATCCCAACGGCGACTATAAATACCCCCCACCTACCACTGTTACAGGTTAATGACTCTTTTGCCAATTAAAGCTCTTTCTTAATCATATCATTGGTTACTGACAAGAGCGTCGGAGGGTGAGTCGCCGGGATCAACCCCGGTGTTTCGCACTTTCCTTGCAGGTGCACGGCGGGAGCTCAGCAGCCCAACTCCAGCGAACAGGTTCGGATCAGCTATTCAGGTTTCCTACGAACTCACAAATCTCATCTGTTTATCCCCACACCGAAATCAGCGGTAACAGATTGGCACCATCTGTGGGAAACCATACGAATAGCCTCCGCCTCTTCCTCGTCGACTAGCTCTTCTCCAGCCATGCCTCCCAGAAAAGTAACATCCAGGGGGTCCAATCGTGCACCCAACCCCGCGGACCAGCAAGAAGCCCCTGTCCATCCCTCTCAACAACTGGGGGGGCTCCCTCCGCCCGCCGAGGACCGTGTCCAGCAGGACCAACCTCCTCTTCCGAACTAGCAACCCTCAAACGGCCCGATCCACGGAAGCAAAAACAACCTCTCCATCAAGAACACATATCGGTACACAACGCCTCTACAGACTCTTACGCCTCCTATAGTCCTCAGGCCCCTGACCTTCGAAATACTATCCTCAACCGGCAGAAGGATGAGGATCTCCGCCACCGTCTGGACGAAAAGCGGTCCCGAGAGGGAGCCTCCCGCCTACAATGTCCAGATGAGCGGAATCCTCACCACCGTGAGCGTAGAAGGTCTCCTACCAGGAGAGGCCGAAGAGAGTCACTCGGGCATTACAGGAGGAGGCTCCACTCTCCTACCGGTAGGCATCAGCCAAGGAACAATAAGGTGCCCATCACTCGCACCGAGTTCCTGCAGTTTCAAGCAACGGTGTTGCAGGCTCTTAACCTCCGACCCAACAACGATGACGCCCAACGGGTTCTCAGTCCTCGCCGTAGGTCCGCCTCTCCTCCGCCAGCTCCTAACCACCGGCAGCATGATCTTAGCCCTCGCCGCTCCCAGGACGACCATCGTCGTAGCCCCGGCTCTCCCTCCTACGAAGACGAGTCCAGAGGCTCGTTCGACTACCGCGGGAGGGACGATGCCCTATACCGCCGTCTCCATGAGGTGGAGAGGCGAATCGGTCGGATGGACAAGGGGGAGGGGTCGAACAGCAGAACCATCCGTCCGAGCAGACCCCCTTTCTCCCGAACCATCATGGAAGCTCCTATCCCAAGAGGTTTCGAACCCCCGAAGTTCGAAACTTACTCGGGGGAGTCGGACCCCGTGGACCACATCGAAAGCTTTAAGACCCTCATGCTAATCCACCAAGCTTCCGATGCTTTGCTGTGCAAAACCTTCCCTGCCACTCTTAAGGGTTCGGCTCGGGAGTGGTACTCCCGCCTCGCTCCGTCTTCCATATTCTCCTTCGAGCAATTCGAGAGCCTCTTCATCACTCATTTTGTGAGTAGCAGACGCACGGAGAAGACCAACATCTCGTTACTCCAGCTCCGCCAGGAGAAGGGAGAGAAGTTGAGAGACTATGTGAAGAGGTTCACTGCGGAGGTCAGGTCCATAGCCTCCCTCGGCCAATCCGTCGCAACAGCCGCCTTCCAATCCAACGTCTTCAATTCCAGCCTCCGCTCCTCTCTTGCTAAGAAGCCTCCACAGAACTTTGCCGACCTCCTTCTCAGGTGTGACAAGTACATTCGTACCGAAGAGGCCGCCTACCTTCCAAGCTTCGGAGGGTCTACCTCAGGGACGAAACGAAAGCTGACCGAAGAAGAAGAGGCTAAGAAGCTTCAGAAGGACGGCAATGGCCAGCGCTGCCCGACTCCTCGGTTTGAGAAGTTCACCCCCCTCGTTGCCAATATATCAGAAGTTCTTATGGAAGTGGACAAGGAAGGGCTACTCCGTGCTCCCCCTAGAATGAACACACCTGGAAAGAAGAGGGACAAAGATAAGTGGTGCCGCTTTCACAGGGACCACGGCCACGACACGGATGATTGTCGGGCTCTCAAGGAGGAGATTGAAGAACTCATACAGCAGGGGCACCTGACCAAGTTCGTCCGAAAAGAGAGATCCGAGCTTCCCCCCTGAGGAGCCAACAAACGAACCAAAGGGCCCGCCGAGCTTTAAGACTCAGAACCTCCCGGCTCTTCCCAAGAGGTCTTCACCTTATCATAGAAGCAGGATCTTGATTTTTAATAAGGCCGATCCTAGTAATTTGGCCAATAGCATGTAATAAGGGCTCGCCATATTGAAGCAACCACTTAGTTTATTTCAATAAAACCTTACGTTTTTTCATTGGAAATTGTTGCTCTTGCTTCATCTCTACCTCTCCGAGTCGTGACTCGCTGAAGGGTGAGTTCGGAGTCCAGCCTCTTCTACATGGCTGCTCCTGCAACTTACTAAGCTCTTCCCAACGAGTTCGGAGTCCAACACTTGGCTCGATTCCTCTTCAAATAACCTGCTCTTAAGCGGGTTAGAAGTGGTTCGCCATTCGGAATTGCTCCGACAACCGTTGACTACCTCTACCGATGGTTCGGAGTCCAACACTTGGCTCGATTCTGCTTCAAATAACCTGCTCTTCAGCGGGTTAGAAGTGGTTCGCCATTCGGAATTGCTCCCACAACCGTTGACTGATGGTTCGGAGTCCAACACTTGGCTCGATTCCTCTTCAAATAACCTGCTCTTCAGCGGGTTAGAAGTGGTTCGCCATTCGGAATTGCTCCCACAACTGTTGACTACCTCTACCGATGGTTCGGAGTCCAACACTTGGCTCGATTCCTCTTTAAATAACCTGCTCTTCAGCGGGTTAAAAGTGGTTCGCCATTCGGAATTGCTCCCACAACCGTTGACTACTTCTACCGATGGTTCGGAGTCCAACACTTGGCTCGATTCCTCTTCAAATTACCTGCTCTTCAGCGGGTTAGAAGTGGTTCGCCATTCGGAATTGCTCCCACAACCGTTGACTACCTCTACCGATGGTTCGGAGTCCAACACTTGGCTCGATCCCTCTTCAAATAACCTGCTCTTCAGCGGGTTAGAAGTGGTTCGCCATTCGGAATTGCTCCCACAACCGTTGACTTTCTCACATAAGCAGCGAGTTCGGAGCTACAGCTCTCCCCTAGAGTTGCTCCTCACACTTGCCTCACAAATGGCTCTCTTCCAGAGCTGAGCTCTTCGCTCTGCTCATCCCCGAAGCGGACCTCGTCTCAACGAGTTCGGAGCTCAAAACTCTCTCCAAGAGTTGCTCCTCAAACTCATCTCACAAATAGCTCTCTTCCAGAGCCGAGCTCTTCACTCCGCTCGCCTCCGAAGCGGACCTTTTCTCCACGAGTTTGGAGCACAACTCTCTCATAGAGTCCCTCCTCACACTTGCCTCACAAATGGCTCTCTTCCAGAGCCGAGCTCTTCACTCCGCTCGCCTCTGAAGCGGACCTCTTCTCAACGAGTTCGGAGCTCAAAACTCTCTCCAAGAGTTGCTCCTCAAACTCATCTCACAAATGGCTCTCTTCCAGAGCCGAGCTCTTCCCTCCGCTCGCCGCCGAAGCGGACCTCTTCTCGACGAGTTTGGAGCACAACTCTCTCATAGAGTCCCTCCTCACACTCGTCTCACAAATAGCTCTCTTCCAGAGCCGAGCTCTTCACTTCGCTCGCCTCCGAAGCGGACCTCTTCTCCACGAGTTTGGAGCACAACTCTCTCATAGAGTCCCTCCTCACACTCGTCTCACAAATAGCTCTCTTCCAGAGTTGAGCTCTTCGCTCTGCTCATCCCCGAAGCGGACCTCTTCTCAACGAGTTCGGAGCTCAAAACTCTCTCCAAGAGTTGCTCCTCAAACTCATCTCACAAATAGCTCTCTTCCAGAGCCAAGCTCTTCACTCCGCTCGCCTCCGAAGCGGACCTCTTCTCCATGAGTTTGGAGCACAACTCTCTCATAGAGTCCCTCCTCACACTCGTCTCACAAATGGCTCTCTTCCAGAGCCGAGCTCTTCCCTCCGCTCGCCGCCGAAGCGGACCTCTTCTCGACGAGTTTGGAGCACAACTCTCTCATAGAGTCCCTCCTCACACTCGTCTCACAAATAGCTCTCTTCCAGAGCCGAGCTCTTCCCTCCGCTCGCCGCCGAAGCGGACCTCTTCTCCACGAGTTTGGAGCTCACAACTCTCTCCTAGAGTTGCTCCTCAAATTCATCTTCCAAATGGCTCTCTTCCAGAGCAGAGCTCTTCGCTCCGCTCGGACCTCCTTTCAACGAGTTCGGAGCTCACAACTCTCTCCAAGAGTTGCTCCTCAAACTCATCTCACAAATGGCTCTCTTCCAGAGCCGAGCTCTTCCCTCTGCTCGCCGCCGAAGCAGACCTCTTCTCAACGAGTTCGGAGCTCAAAACTCTCTTCAAGAGTTGCTCCTCAAACTCATCTCACAAATGGCTCTCTTCCAGAGCTGAGCTCTTCCCTCCGCTCGCCGCCGAAGCGGACCTCTTCTCGACGAGTTTGGAGCACAACTCTCTCATAGAGTCCCTCCTCACACTCGTCTCACAAATAGGTCTCTTCCAGAGCCGAGCTTTTCCCTCCGCTCGCCGCCGAAGCGGACCTCTTCTCCACGAGTTCGGAGCTCACAACTCTCTCCTAGAGTTGCTCCTCAAATTCATCTCCCAAATGGCTCTCTTCCAGAGCCGAGCTCTTCACTCCGCTCGGACCTCCTCTCAACGAGTTCGGAGCTCACAACTCTCTCCTGGAGTTGCTCCTCAAACTCGTCTCCCAAATGGCTCTCTTCCAGAGCCGAGCTCTCCCATCCGCTCGAATGCCGAGCAAGTGCCGATCCAACCCCAACATTAAAGAGCCCGGTCGGCTGCCGAGCAAGTGCCTTTCCGATCCTGCAAACGGAGAAAACTCACTTTCTCCCCAATATTCGTGCAAGATCTCGATCAGACGGACCAGATCTTGCCAGCGTCGCTAAACGACAAGATAGCGTTTTCTTGGGAACTGAGCCGTCTCGAGATTCGTGCCATCATCCAATGGCCCAGATCTTGCCAGCGTCGCTAAACGATAAGATAGTGTTTTCTTGGAAACTGTGCCCGCTTCGAGATCCGCGCTGAGATCCAGCGGCTCAGATCGCTCCACGTCGCTCAGTATTCCTAGCCGAGCGACTAGCGATCCGACCCACTCGCGCCTCTTCTTCGCCCTAAGGGTCTTCTTAGCCCAAGGGTCTTCCAAGCACAAGGGTCTTCCTAGCACACCTTACAAGGGTCTTCCTAGCCCAAGGGTCTTCCAAGCACAAGGGTCTTCCTAGCACATCTTCTCCGCCCCTAGGAGTGGAACTCCTCTTCCAAAATCCCCAAGACCAAAGTACTTATCAACTTCATGAAGACAAGCATGTTGCGGGGCTATTTTGACCATGAAGGAGGGTGAATCTTCATCCCACTCCTAGAGAGAAGTTGTAGATCTTCGAACTAGCTTCGAAACGAGGGGTCGCACGCTCCGATCGGACCCCCGTAGCACCGGGAAAGTGGATCTCAATACAGCCGCGCCGAATAGCTCGGAAATCCGAGCCGAGCCACTCACGCGAGGGAGAAATCCGAACTGAACCCGAGCAAGAATCCGAGCTCTTCCCATCCGAGCCCCAACATCAAAGAGCTCGGTCGGCTAACCGAGCAAGTGCCCATCCGAGCGTCAAAACGGAGAAAACTCACTTTCTCCTCAACATTCGTGTAAGATCTCGATCAGACGGCTCAGATCTTGCCAGCATCACTACACGACAAGATAGCATTTTCTTGGGGATTGAGCCCGTATCGAGATTCGTGCCACCATCCAACGGCTCAGATCGAGCCACGTAGCTCGGATCAACCATCCGAGCTACTGCCCTACCGAGCTGCAAAATGGCCAAAAAATTGCCTCAAAATTCGCGCCCGGATTCGCCAGGAAAAAAAAAAAAGGAAAGGGGGGCACAAGGGGCCGGGTTCGGACCCGTTAAGGGGATCCAACCCGAACCCCTTCCCATCTCCTTCTTCAGCATTTTGGCGCCAAACCCAAGCGAAAACCAGCTCGTCACCTTCAACCGAGCGCACTGCGCCGAGCTCCCGCTTCATCGCCGAGCCTCACCATGGCCTTGAGCACCGTCACCAAGCTCGGCCCCATCCACTTCCGACGCCGTCCAAAAGCACAGTTCTTCACCCTCAACTTCGAGCTCCCCGCGAGCGAGCTCCGCCGTAGCCAACGCCTGCAACCGAGCTCCCCTCAACCTCGACACCACCGTGTCATCGCCGACTCATCGACAAGCTCGAGTTCTCCAAAAACCAACTCGTCGTCGTCAAGCTCCATTCCGACTCCGAACCCATTACCGAGCTCACAACTCCACCCTTCACGAGCTCCCCTCGCCATGGTCGACCACTGCTCCTCGCCGACCACCACGTCGCGAGTGCCGACGACCACCTTCGAGCTCCGAACTCCACTCACCAAGCTCGACCATGCCTCCACTTCGTCACGAGCTCCCCTCGCCGACCTCGTCCTCCACCGAGCTCAAGCTAAGCTCCGACGAGTGCTTCGGCGTCGAGCTCCTCCGACGACGTCGAGCACCCATCGCCAAGCTCGCCGAACCCATCAAACCGAGCTCACACTCCGACCTCGCCGAACCCATCAAACCGAGCTCTCCTTCTCACCGTGCCAAGCTCCACCGCCATTAACGAGCTACGGTCTCGAACTCACGACAAAGCTTCACCAATGACGAGCTCCAAACTGTGCGAGCTCCGTCTCCACAGAATCCATGGCCGGGCTCCTTTCATTCCAAGCTTCGTCGCCGAGCCCTCCTCTTCGCGAGCTCGCCTTGCCACTTCGACGTCACCGTACTCCATTGACACCCTCGGGGACGGAGACGGGGACGGAGTCGGAGTCGGAGGCTTGGTAGGAGTCGGAGGCGTGGTAGGCGTCGTTGGGTCGGAGCAACGAAGGAAAAAGAGAAAGAACAGAACGCAAGAAGAAGAAGAAAGAAAGAAAAAAAAATAAAATAAAAAATATACATGCCACGTGGCGATGCCACGTGGCCTCAAATCCGAAGTCTATTGCCGAGCTGAGCGAAATTGGGCGAGTAGCTCGGTCGGCTGCCGAACAAGTCCCTTTCCGATCCTGCAAACGGAGAAAAAAGCCACTGAGCAACTCCAACCGTTGGATCTTCGCAAAAATCGCACAAAAATTGATGAACGGCTCAGATCACGCCACGTCTGCACAAAACGACAAAATAATGATTTTTTGGGATACGCGCCTCCTCGAGATCCGTGCCGGGATCCGACGGCATAGATCGCGCCACGTGTCCCAGGATCCGACGGCGCAGATCGCGCCACGTGTCAGGTATTATTTAATTTAATTAATTTATTTATTTAATTATTTTTTTATTTAAAAAATCCGAAAAAATATTTAAAAAATCGAAAAAAATAAAATAAAAATTCTAAAAATAATTATAAATTCAGAAAAATTATTTTAAATTCTGAAAAATATAATTATTTAATTAGAATAATTATTTAATATTTTCGATAATTAATTATTTAATTCGGAAAATGAATAAAAAATTCAAAAAAAAATGAGAAAAAATTCAGAAAAATCTGGAAAAATTACCAAAAATCCAGAAAATTCTGAGAATATTTTTGGGCATTTTACAAGCCCAGATTGACACCGTTACACCCCGAGCAAGATCCGAAACTCCCTTAAAGAACACCGATAAAATCCCGTACGCCATTATAACAGTAAAATTACTCCTCAAAGACTGAAAAACTCAGTCTCTAGGAGTGGGGGGCTCGTGATATGGCTAAAAATAGGATTAAATCGGGACCGTTCACATCGGAGGCGAATCTTAAAGCTCAGGGGTAAAACGGTAATTTCACCTACTAGCGGGTCCGAAGCGAGTACTGGGCCTCCTTCTCACAGATCCAACAATCCGCGAACGGATCCACCTCAACTGGGTACGGGTCCCGACCCGATACAAACCCAAACCAGCGAGAGGAGATAGGGTCACTGTTCTGACTAAATCAACGGGCCTGATTTGCAGTTATCCTCTCACCGGGAATTAAGGGATTACATTCCTAATCTGATTACGAGGATTTTATGCCTTATCAGATCACAGGAATCACATTCCTAATCTGATCCCAACGGCGACTATAAATACCCCCCACCTACCACTGTTACAGGTTAATGACTCTTTTGCCAATTAAAGCTCTTTCTTAATCATATCAGTGGTTACTGACAAGAGCGTCGGAGGGTGCGTCGCCGGGATCAACCCCGGTGTTTCGCACTTTCCTTGCAGGTGCACAGCGAGAGCTCAGCAGCCCAACTCCGGCGAACAGGTTCGGATCAGCTATTCAGGTTTCCTACGAACTCACAAATCTCATCTGTTTACCCCCATACCGAAATCAGCGGTAACACTATGTTTTGATTCTTCATAATCCTGTGTGTTATTTTGTTGGGAAATTCTTGATTTACAATGTGACCCAGCTTAATAGAATCATGAAGTTGATATAACATTTAGTAGTTACTTTAATCAAGTCAAACAGAAATTGTTTTCTAAATTTTTTTATTGTACCTGAAATTCAATTGGCTATGGTTATTGATGTTTCTTTTATGATGAAAAACTAAGATTACAGAAGTATGCAAGTGAAAAAACAGTTTATCTCACTCATTTAAACGTCATCATCTCAAACAATTAATGCAAAATTCATTAACAACTTGTGGCTTTATGAATCTTCATTTTAAATTCATTTCTGAATAACAAATAGCAGGTTGTTTCTTAAGTTTGATTGAAGCTAATCTTTTAAATTTCAACAAAATTATGAATGATGTTGAAGGTGAAAAGCAACACACCAAACCGACCATCCAATCCAATTTAAACCGAGCTTAATCGGCTTGGATGGAAACCGATCCAATTAAGGTTCGGATTGGTTGTGGATGAGAAAATTAAAAAAACCAATTTTCTTTGGATCGGAGGTGAATGGTTCATATTAGATAAGATACCGACCGATGCCCACCCCTAGGAGAAACCCTGAAATCTCTCAAGATCAACCAAAGAAAAAACAATGACATAACAATATAAGAATCAACAATAAATACAAGAAAATTCAAGAAAACAATTAAGTTCAAAATTATTTTAAATACCCAGTCAATGCACTCAATCACCAGAAGATAGGTGAGGGATATGCACCCACAGAACATACATACATGCAATGCGTGCAACCTGCATCCTGCTAAAAATGGCCTCAAAATGTAGTGAAGAAAATAAAAAGTTATCCTGCAATTTTTTCCCAAACTGACCCACTGTTTGAATGTTTTTTCCAAACTGACACACTTTTTAAAAAATTCTCAAAATGACCCACTTGCTATCTTAGATAGCGAATTTAGTAAAAATCCACTCGCTATATGAGAAAGCGAGTCTTGGTTTTGGAGTTTTTTGGTTTCTTCCCTCGCCAAGACTCGTTGTCTCAAAAAGCGAGCTTGTATTCACCAAACTCGCTTTTTGAGACAGCGAGCTTGTTTTCACCAAACTCACTTTTTGAGACAGCGAGTGTCAATTGGGGATTACTTAAACCCACCCTCGCTGTTTCGATCTCCCTCTCTTTCCCCGACTTTCTCTCTCCCTCTTTCTCTCTCCCTCTCCTCTGTTTTCCAAAACCAGAACAGAGTAGCCCCTCCATCCCATCGTCAACCCTACTTCTCCTCCCGATCACCTCGAAGCCCTCTGCCCTCCTCGTCGTGCCTCCTACTCGAGCGCGACCCGTCGACAGCCAGTACCCGCCTGCTCCTCCCATCCTTGTCCTCGACTCCGCACTCCACCAGCATCGCCCCCATCCACCGCATCTCCTTGCCCTCCTGCTTAGTCCCCAGGCGCCCCCGCGAGCCTCGCCATCTCTCTGCCTCCTCCGTCGCTCGAGTGGACGCCAGTCAGCCACCGTCAACCCATCCTCTACATCCCCCTCGTCGAACCCTTCGTCTTCACCGTTGAAGCCACCCAACCCCATCTCTTCCTCATCGCTGCCTGGCACCACCCTTACTGCCGCCTTCATCGCCCATCCTCACCATCATCGAGCCGCAACTCACCCCCGCGCCCCGTCGACTGTCACTGCCTTGTTGTTATTGTTGTTGTCTCTTATTGTGGGTGCTGCTGTCTTGGTGCTCGCTGCCCCCTTCGAACACCTCCCCCCCTTTCCTCCACTCGACAACCCTGCCGACCACCGCTGCCGCTTCGTGTTGCCGTTAGAGGGAGATCGAAATAGCGAGGCAGGGGTTTAAGGAATTCCCAATCGACACTCGCTGTCTCAAAAAGCGAGTTTGGTTAAAACAAGCTGGTTTTTGAGACAGCGAGTCTTGGCGAGGAAAGAAACAAAAAAATCCAAAATCAACCACTACAACATTTGTGATCTACTCCGACGTATATACCCCGGCGTTTGCCGGCGGCCTCTATAAAATGCTGGGGAATTATGATATTCACCGGCGTTTTTTATAAAAACGCCGGGAAAGAATAATATTCACCGGTATTTTAATAAAAAATGCCGACGAATAGGAAGCTAAAATGTACCCCACACATCTTCTCCCATTCACCGGCGTTTGTTAATAAAAACGCTGGTGAATTAACTGGGATAAATCCCCCACGAACCCTAACATTTCGCTCGCCTTTTTCCCCAGCCCTAATTTTTTTGTGCGCACCGCCATCGTTCTGCCTCCTTCCCTTCGTCGATTTTCGAGACAAATCCTCCGCCATCGGAGTGGGTTCCTGCGTCCTCCGACAACTCCTCCGTCTCTTTGGCTTGTTCAGTCTCTTTCTTTCTCTCTCACCCCCCCAAAACTCCCGATTCGAGTTTTCTTCGAAAAGTTGCCATCTCCGTAGGCCCCGCCGTCGCCATCTCCGTAGCCTCCGTCGTCGCCGGCCTGAGTCCTCCCTAGTCCCCCCACCGTCAACAACTTCCGACATTGAGTGTGGTATAATGCTGTATTCTTGTCGTTTTTTTTCATGGTAATTGTTCAAAGATCCTACACTTACATTCCACATTTTGGCACTAGTAATCTTCCACTAAACCCATTTTTGTTCCATGGTTCAAAGAGAATTGTAAACCAAATGGTACACCTTCATTTTTATGTTGTGTACACATGCAATTACCGAGGTAGTAATTTTATAGCATTTGTTTTTCTGCTAATCAGAATTTATAATATCTAACTAGGCCTTTAGTTATCACAAAGGTGAAGTGATTCAATTTTGGCTTGAGTTGAGAGAAAATTCATAGATAAGACATATGTGAAGTGATTAGATAATAAACCTTCACCACATAGCAGAAGATAACAACCAAGTGTGCATAGTCTGAGCCAACTACATTTTTTATCACAAACTTAACATTCATAAAAAATCCTGCACGTAATTAGCACGTATTAACTTAATCCTACTTTTGTGGATTCTTAACCTCTTGTAGGTTAGTATATTAACAGCCACAAAGTGGAGACGTAGCTCAGTTGTAGAATGTCATTTATAGGTTCTGAAATCTTCATTTCATCAAAGTGTTTGTGGGTTTGAAACTGTATAAAAGTGTACATATGATCCCAATCTATCTGAAAAAGACGTCGTAGTTGCTTATTGGTCTTTCATAATTACAGAGCAAATGTTGTCATGAAATTGTCAATCATGCAACAAAGTGTGAGCTCGAACTGAGGAAACAAGATAGGAGTTACCTGCTTTCACTTGCTTTGGCATGTGTTTGCCTGAGTTGATGCATATATGTTGATGCATATATGCTTTTCAGAATCATATCATGCATTAATTGAATCTAGCTAGCTAACTAGGTTTTAGTTGAAAAGTAAGCAGGTACTGTGGCGGGTTAAGTTGCGTGGTATACGCACTTGTTCGTTGATGGATTTTAGAATTGATAGGGATATGAATGAGATCATACTGAACTTGAATTGATATGCACCTGATGTTGTCGATATCGATTGTTCAGTTGATAGAGAAATAGTAACAGCAGCAACATTGCTTGTATAGGTATATGTATCAGATATTCAGGTTTTTGTGCAAAAAATTTTGTTTATCATGTGCAAAATATTATTGTAATTATTGTGCTAAGTATGTTGTTTTACTAATTAGTAGCCATGAACAAAATAGTTCATGAGTCATCAGATCTTCTTGTTATTATATTTATAGCACGGCACCCTCGTTATTCGCCCTATTCCTCTCAACAGCAAATACCTTTTACCTTCATCATCTCCTTGAATGGAAAGCCAAATTCAGGGGAGACTATAGTCGAATTGATATTACACTCGAACTCAAGGTGTTCGATAAAATCCCACTAAGGTGGTTGACATAATTTCCACAAAGGTAGTTTAGGGTTATGTGAATAGAGTAGATTGTACTGAGATTTAATTATTTTTTATACATTTTTTGGACTGAGATTTCTTTATTTTACAGTTAATTGTTATATCGTTTATTTAATTGCAACTAAGGATGGTTTTAAAAAAGGTGAAATTAATTACAAAAAATGCCTTTTAAATCTAATACTATTTAATATATCAAATTTTAATTTCAGATTGTGTGTTATTGTTATAATGGATAGAAGTTGGATTAGTAAACCACGATTATCCAAGGAGTACTGGGATGGTATTAAAGATTTTATTATCTTTGCCAAACGACATTCCCGTGATCCCAACCTAATTCTTTGTCCCTGCCTCCGGTGTACAAATTATAATTTGAGGACATGTGACGTAGTATATACACATTTGGTTGTCAATGGTTTTTTTCAAGGGTACACACGGTGGTTTTGTCATGGAGAGGATCATACATCAGCTCCTATTTGTCCGGTTATATTAGAAAATGAAGATGAGCCCTTAGTGAACGAAAACTTAAGTGTTCCCGATGAGATGCATGCATTGGTGCAAGACGCCTTGGGGATTCATAATGTTTCTTTCCACACCAATAATCCAATAACCCAAGTTCATAATGAGTCAACAGAAAAGCCACACATTGGTGGTGGGGTGGACGAGGAAATGCCTGACCCCGGCACTAAAAATAATAAACAGCACGAATCCTTCACTAAGTTGCTTGAAGATGCTAGTACTCCGCTGTACCATGATTGCACCAAATTCTCTAAATTCTCATTCATTGTCAGACTATTTCAGATTAAAAGTTTAAACGGGTGGTCTGCTAAGTCCTTCACTATGCTACTTGAACTGTTGAATGAAGCATTTTCAGAAATTTGTATTCCAAACTCTGCCTATAAAATCAAAAAATTCCTAAATTTTTTCGATCTAGGGTATGAGAAGATAGCAGCATGTCCAAATGACTGTATGCTTTTCACGAGAGGTAAGGAAAGTCTGGAGAATTGCGAAGTCTGTGGTTCTTCGAAATGGTCAGAAACACCAAATCAAGATGATCAAGCCAATGGATCTACTGAGGAAAGTTGGAGAAAGAAGCCTGCCAAACTATTGCATTACTTTCCTCTGATTCCTAGGCTACACAGATTGTTTATGTCTTCGAAAACTTCTTCTGATATGAAATGACATGCTGAAGGTCGCATTAATGATGTGATTCTTAGACATCCTGCTGATTCTCAATCTTGAAAAAAATTTGATGAAAGATATCTCAATTTTACGGAAGATCATCGGAATGTGAGACTTGGATTATCTAGTGATGGTTTCAACCATTTTAGGCAAATGAGTAGTACATACAGCATATGGCCTGTTGTGTTAATACTATATAATTTGCCGTCTTGGAAATGCATGAAGCAGTCCTCATTTATTTTGTCCATGATAGTTCCTGGACCGAAAGGCCCTGGAAATGATATAGATGTGTACCTACAGCCGTTAATATATGAACTTTAGAAATTGTGGGAGGGTGTTCCAACCTATGATGCAATGGCTAAAGAAACATTTTCTTTTCGGATCGTGTTGTCTTGGACAATCAATAATTTTCTCACATATGCAAATTTATTTGGATATAGTACTAAAGGACATTATGCATGTTCTTGTTGTGCTGACCAAACTAGTTCAAGGTTGTTGTACAATGGCAGAAAGTTTTGCTATATGGGTCATAGGAGATGGTTGCCTGAAACACATATATTTTGGGCAGAGACAATGACATTTGATGGTACTGATGAGTGGGAACATGTTCCTGGAGCTTCTTCTGGGTCAGATATTTTGAGACGGGTAGATGGTCATCAGTTCAAATATGGAAAAGAACCACAAGTCAGCAAAAAGGGCAAGAAAAGGGCAAGTAAGGAGCAACATGAGGAGACCAATCTATGTGACGAAGATGAGTATCAGAACATGACGGATTTAGGTGCATGAAAGAAGAAGAGTATTTTCTTCAAGTTGCCGTATTGGGAATTCAACTTATTGCGACATAATTTAGATGTGATGCATATCGGAAAAAATATTGGTGAAAATTGTATAGGAACAGTTATGGGAGATGACCGAAAGACAAAAGATAATCTCAAGAGCCACCTTGATTTGAAGTCAATGGGCATCCGACATGAGTTGTACCCAGAGGAATTAACGAACGGGAGAGTACGCCTACCTCCTGCAATCTATTCAATGTCAAAATCGGAGTTGGAATTGTTGTGCAAAGTTCTATTGGAACTTAAAGTTCCTGATGGCTATTCTTCTAACATAGCAAGGTGTGTCAACTTTAAGGATAAGAGGCTTCAGGGTCTGAAGTCACACGACTACCACATCTTAATACAAGATCTCCTTTCTGTGGCCCTAAGATCTTCAATGTGTGAGCAAATCACTACTGTCCTGAAAGATCTTTGTAGCATATATAAAGGCATTTGCTCAAGAATACTTCGTGTTGAAGATATTGGCCAATTGGAGCAGCATGCGGCATTGACACTTAGTAAAATGGAGATGATATTTCCTCCATCGTTCTTCACTATAATGATTCACTTGATAATCCACCTTGCTGGTAAAGCCAGAATCGGTGGTCCTGTTCATTATCGGTGGATGTATCCCATTGAGAGGTAAAAGAATTCATGCATCTTAGAAAACTGAATTCTCAAACGCTTATTTCTTTCATTCCCTAACACCGTTCTAATTCATTAATTGTACATGTTTAGGTACCTATACCGTCTTAAGGGTTATGTTAAAAATAGAGCATATCCTGAAGGGTCAATAGCTCAAGGATATCTGTCAGAGGAGTGTTCAATTTTTTGTTCCAAGTATCTGCAGGGTGTAGAGATATCTTTGACTAGACCAAGGAGAAATCCAGACGTTTCCAACCTTGATGGTGCTAAATATCTTTTCGATACCGCTGACACTACTAATGGTAAAATTAATGCATTTGAATTAGATAACTTAACGTAGGAACAGACACATCGATATGTGCTAGACCACCATGCATCAGTGGAGCCATTTCGAAAGTAAGTTGCTTTTGAATTTAAATTGAATATATAAAAACCACAGAGTACGATATTAACTTACATTTGTTATTCCATATTCATTTCTCTATATTTCAGCGAATTTGTTAGGGACATCAAACGAAGGGCTAGACCAAGAAGATTGCCACCACGTGAACAAAATAAGTTGATGAATGAAAAATTTTATAAGTGGTTTGAATCTCATGTAGGTGAATTAAGAAAATGCAAGTCCTTCTTGATAATATCTATATTATCCACGGTGCTGATACGATTTGTGCAAAATTTATAGGTACATTCTTTGGGTCCTGAAGGTGTGTCATATGAAATAAAAGTACTTTCCAAAGATCCCTATAAGATGGTCAAAAGATACGGAGGATACATATTCAATGGCTTTAGATTTCGTACTAAGGATCGTGAATGTAATTTGAAATCTCAAAATAATGGAATGGTACTAGAAGTCATGCTTCCAAGACTGACACGAGGCCTGTAGATGGAGATCTCGACTACTATAGAGTGCTCACGGATATTATTGAGTTGAATTATTTTGGTCATTTTCGTATTTTCTTATTTCGTGGGGATTAGGCTGAGTTTGATAGGAATTTTGCTAATAACAAGGATAATTTAGGCTTCACAATTGTAAACTTCTCAAAATTGATTCACATCGGTACACACATTAGCCACGAATCATTTGTGTTCCCATCCCAAGTGCAACAAATGTTCTACATTGAAGATCCAACCCTGTCAAAATCGTACGTGACTCTCATTATGCAACCAAGAGATGTATTCCAACTGGACGATACTTCAGAAGATGAAGACGATGAAGTCATGAACAGTTACATTGCTTCTGAGTTTCCTATATTTGATGTAAACACAACCGACAGAGGAATTTGTGGGACTTAGCTCCGCAAGGATGGAGAAGAGGGAGATGTATTGGAAGATGTCGTATTGTAGTTTACTTGATTTTCAATCTTAATATTATATGTCATGTAATTTTCGTGTCTTAAATCTTGTTGTAATATTATGTCTTGTAATTCTGAACATGTTGTATGTGAATTTAATAATTAGTTTAATTATCTGTTAATTTAAGAATGGAACGATTTCTATAGTTTGAAAATTAATTAAGAAGATTGGACTTTCATGAGTAGGTTATAGAGATAAGTGTATTTTTTTGCTTGTCTGATTTTTCATGAGTAAAGGTAACTTATATGAAAGTAATTGGATTTTCAGCACCATTCAGTTTCTGTAGGTTAGTCTGATTTGAAAGTGATAGATGCCTAATATGATATGTACTTCATTGTTTCCTTGTTTTTGGTGGGTGATTAGAACGCTTTCATCTTTGTAGATTGTAATGGTTCTACCTTACAAAATAGCTGTATTTGTTGTAGATTGTCCCTTGTTTTTGGTGGGTCACATGTCCTTCAGTTATTGAAATATTGTATTTTAGTTGATCATCCTTATCATTTAGGTTTCACAATTGAAATCAATCGAAATAGATTGATCGAGGAAACTATGCGCCAAAAAATGATTTGTTCTGATCCTTAAAATTTGCCTCTTACTCGACAAAATGATCTAGAAAGTGTAAGATCTTAGATTTCCTAGAGTTACAAAGTAGTCCTGTCTTTTTTATTTTCTATGGTATAAACCCATATTGTAGGATAATGGCTCGATCTGGTTCAGTTTGTTTATATCCGTCGTATCTGCAGCAATCGAAAGTTCCAGTACATCAGTCGACTGACTATGGGAACCAGTCGACTGTCCAGAGAGAAGTTTCAAAGGCTAAGGATACAGCAGTAGCAGTCGACTGAAGGTGTGTCTCAGTCGACTGTCCAGAACTAAAGACCAGTCGACTGGTAAGAAGACCAGTCGACTGTAGGCGGGTTTGTGAACTAGAAAAGGCCCATTTCGAAAGGCCCAGTAGTTTCCCTATAAATACACCCGTTAGGGTTTTGTAATAGAAGAGACCTCTATTCGGATTTTGCAGCCGTCATCTCTGTAAGGGTTTGTTTCACCCATTGGTGATTATTTGAAGAAGAAACCCCAACCGCCCCGTGGATGTAGGCACTTGTTTTGCCGAACCACATTAAATCTTTGTGTCCTTGTGTTTGTTTGTTTTCTGTTTTTCTTCGTTATTTCTCTCTTTGATTGGTGGTCCATTCGTATTCTGCACAACAAGTGGTATCGGAGCTTTCGGTTCGACCTAGAGGGAGATGGCGAGTGAAGCAGATGCAACCAAGGATGTTGTGGGATCAAGTTCGTCCAGAACAACGATTCACAACGCAAAATTTGAAGTTGAAAAATTTGATGGAACAAACAATTTCGGGATGTGGCAGTGTGAGGTGTTGGATGTTCTGGTTCAACAAGAACAAGATGTTGCTTTGGAGGAAGAAAAACCAAAGAATATGTCCGATGTAGATTGGAAGAAGTTGAATCGAGTTGCGTGTGGGACTATTCGGCTCTTTATCGCGAAGGCTCAGAAGTATGATTTGATGAGGGATACCATTGCTGCGGTGTTGTGGAAGAAACTCGAAGACAAATACATGAGGAAAAGTTTGGAGAATCGGCTGTATTTGAAGAAGAGACTTTTTCGTTTCACCTATACTGAAGGTATGTCTATGAACGCTCATGTTGAATCATTTAATAAATTATTGGCTGATTTGTTAAATTTGGATGAGCAAATTAAAGATGAAGATAAAGCCCTAATTCTGTTGAATTCATTACCCGAATGTTATGATCATTTAGCAACTACTTTAATATATGGAAAAGACACTGTTAAATATGAAGATGTTGCAAATGCTCTGTTGAATAATGAAACTAGGAGAAGGGATAAAATGGTTGATAGAGAAACTTCTGAAACATTGATTGTAAGGGGCAGAACTGAGACCAGATCTGAGACCAAATCTGGGAATAAAGGAAACAAATCTCGTTCCAAATCGAGAGGAGTCTCAAAGGACAGAAAGATACCAGCCAGAGATGAATGTGCTTTCTGTCATGAAAGGGGGCATTGGAAAAAGGATTGTCCTAAGCTACGAAATAAGAGAAATTCGACTGCAAATATGATTGTTGATAATGTAGATAGTGACGATGATTTTTCTTATGCACTTGCAACTAGTCCCTCACTTTATCAAGAAGTATGGTTTCTTGATACAGCAGCCTCCTATCATATGTCTTGGAAAAAGGAGTGGTTTACTTCTTTAGAGTATATGGATGGTGGGGTAGTTTTGATGGGAAATGATGTACCTTGTAAGAAGGTAGGAATCGGGAAGATTGAATTGCTAATGCACGATGGTCTTATTAGGGAGCTTTCAGATGTATGGTATGTTCCAGATTTGAAAAAGAATTTGATTTCACTTGGTGTTTTGGAGGCCAGTGGATTAAAATTTGCTAGTGAAGGTGGCATTCTGAAGGTGACTAACGGAGCACTTGTGGTGATGAAAGGGCAAAGGAAAAGGAACTTGTTTTTCTTGCAGGGAAAAACATATTTGGGTCAGGCTGCCAGTGTAACTGAAAAGCCTAAACAGGTTGTTCCCGACTCTACTAGGTTGTGGCATATGCGACTCGGGCATGCAGGAGAAAAGGCCTTGCAGGGGCTTGTGAAGCAAGGGTTGCTTAAAGATGCTAAAGGTTGCAAGTTGGAATTTTGTGAACATTGTGTATTAGGTAAGCAAACTAGGATGAAATTTGGTACAGCTGTACATCAGACAAAGGGTATCCTCGATTATGTGCACACAGATGTTTGGGGCCCTACTCAGACACCTTCTATGAGTGGTAGACACTGGTTTGTTACATTTGTTGATGACTACTCCAGACGAGTTTGGGTATATACCATGAAACACAAAGATGAAGTTTTGACATTGTTCACAAGCTGGAAGAAGAAAGTTGAAAACCAGACTGGAAGGAAGATTAAGGTTCTTAGATCAGACAATGGAGGGGAATACAAGAACGATCCGTTTCTAAAATTGTGTGAAGATGAAGGGATCCAGAGGCACTTCACAGTTAGGAAGACTCCACAGCAAAATGGGATTGCAGAAAGGATGAACAGAACCTTACTTGAGAAGGTGAGATGTATGCTAGCACAGTCTGGATTGAAGAAGACATTTTGGGCAGAAGCTGTTATATATACAAGCCACATTGTCAACCGTTTACCATCAGCAGCACTTGAAGGCAAAACACCTATTGAGGTATGGAGTGGTAAACCTGCATCTGATTATAGTTTTTTACATATATTTGGTTGTCCTGCTTATTTTCATGTAACTGAAACTAAACTTGATGCAAGAGCCAAAAAGGCTATATTTGTTGGTTTCAGTACTGGTGTCAAAGGTTACAGGTTGTGGTGTCCAGAACAGAAAAAGTTAGTAATCAGCAGGGATGTTACCTTTGATGAGACCAGCATGATCAGCTCGGGACAGTCGACTGGTCCTCATATGCAGTCGACTGGTGATCCTGATCAAGAGAAGCAGAAGATTAGCTCGGGACAGTCGACTGGTAGGTGCTCTCAGTCTACTGGTGCGGGAGTTCTCCAACAGGTGGAGTTAGAAAAGCTTTCAGTTGAAAATCCTACTCCTGCCCAAAATAAAGATGATGTGGTTGATACTGAGGATGAGGAAGAAGTTCCTATCCAAGACCCTCCCCAGCAGGAAGAATCAATTGCAGCGAGAAGGCAAAGAAGAGATATCAAACGACCATCTCGCTTTACAGAAACAGTTGCATTTGCTCTTCCCATTGTTGATGATGAAGTTCCCTCCAACTTCAAAGAAGCCACTAGAAGTTATGAAAATGCAGATTGGAAAGTTGCTATGGATGAAGAGATGAACTCTCTTCATAAGAACAAGACTTGGGATCTAGTGCAATTGCCAAAGGGGAAGAAAGCTATCGGTTGCAAGTGGGTGTATACGAAGAAAGAAGGTCCAAAAGGCAGTGTTCGGTTCAAGGCTAGACTAGTTGCAAAGGGGTATGCTCAAAAGGAAGGAATTGACTATAATGAAGTGTTCTCTCCGGTTGTGAAGCATCCTTCTATTCGGATTTTGTTGGCATTGGTAGCACAGTTTGATCTTGAATTGACACAGATGGATGTGAAGACTGCATTCTTACATGGGGACCTAGATGAAGAAATTTATATGTTGCAGCCAGATGGGTTTAAGACAGCTAGAAAGGAAAATTATGTTTGCAGGTTGAAGAAGTCTCTCTATGGGTTGAAGCAATCTCCAAGGCAGTGGTATTTGAGGTTTGATCAGTTTATGAAAGTGCAGGGATATTCCAGAAGTGAGTATGATCATTGTGTCTATTTCAGAAAATTGCAGGATAGCTCTTTCATATATCTGTTATTATATGTGGATGACACGTTGATTGCCTCTAAAAATGCTAAGGAGATTCAAAATTTGAAGAATCAGCTGAGTTCTGAATTCGAGATGAAGGATCTTGGTGAAGCCAAGAAAATACTTGGGATGGAGATAGCTAGAGACAGAGCAAAGGGCATAGTGAGTTTGACACAGAAGCAATATCTTTTGAAGGTGCTGAAACAGTTTGGTATAGATGAGAAAACTAAACCAGTCAGTACACCCTTAGCCACTCATTTCAGAATTAGTGCTTCTCAGTCTCCAAGTACAGATGAAGAGAGACAGTATATGGCTAATGTACCTTACACTAGTGTGGTTGGCAGTTTGATGTATGCCATGGTTTGTACTCGACCAGACATCTCTCAGGGGGTGAGTATGGTTAGTCGATATATACATGATCCAGGCAGAGAGCATTGGCAAGCAACTAAATGGATTTTGAGGTACATAAGTGGCACCACAGATGTGGGTTTGAAGTTTGAGAGGGATGACAATATTAGCAGGTTATTGGTGGGTTATGTTGATTCTGACTATGCAGGTAATCTAGATAAGAGGCGGTCTACTACAGGCTATTTGTTTACTATGGCTAGAGCACCTATAAGTTGGAGGTCCAATTTGCAGTCCACTGTAGCGTTGTCTACTACTGAGGCTGAATACATGGCAGTTGCTGAGGCCATGAAGGAAGCTATTTGGATTCATGGACTTTTGAAGAGCTTGGGAATTCATCGGGAGAAGGTGGAGGTACACTGTGACAGTCAGAGTGCTATCCATTTAGCGAAGAACCAAGTTCATTATTCGAGGACCAAACATATTGATGTCCGTTATCATTTTGTGCGTGATTTGATAAAGGATGGTGATATTCTTCTGGTGAAGATTGGGACAGCTGATAATCCTGCTGATATGTTGACCAAAATTGTTGGGGCAGTCAAGTTCAAGCATTGCATGAACCTGGCTAATATTTTGCATGCTTGATGATTTGGAATGGGCGGTTGGAATGGTGCTTCGTTTTGTTTGGTTAGTATGTGATATCATACTAAGGTGGAGTTTGTTTTTGTTACATTTGGTGATGAGCATTTGTTTTGGAGTATTTTTTGGAGATTGCTTGGGCTACTTGGAAGATCTCGCCAAGGTGGAGATTGTAGGATAATGGCTCGATTCTGGTTCAGTTTGTTTATATCCGTCGTATCTGCAGCAATCGAAAGTTCCAGTACATCAGTCGACTGACTATGGAAACCAGTCGACTGTCCAGAGAGAAGTTTCAAAGGCTAAGGATACAGCAGCAGCAGTCGACTGAAGGTGTGTCTCAGTCGACTGTCCAGAACTAAAGACCAGTCGACTGGTAAGAAGACCAGTCGACTGTAGGCGGGTTTGTGAACTAGAAAAGGCCCATTTCGAAAGGCCCAGTAGTTTCCCTATAAATACACCCGTTAGGGTTTTGTAATAGAAGAGACCTCTATTCGGATTTTGCAGCCGTCATCTCTGTAAGGGTTTGTTTCACCCATTGGTGATTATTTGAAGAAGAAACCCCAACCGCCCCGTGGATGTAGGCACTTGTTTTGCCGAACCACATTAAATCTTTGTGTCCTTGTATTTGTTTGTTTTCTGTTTTTCTTCGCTATTTCTCTCTTTGATTGGTGGTCCATTCGTATTCCGCACAACACATATGACCTATTTGATCCTGCTTTGTGTTTGATGCATAGGTTTTCTTCATACATCCAAATCATACAATAAATGATCCATAGATTTTCTTAAAGACTGTAGTTTCTTGTGTTATACAGAAAACTCTACACAATGGATATGAATATTTTTAATTAGAATTTTTAGCTTATAACTTTTATATGTGTGTGTACTTCTCTAGGGTGTGTTATACTAATTGCTGCAAAAAAGTACTATTTTTATGATGCAGTGTATCCATATATTGCAAAACTTTGTACCTTTGATGTTTTATTTTATTTTTATCTCCTAATCATGCAGTATATTTGTAATAGTCCCTTCATCATACGCTTATGTTAAGAAGAGTTTATTTAACTCCTAATTTAGTGACTATACATATATAATATGGACTCCAGATACTTTTATCTCCATATATCTTTTGGAGAATCTTTTGTGGTAGAATTTTGATAACTCTTATGTTGTTGCTGTACTTATATTTGTGGCGTTGCTTCTTTTGTGGATTATTCTATCGTGGCATGAGTGTCCATATTTGATCAATACACAACGACGAAGTTCTACTTTTAACTCACTCTCACTCCTCTTTTGGTCTTTTTCTTCACTGTGCTTAACTTTTTCCCTTTCTTTGTTGGGGGTCTTGGAAGTCAGGGAGGGTGCGAGGTTATTTATATAGACAAAGAAGCAAACACAATTTGTTTTGAAATGGAAATGAACAAGGTTAAAGGTAGGGCAAAAAAAAGAAGCTGACACTGTTTGAAAGTTGAAACATTTTTGGTCTAAGAGCAGACATCCCTACGTTTTAACTCGAGCCTGTGTGTTATTCTGTGTCGCATGCTCGGCATATATATATTTTTAATGTGGTGTTAACATTGATTAATATACTAATATATACTAATAAATATTGATGATATTCAAGGTGATTAATATTCTAGGCTAGGTTTGTTTCTTGAACTTCCTCCTCTGTAAAGAAGGAAGCCTGGTACATGTTACACTAATTCCAATTATAATGTGCTTAATTATATAATGTATTTTCCTAATTACTGGTGTAATTAAAATAGACCATGAAGAGCTTGGTCTAGTGCACCTCTTGCTATGACAAAACCAAACCATTTTTTTTGCAACTCCAGTTACTTGGAAGAGATAATACCCAAATATGCTTATTATCATTTATTTGTTTGTTAAACTATTATTAACTACTGCTAAATATATTTTCATATTTCATTTTGTTTGTTCTTAAGCTTCCTAGTAATTTTTAATGACTTACATTGCTATAGCATTACATTAGCTATATTGATTGAAATGTATTTATCTATACCAATTTGGAGTGTTTGGACCAATCTGATCTTCAAACACTGGTTGCTAATATAGTATTTTGGTATGATAATCTTAAATCTCATTTACATTAATGTACTTGCAATTGTAATAGCATTAACTTAATATCAATAACTTTGTCCAGAAGAAACTTGTGATCATTAGCATATGTTCTAAAATAGAAACTTGTCATTGGCTCTACAAACCTTAGTCATCAACATCAGATAGATCATTTCCACTCTCATGTAGTTCTCATTTTGTGAGAAAATGTCTCAAACCTTAGCCATAAACAGAATCATCCATAATGACTTGTTTGTTTTAATTTTTTTTTAATTTAATAGGTTGTGGCTCTACAAACAGAATCAGATAGATCATTTAATAGTTTGTTTTAATTTTGCTCCTCTAATGAATTTATTGAATCCTTGACAGGTAAAAGATGCCGAGGCGAGGAAAAAGGATCAACATAGATGATGGCAACGAAGTGCAGGGGGAGGAGCAGCCATTACATAATAGTGACAGTCAAACGGAGGAGGGAGAGGGTAGCACGCCCACTGTCAAAAAACATAGAGGGCGAACAAAGATGGTGGACGTATGGAAACTTAAGAACGACGAATGGATTGTTGTGGAGGAAAACAGTGTCGGTCAGCCGGTGGGAGATAACGTAAGCAAATTCTCGTCATTTATTGGTGTAATTGCAAGGAACCCGCGGATAATTCCTTTGTCATATGAGAGTTGACCGAAGGTGCCCACCACGACAAAGGCAACTGCGATTACAACAATCAGGGTATTTCCCATCTAAAATAACTAAATGAATGCTAGTTGGTTTATGCAATTCAGTTATCCTTTTGTTAAACTTCTCAAATTTTGCAGCAATACTTCTCTTTTCCGGACTCACTTACGCCTTGGGTTGAAAAGTCATTGTCGAAAAAGTGGAGAGACTAGAAGAGTGACTTGAAGGCAAGGTATTATGACAAAAACCGGTCCGAGGCGGATAATGAAAGGGATGTGCCACCTGAGGTGGAACCTTCGGATTGGCAATTCCTTGTTCACTACTGGAGTTCGGCGATTGGTCAGGTATTTACATTACTAACCAAAATTTAATGAATTTATGGTTGTATGGCTACTCTAATTTAATTTTTTCTGTACTTTATTGTGGAATGCACAGAAAAGGACGGAGGTCGGTGTTGCCAGTCGTTCAAAGCAGCTTGTGTTGCACACCGCTGGTATAAAGAGCTTAGCTCTCGTTCGAGAAGAATAGGTAAGCGCAATCAAATTGAACAGTTTTGACTTACAGTTATTTGTTTATAATAAAGTCATCTTACTAATATATAGGAAGAAGATTTGGGGGGTCCTACGGAGTTTGGCGAGATAGATTTTTTCGACGCCACCCACAAGTCGAAAGATGGGACGTATGCGACCCCTGAGGCACAGCGGATTGTGGTAAATGGTGAAATGATCCGTTGATTTTGACACGTCAGTTGCTTGTGTGTTAGAGTTGAATTTATTTATCAATTTTCCTTTAGAGTATCATTAGCTGAATTTTTTTTCCTTCACCTACAACAACTTGAGAGTTTTCATGTAGTTGCAGAGCCATTCACAAGAACTCATGGAAATGTTGATTCATATTACTTTTTAAGTGTAAAATCTGTTCAGATCTTTCATCTAGATCAATCTCAAGAAATTGATTTTTATATTTGACTCATCATCTTCGTAAAATGTTTTTGACTCATCAGTTCTAAAGTGTTTCCTCATCATCTTCCTAAAATATTTTTGTACTCCTAATTTGCACACCACACTTGTGACATGGTTATTCAATCCCCCTTTTAAAATTATATATATATATATATTTATTTTGATTATAGCCTTGATTCTTGATAGTTTGTTTATGTTTATCTATTATAATCAGTTGGTCTAATCTAGAATTTATATATGGTTCAGAAATTTCCCTAGTACAGTCCCTTCGATCTTTAAAAGTTGAAGTCTTAAAATGCATAGCATCCTTCAGCTCAATTATTTTATCTCTAAACCCAAAATATTTTCAAATGAAGCTTTCCATTAGTAACCTTAGATAATTTAGAGTTAGCTAACTTTATGAATAGGCACACGACTATGAAATTTACTCAGAGAAAGAAACATGACCAAAATAGAAACAGTTGATATGTATGTCAGATGTACAGTTGAGCCGAAAGAAATAATGCAGTAATTAACCATTTAAATAACTATCATGTACAGATTAATTTGTTGTACCTAACTGAAGATGAGTCATTCCTCATCTTGTAACAAATGTTGCATACGCAGATACACTCCTTTAGCTTTCACCTCTGACCATCCAAATTGAAGAATGTGAAGGACATGCTAAGATCATAGTTAGCTATATGCTGATTCTTCAGTTACCATTCGCTTCCCATTAGGAAGTAAACCCTGCATGAAATCAATTTAAGACTTTATCAGTGATTCATTGCTAGGTCATGTTCTGACACCCTCAATTTGTACAATGAACTAAAATAAAAGTTTTTCTTGTGTTTAATTGGAATTTTTGTTGACTGCAGTGACGAAATCTCTTCCGCTTCTAACTCTGACTATATGTCCTTTTACAGACTAACGCTCGAAAAAAGTATGATGAAATCTCTTCCGCTTCAGACACTAACCGTATGGCGGCTTCCACAGACTTTCGTACCCGGTAGCGCCTTGCCTTGACTGCAGTGAGGGGAAAAGAGAGGCATGGTCGTGTACATGGTATAGAGCTAGGACCAACCCCCTCGCGGTTATTCGGACGGAGTGCATCTACTTCAAGTGGGACTCGGGACGAGGAGATGACAGAATGAAGGCACAAGTGGCACTCCTCCAAGAACAAATGTCCCAATTAATAAGGCAGCAATCTAAAGTCCCACCACCGGTAAGTCTTAAAGTTGGTAATTTTGAAGAGCTTATAATTATAGTTTTAATGTAATTTTCGAACAATCTTCTTTTTACCAACAGAAATTACTTCAAAACTACTACCTAAGACCTGTAGGTTGATACAAAAAGTGTTAAAAAACCTGCAGGAAACAATAGGAGGCTTGTTAGACCATATCCAACCTATTTGTAAACAATAGCAACTTAGTTGCGATGTATAGGTTCAACTTGAAAGGAGAACATGTGCATATACAGATACAAAATAATGTAACTAACTGGAGATAGGTAAAGGTTATTTAGATAGTGCCAGTGATCTATCTTTCGGGTTTGGCTCTAATTTAGGATTTTAAAAACCACTAGTTATCTCAACTTAAAAGGTAAGATTCTAGAGGTATCAAAACTCTGATTAAATCTAACAGAAGAAGCATTTTTTTCCGGTTAAGCGTGATGAAACCAAGATAGCTGCATCTCCATGTACTGAAGGAGATCCATCATCTCTTTTGTTATTTCATATGATTATAATTTGTCCAAACTTTACAACTATTGTTACTAGCTTTGTTCAACTAGAACAATAATGTGTTAAGCTAAAGTTTTTACGTTACAACTGATGTGAAAACAAAACTTTATGTTACATCAAGAAATATACATGATGATTTACATCAACTGTGTAATGCTACCTTTTATTTTTAGTTTTGTTTCAATATTTTGTCTGTAAAAAAGTTTATTATTTAATTTCCTTTCATTAGTTGATCATTAAGCAAGAAGCAATACCATAAAAGTATGCATACAGTTTTAAGCAAATTAAGTAATTAAAGCTGTCGTTGTAAATAATGCGGTACTCATCCGTTAACCCTAACTCATCATCACTGCAATTAAGTAGTTTTTCAAAGTTGAAGTCTGAATCAGGTGGCAACCCGAAGCCTTGGGTTTGAGCATCATCGTAATATATCTAAACAAGCTCTTAATAGTTCAAAAACTAATTCTTGGTCTAGTTACCTTCAGTTTACTTATTGTACATACTCAATCATCTTTTGTTACTGCTTCTGGAGCAGTTTTTCTCCTCACACAGTAAGCTGCAAAGCTCTTTGTAGCCTAATTTTTTAAAACTTCATCATTTTGATAATTAGTTGCATTTTCTTTTGAGTTTGTTTGGGAAGCGAATAAACTGCAATATGATTGATTTAGTCTTCTTGATGAACATAGTTGATGGGAGTTTTATTCCATCTATATGAAATCGGCGAAATTTCCATCAAGTCATTGAAAGTATATCCACCTTTTGTTCTCTTTTAAGTTTTTTTTTTTTTTTTTTGAATTTGTTAAAAATTCATTCATATAAATGCTTACATTATACTGCTTAACTATATAGTTAACTAATTTATTCTATATATAAAGATGGGTTAAGTAGAATTTTTTATATTATAAAATTTTATAATATAAAAATATTTAATAGTAAGTAGAATATTAGATGTTGTAATCAGAATGTCGTAGTTTCTAATTATTCTTGTAACACACTATAGTTAAACTTGATTCAAAAAAGAAACGAGGGTCACATTTAGTATAGCATCACGCCCATTATTAATTAATCATAATTGAGCTTAAAAGTAATAACCTAGTCTTTTTATAATCCAGTCCCCTCTCAGCAGTTTACTGATAATCTGAGGATCAGTTATTGGATTGCTTGTATTGACGATGTACGCATGTATTAATATGTATGATTGGTCTGTAGCTTTAGGGTGGATATATTCTTCCTTCATCAATGGGTAAGGAACCTATATGGGATGGAAATATCTGTTCTTATGATCTGAAAGGGAATTCCTGAAAACTAGTTCCGATCATCTAGCAGATGAGTTCACATGGCTTGCAATCTTCGACCTGCAATGTTTGGTAGATGACTTGATACAAATTCACTAAGTATTAAGTTAATATACTTTCACTACTTCTTGATTCCTTGTCACAAAATATTTATAACCAGTTCTTTTGAAATTTGAGTTCTTTCTGGAAAATCCTAACTGAACATTGAATGTGGTAGAACTAATTAAGGTGGTTTCGGCGCATACAACAAAGATTCATAACCGTCTCAAGTAGAAAAATTGATCGGATGGAAAGGGGGAGTAAAAAGGAGTAGAGGTAGACCCAAAACAAAGTTAGGATAAAGCTATTAATTAATACAATTTTTTTATTTTTTTTAATCTCTCAAGTTTTCTATCATGTAGTCTCCACTTATTTAGTTAATTTTAGTTCAAAACAATATATATATATATATATATATATATATATATATATATATATATATATATATATATATATATATATATCATTATAGTTTAATTATGATAAGAAAAATTATAGATTTGCAATTGCACAAAAATTTGGAAGCCTTGTTTAAATTATATATAAGATGTTAATTTGACTTAGCAAGGTGGTTCACAAATAAATGAAATATTCTCGCTTGTGGGGAGAAAGAAATATATTTGGAGATTATCTAGCTGGAATTTCCTTAGCAAAAAAGCTACTTTTGCAAGTAAATTTTACGCTACTATGATTCAATTTGATTAACAGAACTAACAGCTTAGTACTTGTGATTTAACCAGATTCTACTGATCGAGAAACATTGAAGGAAAGTACTAAACAATTCGTATCTGTCGAAACGTGTGCCCAAGTCAGCCCATGCGGATACAGATTGTATACTTGCACATCTATTTTATTCATCGGCTTCTTTGCATCAGATTCTTTCCTTACTATAAAAAAATGATGAATTGTACGATCGGTGAAAATGTCCGCTAGCCTAGTAATTTTTGGATTATGATTGCTCGTTCTTTTATAACTTTTGTAGTAGTCGTTTGATATTAAAAATTGGGTATTCAGCATTTAGAAGTATTGTGGTCCAGTGTATATTCCGTATGTATATTCTGTATTGTGGTCCAGTGTTGAACTAAATTATTGTTTTTTTTTTTTTTGCACAGAGCGGTCCAATCAATCCATCAAATGTGAGTCGTGCAGAATGTAGGATAATGGCTCGATTCTGGTTCAGTTTGTTTATATCCATCGTATCTGCAGCAATCGAAAGTTCCAGTACATCAGTCGACTGACTATGGGAACCAGTCGACTGTCCAGAGAGAAGTTTCAAAGGCTAAGGATACAGCAGCAGCAGTCGACTGAAGGTGTGTCTCAGTCGACTGTCCAGAACTAAAGACCAGTCGACTGGTAAGAAGACCAGTCGACTGTAGGCGGGTTTGTGAACTAGAAAAGGCCCATTTCGAAAGGCCCAGTAGTTTCCCTATAAATACACCCGTTAGGGTGTTGTAAAATGAGAGACCTCTATTCGGATTTTGCAGCCGTCATCTCTAAGGGTTTGTTTCACCCATTGGTGATTATTTGAAGAAGAAACCCCAACCGCCCCGTGGATGTAGGCACTTGTTTTGCCGAACCACATTAAATCTTTGTGTCCTTGTGTTTGTTTGTTTTCTGGTTTCTCTCGCTATTTCTTCTCTTTGATTGGTGGTCCATTCGTATTCCGCACAACAAGTGGTATCAGAGCTTTCGGTTCGACCTAGAGGGAGATGGCGAGTGAAGCAGATGCAACCAAGGATGTTGTGGGATCAAGTTCGTCCAGAACAACGATTCACAACGCAAAATTTGAAGTTGAAAAATTTGATGGAACAAACAATTTCGGGATGTGGCAGTGTGAGGTGTTGGATGTTCTGGTTCAACAAGAACAAGATGTTGCTTTGGAGGAAGAAAAACCAAAAAATATGTCCGATGTAGATTGGAAGAAGTTGAATCGAGTTGCGTGTGGGACTATTCGGCTCTTTATCGCGAAGGCTCAGAAGTATGATTTGATGAGGGATACCATTGCTGCGGTGTTGTGGAAGAAACTCGAAGACAAATACATGAGGAAAAGTTTGGAGAATCGGCTGTATTTGAAGAAGAGACTTTTTCGCTTTACCTATACTGAAGGTATGTCTATGAACGCTCATGTTGAATCATTTAATAAATTATTGGCTGATTTGTTAAATTTGGACGAGCAAATTAAAGATGAAGACAAAGCCCTAATTCTGTTGATTTCATTACCCGAATGTTATGATCATTTAGCAACAACTTTAATATATGGAAAGGATACTGTTAAATATGAAGATGTTGCAAATGCTCTGTTGAATAATGAAACTAGGAGAAGGGATAAAATGGTTGATAGAGAAATTTCTGAAGCATTGATTGTAAGGAGCAGAACTGAGACCAGATCTGAGACCAAATCTGGGAGTAAAGGAAACAAATCTCGTTCCAAATCGAGAGAAGTTTCAAAGGACAGAAAGATACCAGCCAGAGATGAATGTGCTTTCTGTCATGAAAGGGGGCACTGGAAAAAGGATTGTCCTAAGCTACGAAATAAGAGAAATTCGACTGCAAATGTGATTGTTGATAATGTAGATAGTGACGATGATTTTTCTTATGCACTTGCAACTAGTCCCTCACTTTATCAAGAAGTATGGTTTCTTGATACAGCAGCCTCCTATCATATGTCTTGGAAAAAGGAGTGGTTTACTTCTTTAGAGTATATGGATGGTGGGGTAGTTTTGATGGGAAATGATGCACCTTGTAAGAAGGTAGGAATCGGGAAGATTGAATTGCTAATGCACGATGGTCTTATTAGGGAGCTTTCATATGTATGGTATGTCCCAGATTTGAAAAAGAATTTGATTTCACTTGGTATTTTGGAGGCCAGTGGATTGAAATTTGCTAGTGAAGGTGGCATTCTGAAGGTGACAAGCGGATCACTCGTGGTGATGAAAGGGCAAAGGAAAAGGAACTTGTTATTCTTGCAGGGAAAAACATATTTGGGTCAGGCTGCCAGTGTAACTGAAAAGCCTAAACAGGTTGTTCCCGACTCTACTAGGTTGTGGCATATGCGACTCGGGCATGCAGGAGAAAAGGCCTTGCAGGGGCTTGTGAAGCAAGGGTTGCTTAAAGATGCTAAAGGTTGCAAGTTGGAATTTTGTGAACATTGTGTTTTGGGTAAGCAAACTAGGGTAAAATTTGGTACAGCTATACATCAGACAAAGGGTATCCTCGATTATGTGCACACAGATGTTTGGGGCCCTACTCAGACACCTTCTATGAGTGGTAGACACTGGTTTGTTACATTTGTTGATGACTACTCCAGACGAGTTTGGGTATATACCATGAAACACAAAGATGAAGTTTTGACATTGTTCACAAGTTGGAAGAAGAAAGTTGAAAACCAGACTGGAAGGAAGATTAAGGTTCTGAGGTCAGATAATGGAGGGGAATACAAGAACGATCCGTTTCTGAAATTGTGTGAAGATGAAGGGATCCAGAGGCACTTCACAGTTAGGAAGACTCCACAGCAAAATGGGATTGCAGAAAGGATGAACAGAACCTTACTTGAGAAGGTGAGATGTATGCTAGCACAGTCTGGATTGAAGAAGACATTTTGGGCAGAAGCTGTTATATATGCAAGACACATTGTCAACCGTTTACCATCGGCAGCACTTGAAGGCAAAACACCTATTGAGGTATGGAGTGGTAAACCTGCATCTGATTATAGTTTTTTGCATATATTTGGTTGTCCTGCTTATTTTCATGTAACTGAAACTAAACTTGATGCAAGAGCCAAAAAGGCTATATTTGTTGATTTCAGTACTGGTGTCAAAGGTTACAGGTTGTGGTGTCCAGAACAGAAAAAGTTAGTAATCAGTAGGGATGTTACCTTTGATGAGACCAGCATGATCAGCTCGGGACAGTCGACTGGTCCTCATATGCAGTCGACTGGTGATCCTGATCAAGAGAAGCAGAAGATTAGCTCGGGGCAGTCGACTGGTAGGTGCTCTCAGTCGACTGGTGCGAGAGTTCTCCAACAGGTGGAATTAGAAAAGCATTCAGTTGAAAATTCTACTCCTGACCAAAATGAAGATGATGTGGTTGATACTGAGGATGAGGAAGAAGTTCCTATCCAAGACCCTCCCCAGCAGGAAGAATCATTTGCGGCAAGAAGGCAAAGAAGAGATATCAAACGACCATCTCGCTTTACAGAAACAGTTTCATTTGCTCTTCCCATTGTTGATGATGAAGTTCCCTCCAACTTCAAAAAAGCTACTAGAAGTTCTGAAAATGCAGATTGGAAAGTTGCTATGGATGAAGAGATGAACTCTCTTCATAAGAACAAGACTTGGGATCTAGTGCAATTGCCAAAGGGGAAGAAAGCTATCGGTTGCAAGTGGGTGTATACGAAGAAAGAAGGTCCAAAAGGCAGTGTTCGGTTCAAGGCTAGACTAGTTGCAAAGGGGTATGCTCAAAAGGAAGGAATTGACTATAATGAAGTGTTCTCTCCGGTTGTGAAGCATCCTTCTATTCGGATTTTGTTGGCGTTGGTAGCACAGTTTGATCTTGAATTGACACAGATGGATGTGAAGACTGCATTCTTACATGGGGACCTAGATGAAGAAATTTATATATTGCAGCCAGATGGGTTTAAGATTGCTGGGAAGGAAAGTTCTATTTGCAGGTTGAAGAAGTCTCTCTATGGGTTGAAGCAATCTCCAAGGCAGTGGTATTTGAGGTTTGATCAGTTTATGAAAGTGCAGGGATATTCCAGAAGTGAGTATGATCATCGTGTCTACTTCAGAAAGTTGCAGGATAGCTCTTTCATATATCTGTTATTATATGTGGATGATATGTTGATTGCCTCTAAAAATGCTAAGGAGATTCAAAATTTGAAGAATCAGCTGAGTTCTGAATTCGAGATGAAGGATCTTGGTGAAGCTAAGAAGATACTTGGGATGGAGATAGCTAGAGACAGAGCAAAGGGCATAGTGAGTTTGACACAGAAGCAATATCTTTTGAAGGTGCTGAAACGGTTTGGTATAGATGAGAAAACTAAACCAGTCAGTACACCCTTAGCCACTCATTTCAGAATTAGTGCTTCTCAGTCTCCAAGTACAGATGAAGAGAGACAGTATATGGCTAATGTACCTTACACTAGTGTGGTTGGCAGTTTGATGTATGCCATGGTTTGTACTCGACCAGACATCTCTCAGGCGGTGAGTATGGTTAGTCGATATATGCATGATCCAGGTAGAGAGCATTGGCAAGCAGCTAAATGGATTTTGAGATAAATAAGTGGCACCACAGATGTGGGTTTGAAATTTGAGAGGGATGACAATATTAGCAGGTTATTGGTGGGTTATGTTGATTCTGACTATGCAGGTGATCTAGATAAGAGGCGGTCTACTACAGGCTATTTGTTTACTATGGCTAGAGCACCTATAAGTTGGAGGTCCAATTTGCAGTCCACTGTAGCGTTGTCTACTACTGAGGCTGAATACATGGCAGTTGCTGAGGCCATGAAGGAAGCTATTTGGATTCATGGACTTTTGAAGAGCTTGGGAATTCATTGGGAGAAGGTGGAGGTATACTGTGACAGTCAGAGTGCTATCCATTTAGCGAAGAACCAAGATCATCATTCGAGGAACAAACATATTGATGTCCGTTATCATTTTGTGCGTGATTTGATAAAGGATGGGATATTCTTCTGGTGAAGATTGAGACAGCTGATAATCCTGCTGATATGTTGACCAAAATTGTTGGGACAGCCAAGTTCAAGCATTGCATGAACCTGGCTAATATTTTGCATGCTTTATGATTTGGAATGGGCGGTTGGAATGGTGCTTCGTTTTGTTTGGTTAGTATGTGATATCATACTAAGGTGGAGTTTGTTTTTGTTACATTTGGTGATGAGCATTTGTTTTGGAGTATTTTTTGGAGATTGCTTGGGCTACTTGGAAGATCTCGCCAAGGTGGAGATTGTAGGATAATGGCTCGATTCTGGTTCAGTTTGTTTATATCCATCGTATCTGCAGCAATCGAAAGTTCCAGTACATCAGTCGACTGACTATGGGAACCAGTCGACTGTCCAGAGAGAAGTTTCAAAGGCTAAGAATACAGCAGCAGCAGTCGACTGAAGGTGTGTCTCAGTCGACTGTCCAGAACTAAAGACCAGTCGACTGGTAAGAAGACCAGTCGACTGTAGGCGGGTTTGTGAACTAGAAAAGGCCCATTTCGAAAGGCCCAGTAGTTTCCCTATAAATACACCCGTTAGGGTTTTGTAAAATGAGAGACCTCTATTCGGATTTTGCAGCCGTCATCTCTGTAAGGGTTTGTTTCACCCATTGGTGATTATTTGAAGAAGAAACCCCAACCGCCCCGTGGATGTAGGCACTTGTTTTGCCGAACCACATTAAATCTTTGTGTCCTTGTGTTTGTTTGTTTTCTGGTTTCTCTCGCTATTTCTTCTCTTTGATTGGTGGTCCATTCGTATTCCGCACAACACAGAACAGGAAAATTCAGATGATGAGAACTGAAGCGACTCGAGGGGTATGCAGTAGTGGTCGGCCTAGTCTAGATATCCTTGTGGTTGTTATGTCCTTATTGTTGTTTTAAGTACTTGCTGAGATATTTGGATGTTCATTACTGTATTTGTTAAGTATGACACTTTGTGTTAATATTGCGGTGAATTTGGACCATTAATGAAATGTGTGACACTTTATTATCTTTAATTCTTGTGTTTGGTTGTGAATTGCGCATTAATATGCCTGAAATTGGTTGAATTAGTTTACAGGTTTTTGAAATGAAATTGTGAATTGAATTGTACTATATTTTTGCTGTTTTGGCAAAAACTGGAGGGGAAAAACTAAACGATCATACACCGGCATTTCATAAAATGCCGGTCTATCCAATTGACCAGTTAGAAATTTTGATAGAGAGGTGTTTGATACACGCCGGTGTACCCATAAGCAGCAACAGCAATAAGACACACTGGCATTTTATAAAATGCCGGTGTATCTCAATATTAATTTTGGAAGTACACTATAGCGGCGTTTTACGACACGCCGGTGCATGTATATAGTGGAAAATAGGGTACTCAGAAACAAGCATACACCGGTGGTTTTTAGACCACCGGTATATATGCAATATACATCGGCGTTTTCAAAGCTATATAGAGGCGTCAAAAACGCCGGTGTAAAGCTATATAGAGGCGTTTATTGACCGCCAGTGAATGTATATTAGGAAAAAGTAGGGGACTTAGGAATACACATATACCAGCGTTTCATGGCCGTCGGTGTATATTCGAGATTTACCGGCATTTCGTGAAACGCCAGTGTATACCCCCAGTATTCCGCGACGCGCGCTTCAGCGGCATTTGCACCGGCGTTTTTATAAATGCCGGTGAATATTCAAAAAAATGCCGGCAAACGTATTGTGTGTTGTAGTAAACACTCGCTTTCTCAGATAGCGAGTTGATTTTTACTGGGTCGTTTTGGGATTTTTTAAAAAAGTGGGTCAGTTTGGAAAAACTTTCAAAAGGTGGGTCAGTTCGGTAAAAATTCGATATCCTGCTGGAATCTATTTGAACTTGACAGAAACTACAAAATTTCAAGACTTTTGGTTGTCTGACATGAAAGTATTCAAGCAAATTATTCCAATAGTAGACTTTGGCATGTTTGGATTATTATAAAATGTCAGTAAACTCTGGAAAACAAGTTTTCAGAGTTATTTTCTGTTTGGAAGGAGAAAAATAACTTGATGTCTTTTTTGGCTCAAAATTATTTCCATTTTAAAAAGTGCAGAATACTATTTTATTTGAGTTTCTAGTTTCTTTTTTTTTCAACTAACTTTACTTTCATCAAAACAAAATTTATTTATGCCAATTTTATCAAGTTGATTGTTATTTTGCACATTTTGACTGTTACTAGTAACAGACTATTTGTTAATACTTATTGTTGCATATGACTTAAAATTTTCTTTTGAATAAATAAATAAATAAATACTTATAAGAATAACCTTATTGAAGGTTACACTTTGATAATATTTCTGGGTTCGGATTAGGTTTTATTTAGATAGAATATAATCTAATTTTATCTAGGCTAGATGTTGATCATGTGTACATCGATCTCTTTAGAAAGTGGAGTTATTTTCTATTCGATTCTAGCTAGATAGGACAATATTTTCTATCTACGCTCTAGGCTCTAGGGCATTTAGTTTTTATTCCTCATAACGTCAAACTGTTCCTCGTCCAAAATTGGTCAACATCTTTTTTATAAGAGTAATGCTAGAGTCACTACCAATTTCACTACCATTTTCTTCACCATCTTAGGTGGCATACTTCTATTGGAGAGTTCTCCCACCTACTCTATCATCTCCTACCTATTGAAGTGTGCCACCTAAGATAGTGAAGAGAAATGTAGTGAAATTGGTAGTGGCTCTAGCATTACTCTTTTTATAAAGACCAATATTTGTTCTTAAATGCATTATTTATGAACTTCATTTGCAATTTTTTCAATGTTAAAAATGTACTCCTAATAAATAAGCTATTTCAATTGAGGGTAGTTTTTTGGTCCAAAAACTAACTTATTGGCTTCACATACATTTTATTTGCTTACCAACGTGGACGGTAATAAGAATTTTAAAATACACGTAAAGTAAAGCAAAATTTCAAAAAGATGCAACTACTTAAATTATCACATGAAAGGATTTTTTTTCCCCAAACTGTCCCAATTTTTGAATTTTTTTTTAAACTACCCTATTTTTTTAAAAAAAAATTTCAAAACGTCCTACTCGCTTTATGAAAAAGCGAGTTTGGAATAAATCCCATCGTTCTTTTAGAAAGCGAGTGTGAGGCTTTGGTTTTCACTTGTCTACACTCGTTTTCTCAAAAAGCGAGGGAATTTATCCCACACTCGCTTTTTGAAGATTGGGACTTTTTAGCCCCCACGCTCGAAAATCAGATCACACTTTCTCTTTCACTCTCTATCTTCCTCCTCCTCTTCTAACCCCGAAATCCTAACCCATCTCTCATCCATTTTCGTCCATTAACCCCAAAAATTCGTCCATTAACCCATTAAATCTTTGCCTTTCTCATATTGTTTTGATTTTTCACTTCTCTCATCTACATATCTCATCTCGTTTGGAGAAAAACAATTCCACTTCAATCTACATATGCGGTCTGTCATGTACTTTCATATGCAGTCTGCCATGTATTTTTGGGTTAATCAATGAAAATGAGATGAGAGATGTTAGGGTTTCGGTCTAGAAGAGGAAGAGGAAGAGGAAGATAGAGAGTTGAAAGATAAAGTGAGATCGAAATTGAGATCTGAGGACTAAAAAAGTCCCAATCGACATTCGCTGTCTGAAAAAACGAGTGTGAGAATAATTCCATCGCTTTTTGAGACACCGAGTCTAAGCTAGTAAAAAATGAAGTCTTATACTCGCTTTCTGAAAAAGCGATGAGATTTTTCCCACTCACTTTTTCAGAAATCGAGAAGGTCGTTTTTAGAATTTTAAAAAATTAGGGCCGTTTGGAGAAAATTTTCAAAAAATGAGACAGTTGGAAAAAATTCATCAAAGAACCTATGCCATTGCTTTCAACTTCCAAGACTCCCAACACTACACATATATAGCATTTGACCAATCAAACACTACAAGTCTACAACCCTTCCTTCCAATCTCACATGCTGACTGCTGACTTTACGAGCTGACAAGTTGTGCTTCTCTCAAGAGTAGCATTTAGCATTGCATGGGGAAGTGGCAAAAGGTTAAGGGCTAGGGATGCTCTCGTATAGAGATTTATCCAATTTGATCCGTATTTAAATCCAAAATTAATATGGAGTTGGATGATACAAATCTAGATCCCGTTCCGAATCAGATTTGGGTCCAGATAGAGAACCAAAATTTTTTTTTTATCCCGGATACAGATTCGTATCCAGCAAAAATGTCAGATTGGAAACTGTCCGTAGTATTTTAACATATAGTATATTTTATGTCCAACATGTACATAACGTGAGTTGTGCTTAATTGGTCTTCTTGGACCTCCCATTATGATGCCTCCATGATGGCCAGGGGTTGAAACCTACTGCCTAGCTGCCAATTTTTTCTGATTTTTTTTCAATAAGGCCCCTAGGATTGACCTTAATATTTTTAAATTCTGTCTTAAAAAAAAAAAACTTAATTATATTTATATCTATAATCTCTTATCTCTAATATTATAATGGGAGAAGGTCTTAGTGTCATTTGTCAATCTATTAATGCATGTGATGCACGTACATAATTAATATGGAGGTTACAGGTTTGAGTCCTCACTACGTCAGAGTTTTTAATTTTTTAAATTTTATTTATTAAGATGTGCAGTATCCATACGTGCATAACTAATATAAAAGACATCTTAGGTTCGAGGCCAACATCAAAATTTTTACTTTTCAAAAAATATATTTATTAAGACGTGCATCACACCTGTAAATTACTAGTAAACATGTAATCTTTAAACTTTTTTGCATCCCTTTTAAAATTAGAAAATGATCATCAACTCTTTTTATACCCATATTCTACATTAAATTATATTTATCTATACTTTTTTAAATACCTAAACTATCTTATTTTTCCCTTTGTGATTAATATAATTAAGCAAAAAAAAAATTTCATATTATGTTAGATTTTTTTCACCATTTACTTTTTACAATATTAAATTGATGGTCAAATTTGTATTCGTATTTGATACATCATATCTCATTTGAATCCATATTCGAAATTTGAGAATACATGTATATATATTTTTTCCAGAGTTATGTCTGTATCAATATCTGAATTCGTCTTTAAGATACAGATGCGGTTGTTGATATAAATAATATAAGATCCGTATGCATTCCCAAAAACAGGGTCTTATGCATGTGGTAAATTTTGATTAAGGTTTTGGTGAAAACAAGGGACCTGTATATGTAGAGGAGGGGTCATTTCAAGGGCCCTACAAGCCTAGGATAACATCCCACTAAAACAAGAGTAAGAGCTTTTGTACTCGTTTGCCATTTATCCAGAATTTTCAAAATTTAGAAAAAATGGCGTTGTAGTCGTTGACCATTTACCCAAAAATTGAATTTCGCCGCTACAGTAGTCGGCTATATTTGACAAACGAAATGACAATTGTTAAAATATAGCTAAAGAAAGATAATTTTTCGTCCGTTCAATCGGACGAAAGATTATTTTTCGTCGCTTATTTTTTTTTATATTATCGGACGATAGATTATTTACCGTCCTTGATTTTTTAATTTTTTTATATTAAAAAATGGTCAGACGAGGGATTATTTTCCGTCTGTTCCATTAAAAAAAAACAAATCTGAAATGTGCTGGGACAGGAGATGATGCCCCGTCCCCTACATTTCTCACCTTATAATTTCTATACAACCACCCTATAGAGCATTTGTATGGGTTAAATGTAGGTTTAAATATTAGTTAATTAATAATTAAGAAATAATTAGAATTAAAATAACAGTTTTTAGGAATTACTTCAACTTAATTTTATTTATTTATTTATTTATTTATTTTACGTCAGACGAAAAATAATGTTTCGTCTGAGATTAAAAAGTCTAAAAACTTATTTTTTGGCATTCGGCGACTGCAATGTAAAGTAAATTTTTTCATTTTTATTTGACAAATATCCAAAATTTGAGTTTTCACGACTACTTTTATTTTTTTCAATTTTTTTTAATTTTTTCATAGTTTTTGGACTCACGTAAATACTACCATATCATATTGTAATCATTCTTTAATTAATTGGAGAGAGAGAGTATAAAGTAAATTTAAAGGACTACTTTCTCTTTATTTATTGGCTTTTACAGAATCATCATCTGATTTGTGGTCAGTAAAAGAGCAAGGCTCTGAAAAGAAGCCTTTTATCATTTACTCCTCTGCCTCTAAAGGGCAGCCTCTAAAGGGCAAATTGTTTGGAATTGTTGCTTTTTTGTTTTGTTCTGCTTCTCACAATGACACAATCACACACATGAAAACTAAATATGGTTACTTTTGTTCGAGATAAGGAGAGATAATAATATAAAAATTATGATTAATATTTTAGACTAAACTGCTTGAAATATTTATCTTAGGTATCAAGATTGAAATATTTAGACTACTATCTCAAGCTAGTATTTATAGGATAAATACTGATTTATATACTAAGTTCTCAACCCACTCAACTTGTGGTCTGATATCCAGACAATTAGTACTTGCAATACACGTATTACCCATAGAATAATATTACACATAACATTATTAATATAGTGAGAATATACCTATCCATCCAATAATCTCCTCCTATATTCTCAATATATAAGCGTACTTAATTATCACATCAGTTCAACATGAATTTAACTGGCAGATAGCAGTCTTTAAATAGAAGAAATGCATCACACAATGTATAGTTCATAAGGACTAAATCAATTATAAATCTGAATAGTTCAAATAAGACTAAATAAAAATAATTAAATAGTTCCCAAACCATATCACAACAGAGTAGTTCACAATGACTAAACCAATAGGAGAAATCCGTCATTGCTTCAAAATCAACTAAAATAAATAAACTTCAAGAACGAAATAAGAGTTTTAAGTTCAACGAACACAGGAGTCTTAAACTCAAAAGAAGTTTTACCAAGCAAGTGACTAATTAATTCTCGAGAGAAATAAATTGAAACTCTATCCTTGCACACTGCTTTATGTTTACTCCACCATTTTGAGCTAATCATTATTTTGAAATCTATGTTGACAGATTCAACTCCTCCATCTTTGCTAGAATATTACAAACAAGAATATCATGAGACACATCTCTAAGAATTTTAGCGAATTTAATAAACTATTTAGTTCCACAAAAGAACTTAGTACGATTCAAAATTAGCTTAGCAAAAATATTACGCAAGCATTACAATCGAGTTTCTTTAACAAAATAAAGGCAAGAACTATTGTAGTTTCTACATAAAAACTATACTGTGTTTTATATTGTAATGATAGAACAGTTAAATCAGTTATGGTTAAATTCAGAATCATCAAAATTAAAATGATACATGAATCCATAAAAGAGATATATCGTCAAAATTGGAATGATATAACGACAATTCTAAACATCAGAAACACATTGACAAGTTTTCACGTTTTCTTTTGGAATAATGAGATGATTCTAAGTAAATTTTGAGAATATATAGCATCATCAAAATTGGAATGAAATTATATATTAACAAAATTTACATTGGACTTTTTAAATTATCTAAAGCATGCAAACTGCCTAAAATTAATGCTTAAATTTGAACTTCTCTATGAACCCAATTGGATTTTAAATTTCAAAACAATTAGGATATTAAAGCTTTTGGCTCAATAGCTTTTAACTCTATTTTTCCACAGTTTTGATAATTATATCAATTTCAAGTCTCTTAGCAAGTGCATTAGCCATACTTTGCACTTTATCTATGAGAAAGTTCAACTAGACTTCTTTTAGCCTTAATATACTCAACTTACTATTATAGAGTGAGTTATGAGTTATAATGCATTGTAGCTTGTTAATCGACAGACAATATTAGAGAGTTAATTAAACTTCTCAGTGGATGACTAGTAATAAATTCTTCAATCCACTCAGCCTCTTTCCCTGCAAAGGATAAAACATAGAGGTCTGATTTCATAGATGATAGTACAGTGCATGTTTGCATTTTGATTTCATAACATTTATGTTCCTCATAGCGTAAACACATATCCACTAATTTTCAACTTTCACTAAATTCTGAGCACTATAATGTATCTGATTATCCATTCAATGCTCAAGAATAACTAGAGTTATAACGCCCCAATTTTCACACACAGAAAAATTGTAGGACACCCAGAAATATTTTCCTTCAATTGAGTACATAAACATAATATAATATAAAAAAATATGGAAATCTTAATATAAATCCAAACCTCTTGGATTGATAAGATGACGGGTACAGGATGTCACAACTCTATGCTTAAACTCCAGGTACTCTTACCTGCACAACACAATCTGTAGGTTCGTCAGCGTGTGAGGCTGACGGTAAGAATCACAACAGCTTTAACTATCTCCAAAAATAACATACAACATATATAGCATAAATAAAACTAGAATCAATAAATGTAAACAGAAAATAGTCAAATATACGATGTCATATGAGTGTGTGTATAAACAATTGATTAAAATATTAAACATATATTTATCATGAAAACATGCACAAACTAAATATGCTCTTTTAATGCACGCTTGTTTGGAATGATATGTCATCCATACAACATATTTTCTGAATACAAGCTACTAGCGTTCATTACAGGGTTCAATCCCTCGTTATGCAATACATACTCTTGTATTCTACACTGTTCCTGACATTTATCTAGTGAATAGTAAGGTTGTAGTTGTTCGGTCAAATTCCATTACTGCAGTCGGTAGTGGTCATGCCGGGACCCTGTGGTCTTTCTCCACTCCTGAGCATCCATAATGGTGCCCAGCCCCCGTGGTCTCTCTTCACTCCCCGGTCTTACATATTCCACTCTGCCCGAACCCTAGCGGTCTTTTTCCACTCCCCGGTACTACCAGGACCCTGTGGTCTTTCTCCGCTTTCGGACCTTTAACAATAGATCTCAGAAATTAACAGTCGAGATAACGCCGAACGTGTCCCCTTGATAGGTGAATACAACTTTCAATAATTATATAAATTCCGATACTTGTTAAAAAAAATTGATTTCTTAGTCTCATATGAAACCTCAATGAGTCTACTACAACATTGTAGTTAAGAACCTCAATTTTCAACCCAATTAAATTGTCTAAAACCATTTATAAGACAATAGGTTCATAATCCAGAAATCACAGCTCGTGCTACTTTTAAAAATCACAGAAATTCTGGAAATTAGATTTCTTAGAAAATAAGTATGATATTCAGCCAGAATTTAAATTACAAAATAAATTCTGTTTTATTTCTAAACCAGTAATGTATTCTGTTTTTATTAAAATACCAAACAACATCCAAAAATTGTGAAATTTTGAGGAGATACCGTACACACATACACGATACACATACAAAGTTTCAGTCTCATAATTCATGTATTTAAAAAGAAATGATTTTCTGAAGGGAGATCAAATTGCAGACAAAATTATAATAACATTTCTCAGATAATTATATCATAATTTCAACAGTTAATTAACAGCAATTAGCATCCATAATCAACAACATTCATACATAATCTAAGCACGGTTTCTCAATTTATTATCTAGCATGCACACATTTTTCAATAAAAATAGAGTTGGTTAAAGTTGTCACCCACTTTTTATCGTTTCTGAATTTGATCGATTCTACGATCAATTTGAAGATGATAGCAACACGAACAACAAAAATGGCTCTATGGGCCGCAAGGCGAGGCGATGGTGGCAGTGAGCGGTGGCAAGAGGAGGGGTGGAGATGGAGATGGCATCGAGGGGTAACAACGAGGTGCTCAGTGGTTGACGGTGGTTGCGGTGGTGGCTCGAAGGAGGTTGGTGACGACGGCGAGGTGCTTCGGAGGTGATAATGGCGACGAGTGAGCTGCGGTGGAGCTCGGAGTTTCGATGGAATGGAGCTAGGCGATGTGGAGGGGAGCGCTGTGAGCGGCGAGGGGGATGACGATGGCAGTGGCGAGGAGGCCGTCGACTGCGATGGTGATTGAGCTTGGTGACGGCGAGGTGGAGCTTCGACGGTGCTACGACAGCGAGGAGGAGAGGAGGAGATGGCAGCGACTGTGATGGCTCTCTAGCTTTGGGAGGTTGACGACGATGGTGAGCTTGGGTTTCAGCTTCGGTGAAGATGAACAGGAGGAGCATGGCAGTGATGCATGGGTTCGATGGTTGCAGGCGTCGAGCTGGCGATAGCGAGAGGAGGGGAACTCGGTTGACGTTGGAGCTCTGTGAGTGGGGAGGAGGAGCTTCGGCGAGAGGCGGAGGCGGCAATGGCGATGGAGAAGAGGTGACGGCAATGGCGAAGCAATGAAGTTCGGAGGTGGCGGTGGAGTTTCGAGGTGGTTTGGTAGAGGTCGAGGGCGGTGGTAGAGTGCGGGTGAGGTGGTGTTGGCGGTGGGAAAAGAGCAGCAATGGAGGTGGCGAGGTCGGGCAGTGAAGGAGATGGAGGAGCTTGGGGAGAGCTCGGAGTTCGATTTTGGAAAAGGGAAGGTGGTGGCAGTGGAGATGGCAATCGGGGTTGACGAGGAGGTGGAGGTTGGCGGCAGCGATGAGGAGAGGAGGAGAGGGTGACGGTAATGGTGGCGGGGTAGCGGTGAGGAGTTGGTGGAGATGGCGCGGGGTGTTGGGTGATTGGGTTTCGGAAAAGGAAATGAAGAGGAAGAAGGAGAAAGAAGGGAAGTTTGGGGGACTGTGTGTATTGTATATTTATTATGAGAGAGTGAGACAGAGATAGTGAATGCCTGAGATAGAGAGAGAGAACACATGAGATTGAGTGAGTGTAGGAATGTATTTATAGGGTGATGGAGTACTGCATGAGTTCATGTGAGGATTTAGCTTTAGGGTTAGAGTCATATAAGGAGGGAGAAAAAATGGAAAAAAGACGACAGTTGAAGTTTGTAGGAGGAGGTGGAGGCAGTAGGGTAGAGAGGTGGGAATTTAATGCCGTAAAATGTGGATGGGGACTGTTGGATTAGGATTAGAGAATTTGATTAGGATTAGGAGTTAGGGTTTAGGAACAACTTAGATTTAAGATAACTTACAACCTATAAATCGGAATGAGAAATTGCAAGATGTTCTGGATTCCAGACTCGATGGGATACGATTTTCATCTATAAAGTTTCTCAATTTCAATGAAGAGAACTATGTCAAATTCTCAGTGCAAGGTCAAGAAATTTAGCAAAGTTGGATATTCAATAATACGAGAAATCAACGGTCTTATTTTGAATGAATCAGAAAATATCTGGATTGGGTTCAAATGAAAGATCAAATGAATTCAAAAGATCAAAAAATATTTAGAAAATAGAAATACAAAATACGAAAATATAATGCTACGGATATTATCCGTAACGGTACAAAATACACGTGTATAACACGTGCTGGAGCAAAATAGTCATAGTTCAATTTTGCGGGGTGTTACAAGAGTAGCAGAAAGCAATCTCTTAAGTACCTCTTAAGTATTTCATTACCCTCTTATGACACTCCAATGTGTATTAATAAGACTACTAGTGAATCCGCAGATCATTCCTACATCAAAGGTTATGTCGGTTAGTGCAGATTTTTGTATATATGAGACTTTCAATAAGTTTAGAATGATCTAACTGTCTCACAGTTGCATCATCTGAGGTGTCAATCTTTTATTATAATTATAAGGTGTTTCAAAACACACTTTCAGTCACTATATCCCCACTTTTGGAATACATTATTGATTAAATGAGTTTGACCAAGGATTGCACCTTGCCAACCAAAATCCAACCTCCTACCTAATATGTTGTCCATAACACTTAAATTTTTCATGCTGAATTCTTTGGATAACATAATTTTAACTCTATTTATAATAGAGATGTCACCTTCAACAACAAGTATGTTAACAATAAACAAGTAAATAATAGCCATTATGTTTGACACACCACAAACTTAAAGGCATTGATCTGAATTACTTGATACAAATACTAGGCTCTTTAGGAAATTTATCAAATTATTTATCCATCAGCTATAATACATGTTTTAAAAACATAAAATGATTTTAATAAATTGGAAATCTTGTGCACTAAATATATTAGGGAAAAACTCTTAGTACAAAACTGTTTAGTACAAAACTTTTCAATACAAACTATCAAGTACAAAACTTTTCATACAAAATCACTTTTAAACATCTTTTATGAATAACAAAATTTTCAATAGATTTAAGGATAAGAAGAATACTTATCGTAGCAATATGACAGACATGTGAGTAGACATCAAACAAATCTACCCCATTTATCTCAGTCAATTATTTAGCTCCTAAAAGTGCATTAAAATTGCTACTGAACAATTAAAATTAAGTTTCTTCTACAAACCTCCACTTACCATAGTTTTAGCCTGTTTAAGCAAATCAACTAATTCAAAATATTATTGTATAACAACAAATTCATTTCATTATCTACTAAAGACTCTTCTTGGCTCATTTGTCATTGAAGTTTTATGTGTCAGTGGGGCTGATTCTTAATTCTAACTGTGAATTATTAACCGTGTTTGTAGGACTAGATAATTTCCTACATTTATCTTTGATGAACACATCCTCAAAGAACTCTGCAAGTTTAGATTCTTTTAACACAAATTAGATAGATCTAACATCTGTCCATAGAATTACATTCTGCACTTTCTAAGCACACATAAATATTTGTTATCAGTCATACTTTAGGCCTTCTAGGGTTATGTACTCTAACAAATGTATCACAATACATATTTATACTTTAACAAAATTATTTGTGTTTTTATGTCATAATCTACAAGGTGTATTCAATTTAGAGTGAAGTAACATATTAGAAATATGATTAACAATACAACATCACTCATAGTTACACAAAGTCAAATAACGGTCAATAATATAAAATTCAACATTTCATTAAATGTTTGATTCTAACTTTATAAATACTATTTTGACTGTTGTAAATAGAGTGCACTAGAAATTATGCCAAATGCAAACTTCTCTAACATTATTAAAACATATTCACTACCTCTATCAAATCTGAACTCTTGATCTTAATATTTAACTAGATTTTAATTCATTAAGAATAAAAAGTGCTTCATTCTTCATATATGTATGAAGAACTTCAATAATCATCTACAAAAGTGATTAATACTTCTGACCAACCATCGTCTCATCTAATTACAAAGCTACTGAGATCATAAATATCAGAATGTGTTGACTCAAAAGGTTGTGTACTCCTAGAGACCATAATGAATGGTTTTCTAGTGATCATAATCTGAGCACAAATTTCACATTTGTCATAATTTAATGAAGTGTTATTTAGTAGAGTTATGAGTTTTAACAAAAGCAAACAATTTAATATATAGTTCACATATCCTAGTTTATTATGCCGTGTTCAAGGACTACACAAATTAGAATGGCTAATATCAATTGTGTCATTTGTTAAACTCAACATACACATGCCGTTGACTATGATCTGCATATTATAAAATAATAACAATATGAGTTAATACAAAATTACTCGACACATTTCAAAAACTATTTGCTTTCTCTCGTGGTTCTAACAATGTCCGTATGCTCAAACACATTGAGCAAAAAGTTATTTCCTTTATTCGTTCTTTGTCATCTTCATAATGCTAAAAGAGATAATGACTAATATATAATTCAATTTTGCACACACAGTACAATGAACGAGAAAGAACAAAATGTAACTAATGGAGTCATATCATGTATTAGATGCTCTCACCTAAGGTACAGATATTTGTTATAGATCTTGTACATCAATTTTATTAGAGAAGCACATATACAATCTCACACAAACTACAAACGATGGGTGTCAATATATCTATATAAGTAGCATGACAAGACACACTTAACAACCCTAAACTTACTAGTATTCATTGCGAGACTAGTTATGGTCTAAAACTCCCAGTCATGTGATTGAACGCACGAAAATGTTAAATCATTCATCACATGAAAATATTTAAAAAGGGTTAGAGTAGATCATACCAACACTTTAAGTTAGAAGTGTTTTCCAAATTCGATGGCGAAGCCTGCATAGTGCAAACTTATTCTACCTTGATGCAAATCCATCGTCTCCAATATACACAATTTGTAAGTAACTTTGAAGTTCCTACATTCATCAAATTATTAAAGATTAGTCAATTAAACAAATTATTAGCACTATTTAATGCTAACAACAATTTAATTGGAGATACAAATTTAGTCAAAATATATAATATAACTTATCAAAATAAATATTTGATCCTTAGGACATAGCCAAAACAATTATTCAAACTTGTATTTAATTAAATAATGGTTAACACAGTTTTAAACTTTTAGCACTTAGCAACAACAAATAATTAGAATATATATGCAGGTAAAGAACTTATCTTTAATTTCAGATATGCTCCAGTCTAATCATAATTGGATCTAGTCCAAACAACATCTTCATTGCCTGCACTATCTCCAACAATTTTGTCCACATCTCTTATTGTGCTTTCATCTTCCAACTATTAAATTCAGAACAATCAAACGTCTCTAGTTTCAGAATCTTATATGCACGATTAAGTTTTTTCATATTAAAGGAATAGACAGTAAATTTCAAAATCTAGAATGTTTATTCTGAATAATTACTACTAGTATAATTTCAGTAAAAGGAAGAGTTTTTCAGTAAAAGTGCGCAATAAAAAATAAACAAAAAATTAAATCAAATAAAAGCATCACATATCTTAAAGTTTAAAGTGGACCAAAATTTGATAAATATCAAGTGATATAAGTTTCGGGTCGGGTTTCAGGTTGCGGGTGAGATCCAGTAGGAAAGCGACAAACTGCATGTGGATGGGGTTTGCTCCACCAAAAACCAAACACATGATCCCTCACCCCACACCAAATCCAGAGCCAACTCCACATCCCAAACAGCAGCAGCCTCAGCTCCAGACCTGAAACACCAAACATCCAATCAATAGAAGCCCTGAGTAGCATTGGTATAAAAATCCGAAATCTGGATCCGACCCGGACCCGGCATTGGACCGGAACCGATCCGGCCTATCCGTGTCCGGGTCCGGGTCCTAAAATGGGACCTGTTGTACTTTCGGGCCCGGATCCGCTCAAAAGAGACCCGACCCCGACCCGGACCCGGACCCAACCCGTTAAAAAAAATCCAAAAAATTAACATAAAAATAAATATTCTGTCCTCATCCCTCCCCTCCTTCCTTCTCAATTCTAAATCTTGCTCTTCCAAATTCAAAACTCATGTCTTTTTCTTCTCTCCTCTATTCTAAATCCTCCACTTGCCGCTTTCGCTCGCCGCTCACACTCCCGCTCCTACCCGAACGGGTAGGAATATTTTAATAACACCCAGACTCGGAACCGAACCCGGTCCTCACGGGTCCGGGTCCGGGTCCGGGTCTAAGTTTTGGACCCATAGGGGACCGGGTCCGGGTAGTGAAGGACCCGACCCGACCCGACCCGACCCGATACCAATGCTAACCCTGAGTTGGATTTGTGTCAGCAGTAGCGATCCCCTCCCGTTCCTTAACAGGAAACACCAGAACCCACCAATAAGAAAATTGGATCTCAACAATTCCAGATCCTGATCACAGGAGAGAGGAGAAGGGGTTGCAGCGGGTGCAGTGCCTGGCGGTGGCCGCAGCGTGGGTTGCGCCGATGGCGGCGGCAGTCGGATTCCGACGAACGGATTCTTCAACGATCCCTCTCTATCTCAAATTTAAATAAATAATATCTCAAGATTGGTAGAGATTATGAGAGATAATAATAGAAGAAATTAGGGTTAATATCCTAGACTAAGGTGCTTGAGATATTTACCATATGTATCAAGATTGGAATACCTAGACTACTATCACAGGTCAGTATTTATAAGATAAATACTGGTTTGGATACTGGGTTCTCAACCCGCGGTCCGATATCCATACAATTAGTACGTGCAACACACATATTATCCATAGAATAATATTATTCATACAATGAGAATATACCTATATGTCCAACAACTTTTAGTCTATTTTTTTCCATCTATGATTTTTGTTCTTGTATTTGAGTCATGCCCAGCTAGCTAGGGAGTATTTTGGAGAACTTGTTCTCATTAATTAAAAGGGAATGATACTGTAAGTCATTCCGTTAATGTGGAAGCTAGTAGTGATAAAGGGTTGTTTAATAATTACCAAACATCATTACCAAAAATAAAAATACAAATTACCGAATAAAATTTTCATTAGATTGAAACATCCGCTTTTTGACACCTTTGAACATCCTGAAAGAAAATGAGAGGATGTAGATTAACATATTAGACGATTTAAGATGATTTAAGATGGACGGTCACAGTCCGTTGATACTTTATACTTGATTAATGTGTCTTGATTACTTTTGAAACTAATTGTGTTTTCTCTTTCGCAATTTCCGTATGGTTGGTTGTGCTTTCCCCTGTTTTCGGTGTTTTGATTGTTTTTGTTGTTTTATTATTAACGAAACAGAGAGGTTACATATGCTTTTCCTAAATAAATCGAACTCTAAGCTATGTAAAAGTACAAATTAAGGTTACATATGCCCGCGCCGCTGTGTTCAGTTTTGGGCCTCGATTTGTTAGGTCGTTTCAGCCCAATCTTCAACTCCAAGTTAGATCGTACGGTTCCTATTCAGTTACTTCTTTTTCAAGTTTTATCGGACAACTGAGGATTAAGATTAGACCTAGGTTTCTCTCTATTCTCCTATATATATTGTAAACTCCTCCAATATGAGAGGGAGTACTTCATAGATTCTTTTCTCCATTGCAAAGATAGGCTCGAGAGAGAGACAGTTCTTGGTGGGTGAGTTTAATTCCTTGTGTCAAGTGAATCAATAACTCCTTGTAATCTCCTCTAGTTGAATATCAAATCTCCCTATATTTCTCCCCGGATTAAACAAAAGCTAACCGGGATAAGTCATCGTTGTTGTGTTTGTGTTAGTTTGGTGGATCTACTTGCTTGCTCAATTTATTCGCCTTGTCTACTTCGTCTTCCTCATTGCTCTATTAGTTCCGCTGCGACCAAAGGTCGTTTGTTGACGCCCCAATCCCAACAAGAAGGCCTTAGTGTAATTTGTCCATATCTCAACCCATGCAATGCACGTGCTGGTAGATTTTTTCCCCTTTTCATTCCCCCCCCCCAAATTTTTTTTCCACGTGCATAACACGTGTATAATACTGGTAAATACTAAAGAGAACACAATACATGGAAATATTTTGTAGCAAAACTTCCTGAGCATTCGAAAGTGCAAATCTGATTTTTCTTAATTTGCCATGTTAAAGAGTTTGCAGCGAGACAATTTTAATTTTTTGATTAGACAAGAATAATTTTTACTTTTGTGAATAATGGAATAGTATTTTTAGAATACTGACTCATATTATTCACCTTATTTTTTTCCGAGGAGAGACTGCATCGAAAGGAGTGAGGAATCGCATCATAGTTACCCTTTTGGGGCAGACTTATGATGATGAGGAAGTCGTAATTGTTGGATATATGAGTATATTCTCTATATATAAATATTATACGTGCATATGAGTAACACGTGTATTGAACGTACAATTGATTGGATATTGGAACGCAGGTTTATGGGCTTATAATCCAGTACTAAACTTGTAATACCCCAGATCTTGAGCGAACAGCCGACTGGTGGTTTGAGCAGTTGACTGGTCTGCACGGAATTTGAGAGATTTGAGAAATTTAGTCCCACATGGGAAGTTTGATAGGATAATTTGAGTATAAATACTATTAGCCAATGATCAAGAGTCACCAATCCGGTTAACCACCTTTTGAGAGGCAGCCTGTGGTGGGAAGTTGTACTACATAGTATTTATAATTTGTCTGAGTATTGGGGCGGGGCGTTACAAATGGTATCAGAGCCGACTTTCTACACCGGGTGTATTTGATACACTGCAGGGTGCATTTGCGTGTCGAGGGTCGGCAGACCTACACACGGAATGTATCGGGTGTATTCGCACGTCGAGGGTCTTGAAGGCCTATTCGTGGGGTACATAATATATTTAGGTGTTCGCGTGTCGAGGGTCTACGGGCCTATTCACGGAGCATGCAGGGTGTTAGAAAGGCGGATCCTACACTAGATGTGTGTCCCGTACTCAGCGAGGATGCTGATTTCTAAGGTGGGGTGTATGTAATACCCCAGATCTTGAGCGAACAGTCGACTGGTGGTTTGAGCAGTCGACTGGTCTGCACGGGATTTGAGAGATTTGAGAAATTTAGTCCCACATGGAAAGTTTGATAGGATAATTTGAGTATAAATACTATTAGCCAATGATCAAGAGTCACCAATCCGGTTAACCACCTTTTGAGAGGCAGCCTGTGGTGGGCAGTTGTACTACATAGTATTTATAATAATTTGTCTGAGTATTGGGGTGGGGCGTTACAAAACTGGTATTTATTCTATATTTATTCTATATTTATTCTATAAATGCTGGCTTGTGATAGTAGTCTAGGTATTCCAATTTTGATACCTAGGGTGAATAACTCAAGCAACTTAGATTTAGATATTAACTCTAATTTCTCTTTGATTATTTCTCACAAAACTTAACAATCTTGAGATATTACTTAATTAATTTTGTGAGAAATTGAGAGAGAGTTCACCGGTTTTGATCGGATCGTGGTGTTTCATCGCCGTCACTCGTCGACTCGCCGTCGCCCGTCGTCGTCCTTCAGTCGAGGCAGTTGAATCGCAGTCGGGTAGTCATCAGATCTAAGGACGATCACTTTGCGCACTCTAATCCCGCCCTCGCCCCGTCGACCAGTCGCAGAACTCGTCGATGCCGCTGCTCGCCATAAGTTGCCGTGCGCAGTCGTCGTCCTCGTCCCGATCCCGACTTGCTATGTATTGGGTGTAGACCCGAACTTGAAGTTTGAACCCGAATCCGTTTGGTTTTGATCTACAGTTGCCAGTTGCAAGATTTGTTCTTTGAGCTATCGGATCCGAACCCGAACCCGCAGCAGACCCGGAATCTGAAAACACTTCATCTCAACATCAAGTTTGGTTATTTCTGAACTTTAAGATTCGTGCAATTTATCTAATTTATTTATTCTGTTATTAATTGGCAGATTTACAGATAATTAATCAGTTAAGTATATTGAACTAAGCCTAATTAGTATACTATGTATAATTAATCATGGGACGAAACTCCAAGATAAAAAATTAATAAAAAATTAATTTTTTAGTTGGGACGTTTCGTCCGATGTAAATTTTTTTATTTTTTTTATTTGGGACGGAACTTGAAGATAAGATCCGTCCGATATAATAAAAAATATTTTTTTATTTAAGACGGAACTTGAAGTTGTCATCTATAATATGTATATTCTCATATCGTCTCTCAAATACAGCTATTTACTGTAGCGATTTTGTTAAAATATAAATAAATAGCAAACAACTGCAGATATGCAATTGCTAAAATATGAATAATATAGAAATTTAGCTAACGAACCGTGGATGCTCTTAGAGCATCCACAGTCGTTTGCTATAAATGCCAATTTGCCATTTTTTAGCAAACGAACGTCTGTAACGGTTTCTCATTTTGCCATTTTATAGCAAAGCTTCTATTCTTGTTTCTCAAATATGAGAAACGAAGATGAGAATTCTCAAATTATAAAGGACGGGGAATGATTCCCCGTCTCTCAAATTTTAATATATTTTATTATCATAAGACGGGGTATCTTATACCGTTTGGTAAATTTTATTATTATTATTATTATTTTTAAAAGGGTTAGATGGGATATCATATCCCGTTGTTCCCCTTTATTTTTTTTTAAATTTTTTTAAAAAAAATGAACGGCCATGATTGGCCGATTAGAAAAAAAAAAAACCAAATGGTGGGCCGGTACATGATGTACCGGACAGGGAATGATTCCTCGTCCATGAAATCTGGGGGTTAAATGGGTAGGTTTAGGTAGTTAATTAGGTTTAGTTAGTTGTATAATTAGGTTTAGTTATTATTTTAATATTTAATTTATTTAATTAATATAGTTTAATAGTTAATAAGTAATTAACTATTTTAATTTAATTTTAAAAGTTGAGACGGTATATGATATACCGTCCCACTCAATTTTTGACGAACAATATAGCAAACGACCACTGCAGCGATCGATACTATTTGCTATTACTGTAGCTGCCATTTTATAGCATATGAGAAAAACGACTGTGGATGCTCTTGGAACATCCACAGTCGTTTTCTATATATGCCAATTTGCCATTTTTTAGCAAACAAACGTCTGCAACGGTTTCTCATTTTGCCATTTTATAGCAAACATGCTATATTCGTTTCTTATATATGACAAACAGAATAGCGATTCTCAAATTATAAAGGATGGGGAAACATGCCCAGTCCGGGATATGATACCCCGTCTCCCCCACTTATTTTTTTTTTTTTATGATTCCCTCAGACGGGGAAACATACCCCGGCCGGGGTATGTAACCCCGTCTCTCCTTTTTTTTTTATAATAAATGAACGGCCATGATTGGCCGATTAGAAAAAAAAAAAAAATCCAAGCTATGGTGGGACGGGGAATGATTCCCCGGACGTGGAATGTATCCCCGTCCATGAAATAGTTATGAAAAAGTGGGTAGGTTTAGGTAGTTAATTAGGTTTAGGTAGTTGTTTAATTAGGTTTAGTTATTATTATATTATTTAATTTATTTAAGCAATATAGTTTAATAGTTAATAAGTAATTAACTTTTTTAATTTAATTTTAAAAGTTGAGACGGTATATGATATACCGTCCCACTCAATTTTTGACGAACAATATAGCAAACGACCACTGCAGCGATCGAATATATTTGTTATTACTGTAGCTGTCATTTTTTAACATATGAGAAAAACGACTGCTCTTAGGATGTCTTAGCTTGCATTGACTCGGAAAAATTAGATGAGTGATGTGACCCTAGAATCTCATTGATTTTTAGGGGACACCATGTGAGAGAGACCGTCTACTAATTAAATGGTGTACTGATAAGTGCAGTTGAAATATATGCAGAGTAGTCCCCTCACTCATCAATGTAGCTAACGCTAACTGAATGAATGTTGTTGCTCAGTTTTGCACCAACATGATGCTAGCTTCTCTTTTGTTCTGTTTCTGAAGGAAGGTGCATGAATGGCATCAGGAATAAATGTGATTGGGTTGGACCACTTAATATATAAGGAACATTTTATTAGAATCCAATTTTATAAATATGAAAAAATCCAACAGCAATTACGAAGAACCGAAATACAGAAAATGAAAACAGAAAACGAAAGACAGCATAGAGTCGAGATTGAGAATCTCTCTCCTTAAAGCAGAATTCGCCTCGTAGTGTGACGGTGGCTGGTGAATTGCTTCTCAGGATACAACTATACCTTCTATAAAGAGCAGCACCCTTGCTTCAGAGATTCAGCGAACTGCTGTCTGTGATGTACTCTCAGTTGACTCAGAGTAGAAGAAGAGGAAGAAGAAGAATAAAACTCTAACTGTGTAGAAGACTCTGTCTAGATTCAGTAGTCTTTTATAAAAGAAGATGGAGACTGGAGACTCTTCAGAGGCCCATTACTCTGTAACAGCAGAGTAATGGAGACTCTTCAGATTCATAATTGGTGAGCCATTACTCTGCTGTTACAGAGTAATAGTACCAGTTACTTATCAGTTCAGTAGGGAAAAAGTTTTTGTTTGTGCAAAAAAAAAATAACTTTAATCCAGAGGGCCGGGGCCGGAGCCGGGCCGGGCCGGGCGCGCGCGCGCGCGTGTGTGTTTGTCATTTTGGCTAAGTCCTCTCTCCACTACACGTTAGTGGTAACCCCCGGGCCACGCCCTTTAGTCCAGTTTTCTAGTATATATACTAGAAAAAATCTTTCCCAATTTTCGATATGGGACTATCCATTTTCTCCAAGTTGCCAAGTTAGTACATTTCAAGTACCCAACTTTGGACCAACATTTCTCATTCATACGGAATTCGTTTTTGGCAAGTGAGTACACCACGGAATAGTACTCGTCGAGAGAATCGCAATCCACTCATTTTTCGACGTCGCCGGTGGCTGGAGCCTGCTGGAATCCGGCCCGAAAAACTACAAAAATTAATTCCAACAATTCCCACATGAATGAAAATTACCAGACTATGTAATCCAGATATGACAGAAAAACAAAAAACATGACAGAAAAACTCTGAGAGTACAATCGGAAAATCACTGCATCAGGAATGGTAGTAATTTTTCAACTTTGAACCACCCTTAGTAAGTAGCTATCAGATTCACTTTACCAGGCAGTGATCATGATGTCTTGAACTACCCGGGCTTTGATGTGAACCTAGACAATAACTATCACACAGTTTCATCTCCTCACAGAACTAAGTTTTCTTGTTGTGTTCGTTTTGGCCTTGAACATTCCTGGTTAATCGTGAGTGAACTTGGAGAATGTAGCATCTCTTCATTCTCCTAGAAACGGCCCCATTTCACACTCACAAGGTGATTGCCCATAAAGAGTATCATGCTATACCCCACTTTTATTTCAAAGCTGATATGGCTAAAAAATAGGATTAAATCGGGACCGTTCACATCGGACTCGAATCTTAAAGCTCAGGGGCAAAACGGTAATTTCACATGCAAATGGGTCCGAAGCGGGTACTGGGTCTCCTTCTCACAGATCCAATAACCCGCAAACGGATCCACATCAGCTGGGTACGAGTTTCAACCCGCTACCAACCCGATCCGACAAGATACAATCAAGGTCCCTGATTAGATCTAAATCAACGGCCATGATTCACAGCTATCTTTTCACTGGGGATTAGGGATTAAATTCCTTAACTGATTATAGGGGATATACCTTATCAGATTACATGCCTTATCTGATTACGGGGAATATTCCTTATCTAATCACGGGGATTACATTCCTAAAACCAGTCCCTAAGACGCCTATAAATACCCCTCACCCATCTCCATTAAGAGGTAATCAATCTTTCTCTAGTTAAACGCTCTTTCATAATCATTTCTGGTTACTGACTTGAGCGTCGGAGGGTGCGTCGCCGGGATCAACCCCGGTGTCTCGCACTTCCTTGCAGGTGAACGGCGGGAGTCAACGGTCAAGCTCCGGCGGAACAGGTTAGGTGTTTGCTATTCAGGTTTTCTACGAACTCACAAATTCATCTGTTTGCCCCCACACCGAATTTAGCGGCAACAGATTGGCGCCGTCTGTGGGAAAACTAAACGAATAGCAGCGCCTCTTCCCGTTGGTTCGACCTTCTCCAGCCATGCCTCCTAGAAAGGTCAGATCTAGGGGTCCAACCGTGGACCCAACCCCGCTGATCAGCAAGAGGTAGCTTCCGTCCAACCCGCTCCGCAGCAGGGACAACCCCCGCTTCAAGTGGAGGGCCCTCTTCAACAAGATCAGCCTCTTCTTCAGAATCAACAACCCCCCAAGGGTCCTTCCGGTCCACAGAATGCCGGTGTGGGGGGCTCTCGTATGAAGCAACCACTCAATCAGGACCGCGCCTCCATACACAATGCCTCTACGGATTCCATGGCCTCTCACAATCCCCAAAATCAGAAGAAGGAAGAGGACCTACGCCACCGTCCGGACGAGAAGCGGGCCCGAGAGGGAGCCTCCCGCCAGAAACGTCCGAGTGAGCGGTCCCCTCACCACTGAGATCACAGAAGAAGACCACGCTCCCCCGCGGGCCGGCAGCAGCCTAGAAACGAGGAGGCGCCAATCACCCGCGCCGAGACCCAACGAGTTTGGAGCACAACTCTCTCATAGAGTTCCTCCTCACACTCATCTCACATACAGCTCTTTCCCAGAGCCGGGCTCTTCCGCTCCGCTCACCTCCGAAGCGGACCTCCTCTCAACAAAGTTGGAAGCACAACTCCCCCCAAGAGTTCCTCCTCACACTCGTCTCACAAACGGCTCCCTTCCAGAGTCAAGCTCTTCGCTCCGCCCACCTCCAAGGCGGACCTCTTCTCGACGAGTTTGGAGCACAACTCTCTCCTAGAGTTCCTCCTCACATTCGTCCCGCAAACAGCTCTTTCCCAGAGCCGGGTCCTCCCTCCGCTCGCCTCCGAAGCGGACCTCTTCTCAGACAGTTCTGAGCTCACAACTCACTCCTAGAGTTGCTCCCCAAACTCTTCTCCCAAATGGCTCTCTTCCAGAGCCGAACTCTTTGCTCCGCCCACCTCCAAGGCGGACCTCTTCTCAACGAGTTCGGAGCTCACAACTCTCACCAAGAGCTCCTCCTCGCTCTCGTCTCACAAACGGCTCTCTTCCAGAGCCGAGCTCTCCACTCTGCTCACCTCGGAGCGGACCCCTTATCAACAAGTTTGGAGCGCACAACTCTCTCCTAGAGTTGCTCCCCAAACTCTTCTCCCAAATGGCCCTCTTCCAGAGCCGAACTCTTCACTTCGGTCACCTCCGAAGCGGACCTCTTCTCATCGAAGTTCAGAGCACAACTCTCACCAAAAGCTCCTCCTCACACTCGTCCCGAAAACAGCTCTTTCCCAGAGCCGGGCTCTTCCACTCCGCTCGCCTCCGGAGCGGACCTCTTCTCAGACAGTTCGGAGCTCACAACTCTCTCCTAGAGTTGCTCCTCAAACTCGCCTCCCAAATGGCTCTCTTCCAGAGCCGAGCTCTTTGCTCCGCCCACCTCCAAGGCGGACCTCTTCTCAACGAGTTCGGAGCCCACAACTCTCACCAAGAGCTCCTCCTCGCACTCATCTTCCAAATGGCTCTCTCCCAGAGCCGAGCTCTTCACTTCCGCTCGTCTCCAAAGCGGACCTCTTCTCATCAAGTTCGAAGCACAACTCACTCCTAGAGTTGCCCCTCAAACTCGTCCTCTAGATCGCTCTCTTCCAGAGCCGAGCTCTTCGCACCGCCCACCTCTAAGGCGGACCTCTTCTCAATGAGTTCGGAGCTCACAACTCTCTCCTAGAGTTGCTCCTCGCACTCGTCTCACAAACGGCTCTCTTCCAGAGCCGAACTCTTTGCTCCGCCCACCTCCAAGGCGGACCTCTTCTCAACGAGTTCGGAGCTCACAACTCTCACCAAGAGCTCCTCCTCGCACTCGTCTCACAAACGGCTCTCTTCCAGAGCCGAGCTCTCCACTCTGCTCACCTCGGAAGGGACCTCTTCTCAACGAGTTCGGAGCTCACAAAACTCACCTAGAGTTGCTCCTCAAACTCATCTCACAAATGGCTCTCTTCCAAGAGCCGAACTCTTCCCTCCGCTCGCCGCCGAAGCGGGCCTCTTCTCAACAGGTCCGGAGCGCACAACTCCCTCCTAGAGTTGCTCCTCGAACTCTTCTCCCAAATGCTCTCTTCCAGAGCCGAACTCTTTGCTCCGCCCACCTCCAAGGCGGACCTCTTCTCATCGAATTCGGAGCTCACAACTCTCACCAAGAGCTCCTCCTCGCACTCATCTCACAAACGGCCCTCTTCCAGAGCCGAGCTCTCCACTCTGCTCACCTCGGAGCGGACCCCTTATCAACAAGTTCCGAGCTCCTTGCTCCGCCCACCTCCAAGGCGGACCACCCCTCAACGAGTTCGGAGTCCAGCTTCTTCTACATGGCTGCTCCCACAACTTGCTAAGCACCACACGATAGTTCGGAGTCCAGCACTCGGCTCGACTCTTCTTCCTCGGCTCGCCCACAGACGAGCCGGAAGTAGATCGCCGTTCGAAATTGCTCCTGCAGCCGTTGAATGGATCGGAGTCCAACACTTGGCTCGATTCTACTTCGCAAGTTCGCTCCTAAGCGGACCAGAAGTAGCTCGCCATTCGAAACTGCTCCTGCATCCCTTAAACTAACCACACGATGGTTCGGAGTCCAGCACTCGGCTCGACTCTCCCTACTCGGCCCGTCTTCAGACGGGCCGGGGGCAGATCGCCGTTCGAAATTGCTCCTGCAGCCGTTGAATGGATCGGAGTCCAACACTTGGCTCGATTTTGCTTCGCAAATCCGCTCCTAAGCGGACTAGAAGTAGCTCGCCATTCGAAACTGCTCCTGCATCTCTTAAACTTATCACACAATGGTTCGGAGTCCAGCACTCGGCTCGACTCTCCCTACTCGGCCCGTCTTCAGACGGGCCGGGGGCAGATCGCCGTTCGAAATTGCTCCTGCAGCCGTTGAATGGATCGGAGTCCAACACTTGGCTCGATTTTGCTTCGCAAATCCGCTCCTAAGCGGACTAGAAGTAGCTCGCCATTCGAAACTGCTCCTGCATCTCTTAAACTTATCACACAATGGTTCGGAGTCCAGCACTCGGCTCGACTCTCCCTACTCGGCCCGTCTTCAGACGGGCCGGGGGCAGATCGCCGTTCAAAATTGCTCCTGCAGCCGTTGAATGGATCGGAGTCCAACACTTGGCTCGATTTTGCTTCGCAAATCCGCTCCTAAGCGGACTAGAAGTAGCTCGCCATTCGAAACTGCTCCTGCATCCCTCAAACTAACCTCACGATGGTCGGGGTCCTATGGCTCGACTTTACTTCACCGGCTCGTCCTTAAACGGGCCGGAGGAAGATAGCCATTCCGAACTGCCCCCACGACCATCCGAGCTGAGTTACCCATCTACCGAGAAGCAAAGTTGCGGAAAATGTGCCCCGAAATCCGTGCTCGGATCTGCCAAACAAGATGCATCTACCGAGCAGCTAAGCAGATGAAGAGCAAGAAGAAAAAGAGGCTAACGGGTCAGGGTCGGATCCAATACCCTCGGTCCGACCCATACCTATCTTGGCTCCTTCATTCTTCTCCTTCTTCAGTCTTCCCGCCAAAGGTACCCAACACTTCCGCTCTTCTCCACTGTGCGAAGGAACGGGGCAGGGGAGAGAACCCGAATGCCTCTCCTCCCCTTCCTCTTTCTTCTCAAGGCCAAGCTCTTCACTCCGCTCGCCTCCAAAGCGGAGCTCTTCCCAACGAGTTCGGAGCTCACAACCCTCCCCTGGAGTTGCTCCTTGCACTCACTTCAGAGAATGGGTCTTCCCAGCACCTCTTCTCCTAGGAGTGGAGCTCCTCTTCAAAAATCTCCAAACAGAATAGAGACAACTTCAGAGCTCCTCACCTCTCCCATATGCTGACCCATCCTCCCGAGCCGAGGAGCAGAGCTTCATCGACCTATCCCCTTCATCAGCTCAATAAGCTTCTCCTCACGCTCGACCTACCGAACAGCTCAACCGAGTCTTCAAGGAACACTTCCTTCAAAACAGACAACTCAGCACCTCGGCCAATGGTACTGACCCTCCGAGCCGAGGTGCCCGGGTACCGACCCTCGTATATGGCAAAAAATCGTCCCGAGGCGATCTCACCGTTAGATCATCTCCAAATTCGCACTCAAGCGTGATGGACGGATCAGATCACACCACGTCATCGCAAAACGACAAGATAACGTTTTCTCGAAACTCGTGCCTCTTGTCTCGTGATTCGCGCTACGATCGTGATCAACCGTCCAGATCGAGCTGCGTAGCCGGGATCTGCCAATCTACCAACCTGCGGAGCGGCGAAAATGTGCCTCAAAATCCGTGCTCGGATTCGCCGAACAAAGCAAGCAGATGAAGAGGAAGAAAGAAAAAGAGGCTAACGGTCGGGGTCGGATCCGATACCCACGGTCCGACCCATACCCATCTTAGCTCCTTCATTCTTCTCCTTCTTCCCCAACACATCTCCTCTTCTCCACCGTGCGGAAGAACAAGGCAGAGGAGAGAACCCAACTGCCTCTCCTCCCCTCCCCCTTTCTCCTCAGAAGTGCTGCCGATCCGAAGTGCTGCCGTACCGACCCTCGTTTATGGAGAAAAATTCGGCCGACCCCATCTAACCGTTGGATCATCTCAAAATTCACACTCAAGCGTGATGGACGGATCAGATCGCACCACGTCACCGCAAAACGACAAGATAACGTTTTCTTGAAACTCGTGCCTCTTGTCTCGTGATTCGCGCCACGATCGTGATCAACCGTCCAGATGGCTCTTCTACGAGTCAAGCTCTTCACTCCGCTCACTTCCAAAGCGGAGCTCTTCTCCACAAGTCCGGAGCACTACTTTCTCCTAGAGTTCCTCCCCAAACTTGTCTCTCAAATAGCTCTTCTCGACGAGGTTGGAGCACAACTCTCCCCTAGAGTTGCTCCTTGCACTCACTTCAAAGAATGGGTCTCCCCATGGCCCTTACGAGGGTCTTCCCAGCTCCTCTTCTCCACGGTGCGGAAGAACAAGGCAGAGGAGAGAACCCAATTGCCTCTCCTCCCCTTCCTCTTCCTCTTCTCCTCTTCTCCACTGTGCGGAAGAACAAGGCAGAGGAGAGAACCCAATTGCCTCTCCTCCCCTTCCTCTTCTCCTCTTCTCCACTGTGCGGAAGAACGAGGCAGAGGAGAGAACCCAAATGCCTCTCCTCCCCTTCCTCTTTCTTCCCAGAAGAGCTACCGACCTACCGAACAGCAAAGTGGGAAAAAATTCTCCTCAAAATCCGTGCTCGGATCTGCCGAACCAGATTCAGTTGCAGAGCAAACCAGATGTTCCCAGAAAGGATCCGAGGTGCCGATCCGAGGTGTCGGGGTACCGACCCTCGTTTTTGGAGAAAAATCGTCCCGAGGCAATCTCACCGTTAGATCATCTCCAAATTCGCACTCAAGCGTGATGGACGGATCAGATCGCGCCATGTCACCACAAAACGACAAGATAACGTTTTCTCGAAACTCGTGCATCTTGTCTCGTGATTCGCGCCACGATCGTGATCAACGGTCCAGATTGAGCCACGTAGCTCGGATCTCAAATCCGAGCTACCGAACTACCGAACAGCAAAGTGGGAAAAAATTCTCCTCAAAATCCGTGCTCGGATCTGCCGAACCAGATTCAGTTGCAGAGCAAACCAGATGTTCCCAGAAAGGATCCGAGGTGCCGATCCGAGGTGTCGGGGTACCGACCCTCGTTTTTGGAGAAAAATCGTCCCGAGGCAATCTCACCGTTAGATCATCTCCAAATTCGCACTCAAGCGTGATGGACGGATCAGATCGCGCCATGTCACCACAAAACGACAAGATAACGTTTTCTCGAAACTCGTGCATCTTGTCTCGTGATTCGCGCCACGATCGTGATCAACGGTCCAGATTGAGCCACGTAGCTCGGATCTCAAATCCGAGCTACCGAACTACCGAACCGCTAAGTGGGAAAAATTCTCCTCAAAATCCGTGCTCGGATCTGCCGAATCAGATTCGCCGAACAAACAAGCAGCTCAAAAGCAAACAAGAAGAGGAGTGTTAGGGGTTAACGGGTCGGGTCGGGTCGGAGGCCGTTCGGACCCAAGCCCAAACCGAACCAACCCCCCAGTCACCCTCTTCTTCTCCAATTCTCCCGCCAAAACCGATCAGAACAAAAAAAAAAAAACCCAACTTCTCCATCAACGAAGCTTGAGCCAGCCTCCTCCCCATGGTCGAGCTCCACCTCCGATGAGCTCCACCTTTGCGAGCTCCATCTCCATCGAACCGAGCTCCACAACGCCGAGCCGAACTCCTCTCACTTCGACGAGCTCCGAGCTCTACATGAACGAGTTCCGAGGTCTCCTTTACAAGCTCCATTCGTCTCCGAGCACCACCATCGAGACCTCCCTTCGTGCCGATCCCCGCTGCCGAGCTCACCTCCGAGCTCCAATGGTGGCGAACCGAACGACCCATCACCAAGCTCCGAGCTCCGCTGCCGAGCCCCATGCCGAACCGAAGCCCCAAGCTCCGAGCACTACCTTCGCGAGTTTCGTTCGTGCCGGGCTCCAATACCGCCGTCGAAGCTCCGAGCTCCATGCCGAACCGAAGCTCCAAGCTCCGAGCCAAACCTTCTAGCTTCGCCACCTTCGGGAGAGCTCCACTCCCCCAGCGCCAGCTCGGCCCATCCCCTTCCCGAGCTGCCTCCGTCGTCGAAGCGCCGAACTCCACTCCGCGCGACGAGCTGATTCGCCGAAGCTCCTCGCCGTGCCTCTTCCTCGTCGAAGTCTCGACGAGATTCACTCCGACGCGCCGAGCCCCTCGCCTCGCTCGCCGAACTCGCGAGTTCCTCGCCGATCGAAATCGAGCCTCCCACTGTCGAGCTCGCGATGACGAACAAGAAGAGAAGCAGCAGCGCGGAAGAGAAGAAGAAAAAAAAAAAAAAAAAAAAAAAAAAAAAAAGCCACGTGGCATGCCACGTGGCATCATCTCAGTGATCCGAACCAATTCAGCCGAAGTGCCGAAGTGCCGAACTCGTATTTGGAGAAAAAAAGAGCCCGGGCCACACGATCCGTCCGATCGTTCCAAAATTCGTGTCGCGACACGATCGACGCTCAGGAACGCGCCACGTGTCCCGATCGTGATCTGCCTCACGATGCGCGCTGATCTGATCATGATGGACGGCCAGAAACGCGCCACGTGTCCAGATCGCGATCTGCCTCACGATGCGTGCTCATCTGGTCATGATGGACGGCCAGAAATCTGCCACGTGTCCAGGTAATATTTAAATTATTTATTTATTTATTTAATTGTTTTTTTTATTTAAAAAATCCGAAAAAAATATTTAAAAATCGAAAAAATTAATTAAAAATTCTAAAAATAATTATTAATTCTGAAAAAATAATTATTAAATTAGAATAATTAATTAATATTTTAGATAATTAATTATTTAATTCGGAAAATGAATAAAAAATTCAAAAAAATGAGGAAAAATTCAGAAAAATCTGGAAAAATCACCAAAAATCCAGAAAATTCTGAGAATATTTTTGGGCATTTTACAAGCCCATAATAACACTGTTACACCCCGAGCAAGATTCCAAACTCCCTTAAGAACACCGATAAAATCCCGTACGCCATTAGAACAGTTAAACTACTCCTCAAAGGCTGATTACACTCAGTCTTTAGGAGTGGGGGGCTCGTGATATGGCTAAAAAATAGGATTAAATCGGGACCGTTCACATCGGACTCGAATCTTAAAGCTCAGGGGCAAAACGGTAATTTCACATGCAAATGGGTCCGAAGCGGGTACTGGGTCTCCTTCTCACAGATCCAATAACCCGCAAACGGATCCACATCAGCTGGGTACGAGTTTCAACCCGCTACCAACCCGATCCGACAAGATACAATCAAGGTCCCTGATTAGATCTAAATCAACGGCCATGATTCACAGCTATCTTTTCACTGGGGATTAGGGATTAAATTCCTTAACTGATTATAGGGGATATACCTTATCAGATTACATGCCTTATCTGATTACGGGGAATATTCCTTATCTAATCACGGGGATTACATTCCTAAAACCAGTCCCTAAGACGCCTATAAATACCCCTCACCCATCTCCATTAAGAGGTAATCAATCTTTCTCTAGTTAAACGCTCTTTCATAATCATTTCTGGTTACTGACTTGAGCGTCGGGGGGTGCGTCGCCGGGATCAACCCCGGTGTCTCGCACTTCCTTGCAGGTGAACGGCGGGAGTCAACGGTCAAGCTCCGGCGGAACAGGTTAGGTGTTTGCTATTCAGGTTTTCTACGAACTCACAAATTCATCTGTTTGCCCCCACACCGAATTTAGCGGCAACAAAAGCTATGGGAATCATTAAAAGCCAAGCTTATCCTACTCTTTGCATGCAACACTGTTTTATCATCGTAAGAATGGGTATGAGATTTTAATCTCTCAGTGCTCCCGTCGATTCAACAAGATTTAGTTATCCCTTTGAACCTAGATCTTGGGATCTCCAATTCCTAGGTAGGGTTTCCATCAAGTATCCTCTTTCGTCATAGGCTTTAAACCCATTCCTCTTGATGATCGCACAACCTGCTCTTGCGATAGACCTTTAGTAAATGGATCCGCTAGGTGGTCGGCCGATTTTATATATTCTATAGATATTACTCCATTTGAGAGCAGTTGTCTAATGGTTTTGTGTCGCCTTCTGATATGACGAGACTTACCATTATACATACAACTCAGTGCCAGTGCTATAGCCGATTGGCTGTCACAGTGTACACATAAAGCAGGCACTGGTTTTTCCCACATAGGAATATCCTCTAAAAAGTTTCGAAGCCATTCTGTTTCCTCTGCTGCTTTGTCCAAAGCAATAAACTCAGATTTCATGGTGGATCTGGCCAATAGCGTTTGTTTAGAGGATTTCCATGACACAACTGCACCACCAAGTGTGAAGACATATCCACTTGTGGATTTTGAGTTCTTGGAGTCCGATATCCAGTTGGCATCACTGTAGCCTTCTAGTACTGCTGGATATCTGGTGTAATGCAGTACATAACTCTGAGTATGTCGCAAATAGTTCAATACTCTAGTTATTCCTTTCCAGTGACTTCGTCCTGGATTACTCGTGTATCGGCTCAGTACATTTACCGAATGTGCTAGGTCTGGTCTTGTACAATTTGTTAAGTACATCAGACTACCGATTACACGTGCATATTCCAATTGTGATATGCTTTCACCTATATTTTTGAATAAGTGAAGAATGGGATCCATAGGACTTTTGGCAGTTCCATTCGAGTAATTCTTGAACCTTTCAAGGACTTTCTCAGTATAATGAGCTTGAGACAAAGTAATTCCCTCAGACATTTTGAAAACTTTGATTTCCAGTATGACGTCTGCAACTCTCAAGTCTTTCATATCAAATTTACCACTAAGCATGCTCTTAGTTTGTTCGATAATGTCATTATTGTTTCCAATAATGAGCATTTCGCCTACATACAGACACACCAGAATGTATCTATTTGGAGTATCTTTGATGTAAATACACTTATCACATTCATTTATTTTGAAGCCATTTGACATCATAACATTGTCAAATTTTGCATGCTACTGCTTTGGAGCTTGTTTCAGTCCGTACAGGGATTTTACAAGTCTGCACACTTTGTTTTCCTGTTCAAGAATAACGTAACCCTCAGGTTGTTTCATGTATATCTCTTCTTCTAAGTCCCCATTTAGAAATGCAATTTTAACATCCATTTGATGTATTTCCAGGTTACGTAGAGCTGCAATAGCTACCAACAGTCTTATGAAAGTTATTCTTGTAACTGGAGAATATGTATCAAAGAAATCTAGGCCTTCCTTTTCCTAAATCCTTGTGCCACAAGTCTTGCCTTATGATTCTCTATTGAACCATCTGGTTTCAATTTTTGTTTGAAAATCCATTTGCACCCTAGAGCTTTACTCCAGAAGGCAAGTCGACTAAATCCCATGTATGATTTTGCATAATGGAGTCTATTTCATTTTTGATTGCTTCCTTCCACATAGGAGCATCAGGTATAGACATGACTTCCTTGAAAGTTCTAGGCTCACTCTCTAACAGAAAGGCCGTCACAAAGTCAGGACCAAATGATTTTGATGTTCTAGCCTGTTTACTCGTCTAGGCTCAACAGTATCATGTTCTGGTTCATCGACTGAAGTGCTTGCATTTCCTTGTTCACGTGTACATTTGGGGTACGTAGTATCCTTGCACAGAAACACGTGTTCAAAGAAGAAAGCATTTCTTGATTCCATTATTGTATTCACATGGATATCCGGTATATCTGATTTGTATACCAAGAACTGATATGCACTACTGTTGTGTGCATAGCCTATGAATATGCAATCAATCGTCTTAGGTCCGATGGTGACCTGTTTCGGGTTAGGTACTACCAGTTTTGCTAGACACCCCCACACTTTGAGGTATTTATACGAAGGCAAGTTACCTTTCCACAGTTCATATGGTGTCTTGCCGGTTTTCTTGTAAGATATTTTATTGAGATTGTAGTTGACAGTCAACAACACTTCCTCCCCACATGTTTTGGGGTAAGCCAGAATTCAACAACAATGCATTCATCATTTTCTTTAGAGTTCGGTTCTTGCGCTCGGCAGTATCGTTTGATTCGGGTGAGTAAGGAGCAGTTGTCTGATGAACTATTCCATGTTCTGAGCAGAACATGTTAAATGGTGCATCATATTCTCCTCCTCTATCACTTCTAATGATTTTAATCGTTTTGCCAAGTTGATTCTCAACCTCAAGTTTATATTCTTTGAATTTATCCAAAACCTCATTTTTGTTATGTAACAAATATACATAACAGAATTTTGTGCAATCTTCTATGAATGTTACAAAGTACTTTTTGCCACTCTGGTTTGCACATATTTTAAATCATACAGATCCATGTGAATTAGACCTAGAATTTCTGTATTTCTTTCTACAGAATGTGATGGCGTTTTAGTGAGTTTGGCCTCCGTGCAAACTATACATTTTTCGGAGTTATCTACCTTAAATTTTGGTAGCAAATTCATGTTAATTAATCTACGCATAGAATTGACATTAACATGGCCTAGTCTTTCGTACCAAACAGAGGAAGACTCAACAACATAGGCAATAGGAGTTATTTCATTAACATTGGGAACAGCAGGAACAATAGTTTTAGGGATGACTGTCATTACATTAAACTTGAACAGTCCATCCTTTACATATCCTTTACCCAAGTATACCCCATTCTTAGATAATACAAAATTATCAGAAACAAAAACAACCTTAAACCCATTCTTGCTTAGCAAAGAATCTGATATCAAGTTCTTTCTAATATCTGAAACATGCAGCACATTTATGAGTGTTAGTTCTTTGCCTGAAGTCATTTTTAGCACTATCTTCCCTGTTTCTTCAATTTTGGAGGTGGAAGAGTTTTCCATGAACAGCTTTTCATCTTTATTGCACTTCTAGTATGAAGTGAATATTTCCTTGTCCGAGCAGATATGCTTGGTGGCCCCAATATCGTACCACCATTCACGAGGATTGCTCCCCACAAGATTTACCTCTGATACTACAGCACAGAGGTTCAGGTCAGAGAGACCAGTGGACAAGTTCTCAGTTATGTGTGCGTGGGATTTTTCATTCCCTTTTACATGTCCTGTTCCTGAACGATTACTGTCCTTGCTGCGGCACTCAGAAATTTTGTGCCCCAGCTTACCACACTTGTGGCATTTCCCATCAAACCTCCTTGCAAGAGGTTTTTTGTTTAAGGCCTGTGGCAGAAATTTTCTCTTCTTGCCCTTCTGTTCGTGCTCCACTACGTTGGCCTTTTCTATGGACTGATTTCCATAGGACCTGTCAGTCTTGTGATTCTCCTCTTCGATCCGCAACCTGACAATTAGGTCTTCAAGAGACATATCATTTCGCTTGTGCTTGAGATAGTTCTTGAAGTCTTTCCATCCAGGTGAAAGTTTTTCGATGAACGCTGCAACCTGGAATTATTCGCACAGCGTCATGTTATCTGCAGCAATATCGTGCATTATAACCTGCAGTTCTTGGACTTGACTCACAACAGTTTTGGAGTCAATCATCTTGTAGTCCAGAAATTTGCCGACTACAAATTTCTTGGACCCGGCGTCTTCTGTTTTGTACTTCTTTTTCAAGGACCCCCACAGGAGTTTGGATGTCTTGAAGACACAGTAGACGTTATATAGGGGGTCTACCAAGCCATTCAGGATGTAGTTCCTGCAGAGGTAGTCGTCCTAATTCCGCGCATCAACTGCAGCTACGGAGTGTGCATCCATTGGCGCCAGCATCGGGGCAGATTCAGTGAGGAATCTATCTAGTTTCAATGTAGTAAGGTAGAACTGCATCTTTTCTTGCTACTTTTTGAATCCAGTTCCATTGAACTTCTCCAGTTTTTCTTCCACGGTTATGTGCGTGGGCAGAACGACCGAATGTGCTGCAACCGATTATGCAGTCACATTTTGGGTCACCGGTGTTTCAGTACTGATAAGCCCACTTGCAATATCACTTTGTGTGTTCTCCATGTTCTTATCTGAAATAGTTTGAAACAGAACTTGTTAGTTGTTTTTTCCGAATCGATAACAGCACCTGTAAATGAAACTTCACAAAAACTGTTAGAATCAGTGAGAAAAAAATTTTGCTTTAAGATTGTTAGAATCCAATTTTATAAATATGAAAAAACCCAACAGCAATTGCGAAGAACTGAAATACAGGAAATGAAAACAGGAAACAAAAGACTTTACACAGAGTCGAGATTGAGAATCTCTCTCCTTAAAGCAGAATTCGCCCCGTAGTGTGACGGTGGCTGGCGAATTGCTTCACAGGATACAACTGTACCTAATCTAAAGAGCAGCACCCTTGCTTCAGAGATTCAGCGAACTGCTGTCTGTGATGTACTCTCAGTTGACTCAGAGGAGAAGAAAAGGAAGAAGAAGAATAAAACTCTAACTGTGTAGAAGGCTCTGTCTGGATTCAGAGGAAAAAAAACTTTAAGCCAGAGCCAGAGCCAGACCAGACCAAACCAAACCAAACCAAGCCGGGGCCGGGCCGGGTGTACGCGCGTGTGTGTGTTTGTCATTTTGGCTAAGTCTTCTCTCCACTACACGTTAGTGGTAACCCCCGGGCCACGCCCTTTAGTCCAGTTTTCTAGTATATATACTAGAAAAAATGCTCCCAATTTCCGATATGGGACTATCCATTTTCTCCAAGTTGCCAAGTTAGTACATTTCAAGTACCCAACTTTGGACCAACATTTCTTATTCATACGGAATTTTTTTTGGCAAGTGAGTACACCACGGAATAGTACTCGTCGAGAGGATCGCAATCCACTCATTTTTCGGTGCCGCCGGTGGCCGGAGCCTGCAGAAATCCGGTCCGAAAAACTGCAAAAATTAATTCCAACACATTTAACTTGTTGCTCTCTCCCTCAAATATTATTATTGTTATACATATATCTAATGTACCTACAAGTTGCTTGTTGTTTTGAACTCAGGTTCAGAAACAGCACTAGTGAAACACTGGCCATTACCAACAGGCTATTTCTGACGGTAAATTTTTGGTCAGCATTGTGGGCAATGCCGACAAATGATACCCGACCAATTGCTTACTGTTGGCGAAGTATAATATGTTAGAAAATAAGTATTTTATACACAATTTACGAATCAGTTTTCGAGAAATTTTTTAGTAAGATCCTCGATGAATTAGTGTGAATTCTTGATGGATTTGTGCTCTCCTTCTTGAGTAGATCAAAATCATATATTTACTTCCTCAAAACGGTTATCGGTTGAATGAAAAATTGTCTCCCGAAGTGAGGCAGTTTCATCTTTGAAAGAAGTTGAAGGATTTTAGTCCTACATCGAAAAAACAAAGAAATTAGAAAATGATTGATATGGCTAAAAATGGGGTTTAATCGGAACCGTCCAAATCGGGCACGAATCCTGAAGCCCAGGGGTAAAACGGTAATTTCACCTACCAATGGGTCTGAGATGGGTACTGGATCTTTTCGTCAAAGATCCAATAACCCACGAACGGATCCGCCTCAATCGGGTGCGGGTTTCAACCAGTAGAAAGCCCGATCCAGAGGGATAGAATTAGGGTTCCTGGTTAAATCCTAATCAACGGCCCTTATTCATGCCTATCCTTCCACTGGGAATTAGGGATTACATTCCTAATCTGTTTACAAGGAGAATATTCCTTATCAGATCACGGGGATTACATTCCTAATCCAGTCCCTAAGACGCCTATAAATACCCCCCATCCATCTCCAATAAGAGGTAATCAATCTTTTGCCAGTTTTTGCGCTCTTTCATAATCTTTCCTGATTACTGACTTGAGCGTCGGAGGGAGCGTCGTCGGGAACAACCCCGGTGTCTCGTACTTTTTGCAGGTGTACTGCAGGTTTCAGTGTCAAACTCCGACGGAACAGGTATACAGGTTTGCTATTCAGTTTTCCTAAGAATCCACAAATACTATCTGTTTGCCCCCACACCAGATTTAGCGGCAACAGATTGGCACCGTCTGTGGGAAACTAACGAATAGCAACCTCCCCTCTTCCCGTTGGTCAGATCTTCTCCAGCCATGCCTCCTAGGAAAGTTAGATCCAGAGGGTCCAACTGAGGACCCCAAACCCGATCAGCAACAAGAAGTTCCCCCTCAACCCGCTCAACAGCACGGGCAACTTCTTCCTCAGGCGAAGGACCCACTCCAACAGGGCCCGCCTGCTCCTCAGAACCAACAGCCTCCCAAGGGACCCAACCCGCAGAAACAGCCTCTCCATCCGGACCACGTCTCCAGCCATAATGCCTCTTCGGACTCTATGGCCTCTCACCATCCCCGAGCTTCCGATCACCACCACACCGTCCTCAATCGGCAGAAGGATGAGGATCTTCGCCGCCATCTGGATGAAAAGCGGGCCCGAAAGGGAACCTCCCGCCAATACCGTCCGGATGAGCGGTCTCCTCACCGCAGAGAATACAGAAGGTCCCCTACCCGAAGGGGGCGGAGAGAGTCCCCCGAGCATTACAGAAGAAGGCCACACTCCCCTGCAGGTCGGTAACAGCCTAGGAACGACGAGGCACCCATCACCCGTGCCGAGTTCCAGCAGTTCCAAGCGACCGTCCTACAAGCTCTCAATCTCCGTCCCAACACCAATGCACCCAAGATCCCCTCTCCTCCTCCGGTCCGAAGTCCTCGCCGACAGTCCCCATCTCCTCCTCCAGCTCCCAGCAACTCCCGGCATGTGCAAAGTCCTCGCCGTTCCAGGAGCTACCGTCGTCGTAGCCCCCGCTCTCCCTCGTACGAAGACGAGTCTAGAGGCTCGCCTGATTACCGTCGAAGGGATGATGCTATGTATCGCCGTCTCCATGAGATGGAAAGGTGCTTGGGTCAGTTGGACCGAGAAGAAGAACTTATAGGAAGGACTCTTCGTCCTAGCCGACCTCCTTTTTCCCGAACCATAATGGATGCACCTGTACCAATCGGCTTCAAGCCTCCTCAATTTGAGACCTACTCCGGGGAGACTGACCCGTCGATCACATCGAGAGCTTCAAGACCCTAATGCTCATCCATCAAGCTTCCGATGCTCTGCTCTGTAAAACCTTTCCCGCAACTCTCAAGGGTCCGGCTCGAGAATGGTACTCTCGCCTTGCCCCATCCTCAATATTCTCCTTCGAGCAATTCGAGACCCTCTTCATCACCCATTTTGTAAGTAGCCGTAGAACTGAGAAGACCAGCATCTCGCTACTGTACCTCCACCAGAAGAAGGGTGAGAAGTTGAGAGACTATGTGAAGAGGTTCACAGCTGAAGCCAGGTCCATAGCATCCCTCGACCAATCGGTCGCTGCAGCAGCATTTCAATCCAATGTCCTTAATTCCAACCTCCGCTCCTCCCTCGCTAAGAAGCCCCCACAAAATTTCTCTGACCTCCTCCTCCGAAGTGAAAAGTACATTCGGGCCGAAGAAGCCGAGCACCGCCCCAACTTGGAGGGGTCTTCCTCCGGGTTTAAGAGAAAGGGAACAGAACAGGAAGGAGCCAAGAAGCTCCAGAAGGATAATGCCGGCCAGCGCCAACCTCCCCCCAGGTTCGAGAAATTTACTCCTCTCACCACCAATGTCTTTACCATCCTGATGGAAGTTGAGAAGGAAGGGATCATACCTCCTGCTCCGAGGATGAACACCCCTACCAAGAAAAGGGATAAAGAGAAGTGGTGCCGTTATCACCGGGACCATGGCCACGACACCAATGATTGTCGGGCCTTGAAGAATGAGATAGAAGCCCTCATCTAGAGGGGGCAGCTGACCAGATTCGTGAGAAAGGACCGAGCCGACCTTCCTCCCCCACCTCGGGGGGCTAATAAGCGCCCGGAACGCGATGAAACGCCCGACTTCGAAGAGGAGCTTGTCCTACACCTCATTCATGGGGGCCCAATGGGGGGCTCCTCAAACTCCTCTCGAAAGGCGTTTATAAGAGAAGTCAATTCAGTTCGCGCCACCCCTCCTCCCAAAGGTCTCGGAGTGCCCGTCACATTCTCAGACGAAGATCTTGAAGGTGTCCGCACCCCTCATTGTGACGCACTCGTCATCAGCCTCCACATGGCGAACTTCAAAGTGGAGAGGATCCTAGTGGACAATGGCAGCTCCATTAACATCCTCTTCCTCACCGCTTTTAAAGGCCTAAAGCTCTCCCGAGACAGACTCAAGCCCGCCGGCTACACGCTCCATGGGTTCACGGGAGTGCCAGTGACTATTGAAGGGGTGATCACCCTCGACGTAACCACTGGCAAAACTCCTACTACCCGAACGGAGTCGATGGACTTCATGGTCGTAGATGTCCCCGCAGCCTACAATGTCATTCTGGGTCGGCCCGGCCTAGCTGCCCTTGAAACCGTCCCTTCCGCCTATCACCTCAAAATGAAGTTTCCCACTCGGGCCGGAGTAGGAGAAGTAAAAGGCAATCAAGAAACGGCCCGCAAGTGCTATATGACCTCTACCCTTGGTCCCGTCCTCTCCTTAGAAACTCTGGAAATCCCCCAAGATGCTGCCCGGCCGACGTCCGAGCCGGTGGATGAATTGGAGGAAGTGCTCTTCTCTGAGCAGGATCCAACTCGCAAGTTCTCTGTTAGCAAGACCCTCCCGTCCACCGTATGCTCGGACATTGTACAGTGCATCCGAAGGAAACGAGACCTCTTCGTTTGGTCAGCTGCAGACATGCCCAGAATTTCCGAAGAGCTCTTAGTCCACCACCTCAGCATTGTTCCGGGGTCCAAACCGGTTCAACAGAAGAGGCGCAAGTTCGCCCTCGAGTGCCAGCTAGCTATAAAAGAGGAGGTGGAAAAGCTCTTGAAGGCCCGGTTCATACAAGAGGTAAACTATCCCGAATGGTTGTCGAATGTAGTAATGGTGAAGAAGTCTAACGGGACTTAGAGGATTTGTATCGATTTTACCGATCTCAACAAGGCTTGCCCCAAAGATCCCTTCCCTCTTCCAAGTATTGACACTTTGATTGATGCCACCTCGGGGCATGAACTCCTCAGATTCATGGACGCCTTCTCAGGCTACAACCAGATCCGGATGTTCCCCCCGGATATCCCGAAGACATCATTTGTGACCGATCAGGGCCTCTATTGCTACAGGGTTATGCCATTCGGTCTGAAGAACACAGGAGCCACATAACAACGCCTCGTCAACAAGGTTTTCCAAGCTCAAATCGGCCGAAACATGGAGGTGTATGTTGACGTCATGCTTGTAAAAAGCATCCGAGGTGCCGATCATGTGACCGACCTCCAAGAAGCGTTTGACATTCTGAGAAAGCACAACATGAGACTCAATCTGAACAAGTGTGCATTCGGTGTCTCGTCAGGAAAGTTCCTCGGCTTCATGGTTAGCCAACGAGGAATTGAAGCAAACCCTGAGAAAATCAAGGCCATATTAGACATGGCCCCTCCCAAAAATGTTAAGGAAGTTCAGAGATTAACAGGACGCTTGGCCGCCATTGGGCGTTTTCTCTCGAAGTCCGGAGAGAAATGCCTCCCCTTCTTCAAGGCCCTTAGGGGGGCTAAAGGTTTTGAATGGGGACAACAGCAACAGGAGTCCTTCGACCAACTCAAGGCTTACCTCGTCAATCCTCCTCTCCTCAGCAAACCAATTCCTGGAGAACCCCTCTACCTCCACCTGGCAGCCTCCGAACAGAATCTCAGTGCCGTTTTAGTAAGGGAAGAAGACCGGGCTCAAAAGCCCATTTACTATGTGAGCAAAGTACTTCGGGATGCCGAACTCCGCTACCCGAAGATAGAAAAGATGGCTTATGCCCTAGTGATGGCCGCGAGAAAGCTTTGCCCGTACTTTCAGTCCCATTCGGTGGTCGTTCTTACCGACCAACCGCTGAAGCAGGTCCTCCACAAGCCAGAGACCTCGGGTCACCTTATGAAGTGGTCTATCGAGCTGAGCCAGCATGATATAACTTATCAGCCTCGGACCGCGATCAAGGCTCAGACCTTAGCAGAATTCATAGTTGAAAGTGCCATCCCCGAGTCCAGCCAAACAGTGAAGGGGCCACCCGTCTGGTCGGTTTATGTGGATGGATCCTTCTGCAATGAGGGAAGCAGGGCAGGGGTCATTCTGGCAGGCCCAGATGATTTCATCCTCCAATACTCCCTCCGTATTAACTTCAAGGCCTCGAACAACGAAGCAGAATATGAGGCACTCATCGCCGGCCTTGGGATGGCTCGAAATGCAGGGGCGCAACGCCTCAGGATCTTTAGCGACTCTCAGCTAGTCGTGAATCAGGTCCTCGACGAATATGAAGCACGTGATGACAGGATGGTTAAATACTTAGCCAAGGTCAGGAGCCTCATGGCACTGTTTGAAGAAGCCTTTATCCAATGCATACCTCGGGAAGAAAATGCTCAAGCTGACGCCCTCTCCAAACTAGCCTCTTCCTCCCTTCAAGGTCTCGAGCAGACCGTCTTGATAGAGGTCCTTCTAAAGCCGAGTATAGAGGACGAAACTCCCGACTCTATGGAGTCACTGCCTGTCCTGCTTGAAGACAACTGGATGAAACCCCTCTTCGAATTCTTAAGGGATGAACTCCTCCCCGAGGATCCCAAGGAAGCTCGAAGAGTGAAAACCCGAGCTGAGCGTTACACACTAATCAGAGGTATCCTATATAAACGCTCCTTCACACAGGTAGACGGTCGGCCTTACCTGAGATGCCTCTCCCCCGAGCAGGCCGACTACGCCCTGCAAGAACTTCACGAGGGCATCGGCAGGGCACATTCGGGATCCAGATCCTTGGCCGGCAAAGTGTTGAATTACGAATATTTCTGGCCCACTCTCTTACGAGAAGCCGAACGACACGTTCAGCAATGCAGCTCCTGTCAGAAGTACTCCGACATCCGACGCCTCCCACAAGCTCCATTAACTACCCTATCAAGTCCAGTCCCCTTTGCAATGTGGGGGATGGATTTACTAGGGCCATTTCCACCAGCTCCCGGACAGTTCAAATTCTTAGTCGTGGCGATCGACTACTTTTCCAAATGGATAGAGGCCGATCCCTTGGCCACGATCACCGAGAACAAGGTTGTTCAGTTCTTTTGGAAGAGCGTGATCTGCCGATTCGGCGTCCCTCGGGTCCTGATAACAGACAACGGAACCCAGTTCACCGGGGCCGCCTTCCGAGCTCTATACGAAGACCTTGCCATCCAACACAGGTTCTCCTCCGTCTCACATCCCCAGTCGAATGGCCAAGCCGAAAATGCTAGCCGACAGATCCTCTCCGGCATTAAGAAGAGGTTGGATAAATGTTCCAAAGGCTTATGGGTCGATCAGCTTCCCAACGTGCTGTGGAACTACCGCACCACAAAACGGACCCCCACAGGAGAGAGCCCATTCAATCTCACCTATGGATCCGAGGCCATCATCCCCCTAGAAGTCGGAATACCCTCTCCTCGTCTAATAGCCTATGAAGAAGAGAAAAATGCCAGAGAGCTCAGAGCAAATCTAGACCTGATAGATGAGATCAGAGAAAGAGCTGCCATTCGTCAACAAAGCTACCGAAGAAGGATCGAGTTGGCATACAACAAGAGAGTTCGCCCCACGGACCTCAAAGAAGGGGACCTGGTCCTCAGAAAGTTGGCCATCTCCTTTCCTGGTCAAAAGAGTAAACTCGTTCCAAATTGGGAGGGACCTTACCAGATCGTCAAAGAAGTTCGGCCTGGCACATACAAACTAGAAGACCTCGAAGGCAGGGAGATCCCTAGGACATGGAATGCCGACCATCTTTTAAAATACCAAGAGAGAGCACCAATGCCTCTCTAAGTAATTCGAGATGTCGAACCGTTCCTCTCCTATTACTTGTAATGATTTTCTTTTATTTTTCCCTTGTAATAACGGCTAGCAACTTTAGAAGCAGCCAACTATTAATCATTAATAAAGAAAGCTTTTTCATACTTTACTATTGTTTACATCTCTCTGCTTTCACTCTTCACTCTAATGATGGTTCGGAGTCCAACACTTGGCTCGATTCTACTTCGCAAGTTCGCTTCTAAGCGAGCTAGAAGTAGTTCGCCATTCGGAATTGCTCCCACAACCGTTGAACTAATCTAACGATGGTTCGGAGTCCAACGTTTGGCTCGATTCTACTTCGCAAGTTCGCTCCTAAGTGAACTAGAGGTAGTTCGCCATTCGGAATTTCTCCCACAACCGTTGAACTAATCTAACGATGGTTCGGAGTCCAACACTTGGCTCGATTCTACTTCGCAAGTTCGCTCCTAAGTGAACTAGAGGTAGTTCGCCATTCGGAATTGCTCCCACAACCATTGAACTAATATAACGATGGTTCGGAGTCTAACACTTGGCTCGATTCTACTTCGCAAGTTCGCTTCTAAGCGAGCTAGAAGTAGTTTGCTATTCGGAATTGCTCCCACAACCGTTGAACTAATCTAATGATGGTTCGGAGTCCAACACTTGGCTCGATTATACTTCGCAAGTTCGCTCCTAAGTGAACTAGAGGTAGTTCGCCATTCGGAATTGCTCCCACAACCGTTGAACTAATCTAACGATGGTTCGGAGTCCAACACTTGGCTCGATTCTACTTCGCAAGTTCGCTTCTAAGCGAGCTAGAAGTAGTTCGTCATTCGAAATTGCTCCCACAACCGTTGAACTAATCTAACGATGGTTCGGAGTCCAACACTTGGCTCGATTCTACTTCGCAAGTTCGCTCCTAAGTGAACTAGAGGTAGTTCGCCATTCGGAATTGCTCCCACAACCGTTGAACTAATCTAACGATGGTTCGGAGTCCAACACTTGGCTCGATTCGACTTTGCAAGTTCGCTCCTAAGTGAACTAGAGGTAGTTCGCCATTCGGAATTGTTCCCACAACCGTTGAACTAATCTAACGATGGTTCGGAGTCCAACACTTGGCTCGATTCTACTTCGCAAGTTCGCTCCTAAGTGAACTAGAGGTAGTTCGCCATTCGGAATTGCTCCCACAACCATTGAACTAATCTAACGATGGTTCGGAGTCCAACACTTGGCTCGATTCTACTTCGCAAGTTCGCTCCTAAGCGAGCTAGAGGTAGTTCGCCATTAGGAATTGCTCCCACAACCGTTGAACTAATCTAACGATGGTTCGGAGTCCAACACTTGGCTCGATTCTACTTCGCAAGTTCGCTCCTAAGCGAGCTAGAAGTAGTTCGCTATTCGGAATTGATCCCACAACCGTTGAACTACTCTAACGATGGTTCAGATTGCAAACACTTGGCTCGATCCCACTCTGCGAGCTCACTGTTAAGTGAGGTTCAGCTCATCTCGCAAGTTCGCAAGATTAGGCGACTGAAGCGCAGCTCGGCACCACTGGCCGAACACTCACGTCACCGATCCCCGAACAAGCAGAAGGCCGGCGCAGGGACCTCGGCATGATGAACACAATCACAAACAAAACGACTACACAGAGCTACAAAGAACATGCAAGTTCGAGAAAGAAATATTATTAATAATTGGGATACAGTACAAAGCGACTCTTCCATACAACAAGATTACAAGGCCTTAAAGAGCAAAAATTACAATGCCGACCCACTACACTTGGACTAAAAACAAAGGCTTCAAAAACGATCATCAATGCCTCCGTGGCGCAGGGATGTTCCTCTTCAAGGACACTCGAGGTCGACGATGTTTGCCTCCGGAGCCTGACCCCAAACCAGCAAATTGGGACGTGTCCTCGGCACTGCTCCTAGCTGCCGCACCGACGGATGCCCCGCTCGACGAAATGGCCACCAAGCTTTGCGAATCCCCCGGGCTAGGATTGCCGAGGGGCGAACGGGTCGCCATCTCGTAAAACGTGATGCCCCGATCGCTCTCCGCGCGAGTACACGAAGTGCTCCTCACATTGATCGGCCCCGAATGCGGTTTGAGACGAGCCACCTCCACCTCCAGCTCTGAGATCCGGTCTCGCAAAGAGTCATCTTTGACATTGACCTCGAAGCAAGGAGGTATCACGGAGCTCGGGACTCCGGAGCGACTCGTGATAAGACGACGAAGGTGGGTGACTTCGATACTCTTGTCTACCGTGGCTCTCTTCAGGGCGTCAACCTCGGCCGTCAGTTCGTCCCATTCGGACGTCGGCTTGGCCACCTCAGCCGTCAGTCCCTCTCCCTCCGTCCGAAGCTCCGTCTCTACAGTTTGCAGGTGGCGGATCTCAGAAAGCAGATCGTCCCTTTCCCCTGTTGTTTTGGATAAGGTGTGGTGAATGCACTTGATCCGAAGGTCGTAGCTATATGCGGTCGACGAACCTTCGTCCTCTCCTAAGGGGGTCATCTCGGCGATCCTGCTCTCCAGACGCCGGATCTCGATGTCTCGCCGACCTAGGATGAGTTGAAGATGGTTCTGCTCGGTTTCGGCTCGGTGCAATCCCAGCTCGACCTCATAGAGCCGCTCTCGGCACCTCGCCAAGCACAGCCTCGTCGCCCCTAAGCCAGCCTCGGCCCGGGCGTTGTCATCCGAGCGAGTGGGCTCGACGTCTTGAGTTACCACCAGGAGCTGAAAAGAAGTTGAGATAAACAACAAAATTTCAAACATTGCCGAAGTTATCGAAACATCCGAGAGAAATTCAACGATGGAAAAAATCAAATACTTACCGAAACGGCCGAGCGAGCGATCTCGATGACGTCGTCACCTTCTTGCCCAGCCTCCATGGCGGCGTGATCCTTCGGCGTCGCCAGATGCTTGACGGCCTGCATGGTCGCCAAGGAATTGCCGAGGAATCCATCATGCTTCCGAACTTGCCAGTCCGGAATATGGATCCTCCTGTGCTCCTCAGTCAGGAGCTCCTCGGCCGCCACTGACAGTGGCGGCATCGTCATCCCGAGGGCTGCGGCGATGGGGAACTCGCCGACCGCATTCGATGTCGAGGCGCCGCCACAGGCAACAACCGGGCTACTGAGGGTCTCCGTTTCCTTGATCGTCTCCGTGACCCTCGGAGTCTTTGGGGTCGGCAACTTGGTGGCCACCCTCTTGCGCTTCTTCGGCGCCTTGCTGGCGATGCCTGCCCTCAAAGCTAGCACCGCGTCATAGTCCATCGCCTCTGCATTAAAGACAAAGTTCGTTAGCGCTATACAACTTGTGCAAAATAAAATATGAAAAACAAAGCATAAAAGAAGCCACGTACTGGGATCTACGCGGCAGAGCCCTCCCTTGAACAAGATGTCCTCGGTCAGCTCCTTCCAATCGTACTTCGGCCGATCGAGAAGTGTCCGGACTGCCTCTTCTTCTTCAGGACGAAGCTTGGGCAGCGCCCTCGCCCTCTTCGGCACCCCTTCCACCCAACCGGAGGGGATCGGCCAGGCCTCCAGACTCCGCACTATCAAGAACTTTTCGCGCCGGTGCTTGATGGAATCGGGGCATATGACGAGCCTGCCGCCATGCCTCGGAGCCAAATAGTATCGGTACTCCGACTTATTCCCTTGGTGTAGCCGATAGATTGTCCGAAGCACGTTCAGCTCCGACTCGATCCCAGCGGCTTGGCAGTGAAGTACGAAGCTATTTATGACTCTCCATGCGTTCGGCATGAGTTGGATGGGGCTGACCCCGAACCAACTCAGGATGAGGATAGCGAACGGATGGAGAGGTAGCCGAGCCCCGGCGATAAAGGCGTCAACCGGCCAGCAACACATGGTCACTGGCAGCGGCGAGTTGGCCTTAACCCCGGGACCCGGCAGCAAAAGCTCGTACTCCTCCGGGATCTGGAAACAGTCCCGGATCACTCCCAAGTCCTCTTCGCGAAGGATCGACATCGTCTCGTCCGCCTCCATCGTCTCCCTCGCTGCATTCTCCTCGAAGGACTTCCCCCTCCCATGAACAATTCGCTCGGCTTGATCCTCCGGAAGCTCCCGAACTCTGTGAAGCCCGGTCAGCTGCCCTGGCAATATTCCGAACTCCCCCATACGCTTCGGATCCTCCACAATCGAATCTTTGCCGAACACCTTCTTGCCCTTGTTTGGAGTACGATCTTCGACAACTTCAAGGGAGGGCTCGGACCAAGAGGTCGACTCGGAGACAGAAGCAAGAGACATAGTTTATGAAGTAAACTGAGTATAAGTTACCTTAAAAGATTAGCTGCCGGAAACTTCACCAGAAAACGAACGTCGACCACCAGAAACACTCGCTTAGCACAAAAGATAGCCTGAGCAAAAAAGAAGAGAAGTGAAAAATGAGAGGGGGGTGAGGTTTTATAGAGAGAGGCGTGCCAAACGAGGTTAATGGGCCTGTACTACCGGCCAATTCACACAAAACGACAAAAGCGACCTCAATCGTCGCCTTGATTACCACGCCAAGCCGTACACCGCATTAATTACTGTCCCATCTGACAGAAGCTCAGAGGTCACAGCATTAAATGAGCATCTCATCTGTCAGAGCTGTCAGAAGTTCAGAAGCCATCACATTTAATGACTACCACGTCTGCCAGCTGTGCAGAAGCCACCAACTCTGCAGTGCATCCTACGCCAAAAATGCCAAGTCTTGGACCTCGGCACCAGCTGCCGAGCGTTCTTGACACCGACCCTGTTACGGGAGAAAATTGGGGTTCGGCACCAGCTGCCGAGCGTTCTTGACACCGATCCCGTTATGGGGAAAAATTGGAGTTCGGCACCAGCTGCCGAGCGTTCTTGACACCGACCCCGTTACGGGGAAAAATTGGGGTTCGGCACCAGCTGCCGAGCGCTCTTGACACCGACCCCGTTACGGGGAAAAATTGGGGTTCGGCACCAGCTTTCGAGCGGTCTTGACACCGACCTCGTTACGGGGAAAAATTGGGGTTCGGCACCAGCTGCCGAGCGTTCTTGACACCGACCCTGTTACGGGAAAAAATTGGGGTTCGGCACCAGCTGCCGAGCGCTCTTGACACCGACCCTGTTACGGGGAAAAATTGGGGTTCGGCACCAGCTGTCGAGCGCTCTTGACACCGACCCCGTTACGGGAAAAAATTGGGGTTCGGCACCAGCTGCCGAGCGTTCTTGACACTGACCCCGTTACGAGGAAAAATTGGGGTTCGGCACCAGCTGCCGAGTGTTCTTGACACCGACCCTGTTACGGGGAAAAATTGGGGTTCGGCATCAGCTGCCGAGCGCTCTTGGCACCGACCCTATTACGTGGAAAGATTGGACCTCAGACTTCGCCGAACTCCCTCTCAGCACTCACAACCTAGCCGAGGTCCCTCTCCTCTTCGGAAAGAGGTGCCGAACCACCTACAGACCTCGGCCTCCTGGGCAGTGAGGGTTGGAAGGGGTCGGAAGTATGAAACAAGCATGTAGGCCACACAACGAAGGAAAACGGTCGGGCCGTCCACCAAGAGATCGCGAAAAAACAATTAAAATTTTGGGAAATTAAGGAAGAACTCCTGGAAAGCAATTGTAGAGGTGGGGAAGCATTTTCTAGTCCCCAAACAAGTGATTATTGTCAAGAACAATCTTCTAAGACCCCTGAACGACGAATTGACACTTCGCAAAGTTAAAAGGATATTCCTACAAGAACACCACATGACCATGGGAGCTCAGGAGCGACTCAGAGTTCAATCCACTTGAAAAATCACCACACTACCTCCTTCAAGATTCAAAACCTTCCATTTGGACTCCGATACAACTCCACTAGCCATTAAAACAGTAAAACTTCTCCTCAAAGGCTGATCAAGCTCAGTCTTCGGGAGTGGGGGGCTCGTGATATGGCTAAAAATGGGGTTTAATCGGAACCGTCCAAATCGGGCACGAATCCTGAAGCCCAGGGGTAAAACGGTAATTTCACCTACCAATGGGCCTGAGATGGGTACTGGATCTTTTCGTCAAAGATCCAATAACCCACGAACGGATCTGCCTCAATCGGGTGTGGGTTTCAACTAGCAGAAAGCCCGATCCAGAGGGATAGAATTAGGGTTCCTGGTTAAATCCTAATCAACGGCCCTGATTCATGCCTATCCTTCCACTGGGAATTAGGGATTACATTCCTAATCTGTTTACAAGGAGAATATTCCTTATTAGATCATGGGGATTACATTCCTAATCCAGTCCCTAAGATGCCCATAAATACCCCCCATCCATCTCCATTAAGAGGTAATCAATCTTTTGCCAGTTTTTGCGCTCTTTCATAATCTTCCCTGATTACTGACTTGAGCGTCGGAGGGTGCGTCGCCAGGAACAACCCCGGTGTCTCGCACTTTTTGCAGGTGTACGGCAGGAGTCAGCGTCAAACTCCGACGGAACAGGTGTACAGGTTTGCTATTCAGTTTTCCTAAGAATCCACAAATACTATATGTTTGCCCTCACACCAGATTTAGCGGCAACAATGATATATAATAACCTCTTTCGTGGCATTGTAACATAGCAAGTCAAGAGACTCTCTCTCGTGCGCGTAGGGGATTGGGGGGGGGGGATGCAAATCTTGGACTGGTTTGCATGCGACTTGTGTTTGTAACGATTGAAATAAATGCAGAAACAGTTTTGTCCACTGTTAGGTTTTTGTAATTTTCATTTCTTTTTTAATTTATTTGTTTTCTTCTTTTCCTCCCTTTCTGATTTTGTGCCTTAAAGATCAAACTTGGTTTTATTGCAAACAAATTTTGTAACAAACTTAAAATAGATTTCCCTTTTTGATTTCTATTTCCTTGATTTTGAGGCACTCTTTTTATTTTTATTTTCAATCTGAAAAACTTACACTCGTGTTGTGTATTTTCAGATTAAATATGACATATGCATCAGAGAATGCTGTTATTGCTGATGCGGCACTAGTGCCGACTATTGCTGTGGCTGAGTGCCAATGCCAACCGTTGTACTTATCTCAGTCTTCCATGGGGAAAAACCTTAGAAGTTCAACGGGAATAATTTTAAGAGGTGACAAAAGAAAATGATGTTCTACTTGACGACCTTGAATTTCGCAATATTCTTGAACGAAGAAACTCAAAATCTTAAAGAAGATGAGCAAGATAACCAAGTCATCGGCTCTGTGGATGCTGGGAAAAATGCTGGTTACATATGTAAGAACTACATAATGAACGGATTAGCCGATTCTTTACACAATGTTTATATTGATAAAAGCACAGCTAAAGAACTGTAGGAATCCCTAAATCATAAATACAAAACAGAGGATGTCGGTGCCAAAAAATTCATTGTGGGCCGCTTCCTAGACTATAAAATGGTAGATTCCAAAACGGTGATCAGTCAGGTTCAAAAAATTTAACTGATCTTGCATGAGATATATGCTGAAGGTATGAACCTAAGTGTGAACTTTCAAGTTTCTTGTATTATTAAAAAATTGCCAACAGATAGGAAAGACTTAAAAAATTACTTGAAGCATAAGCGAACGAAAATGGGCATTGAGGATCTCATTGTCATGCTTCGTATTGAAGAAGATAATAGAGAGTCTGAAAAGGTCGGAACCATCAGTTAGGCGGCCAAGGCTAATGTGGTGGAATATAGTCAACGTTCCAAAAAGCACAACAATAAGAGGTTCAAGTTGGGGCCTAAGGGAGGAATCTCCAAGAAGCCGATGTTTCAGGGAAAGTGTTTCAACTGTGACAAGCTAGGTCACAAGTCTACAGATTACAGACTACCCAAGAAGAACAGGAACAAATAAGAAAATATTGTTGAAGGCATTGCTCAATATGTTTCTGATATCAACCTCTCAGCTGTGATCTCGGAGGTGAACATGATGGGTTCAAACCCCAAGGAATGGTGGATTGACACTGGAGCCACTCGACATGTGTGCTCCAACAGAAGTATGTTCTATACTTTCGAACCATGAAAGAATGAGGAGAATATGTTTATGGGGAACTCGACCACTTTCGAAATTAAGGGCCAAGACAAGGTGATCTTGAAGATGAATTCTGGAAAGAAACTGACTCTGAACAATGTTGCATATGTTCCTGAAATTCGTAAGAAGCTGGTATTTGGTTCATTGCTTGATAATCACGAATTTCGTTTAGTGTTTGAATCAGTCAAAGAATGTATGTTGGTAGAGGATACATAAGTGGTGGAATGTTTAAACTCAATGTAATGACCATGGTCAAGAATATCAATAAAGCTAGCTCTTCTACTTATATGCTTGAGTCTTCAAATTTATGTTATGGTAGACTTGAACATGTTAATTATGATACTTTGCATAGATTAATTAACTTGAATCATATACCAACATTCCAAATTGATTCCAAATATAAGTGTGAAAATTTTGTTGAGGCAAAACTGACAAGATCATCATTTAAAAGTGTTGAAAGAAACACTGAATCTTTTGATTTAACACACACTGATATTTGTGATCTGAAAATGTAAAAACAAGAGGTGGTAATAAATGTTTTATTACCTTTATTGATGATAGCACAAAATATTGTTATGTGTATTTGCTTAAAAGCAAGGACGAAGCTATAGAGAAATTTGTTCTCTATAAAAAGTAAGTCGAGAATCAACTCAACAAGAAAATTAAGGCACTAAGAAGTGACCGAGGTGAAGAGTATGAATCGCCATTTTATGAAACTTGTGCTAAGAATGGGATTATACATGCAACCACATTGCATTATTCTCCTCAGTCCAACAGCGTTGCTGAGCGAAAGAATCGTACGTTGAAGGAAATGATGAATGCAATGTTAATAAGTTCTGATTTTCCACCAAACTTGTGGGAATAAGCTATTCTTTCAGCTAACTAACTTTTGAATAATGTGCCCAAAAGGAAAGAAGAAAAAACACCATATGAATTACAGAAAAGAAGAAAGTCATCTTATAATTACCTGCGAATGTGGGGATGTCTTGCTAAGGGGGTAATACCTCCACCTAAGAAAGTTAAAATAGGACCCAAAATGGTTGATTGCATTTTCATCGGCTATGCACATAATAGTAGTGCTTATCGGTTCTTGGTTTACAAATTCGATATCTCCGAGATATCACAAAACACAATAATGGAGTCTAGAAATGCATCATTCTTTGAAGATGTATTTGTATGTAAGTCTAATGAAGAACCAAGTTATTCCAAACGAACGCATGAGACTATCAGTGACGATAGTGAAAACCAAGATGAAGAAGTTGAGGAGAAACCTAGACGTAGTAAAAGAACAAGAACCAAAAAATTGTTTCACTACAAACAATAACTTAATCCCTGACGTTTTTTTTCCTTTGCCTGGTGTTTAAAAATGCCGTGGATATACCCCAAGGGGTTTCCCAAACCGCCGTCCATTTCTCCGCCGGGGATGATTTATGGAAACCCCGACGCTTCCAAACGCCGGGCAATGTTCAGATAACCACGGCGTTTTTTAGTATTTAACTCGGCGCTTTACACGCCGGGTTTATGATTAAATTTTTTTTTTAGCATTTATAATCCTTGGCGTTTCTAAAATGCCGGGGAAGGTCTTAGAAACGCTGGGGATACCTTCAACCCTGACGTTTCCAAACGTCGGGGAAGTTTTATTTTTTATTTTTTCCCTATTTCAAAGTAAAAAAAACAAATTTAATATTTAAATACACAAAAAAACCTATACACAATTCATAATAATGATCAATACGATATATTTCATAATTAAGCAGTTCACCGAAGTCATTATATAACAAAATTCAAATTAACATTAGTTTGACCACATACATACGAAATTTGTTTCATTGATCTTAAATATCATACATATATAAGGTCTAATTTTCATTGTTCTTAGGATACAAATTTGTACGAATAAACAAGACCTAAAACACTACAAAAGAAGAAAGAAAAGAAACAGAAACATTAATAGTCAAATCGTACACGCCTGAGAGTCAAATCCTTAATGTACACCACCATCTCAAGCTACCTGGAATTAAATAAGATGCATATGGTTAGAATCTTCATATTGTTTACTAACTGATACAATTCTAACCGATACAACTTAGCTAATCTAGAAGTATAAAATGAGAGGTGTGTCTTTGGCTGGCCTCTATTTCAATTACAATTTTTTATGTTTATTAGTCAATTAAGAAATTTTGCATACATCTTTTGATTGAAGATTTTACTAACAAAAAAAGCATGCTAGCATGTTAGGTATAAAGAGGTAGACACCAAATATGCAATATTTACTACTCCAAACTAATTGCTATAAATTAGTGCATAAAATCAAGTAAATATTTAAATAAGCAACTGTTCAGAAATCTCAACTAATGTGAACCCAACCTACTTCATTATGAACATGCCCATAATCTAGTGTGTGAGTGTGTGTGTTGCAGCACATATAAGATCATCAAATCAAACATAAGGTATGTACACAGGGCACAGTTTAACTCAAATAATCTTCGTGTTACAAGTGAGCAGAGCAAGTCATCAAATGTAATTTGTTGTCTTGCTCCAAAAAGGTTAGACTGCTAAGTAAATAGATCATATGAGAAAAATATTCAATCTTCCATACCTAGCAGTTTGCAGCTGCATGCTTTTCAAGTGCAGATGCTTGAGACTTGTAGATAGAGACATTCTTCGTCATCACATCTTTCCTCTCAATTCCTTCTTTCCTTGGAAATCCACCAACCATGATAGCTACATTAACCCCAGTACAGGCCTCGACAATATCAGTCGTCGAAAGAACTCCTGATACACCAATTCAGGAAACAATGTATTAATCTGGAAAAAGAGAAATACGAAGGGGAAAATGCTTTGTTAACTGTTAACATATTTAATAGGAAGCAAATACCTTTAAGAAGGGGAAATGCTGCATCAATTAACTCCATCTTAACTCCATTCAGAGCCTCTGCAGCAGGCGAAATGTCAAGCATGTGCAAGATAACTGGCTGATCTGGACCAAGCATTATCCCTCGAGCAATCATAGGTACAAGTGCATATCCAATTTGCCCTGCAGATATATAAACGAATGTAATATTAAAAAAAACGTATGCTAGGGAAAAATTACAGGCACTCATTTAATACATAGTATAATACAAGAAAAAAACTTTATCCCAAAATGTGAATGAAGATGATTGCTTAGAAAGACTAAAATACCCTCTATATGAGCCGCATGACCTCTCTCCTTACCAGATGAATGTCTTATAACCTAAATATTTGAGGAAGACTGCATGTGTGATAACAGAAGAGATTTTAAAATTAAAAAAAAAAAACTGGCAAAGATACCAACCTCCTTATCCAAGTTTTTAACATTAGTCTGCTACAGAATAAAACAGTAAAGAAGCTCCATAAAAACATTGTCCAGCCCCCCAATTTTAGATTAGCAGTCTAAGTCCTGACATCAACTTCTATTAAGTGGTCAAGAGTTCCAGGTCACATAAATAATGAGCAAAAGAGCACCTTGAGTTAGATAAAAGCACAGGTAGGTGATCCTACCATTCAATAAATTTCTAGTTTAAGCTCAACCCAAGGAACAAATCTCCAGATTGGCCCAGTCCTGGACAGGGAAGAGACTAAACATAGTAATAAAGAGGCAGATTAACATTATAAACCAGAGAATCACATCAACCCAAATCGTAGATCAGAGAACTCTGAGCCAAAAGTGGAATCAATTTCACAAAAGGCAACCACTAAAATGGTAAAGTCATGGTAGTGAAAACTACTAGTCGTTCCCTCAATTTGCATCTTCAAAAGGGTCTTCAAAAGGGTCGAATTAGAGCATTATGCTCTACATTCAAGAGTCCTATTGAATTTCTACATTAGTCATATACTCTTTTTGTCACAATAATGCCACCATGCCCATACTCAATATGGCAATTGGATAGATACTATTGTCAGTAATCTGTTATCCAAAGTATTAATAAAAAAACTACTAAATGTTGAATTGCATTTTCTTATTTATCAAACCAAAACTGAGAAGCATCAGCCATATCAGATAAAAGATTTTACCTACAAACTTTTGATATAAATGCTCAGTCTTGGAACCATAATAAACTGATTTGCCTCAGTAGTTCCTAAGCCCCATAATGAGCATGTTTTTTTTCCATATTGCCACCTTAAAGTCTACTATTATTCGGTATAAGTCATCAATACAGAAACTTTAAAATTATGTACTGAAATTATCGAGAAGCTGAAACCATGCATTCAATTTTCCCACAATATATTGTCACTTTCATTTATCTATTGCTATGTAATAATTATGTGCATTACCTCAAAGGCCCTAAAGGAAGGCAAATTACATCCCATCGGAACTTTGGCAATCTGTAGCACAGGGAAAAAGAAAAGAACAGAAAATGAATAACTTAAACAAGAATATGCTTATAAATCTGATAAGATTATGTAGATTAAGCAACTTGGTATCCAATTTCCTGAGAGAGAATAAAATCTTATTTGCTACTCAAACCTCGATTAGATATAGAAATCATATTCAAGTTTGAATGGTCATTCACATTGATCAGCAGTATAATTATACTACATTGTGTACACAGACAATCACTAAAATTTGTCCTTTATTATGTTGTAGATATATTTATCATTTGTTACAAAGCATAAACTACATTTGAAAACATTTCTAATTTCTTTTTCCCAGTTATCATGATGTAAAAAAGTATGGGACTACCGAATGTGATACACATGTGATAAGTTTGCTACTTAATTTGAATTAGAAAATGACAGATATGATGAAGAACAACAACAAAGTCATAAATTTTGGAGACCAATTAAACTAAGTAATTGCACAGTATGTGTCCCTTGCACTGACAACAGATATGATGAAATACCACCTCTATTAATTAAGAATCTAGATATTATAGATAAAATACAAACAATTAAAAGTGGCAATACATAACAACTAAAAAAATATAATTTCTAACACTGATGTATTAATATCAACTTAGGACCTCACCCTGATATGCACACTCACCAAATGAACTTACGAACACAAACAATCATTAAAAAAACTGAAGACGCTCTCAGCCTACCAATATTTCCCACATTTACTTGTGTCATAACATGCACAAAAGAAAACTCTAACACCGAAAACTACTTCCACTAATCGACCCAAAAATAGGTACAAACTTGCCCACAACCCATATAATTTATTAACTAACTAAAAGTGCAATTCATAAATCTGACATCCAATCCCTTCTTTTTTTTAAAAAAAATTCAAGGAACAATCCACTCCCCTTATTCAACTAATATAAACAACAAACATTTGCAGATAAGAATAAACCAAAGTAACTGACCAGTATGAGGGTAGTGATTCTAACGATCCTGCACTTCAAATATGAAAAAGATGTAAAGGGAAAAAATCAGATCTCTGTAGTCGATTAACAAAATTAAAAGAAACTCAGAAAAAACCACAACTCAGATTAAAAAATCGTCATTCATCTTTGGTTTATATTAATAAAGAGGGTTTATAGAATAATTACCTAGGGTTTACGAAGAGAGAGATTGAGGATGACTACGAAAGGGCGATGACGACGACGGCACCAAACGCGATTGCGAACGGCTACGGCGAGCAAACTACGGCGAGAAAACTGAACGGGTGCAAAATCGAAGAGGGAAAGCAAAGATGAAATTGGGTTTCGGAGAGATTGAGGGCGACGAGGGAAAGAGGGATCAAATTAGCGGAAGAACGAAAGAGGGAAATAGGGTTTTGGGGGGATTCGACACGAAGTGTGAAAATAGGAAGTAGGGTTTTGGGGGAAGCGGCGCGAAGAGAGAAAGTGAGAAAAGAACGTGGGGAAATTGGGCTGGGGCACAATAATAGGCAACAAAGCCCGGCGTTTGTAAATAAACGCCGCGGATAGATTCCAACCCGCTAGCGCTCTTCCCAAACGCCGGGGTACATACGCCCTTAATTCCCATATCTTTAGTAGTGTTTGGTCCATATTTTTTGGCTTTTATACTTGAAGGTGAACCCCAAACTTTCAAAGAAGCGATAAGCTCTAGTGATGGTCCGCTATGGAAAGAAGCCGTTAAGAGCGAAATTGATTCTATCTTGCAAAACCGTACTTGAAAACCAGTGGATCTTCCACCAAGTAGTAAACCATTCAGTTCCAAGTGGATTTTCAAGAGAAAAATGAAACCTGATGGCACTACAAAAGATACTGCTTTTACCGGCGATTATTCCCCGGCGTTTTACTAGTAGCGTAGGGGTAGGGAGCGAGTAGGAATTGGGCGCCAGATGGGATGGTCATACACCGGAGGTCGATTTAAAACGCCGGCGTATGTTAGTATTCACCGGCGTTTTACCTAAACACGCCGGTGAAGTTTATTATTCACCGGTGTTTTTTATTATAAACGCAGGCGAATATACGGACACATTCACCGGCGTTTCCAATTAAAACGCCGGTGAATAACTGGGAATAAAATCCGCGAACCCTAATCTTTCGCTCGCCATTTTCCCAATACCCCAAAAAAAAAAAAGAGGCGCTTCGTTTCCCTCCTTCCTCGCTCTACTTCCCGTGCGTTTGCCTCCGCCGCTTCGTCCTCTTCGACGGCCTTCGACCTTTCGAAATTGTCCCTTATTCCCTTCGTCCTTTTCGATTTCCTTCTTCCCTCTCTCTATTTGGAGGTGAATCGGCGGTCGCCCCCCCCTCTCTCTCTCCTACGCCCCCGCCCTCGTCGCCCCGCTCCCTCTCTCTCTCTTCGGTATGATCTCTTGATTTCCCTTATTTTCCAAAAAAGGCAGCTTTTTTCAGTTTATTCATTTCGATTTCCTTAGCATGAACGGTTTAGTTGAGATGAAGAATTAATAGAAAAATATATGCTTAGATAATGGAAATTTTCATCTTCTTTTACTGTTAATGAAGCTGATTTCATGCATCTGATTGTCTTCATGGCATGTTTGTTTTTTTACCCAAAATGGGTTCACTGTGAACTGAGGATGCTCTAGGTACGTATGCCAATATCCTCCGGCCGAATATGCACAACAATTGGATTTTAGATTTAGTTGGGCACAGTGAATTAGTAGAGCAACATATAAGCTCACATAATGGGAAATTTTCATTTTCAGATACTGTTAAAGTAACCTGATTGCAATCTTTGGCATGGTTTTTTAACACAAAATGGGTTCACTTCCAAACTAAGTATGCTGCTAGCATACCCGTTTTCTTTCACTGTTAATGAAGCTGATTTCATGCATCTGATTGTCTTCTTGGCATGCATGTTTTTTTACCCAAAATGGGTTCACTGTGAACTGAGGATGCTATAGGTACGTATGTCAAAATCCTCCGGCCGAATATGCACAACAATTGGATTTTAGATTTAGTTGGGCTAAAGAAGTAGTAGAGCAACATATAAGCTCAGATAATGGGAAATTTTCATTTTCAGATACTGTTAAAGTAACCTGATTGCAATCTTTGGCATGGTTTTTTAACACAAAATGGGTTCACTTCCAAACTAAGTATGCTGCATAGCATCCCCAGTTTCTTTCACTGTTAGTGAAGCTGATTTCATGCATCTGATTGTCTTCTTGGCATGCATGTTTTTTTACCCAAAATGGGTTCACTGTGAACTGAGTATGCTATAGGTACGTATGCCAAAAACCTCCGGCCGGATATGCACAACAATTGGATTTTAGATTTAGTTGGGCTAAAGAAGTAGTAGAGCAACATATAAGCTCAGATAATGGAAATTTTCATTTTCAGATACTGTTAAAGTAACCTGATTGCAATCTTTGGCATGGTTTTTTAACACAAAATGGGTTCACTTCCAAACTAAGTATGCTGCTAGCATCCCCATTTTCTATAGGTTCACTTCCAGACTAAGTGAACTGAGGATGCTATAGGTACATATGCCAAAATCCTCCGGATACGCACAACAATTGGGTTTTAGATTTAGTTGGGCTGAAGAAGTAGTATAGCAACATATAAGATCTGATAATGGAAAATTTATCATTTTCAAATACTGTTAAAGTAACCTGATTGTCAATCTTTGGCATGGTTTTTTATACCAAAATGGGTTAACTTCCAATCTAAGTATGCTGCTAGCATCCCCATTTTCTTTTTTTGTTGTTAGTGAAGCTTATTTTCATGCATCTGATTGTCATCTTGGCATGTTTTTTGTACCAAAATGGGTTCACTGTGAACTGAGGATGGTATAGGTACGTATGCCAAAATCCTCCGGCCGGATATGCGGCTACAATTGGGTTTTAGATTTAGTTGGGCTGAAGAAGTAGTAGAGCAACATATAAGCTCAGATAATGGGAAATTTTTCATTTTCAGATACTGTTAAAGTAACCTGACTGCAATCCTTGGCATGGTTTTTTAACAAAATGGGTTCACTTCCAAACTAAGTATGCTGCATAGCATCCCCAGTTTCTTTCACTGTTAATGAATTGAAGCTTATCCCATGCATCTGATTGTCATTTTGGCATGTTTTTTTGACCAAAATGGGTTCACTGTGAACTGAGGATGCTATAGCTCTATGCCAAAATCCTCCGGCTATGTACAACAATTGGTTCAGTCTGTAAAATATATGCTTACATACTAGACATTTTAATTTTTCTTTTACTGTTTCTTTTGTTTAGTATTATTATTATTATTATTATTATTATTATTATTATTATTATGAGATAAGTGATTATTAGTAGTCATGAACAGAATAGTTCATGAGTCATCAGATCTTCTTGTTACCGTAGTTACAGCACGACGCGCTCATTATTCGGCCGATTCCTCTTCATCAGCAAAATACCCTTTACCATCATCATCTCCTTGAACGGAAAGCCAAATACAGGGGAGACTATAGTCGATTTTTTTTTATGCTCGAACACAGGGTGTGCGATAAAATACCGTCTAAGGTGGTTGTGATCATTTCCACAAAAGGTCGTTTAGGGTTTGGTGAATAGAATAGATTGTGTTAAGATGTAGTTTTTTTTTGTACATTTTTTGGAGCTACAATTTCTTTATTTTACAGTTAAAGATTATATCGTTTATTTATTTGCAGCTAGGGATGATTTTCAAATAGGTGAAATTTAATATACAAAATGCCTTTTACTGTTATTACTATTTAATATATCAAATTTTAATTTCAGACTGTGTGCTATTGATATAATGGATAGAAGTTGGATTAGTAAACCACGATTATCCAAGGAGTACCGTGATGGTATTAAAGATTTTATTATCTTTGCCAAACGATATTCCCGTGATCCCAACCTAATCCTTTGTCCATGCCTTCGCTGTACAAATTGTATGCTGAGGACATGTGACGTAGTACATACACACTTGGCTGTCAACGGTTTTCTTCAAGGGTACACAAGGTGGTTTTGTCATGGAGAGGATCATACGGCAGCTCCTGTTCGTCCGGTTGTATTAGAAAATGAGGCTGAGCCCTTAGTGAACGAAGACTTAAGCGTTCCCGATGAGATGCATGCTTTGTTACAAGATGCCATGGGGATTCATAATGTTCCTTTCCACACCAATGACCCAACAACCGAAGTTCACAATGAGTCAACAGAAACAAACCAGATTGGTGGTGGGGTGGACGAGGAAATGTCTGGCCCCACCCCTGAAAATAATAAGCAGCAAGAATCCTTCGCTAAGTTACTTGAAGATGCTAGTATCCCGTTGTACCGCGACTGCACCAAATTTTCTAAGTTCTCATTCATTGTCAGACTATTTCAGATTAAATGTTTAAACGGGTGGTCTGCTAAGTCCTTCACTATGCTACTTGAATTGTTGAATGAAGCATTTCTTGAAATCTGTATTCCAAACTCAGCCTATAAAATCAAAAAATTCCTAAGTTCTCTCGATCTAGGATATGAGAAGATAGCAGCATGTCCAAATGACTGTATGCTTTTCACGAGTGGTAAGGAAAGTCTGGAGAATTGCGAAGTGTGTGGTTCTTCGAAATGGAAAGAAAGACCAAATCAAGACGAGGGAGCCAGTGGATCTACTAAGCGAAGTAGGAAAAAGAAGCCTGCCAAAATATTGCGTTACTTTCCTCTGATTCCTAGGTTACAAAGGTTGTTTATGTCCACGAAAACTTCTTCTGATATGAAATGGCATGCTGAAGGTCGCACTAATGATGGGATTCTTAGACATCCTGCTGATTCTCAATCTTGGAAAAGATTTGATGAAAGATATCCTGATTTTGCGGAAGATCCTCGAAATGTGAGACTTGGACTAGCTAGTGATGGTTTCAACCCTTTCAGGCAAATGAGTAGTACATACAACATATGGCCGGTTGTATTGATACCATACAATTTGCCGCCTTGGAAATGCATGAAGCAGTCCTCATTTATTTTGTCCATGATAGTTCCTGGACCGAAAGGTCCTGGAAATGATATAGATGTGTACCTACAACCGTTAATAGATGAACTTCAGAAGTTATGGGTGGGTGTTCCAACCTATGATGCTGTGGCTAAAGAAACATTTTCTCTTCGTGCCGTGTTGTCTTGGACAATCAATGATTTTCCAGCATATGCAAATTTATCTGGATATAGTACTAAAGGACGTTATGCATGTTCATGTTGTGCTGACCAAACTAGTTCAAGGTGGTTGTACAATGGCAGAAAGTTTTGCTATATGGGTCATAGGAGATGGTTGCCTGACACACATATATTTCGGGCAGAGGCAGCGACATTTGATGGCACCGACGAGTGGGAACATGCTCCTGGGTCTTCTTCTGGTTCAGATATTTTGAGGCGGGTAGATGGTCATCAATTCAAATATGGAAAGGAACCAGAAGTCAGGACAAATGGCAAGAAAAGAGTAAGGCCGGAGCAAGGTGAGGAGACCGATCTATATGGCGAGGATGAGGATCAAAACTTGACGAGTTTAGGTGCATGGAAGAAGAAGAGTATTTTCTTCAAGTTGCCGTATTGGGAATTCAACTTACTGAGACATAATTTAGATGTGATGCATATCGGAAAAAATATTGGTGAGAATTGTATAGGAACAGTTATGGGAGATGATCGGAAGACAAAGGATAATCTCAAGAGCCGACTTGATTTGAAGTCAATGGGCATCCGACATGAGTTGCACCCAGAAGAATTGCCGAACGGGAAAGTGCTCCTACCTCCTGCAATCTATTCAATGTCAAAATCGGAGTTGGAGTTGTTTTGCAAAGTACTACTTGAACTTAAAGTCCCCGATGGCTATTCTTCTAACATGGCAAAATGTGTCAACTTTAAAGAGAAGAGGCTTCAGGGTCTAAAGTCACACGACTACCACATCCTAATGCAGGATCTCCTTCCTGTGGCCCTAAGGTCTTCAATGTGTGAGCAAGTCACTACTGTCCTGAAAGATCTTTGTAGCATATATAAAGGTATTTGCTCAAGAATGCTTGTGTGTTGAAGATCTGGACCAATTGGAGCAGCAGGCGGCATTGACACTTAGTAAAATGGAGATGATATTTCCTCCATCGTTTTTCACTATTATGATTCACTTGATAATCCACCTTGCTGGTGAAGCCAGAATCGGTGGTCCTGTTCACTATCGGTGGATGTACCCCATTGAGAGGTAAAATAATTCATTCATCTTACGAAATTGAATTTTCAAAAGCTCATTTCTTTTAATCCCCTAATCCGCTCTAGTTTATTAATTGTACATGTTCAGGTACCTATACCGGCTAAAGGGTTATGTGAAAAATAGAGCATATCCTGAAGGGTCAATAGCCCAGGGATATCTATCAGAGGAGTGCTCACATTTTTTTTCCAGGTATTTGCCTGGTGTTGAGACATCTTTCAGTAGACCACGTAGAAATCCAGACATTTCCAACCTTGATGGTGCACAATATCTTTTTGATACCGCTGGTACCACTGTTGGTAAAGTTGATGCATTTGAGCTCGATAGCTTAGCGTGGGAACAGGCACATCGATATGTGCTAGACCATCATGCATCAGTGGAACCATTTCGAAAGTAAGTTGCTTTTGAATGTAAATCGAATACAGTGAAAACCGCGGAGTTCGATATTTTTGATACTTTTGTTATTCCTAATTTCAATTGCTTGTTTTTTAGCGAATTTGTCCGGGACATCAAACGAAGGGCTAGACCAAGAAGACTACCACCACGTGAACAAAACAAGCTGATGAATGAAAAATTTTATAAGTGGTTTGAATCTCATGTAGGTGAATTACAGTTATGCAAGTTAATCTTTATTATATCTACATTTTCTATGGTGTTGATACGATTTGCGCAAAATTAATAGGTACATTCTTTGGATCCTGAAGGTGCTTCATCTGAAATACAAGTACTTGCCAAAGGTCCCTATCAGATGGTCAAAAGATACGGAGGATACATATTCAATGGTTTTAGATTTCGTACTAAGGATCGTGAATCTAATTTGAAGTCTCAAAATAGTGGAATGGTAGTGACGTCTAAGACTAGAAGTTATGCTTCCAAATCGGACACGAGGCCTGTAGATGGGGATCTCGACTACTATGGAGTGCTCACGGATATCATTGAGTTGAATTATTTTGGCCATTTCCGTGTTGTCTTATTTCGTGGGGATTGGGCTGAGTTTGATAGGAATTTTGCTAACAACAAGGACAAGCTTGGCTTCACAGTTGTAAACTTCTCAAAATTGATTCACATCGGTACACACATTAGCCATGAGCCATTTGTGTTTCCATCCCAAGTGCAACAAGTGTTCTACATTGAAGATCCAACCCTGCCAAAATCATATGTGGCTATCCCTATAAAACCAAGAGATGTATTCCAACTGGGCGATACTTCAGACGATGAAGACGGTGAAGACATGAACAGTTACATTGCTTCTGAGTTTCCTGTGTTTGATGTAAACACAACCGATGTTGGAATTTGCGGGACTTGGCTCCGCAAGGATGGAGAAGAGGGCGATGTACTGGAAGATGTCGTATTGTAGTTTACATGATTTTCAATTGAGTTTATTATATGTCTGTAATTTTATGTCTTAAATCTTGTTGTAATATTATGTCTGTAATTTCGAATATGTTCATTGTGAATTTAATACACTAGTTTAATTATCTTTCTATTTTCTACTGCTTGGTATTATTTACATTAAACTATGCTTAGTGTCATTTGAACCAAACTATCGTTGTCATTTGAACCAAACTATCATTTGAACAAAGTTATCGAATCCTTGACAGGTACAACATGCCGAGGCGTGGAAAGAGGGTAAATATAAATGATGGCAACGAGAGCCATGGGGATGAGCAGCCACTAAATAATAGTGGCAGGCAAACATATGAGAGTGAGGGTAGCACGCCGCCCACTGTCAAAAAACATCGGTAAGTTTTAAAATTGGTATTTTTAAAGAGATTATGTTACTTGAATGCATGAAAGACACGTACTAGTGTTTGTGAGTCTGCATTGTGGCTGTCGTCTATAAGCATTTCGTCTATGTTTCTTAAGTGGGCTGTGATTAGAAAGAAAGGGCTGGAGTGGAGATCTGGAAACCCAAAATAGAGACATCTCGTTTATTATAATCTACACTTATTGTTGGACCAACCCCCTCTTGCTGTTGTTGCTGATGTCTCTTTGTGTGCGTGTGTTGAAGAGAATGAAGGGATGAGAGAGAGATGAGGAAAATGCCGCTATGTTAGCTTTGTGTATCCTCATTCTCTACCATCCCTCTTTCTGGCTCCATATATGGCTTCTATATTAAATTGGTTTCCTTCCACGATGACAGTCCGTAATACTACACTTGATATGAGCCCATGTTCATAGCTGCATCCTATTGCATACTCACAAAAAACTAATACTTGTCGGCCTTGCATCGTATGCCCAACCCCACTTTGGCACATAACCTGGTATAGATGACATTGTATGACCTGCAAACAAGGATTGTTCAGTCGTGTTGTTGTACTGATTTGGAGGAGGTGAAAATGGGACCATAAAATAGCTTAAGAAGACCATCAGGTTTGTGAAATAAGCTTCACTAACAGTAAAAGAAACTAGGGATGCTATGCAGCATACTTAGTTTGGAAGTGAACCCATTTTGGCTAAAAAATCATGCCGAAGATAGCAATCAGATGCATGAAATCAGCTTCTTTAACAGTATCTGAAAATGAAAATTTTTCATAATCTGAGCATATATGTTTCTTTAACAGTGACTGTGAACAATTGTTCTTAATTGGGCTGTGATTAGAAAGAGACGAGTTGGAGTGGAGATCTGGAAACCCATATAGAGACATCTTGTTCATAATAATTTATTATTATTGTTGTTCTTGTCACTCTTGCTGTTGTTGCTAATGTCTCTATGTGTTCGTGTGCTGAAGGGAAAGAAGAGATGAGAGAGAGCTGAGGAAAATGCCGCTATGTTAGCCTGGTGTATTCTCATTCTCTACCATTCCTCTTTCTGGCTTCTGTATTTGGTTTCCTTCCACGATGACAATTCCAGTTAAAACTACACTTGCTATGAGCCCTATTCGTATTTCTCTTCCATGAAGAATTGATCTATGACTACAATCTCCATTCAAAACCCAATTGTTCTATATTTGGTTCCCACTTGCTGTTGTTGCTGTTGTTGAAGTGAACCCATTTTGTTATATTGTAACCCATTTTGATATGCACAACACTTGGGTTTTGCGATATAGTTTGGCTAAAAAAGTAGTAGAACAACATATAAGCTCAGATAATGGAGAAATTTTCATTTTCAGATACTGTCAATGTAACCTGATTGCAATCTTTGGCATGGTTTTTTTAACACAAAATGGGTTCACTTCCAAACTAAGAATCCTGCATAGCATCCCCAGTTTCTTCCACTGTTAGTGAAGCTCATTTCACAAACCTGATGGTCTTCTTAAGCTATTTTATAGTCCCATTTCCACTAACTGTTAGTGAAGCTGATTTCCAGCACCTGATTGTCTTCTTGGCATGTATGTTTTTATACCAAAAATGGGTTCACTGTGAACTGAGGATATTATATAGGTACGTATGCCAAAATCCTCCGGCCGGATATGCACAGTCAATGGGTTTTGCGATATAGTTGGGCTAAAAAAGTAGTAGAGCAACATATAAGCTCAGATAATGGAGCAATTTTCATTTTCAAATACTGTCAATGTAACCTGATTGCAATCTTTGGCATGGTTTTTTTAACACAAAATGGGTTCACTTCCAAACTAAGAATCCTGCATAGCATCCCCAGTTTCTTTCACTGTTAGTGAAGCTTATTTTACAAACCTGATGGTCTTCTTAAGTTATTTTATGGTCCCATTTTCACTAACTGTTAGTGAAGCTGATTTCAAGCACCTGATTGTCTTCTTGGCATGTATGTTTTTATACCAAAAATGGGTTCACTGTGAACTGAGGATATTATATAGGTACGTATGCCAAAATCCTCCGGCCGGATATGCACAGTCAATGGTTTTTGCGATATAGTTGGGCTAAAAAAGTAGTAGAGCAACATATAAGCTCAGATAATGGAGCAATTTTCATTTTCAAATACTGTCAATGTAACCTGATTGCAATCTTTGGCATGGTTTTTTTAACACAAAATGGGTTCACTTCCAAACTAAGAATCCTGCATAGCATCCCCAGTTTCTTCCACTGTTAGTGAAGCTCATTTCACAAACCTGATGGTCTTCTTAAGCTATTTTATGGTCCCATTTTCACTAACTGTTAGTGAAGCTGATTTCAAGCACCTGATTGTCTTCTTGTGTAACACCCCGAATTCCAAATACAACTGAATTCGAGAGTTCTACAGGATCTTTTCACTTCTTTCGTACAATTTTACAAGGAATTTAAAACTTTTATTTCAACAATAATTACATCAGAGTCTTTTACATCAATAAGCAGCGGAATTAATAAAATACAACCATAAAGAATGTACAATTGTTACAACTTTAACATTTAAATAATCAACAGCATCAGATCATCTTTATATCTTCATGTATCTCCAACCCCTGCATATAAAACTGTGGGCGCGTCAGTTGCTTACAACTGACGAAATATTATACACGGCCATCCTCTCTATGCCGGAAACAGTATAACGATTCTCAAGTGCTTTAGCAAACACAAACTTGATCGCAAACAAATCTACAAAGGGACTATCCTGTTGATGTCGTGTTGTGCAGTGAACTTAGTCCTTAATGCAGTTGTTTATATTACATGACACTAATGCACACTTGTTCGGATTCTATGCATCCCATACTACATAGGTCCGAGGGCAAGCCTCTTAATCGTTCTTCATTTTTGTAGGGTTCAATCCCTCGCCATGACTTAATCTACTACTGTAATTTCAGTGAGTATCCTAGATGATTCTATGAGTACAAGCATGTATCCTGGCCCCTGGAGTAGAATTTCGCGCCATGTCTTGACTCGTCAAGCATGCATTCTGCGATAATTCAGCCTCCTCCCTGAACACAATCCTCTTGCAGTCACCAAAACATCCCATAAGCGTGACTAAAGTCCGATCATTACTGAGTTGTGCCCGCGCCATGTCTTGACTCATCAAGCATGCATTCTGCGGCTCACATACCCGCACCGTACCCTAGCTCTCATACTCATGTTTTTCTCTCACCTTCATCACCTCCACGCTATGTATCTATCTGTAATTTCGGCAAGTGTCATAGACGTTCCATGATTACAAGCACGTGTCCAAGACCCTAGAGGGGAACCTCGCGCCACGTCTTGACTCATCAAGCATGCATTCTGCGATAGTTCAGCCTCCTCCCTGAACACGATCCTCTTGCAAGTCACCAAACATCCCACAAGCGTCGCCAAGATCCCGATCATTCTGGAGTATATTGCCCACGCCATGTCTTGACTCATCAAGCATGCATTCTGTGGATCACATCCGCATCGTAGACCCTAGGCTCCCATACTTATGTTTTTCTCTTACTTTCATTACAGCCTTACAATGTATTAATTATTAGAATCATGAATAAAAATCAAAGCTCTAGAGTTAGCCTCTCCACTCAACCGGACTTATTCATTCATTACAATACATGACCAACCTTGGTCTTTCAAATTCTCATTTCATTTCATTTCATTGCCGGGGGAGACTTAGCTACTCTTTCATTTCAATTTCAAATTCACAATTTCCAATTGAGCACTTATAGCTCATAATTCAATTTAGAGTCTCACAGACTTTCTCATCATGATCTTAGCCTTTCATATTCATTTAATTCTCAATCCTCATCTATGATTCATTTCATGTAAATTCTCAATTCAACTATGATTCATTTCATATAAATTTATGCAGCAACAAATAGAGTTTACCAATATCCAGATTCACAATCTTTACCACAAACAATTCACAAGATTTCAGATATATCAAAAAAGCACTCTGGACAGTCGACTGGGAACTCTACCAGTCGACTTATCCAGTCAAATCCAGTTATTCATAACCACTCGGGAGAGTCGACTGCTGCACATGGCAGTCGGCTGTTCCGCAGTGTTCCACTTCAATTTAATTTCTTTGTCAATTTCATCTTCCATAACCTTGTGTGCATTCCACAATAAAACTCAATCAAATCTTAATAATCGTAAAATCTCATATTCAAACTTATTTAACTTTCATTTGTCAAAATCAATTTCAAACTCAAAACCAAATAAACAGTTCGGTTCAGTCGACTGGTGGCAGTATCAGTCGACTGTCCCGCAAATATCTTGAAAACTCAACATCAAATTTATGACAGCATCAGTCGACTGTAAAAAATAGTCAGTCGACTGTCCTACTGACAAAACCCAATTTTTAATACTTACCAGTCGACTGTAGAAGTGAACAGTCGACTGTCAAAACAACAATTCGCATCTTTACATACACTTTTCGACTTTTGAATCGATTGTACTTCCATATACAAAATATAATTTATTTCCAGAATATATTCCTTTTAAAACATTATCATATATATTATCAATTCCCAAGTTTCTCTTTTTCCAATCAAAAATGCATCAAAACATATTTTCCAAATGAACTACTTTCTTTTATCAAATTCACTTTACAAAATCTCTATCCTCGTATGAATAACACTTTGAGGTTATAATCACACTTCTTTACCACATTCTCAACATGCATCAATTCATACAATCACTTCAATTCTAGTATCTCAACTAGCAATCATAACAAGCATGGCAATTTGCATTTACCATAATCAATCAAGATTTAACGATTCATTTCTATATTAATTTGCATGCAATCAATTCAATCTCAACCCAATAAATCATATATCAACTATCATGCATTTCTACTTCTAAATTAGAAAGCATTTAAGAAACACCCACCTAAAAATGAAGATTTGTTACCCAAATGAACTCCTAGAATTAGGAGCTCCTAAAGAAAGCTCCAATTGCAATCCTCCTCGAAATCCGTGCACCAAAGCAAGCCTCCAAGCTCCACATTTCGGCAAGCATCCATCAATGAGCATCTCCATCTTCATTCGGCAATCATCAAGAACAACTCCCATCTTCTTTCATGTACACATACTATGTATGTACATATATATACATTAGTATATGTATATAGGCAAGTGGAATGGTGATAAAATGGAGGAATGGACAGAGCTTATGCTGTTTTGGGTTGCTCTCGGATTGGCAAGAGAGAAGGGAGAAAAGAGATGAGAGAAAGAGAGGCTAAGAGTGCATTTTTATAAGAAAGCTAATGGGTAGTTAGTATAACTACCTCCACATGAACACCACTAACCCATTATAAATTTTGTAACTTACTTTCCCTCTTGTTTTCAAAATCAAAACTCCAGAATTTCCCTCTCCTCATGAGCAGCCCGGTCCCCGAATTGTGTGCACATCGCACGTGTGCACGTGCACGTGCTTTGTGTACAAAAACAATTTATTTATTTAATCCTTTAAAAATAATTATCTATATATGTAATAAATATATAAAATTAACTTAAAAATTATACTTTTCATGAACAATAAAAATAGACACTCACATTTTCATGAAAATTATTTTGAAAGAATAATACGCTTAAAACACGTGCACCAAAACACGTGCATTGCCCAGAAAATCTCAAAAATACAAAAATTGACTTTATGAACCGAAAAATATTTATAATCAATTGGGATGCAACATAAAGTGTATCTAACATACATATTTGATAATATACTCAAACGTACAGAAAACACGTGTATTGCACGTAGAAAATTTATTTTAACTAAAAATTGTCAAAAATTGAATTCTATCTATAAAATGAATTTAAACATGTTTATAAAAATAAGTAATTGAAATCCATTGAAAACTTGCACGTAACGGTGGAATACCTAAAATCGACACGTGCATCGATAACACGTAAAAAGCACGTAAAAACTCCAAGATTGAAATTTAGCGTTTTGAGTTGTCTCAAATGTGATTTTAAGAATACGAGATTGCATGAATAATCGGAATTCGAAATACATATCAAAATGCGTTATGGATATAATCAATAACCGTACAAAATGCACGTGCGTAACACCCGAGGGCAAAATTGTCATTTAAATTTTGCAGGGTGTTACACTCTCCCCCCCTTAGAACAGTTCCGTCCCCGGAACTCACTATGGTAAAGGCTGTATTTTGTACACACCAAAGAAAATATCGTTATAACATATAGAAATCACAAACATCAAGAAGATACATATAACATAAAAATAGGCAATGTGGAAAAATAAGACAAGAAATCTATTTAAGAAAATGTATGAGCATCAAAATTTTACAAGAACTAAACAAGAAAACAAGGAAAGTAGCATAGGAAAACAAATACGACAATAGAGGATAGTGCATTTTGAAAAGAATTTACGTACAAATTACTGTCAAGTAACCATTAGATAAAAATGATAAATAAACTTAGTCATTAATTGTGAAAATAATTTCGGAAAACAATGCAATAAAGAAAACATAGTTAATGGGTACTTTATAAATAGATTCAATACTAAAAATTCATCAATGTAATAAAGGGTAGAAAAATTTCAAACCCAACTTGGTACTATACGACAAAACTAGCAAGTTAACAGTTTGAGAAATATATGAGGAAGAAATATAGCAAAAGTATAGATAACACAAAATAATTCTGTATCTAAATTAGTACCACATAATTTGTAAGGTAACTTTAATAATTATACATACAATTTGAAAATTAGGAATACATCGAAATACTTTCAAATTATTCAGTAGAGCGAGAAAACCAACTTACAAAAATCACATAGGCGAAAAATTATAGAGGTGAAATAAATCGCATGATAGGAAAATTATAAATGATTTGTAGCAGTCAAACAAGACATCGTAGTAAAACGTACTGTTGAAAGTAGTGCGGAAACTAGTTATAAAAATAAATTATGAATCCAAGAAAAGTATAGGCAATATAAATTTTGTATATAAATAGGTATCGTAAGGTGATTTGTAGAGTAAACACAATAATCATATATGTATGATCAAAATGAAAAAGGCAAAAATCCAAATAATTTGGATTTATCAAGTAGACCAAGAAACCAGCATACAAAATTATGTATATACGTAGACAGAAAATCATAGGGCGAGACAACAACAACATGATCCAAAATTTATAAATGATGCGTAGGAGTAAAATAATATATTATGGTAGTAACGATGCAAAACTAATTATATAGAAGTGAATTATGAATTATAACAGAAGTATAATAAATAAAACTGTTAGGTGAGTAGCCACCAAATTTTTAAAATAGCAAAATACAATAAAGTGGTACGAAATACTGACTCACCTAAAATGCAAAGTACTACAAAGAAGACGACAAGATAGTTGAGATTAAGCGGTAAATATACAAGTTTGATAGATATAGAAATCAGTATAAACAGTATAATGCTAGGTTGCAAAATATTATAAAATAGTATAAGCTTAGTACAAAATGAAATAGTTATAAGTGAATACCACAGGAAAACAAGGCAGGGGTCTTCTAAGTATAATATTTCATTTTGGTTTAGGTTCGTCTCGCTGGTATCCAACAGCAGACTTGCCTATCTTGATCTCAAGTTGCATAATTGCTCCTATGATATCCGGTTGCAATTTGCCTTCTGGGCATTCGGTTGCAAACTTTACCTCACCGACATCCAGTTGCAGTTTGCCTTCTGGACATTCAGCTGCAAACTTTGCCTCCCCGACTTCCAGTTGCAGTTTGCCTCCAATGATGTCTAGTTGCATATTTGCCCTCTCGACATTAAGTTGCACCAAAACGGAAGATGGAAAGATGTAATCTCCCATGTATACTTAGATATGGGATGTTTAATAAGGTATGGGGTTATGTTTTTTTTTTTTTTTTTTTTTTTATAAAAAAAATCAATGATGCAGAAAAGATTTTACACAACAAAATATCAAAATAGATGTATAGGATATATCAAACATAGAGGGTACTAATTAGCAGTAATGAAAAATTATTTATAACACTAAAATAATGTAAAATATATGCACATGTTGGAAATAAAATTGAAAACAATAATGATGTAGTGTAGCAAATTAGGACATTAGACACAAACAATTATACGTAAAAATAGTAATGTAATAATTGGAAGACGGTGAAATTATATGTATAGTAAGTATTTTGAAATACATAAGAATTCAATGGAATCAAGAATCTAAAGACAATTTAAAATTAAAGGATAAGGAAATAGCGAATATATACATTATATTAAAGAAACGTAAGTTACAAAATTAACAAATAAATTAGTAGATAATATGTACTAACATTGAATGCAGATAATAAATCAAATTAGTATGTTGTATTTATACGGATAAAATATTTCAATCTCGTTAAAATATATTGAACTATATGGGGAAAATATGAAATACTGAAAGAATATCGTATCACAAAATCAAATCATGTAAAATGAATGCACATAAGCAGAATTCCCAAACAAAATTTCAAAAATGTACTAATGAATGAAAATAATAGTTGTAATATAAATTTAATAGAATGCATGAAGTAACAGCGAATATAGACGGATGATCATAAAGTGACATAAAACACGAAAGACAAAACTTTAAGATTGAGAGACAATTAAAATAAGTTCAACAAAATCAAGACTAAGGAAAATAGACAAAATACTAGGCATTGAAATGATTTAATAGTATAGGAAAACATTTATTTGGAAAATATTAAATATCGAAAAGTATTATGATGAAAATCCACAGAAAATAATTTGATGGGAAAAGTGTGTCCATGTGTAAGGTATCATGAACGACGGTTCAAAGCCAACCACGCTTCCACTGCGCCACTCTGATACCCAGGAAAAATGAGTTCGCATACAATCTCAAATCAATGTATACGAGGAGAGCATCATGAATGAATGTAAATTCAATAACAACTTCCATTCATGACTCCAACCATCCAATAAGGAAAAAGGGAACAGAAAACATCAGCCTATAGAGCAACACAAATGTAAATCACTTACATTTAAATCTCTATAAACTGAACTCACACTCTAATGTCCACTTCTAGGGTGTCGTTCCTTATAAATTTGTACTACTTAGAAGCGTGGCTCTGATACCACTTGTAACACCCCGAATTCCAAATACAACTGAATTCGAGAGTTCTACAGGATCTTTTCACTTCTTTCGTACAATTTTACAAGGAATTTAAAACTTTTATTTCAACAATAATTACATCAGAGTCTTTTACATCAATAAGCAGCGGAATTAATAAAATACAACCATAAAGAATGTACAATTGTTACAACTTTAACATTTAAATAATCAACAGCATCAGATCATCTTTATATCTTCATGTATCTCCAACCCCTGCATATAAAACTGTGGGCGCGTCAGTTGCTTACAACTGACGAAATATTATACACGGCCATCCTCTCTATGCCGGAAACAGTATAACGATTCTCAAGTGCTTTAGCAAACACAAACTTGATCGCAAACAAATCTACAAAGGGACTATCCTGTTGATGTCGTGTTGTGCAGTGAACTTAGTCCTTAATGCAGTTGTTTATATTACATGACACTAATGCACACTTGTTCGGATTCTATGCATCCCATACTACATAGGTCCGAGGGCAAGCCTCTTAATCGTTCTTCATTTTTGTAGGGTTCAATCCCTCGCCATGACTTAATCTACTACTGTAATTTCAGTGAGTATCCTAGATGATTCTATGAGTACAAGCATGTATCCTGGCCCCTGGAGTAGAATTTCGCGCCATGTCTTGACTCGTCAAGCATGCATTCTGCGATAATTCAGCCTCCTCCCTGAACACAATCCTCTTGCAGTCACCAAAACATCCCATAAGCGTGACTAAAGTCCGATCATTACTGAGTTGTGCCCGCGCCATGTCTTGACTCATCAAGCATGCATTCTGCGGCTCACATACCCGCACCGTACCCTAGCTCTCATACTCATGTTTTTCTCTCACCTTCATCACCTCCACGCTATGTATCTATCTGTAATTTCGGCAAGTGTCATAGACGTTCCATGATTACAAGCACGTGTCCAAGACCCTAGAGGGGAACCTCGCGCCACGTCTTGACTCATCAAGCATGCATTCTGCGATAGTTCAGCCTCCTCCCTGAACACGATCCTCTTGCAAGTCACCAAACATCCCACAAGCGTCGCCAAGATCCCGATCATTCTGGAGTATATTGCCCACGCCATGTCTTGACTCATCAAGCATGCATTCTGTGGATCACATCCGCATCGTAGACCCTAGGCTCCCATACTTATGTTTTTCTCTTACTTTCATTACAGCCTTACAATGTATTAATTATTAGAATCATGAATAAAAATCAAAGCTCTAGAGTTAGCCTCTCCACTCAACCGGACTTATTCATTCATTACAATACATGACCAACCTTGGTCTTTCAAATTCTCATTTCATTTCATTTCATTGCCGGGGGAGACTTAGCTACTCTTTCATTTCAATTTCAAATTCACAATTTCCAATTGAGCACTTATAGCTCATAATTCAATTTAGAGTCTCACAGACCTTCTCATCATGATCTTAGCCTTTCATATTCATTTAATTCTCAATCCTCATCTATGATTCATTTCATGTAAATTCTCAATTCAACTATGATTCATTTCATATAAATTTATGCAGCAACAAATAGAGTTTACCAATATCCAGATTCACAATCTTTACCACAAACAATTCACAAGATTTCAGATATATCAAAAAAGCACTCTGGACAGTCGACTGGGAACTCTACCAGTCGACTTATCCAGTCAAATCCAGTTATTCATAACCACTCGGGAGAGTCGACTGCTGCACATGGCAGTCGGCTGTTCCGCAGTGTTCCACTTCAATTTAATTTCTTTGTCAATTTCATCTTCCATAACCTTGTGTGCATTCCACAATAAAACTCAATCAAATCTTAATAATCGTAAAATCTCATATTCAAACTTATTTAACTTTCATTTGTCAAAATCAATTTCAAACTCAAAACCAAATAAACAGTTCGGTTCAGTCGACTGGTGGCAGTATCAGTCGACTGTCCCGCAAATATCTTGAAAACTCAACATCAAATTTATGACAGCATCAGTCGACTGTAAAAAATAGTCAGTCGACTGTCCTACTGAAAAAACCCAATTTTTAATACTTACCAGTCGACTGTAGAAGTGAACAGTCGACTGTCAAAACAACAATTCGCATCTTTACATACACTTTTCGACTTTTGAATCGATTGTACTTCCATATACAAAATATAATTTATTTCCAGAATATATTCCTTTTAAAACATTATCATATATATTATCAATTCCCAAGTTTCTCTTTTTCCAATCAAAAATGCATCAAAACATATTTTCCAAATGAACTACTTTCTTTTATCAAATTCACTTTACAAAATCTCTATCCTCGTATGAATAACACTTTGAGGTTATAATCACACTTCTTTACCACATTCTCAACATGCATCAATTCATACAATCACTTCAATTCTAGTATCTCAACTAGCAATCATAACAAGCATGGCAATTTGCATTTACCATAATCAATCAAGATTTAACGATTCATTTCTATATTAATTTGCATGCAATCAATTCAATCTCAACCCAATAAATCATATATCAACTATCATGCATTTCTACTTCTAAATTAGAAAGCATTTAAGAAACACCCACCTAAAAATGAAGATTTGTTACCCAAATGAACTCCTAGAATTAGGAGCTCCTAAAGAAAGCTCCAATTGCAATCCTCCTCGAAATCCGTGCACCAAAGCAAGCCTCCAAGCTCCACATTTCGGCAAGCATCCATCAATGAGCATCTCCATCTTCATTCGGCAATCATCAAGAACAACTCCCATCTTCTTTCATGTACACATACTATGTATGTACATATATATACATTAGTATATGTATATAGGCAAGTGGAATGGTGATAAAATGGAGGAATGGACAGAGCTTATGCTGTTTTGGGTTGCTCTCGGATTGGCAAGAGAGAAGGGAGAAAAGAGATGAGAGAAAGAGAGGCTAAGAGTGCATTTTTATAAGAAAGCTAATGGGTAGTTAGTATAACTACCTCCACATGAACACCACTAACCCATTATAAATTTTGTAACTTACTTTCCCTCTTGTTTTCAAAATCAAAACTCCAGAATTTCCCTCTCCTCATGAGCAGCCCGGTCCCCGAATTGTGTGCACATCGCACGTGTGCACGTGCACGTGCTTTGTGTACAAAAACAATTTATTTATTTAATCCTTTAAAAATAATTATCTATATATGTAATAAATATATAAAATTAACTTAAAAATTATACTTTTCATGAACAATAAAAATAGACACTCACATTTTCATGAAAATTATTTTGAAAGAATAATACGCTTAAAACACGTGCACCAAAACACGTGCATTGCCCAGAAAATCTCAAAAATACAAAAATTGACTTTATGAACCGAAAAATATTTATAATCAATTGGGATGCAACATAAAGTGTATCTAACATACATATTTGATAATATACTCAAACGTACAGAAAACACGTGTATTGCACGTAGAAAATTTATTTTAACTAAAAATTGTTAAAAATTGAATTCTATCTATAAAATGAATTTAAACATGTTTATAAAAATAAGTAATTGAAATCCATTGAAAACTTGCACGTAACGGTGGAATACCCAAAATCGACACGTGCATCGATAACACGTAAAAAGCACGTAAAAACTCCAAGATTGAAATTTAGCGTTTTGAGTTGTCTCAAATGTGATTTTAAGAATACGAGATTGCATGAATAATCGGAATTCGAAATACATATCAAAATGCGTTATGGATATAATCAATAACCGTACAAAATGCACGTGCGTAACACCCGAGGGCAAAATTGTCATTTAAATTTTGCGGGGTGTTACACTCTCCCCCCCTTAGAACAGTTCCGTCCCCGGAACTCACTATGGTAAAGGCTGTATTTTGTACACACCAAAGAAAATATCGTTATAACATATAGAAATCACAAACATCAAGAAGATACATATAACATAAAAATAGGCAATGTGGAAAAATAAGACAAGAAATCTATTTAAGAAAATGTATGAGCATCAAAATTTTACAAGAACTAAACAAGAAAACTAGGAAAGTAGCATAGGAAAACAAATACGACAATAGAGGATAGTGCATTTTGAAAAGAATTTACGTACAAATTACTGTCAAGTAACCATTAGATAAAAATGATAAATAAACTTAGTCATTAATTGTGAAAATAATTTCGGAAAACAATGCAATAAAGAAAACATAGTTAATGGGTACTTTATAAATAGATTCAATACTAAAAATTCATCAATGTAATAAAGGGTAGAAAAATTTCAAACCCAACTTGGTACTATACGACAAAACTAGCAAGTTAATAGTTTGAGAAATATATGAGAAAGAAATATAGCAAAAGTATAGATAACACAAAATAATTCTGTATCTAAATTAGTACCACATAATTTGTAAGGTAACTTTAATAATTATACATACAATTTGAAAATTAGGAATACATCGAAATACTTTCAAATTATTCAGTAGAGCGAGAAAACCAACTTACAAAAATCACATAGGCGAAAAATTATAGAGGTGAAATAAATCGCATGATAGGAAAATTATAAATGATTTGTAGCAGTCAAACAAGACATCGTAGTAAAACGTACTGTTGAAAGTAGTGCGGAAACTAGTTATAAAAATAAATTATGAATCCAAGAAAAGTATAGGCAATATAAATTTTGTATATAAATAGGTATCGTAAGGTGATTTGTAGAGTAAACACAATAATCATATATGTATGATCAAAATGAAAAAGGCAAAAATCCAAATAATTTGGATTTATCAAGTAGACCAAGAAACCAGCATACAAAATTATGTATATACGTAGACAGAAAATCATAGGGCGAGACAACAACAACATGATCCAAAATTTATAAATGATGCGTAGGAGTAAAATAATATATTATGGTAGTAACGATGCAAAACTAATTATATAGAAGTGAATTATGAATTATAACAGAAGTATAATAAATAAAACTGTTAGGTGAGTAGCCACCAAATTTTTAAAATAGCAAAATACAATAAAGTGGTACGAAATACTGACTCACCTAAAATGCAAAGTACTACAAAGAAGACGACAAGATAGTTGAGATTAAGCGGTAAATATACAAGTTTGATAGATATAGAAATCAGTATAAACAGTATAATGCTAGGTTGCAAAATATTATAAAATAGTATAAGCTTAGTACAAAATGAAATAGTTATAAGTGAATACCACAGGAAAACAAGGCAGGGGTCTTCTAAGTATAATATTTCATTTTGGTTTAGGTTCGTCTCGCTGGTATCCAACAGCAGACTTGCCTATCTTGATCTCAAGTTGCATAATTGCTCCTATGATATCCGGTTGCAATTTGCCTTCTGGGCATTCGGTTGCAAACTTTACCTCACCGACATCCAGTTGCAGTTTGCCTTCTGGACATTCAGCTGCAAACTTTGCCTCCCCGACTTCCAGTTGCAGTTTGCCTCCAATGATGTCTAGTTGCATATTTGCCCTCTCGACATTAAGTTGCACCAAAACGGAAGATGGAAAGATGTAATCTCCCATGTATACTTAGATATGGGATGTTTAATAAGGTATGGGGTTATGTTTTTTTTTTTTTTTTTTTTTTTTTTTTTTATAAAAAAAATCAATGATGCAGAAAAGATTTTACACAACAAAATATCAAAATAGATGTATAGGATATATCAAACATAGAGGGTACTAATTAGCAGTAATGAAAAATTATTTATAACACTAAAATAATGTAAAATATATGCACATGTTGGAAATAAAATTGAAAACAATAATGATGTAGTGTAGCAAATTAGGACATTAGACACAAACAATTATACGTAAAAATAGTAATGTAATAATTGGAAGAAGGTGAAATTATATGTATAGTAAGTATTTTGAAATACATAAGAATTCAATGGAATCAAGAATCTAAAGACAATTTAAAATTAAAGGATAAGGAAATAGCGAATATATACATTATATTAAAGAAACGTAAGTTACAAAATTAACAAATAAATTAGTAGATAATATGTACTAACATTGAATGCAGATAATAAATCAAATTAGTATGTTGTATTTATACGGATAAAATATTTCAATCTCGTTAAAATATATTGAACTATATGGGGAAAATATGAAATACTGAAAGAATATCGTATCACAAAATCAAATCATGTAAAATGAATGCACATAAGCAGAATTCCCAAACAAAATTTCAAAAATGTACTAATGAATGAAAATAATAGTTGTAATATAAATTTAATAGAATGCATGAAGTAACAGCGAATATAGACGGATGATCATAAAGTGACATAAAACACGAAAGACAAAACTTTAAGATTGAGAGACAATTAAAATAAGTTCAACAAAATCAAGACTAAGGAAAATAGACAAAATACTAGGCATTGAAATGATTTAATAGTATAGGAAAACATTTATTTGGAAAATATTAAATATCGAAAAGTATTATGATGAAAATCCACAGAAAATAATTTGATGGGAAAAGTGTGTCCATGTGTAAGGTATCATGAACGACGGTTCAAAGCCAACCACGCTTCCACTGCGCCACTCTGATACCCAGGAAAAATGAGTTCGCATACAATCTCAAATCAATGTATACGAGGAGAGCATCATGAATGAATGTAAATTCAATAACAACTTCCATTCATGACTCCAACCATCCAATAAGGAAAAAGGGAACAGAAAACATCAGCCTATAGAGCAACACAAATGTAAATCACTTACATTTAAATCTCTATAAACTGAACTCACACTCTAATGTCCACTTCTAGGGTGTCGTTCCTTATAAATTTGTACTACTTAGAAGCGTGGCTCTGATACCACTTGTAACACCCCGAATTCCAAATACAACTGAATTCGAGAGTTCTACAGGATCTTTTCACTTCTTTCGTACAATTTTACAAGGAATTTAAAACTTTTATTTCAACAATAATTACATCAGAGTCTTTTACATCAATAAGCAGCGGAATTAATAAAATACAACCATAAAGAATGTACAATTGTTACAACTTTAACATTTAAATAATCAACAGCATCAGATCATCTTTATATCTTCATGTATCTCCAACCCCTGCATATAAAACTGTGGGCGCGTCAGTTGCTTACAACTGACGAAATATTATACACGGCCATCCTCTCTATGCCGGAAACAGTATAACGATTCTCAAGTGCTTTAGCAAACACAAACTTGATCGCAAACAAATCTACAAAGGGACTATCCTGTTGATGTCGTGTTGTGCAGTGAACTTAGTCCTTAATGCAGTTGTTTATATTACATGACACTAATGCACACTTGTTCGGATTCTATGCATCCCATACTACATAGGTCCGAGGGCAAGCCTCTTAATCGTTCTTCATTTTTGTAGGGTTCAATCCCTCGCCATGACTTAATCTACTACTGTAATTTCAGTGAGTATCCTAGATGATTCTATGAGTACAAGCATGTATCCTGGCCCCTGGAGTAGAATTTCGCGCCATGTCTTGACTCGTCAAGCATGCATTCTGCGATAATTCAGCCTCCTCCCTGAACACAATCCTCTTGCAGTCACCAAAACATCCCATAAGCGTGACTAAAGTCCGATCATTACTGAGTTGTGCCCGCGCCATGTCTTGACTCATCAAGCATGCATTCTGCGGCTCACATACCCGCACCGTACCCTAGCTCTCATACTCATGTTTTTCTCTCACCTTCATCACCTCCACGCTATGTATCTATCTGTAATTTCGGCAAGTGTCATAGACGTTCCATGATTACAAGCACGTGTCCAAGACCCTAGAGGGGAACCTCGCGCCACGTCTTGACTCATCAAGCATGCATTCTGCGATAGTTCAGCCTCCTCCCTGAACACGATCCTCTTGCAAGTCACCAAACATCCCACAAGCGTCGCCAAGATCCCGATCATTCTGGAGTATATTGCCCACGCCATGTCTTGACTCATCAAGCATGCATTCTGTGGATCACATCCGCATCGTAGACCCTAGGCTCCCATACTTATGTTTTTCTCTTACTTTCATTACAGCCTTACAATGTATTAATTATTAGAATCATGAATAAAAATCAAAGCTCTAGAGTTAGCCTCTCCACTCAACCGGACTTATTCATTCATTACAATACATGACCAACCTTGGTCTTTCAAATTCTCATTTCATTTCATTTCATTGCCGGGGGAGACTTAGCTACTCTTTCATTTCAATTTCAAATTCACAATTTCCAATTGAGCACTTATAGCTCATAATTCAATTTAGAGTCTCACAGACCTTCTCATCATGATCTTAGCCTTTCATATTCATTTAATTCTCAATCCTCATCTATGATTCATTTCATGTAAATTCTCAATTCAACTATGATTCATTTCATATAAATTTATGCAGCAACAAATAGAGTTTACCAATATCCAGATTCACAATCTTTACCACAAACAATTCACAAGATTTCAGATATATCAAAAAAGCACTCTGGACAGTCGACTGGGAACTCTACCAGTCGACTTATCCAGTCAAATCCAGTTATTCATAACCACTCGGGAGAGTCGACTGCTGCACATGGCAGTCGGCTGTTCCGCAGTGTTCCACTTCAATTTAATTTCTTTGTCAATTTCATCTTCCATAACCTTGTGTGCATTCCACAATAAAACTCAATCAAATCTTAATAATCGTAAAATCTCATATTCAAACTTATTTAACTTTCATTTGTCAAAATCAATTTCAAACTCAAAACCAAATAAACAGTTCGGTTCAGTCGACTGGTGGCAGTATCAGTCGACTGTCCCGCAAATATCTTGAAAACTCAACATCAAATTTATGACAGCATCAGTCGACTGTAAAAAATAGTCAGTCGACTGTCCTACTGACAAAACCCAATTTTTAATACTTACCAGTCGACTGTAGAAGTGAACAGTCGACTGTCAAAACAACAATTCGCATCTTTACATACACTTTTCGACTTTTGAATCGATTGTACTTCCATATACAAAATATAATTTATTTCCAGAATATATTCCTTTTAAAACATTATCATATATATTATCAATTCCCAAGTTTCTCTTTTTCCAATCAAAAATGCATCAAAACATATTTTCCAAATGAACTACTTTCTTTTATCAAATTCACTTTACAAAATCTCTATCCTCGTATGAATAACACTTTGAGGTTATAATCACACTTCTTTACCACATTCTCAACATGCATCAATTCATACAATCACTTCAATTCTAGTATCTCAACTAGCAATCATAACAAGCATGGCAATTTGCATTTACCATAATCAATCAAGATTTAACGATTCATTTCTATATTAATTTGCATGCAATCAATTCAATCTCAACCCAATAAATCATATATCAACTATCATGCATTTCTACTTCTAAATTAGAAAGCATTTAAGAAACACCCACCTAAAAATGAAGATTTGTTACCCAAATGAACTCCTAGAATTAGGAGCTCCTAAAGAAAGCTCCAATTGCAATCCTCCTCGAAATCCGTGCACCAAAGCAAGCCTCCAAGCTCCACATTTCGGCAAGCATCCATCAATGAGCATCTCCATCTTCATTCGGCAATCATCAAGAACAACTCCCATCTTCTTTCATGTACACATACTATGTATGTACATATATATACATTAGTATATGTATATAGGCAAGTGGAATGGTGATAAAATGGAGGAATGGACAGAGCTTATGCTGTTTTGGGTTGCTCTCGGATTGGCAAGAGAGAAGGGAGAAAAGAGATGAGAGAAAGAGAGGCTAAGAGTGCATTTTTATAAGAAAGCTAATGGGTAGTTAGTATAACTACCTCCACATGAACACCACTAACCCATTATAAATTTTGTAACTTACTTTCCCTCTTGTTTTCAAAATCAAAACTCCAGAATTTCCCTCTCCTCATGAGCAGCCCGGTCCCCGAATTGTGTGCACATCGCATGTGTGCACGTGCACGTGCTTTGTGTACAAAAACAATTTATTTATTTAATCCTTTAAAAATAATTATCTATATATGTAATAAATATATAAAATTAACTTAAAAATTATACTTTTCATGAACAATAAAAATAGACACTCACATTTTCATGAAAATTATTTTGAAAGAATAATACGCTTAAAACACGTGCACCAAAACACGTGCATTGCCCAGAAAATCTCAAAAATACAAAAATTGACTTTATGAACCGAAAAATATTTATAATCAATTGGGATGCAACATAAAGTGTATCTAACATACATATTTGATAATATACTCAAACGTACAGAAAACACGTGTATTGCACGTAGAAAATTTATTTTAACTAAAAATTGTCAAAAATTGAATTCTATCTATAAAATGAATTTAAACATGTTTATAAAAATAAGTAATTGAAATCCATTGAAAACTTGCACGTAACGGTGGAATACCCAAAATCGACACGTGCATCGATAACACGTAAAAAGCACGTAAAAACTCCAAGATTGAAATTTAGCGTTTTGAGTTGTCTCAAATGTGATTTTAAGAATACGAGATTGCATGAATAATCGGAATTCGAAATACATATCAAAATGCGTTATGGATATAATCAATAACCGTACAAAATGCACGTGCGTAACACCCGAGGGCAAAATTGTCATTTAAATTTTGCGGGGTGTTACATCTTGGCATGTATGTTTTTATACCAAAAATGGGTTCACTGTGAACTGAGGATATTATATAGGTACGTATGCCAAAATCCTCCGGCCGGATATGCACAGTCAATGGGTTTTGCGATATAGTTGGGCTAAAAAAGTAGTAGAGCAACATATAAGCTCAGATAATGGAGCAATTTTCATTTTCAAATACTGTCAATGTAACCTGATTGCAATCTTTGGCATGGTTTTTTTAACACAAAATGGGTTCACTTCCAAACTAAGAATCCTGCATAGCATCCCCAGTTTCTTCCACTGTTAGTGAAGCTCATTTCACAAACCTGATGGTCTTCTTAAGCTATTTTATGGTCCCATTTTCACTAACTGTTAGTGAAGCTGATTTCAAGCACCTGATTGTCTTCTTGGCATGTATGTTTTTATACCAAAAATGGGTTCACTGTGAACTGAGGATATTATATAGGTACGTATGCCAAAATCCTCCGGCCGGATATGCACAGTCAATGGGTTTTGCGATATAGTTGGGCTAAAAAAGTAGTAGAGCAACATATAAGCTCAGATAATGGAGCAATTTTCATTTTCAAATACTGTCAATGTAACCTGATTGCAATCTTTGGCATGGTTTTTTTAACACAAAATGGGTTCACTTCCAAACTAAGAATCCTGCATAGCATCCCCAGTTTCTTTCACTATTAGTGAAGCTTATTTCACAAACCTGATGGTCTTCTTAAGTTATTTTATGGTCCCATTTTCACTAACTGTTAGTGAAGCTGATTTCAAGCACCTGATTGTCTTCTTGGCATGTATGTTTTTATACCAAAAATGGGTTCACTGTGAACTGAGGATATTATATAGGTACGTATGCCAAAATCCTCCGGCCGGATATGCACAGTCAATGGGTTTTGCGATATAGTTGGGCTAAAAAAGTAGTAGAGCAACATATAAGCTCAGATAATGGAGCAATTTTCATTTTCAAATACTGTCAATGTAACCTGATTGCAATCTTTGGCATGGTTTTTTTAACACAAAATGGGTTCACTTCCAAACTAAGAATCCTGCATAGCATCCCCAGTTTCTTCCACTGTTAGTGAAGCTTATTTCACAAACCTGATGGTCTTCTTAAGCTATTTTATGGTCCCATTTCCACTAACTGTTAGTGAAGCTGATTTCAAGCACCTGATTGTCTTCTTGGCATGTATGTTTTTATACCAAAAATGGGTTCACTGTGAACTGAGGATATTATATAGGTACGTATGCCAAAATCCTCCGGCCGGATATGCACAGTCAATGGGTTTTGCGATATAGTTGGGCTAAAAAAGTAGTAGAGCAACATATAAGCTCAGATAATGGAGCAATTTTCATTTTCAAATACTGTCAATGTAACCTGATTGCAATCTTTGGCATGGTTTTTTTAACACAAAATGGGTTCACTTCCAAACTAAGAATCCTGCATAGCATCCCCAGTTTCTTTCACTATTAGTGAAGCTTATTTCACAAACCTGATGGTCTTCTTAAGTTATTTTATGGTCCCATTTTCACTAACTGTTAGTGAAGCTGATTTCAAGCACCTGATTGTCTTCTTGGCATGTATGTTTTTATACCAAAAATGGGTTCACTGTGAACTGAGGATATTATATAGGTACGTATGCCAAAATCCTCCGGCCGGATATGCACAGTCAATGGGTTTTGCGATATAGTTGGGCTAAAAAAGTAGTAGAGCAACATATAAGCTCAGATAATGGAGCAATTTTCATTTTCAAATACTGTCAATGTAACCTGATTGCAATCTTTGGCATGGTTTTTTTAACACAAAATGGGTTCACTTCCAAACTAAGAATCCTGCATAGCATCCCCAGTTTCTTTCACTGTTAGTGAAGCTTATTTCACAAACCTGATGGTCTTCTTAAGTTATTTTATGGTCCCATTTTCACTAACTGTTAGTGAAGCTGATTTCAAGCACCTGATTGTCTTCTTGGCATGTATGTTTTTATACCAAAAATGGGTTCACTGTGAACTGAGGATATTATATAGGTACGTATGCCAAAATCCTCCGGCCGGATATGCACAGTCAATGGGTTTTGCGATATAGTTGGGCTAAAAAAGTAGTAGAGCAACATATAAGCTCAGATAATGGAGCAATTTTCATTTTCAAATACTGTCAATGTAACCTGATTGCAATCTTTGGCATGGTTTTTTTAACACAAAATGGGTTCACTTCCAAACTAAGAATCCTGCATAGCATCCCCAGTTTCTTCCACTGTTAGTGAAGCTCATTTCACAAACCTGATGGTCTTCTTAAGCTATTTTATGGTCCCATTTTCACTAACTGTTAGTGAAGCTGATTTCAAGCACCTGATTGTCTTCTTGGCATGTATGTTTTTATACCAAAAATGGGTTCACTGTGAACTGAGGATATTATATAGGTACGTATGCCAAAATCCTCCGGCCGGATATGCACAGTCAATGGGTTTTGCGATATAGTTGGGCTAAAAAAGTAGTAGAGCAACATATAAGCTCAGATAATGGAGCAATTTTCATTTTCAAATACTGTCAATGTAACCTGATTGTTTAACACAAAATGGGTTCACTTCCAAACTAAGTATGCTGCATAGCATCCCCAGTTTCTTCTTTTGTTGTTAGTGAAGCCTATTTTCATGCATCTGATTGTGATCTTGGCATGTTTTTTTTGACCAAAACGGGTTTACTGTGAACTGAGGATGCTATAGGTACGTATGCCAAAATCCTCCGGATACGCACAAGAATTGGGTTTTAGATTTAGTTGGGCACAGTGAATTAGTAGAGCAACTTATAAGCTCAGATAATGGAAATTTTCATTTTCAGATACTGTTAATGAAGCTGATTGCCATCTTTGGCATGATTTTTTAACAAAAAATGGGTTCACTTCCAAACTAAGTATGCTGCTAGCATCCTCAGTTTCTTTCACTATTAGTGAAGCTGATTTCATTAAGATCCAGGATGGCAAATTTTGACTGGGCTATGATTGGATTGTTCAGTTAGAAGTTGTCTATGTTCTTAATTGGGCTGTGATTAGAAAGAGTGGGCTCGAGTGGAGATCTGGAAACCCATATAGAGACATCTTGTTCATAATAATTTATTATTATTGTTGTTCTTGTCGCTCTTAAGGTGGTTGCTGATGTCTCTTTGTGTTCGTGTGCTGAAGGGAAATAAGGGATGAGAGAGAGATGAGGAAAATGCCGCTATGTTAGCCTGGTGTATCCAAAGTCTCTACCTTTCTTCTTTCTGTTTCCATTTCTGGCTTCTATATATATTTGGTTTCCTTCCACGATGACAGTTCCCTAAAAATACACTTGATATGAGCCCTATCTTATTTTTCTTATTTTTCTTATATATGGTTTCCGTCCACGATGACAGTTTCATGGATTGTCTGAACAATCCATGAAGGACATGCTTAGATACTGAATTTTCATTTGTTTTACTGTTTTAGATAGTGGATATTCCCAATCAGAGGAGAATATAAAGGTTTCAAGTTAGATACTGAATTTTCATTTGTTTTGTTATTTTAGATATATTTAAAAATAAAATTAAGTACTAGATTTTTAGCATTGCAATGTAATTATTTTACCTCTGTATATATCATTAAAAATTCCATTTGCAGTTGGCACTTTGATCTTATAATTCGAGATACAAGTAGTTCTTTTTGCAAGTTCAAAAAATATGTATATTCTGTATTGTGATCTACTGTTCAATTAAACTATTGCTTTTTTTTTCACAGAGCGGTCGTCAAGATGAAGGAAATTCTGATGATCAGAGCTGAAGCTATTCGAGGGGTATGAATCTGCGGTCCTCCTTGCTGTTCTTATGTCCTCCTTGCTGTATGGTTGTTGTTGTTATGTCCTCCTCCTTGCTGTTGTTATGTCAGACTGGTTTTTTTTATGAGAGTTATGTCATATTTTGAATTTGGGATATTTTGGATATTTGTCAGACTGGTTTGTTTGGATATTTGGGATGTTAGTCTCTATATTAATTTGTTAATTATGACACTGTTAATTAATCAATGAATTTGGACGTTGATATGACACGTGTGAAACTTAATTATCTTTAATTATTCTTGTGTTTGGTTGTGGTTTGCGCAGTAGTATGCAACGAAATTGATTGAATCAGTTGTGAGAATTAGTTTACAGGTTTTGTAAATGAAACTGTGAATTGAAATCGAACGGAAAAGCGGAGTATCGAAAATAAACGGGCATAGCCAGAACGGCGTTTTAAAAAACGGCGGTCTATATAATCTAATTGTTGGAGTGCGTGATACACCGGCATTTCAACGCACGCCGGTGAATGTTATCAGCTGTCACGGCACAGACGTACACCGGCATTTTATAAACGCCGACGTATATAACTACACCGGCGTTTTTTTGTCGCGCCGGTGTTCGTAAACAGGAAAAAACAGGCGCTCATAAACGCACATATACCGGCGTTCCTTGACCGCCGGTATACTTTCGATCTACACCGGCATTTTCATATACGCCGGTGAATGGATAAATACCGGCGGTTTACGACCGCCGGTGAATGTATATAGGTGCACAAGAACGGCACCCAGAGACCGATATACACCGGCGTTTTATGACCGCCGGTGTAGTCCTAACATTTACCGGCGTCCATAAAAAATGCCGGTGTAGACCCCTTCGTTTCAGCGACGCCCGCTTCGGCGGCAGTTGGACCGGCGCTATTGTAAACGCCGGTGAAAGTTTCACCGGCGTAAAAAAACACCGGTATAGACGTAAAAAAGCACCGGGAAAGCTACTTTCTTTTGTAGTGTGGATCAATTGATAAATACAAGCCAAGACTTGTAATCAGAGATTAAAGACAAAAAGAAGGTCTGGAATACTTTGATACATATTCTCCTATGACGAGAATAAACTCCATTAGGATGGTAATTGCAATAGCAGCCTTGCGCAATCTTAAAGTACATCAAATGGATGTGAAAATAGTCTTTCTTAATGTAGATTTAGATGAAGAATCTATATGGAGTAACCTGAGATTTTTTCAGCTCCAGGACAAGAAAAGAAAGTTTATGAACTGGTGAAGTCATTTTATGGCTTAAAATAAGTACCAAAGCAATGGCATAAGAAATTTGATAATGTCATGATGACGAATAGTTTCAAGATCAATGAATGTGAGAAATGCGTATATATCAAAGACACTGAAAGTGGATATGTCATAATATGCTTGTATGTATGTAACATCTGGCAATTTTTAAATAATATTTTGGAATTATAAATGAATTAAAATCAATTTTTGTGATGTAATAAGTATTTTTCTGAAATTTATCTTTCTGCACATGCAAAACACGTGCAAATATTTTCTTTGAAAAAAAAGTCATAAAATCTATTTGGGAAATCTAACATTTATTATTAGATATTATTTATAAATTTAATGGATTTTTTTGAATAATTTATGACATATTTGCAAATACTTAAAAATGAAGGACTTTTTGTGCATAATTTCCGCTTGGAGTAAAAAACTCAAGATTTTGAAATTTCGGGCTGCATATGTTCGTCGGCCAGATTTGGAGATGTGAAGGGATTTAATTTAATTTAATTTTAAATTAATTTTATTAACTAATAATTAGAAGGGATGCATATATGTAAATAAATAATCTTCTTGGCGGGGGGGGGGGGTAATTTTGTAAACTTTTGTGGAACCCTAGAAGGCCAATCCCGACCTATATTAGGGGCAACAGCCGCCTACCTCTATGTGAACTAAAAACATATTTTTCTCATTATTTTCTTGGAGATTAAAACTTGGATCTTGGACTTTTGCAAGGAGAAGACTTTTCTTTATTACTACTATTGTTCTTCAAGTTAATCTTCTTTGAGGTGAGTGATACTTCTCGTTTCTTGATGTATTTTACTTATATTATCATGATGAATCTAGTAGAGATCATGCTAGGGATTTTTGTGAATTTGTAGATCTATGTTTTGATAGTTTAATCATAATGGTTGCTATGCATGATGAATGAATTTCTAGATGTTTACATGAACTAAAGATGCAATTTTTATGAGAGATGATCATGTATTATTAATCTTGAATGTTAAATATTGATGATGGATGAAAAATATAATTTGTGATCTATATATTTAATTGTAGATGGTAAAGATATGTAGAGATAACTAGAACTTGTTATATGCTCTTAAATTCATGTTTGATTGATTATAAAATTGAGATCTTTCCATGTTATTTATTGTTTTAATTATCAAAATTGAAACTTAATATTGGGGTTTGAATAATTGTTGTATGGATCGAAAGTATTTTATTTTAAATAAAGTGGTTTATGTATGAAAGATTGATATTTTGCATATAAACCTAATGAGAATATAGGTGATTGTAGTGGTTCAATCTTGGTGGTTAATTCAAGGGCATGCTTAAAAAGATTAAAATATGAATTTTAATATTTAATTCTCTGTTTTAATGCAAATAAAATTCTTGATGATAAATCCTAATTATTCATGCATACAAAGAGTATATGGAAAGAAATATAGATGAAAATACATTCAAATATATTGGGGGATAGGGTTTGGAGGTTTAAACCCTAGTTTAGGGCTGTTGGGTCTCGGATGAACAGTACTGAGGGTTACTGTTCAACCCGCAGCCTGTTGGCTGCTGTTATTTCGTTGTGTATTCGATCGTTTTTTGGTGTTTTTGTGTGGTTTTCGACGGTGATTTTGTGTGCTATATTTAGGGGAATCTAATATACATATGGGAGCATCAAGTTTGAACGAGATTTTAAAGAAATTGTATGGGTTGGACTACTATCTGTTCCAGATTAGAACAAGATATCGACATAGTTGCTGATGATATTACCTAAAACTTATGAAATAGAAATTGTAGATAACCGTGTCTAGTTTTCAGAACATCTGACGGATCCTCAATCCGACTCATAAATTGTAAAATATGCAATTTCTACCACTATATTTTCGTAGTCTCGAAATTTTAAAATACCGGTTAGTTTTCAGAAGTTATTGAATATGAACTCTTTAAATTAATTTATTTGAGTCCAGATTTTTATGGTGAATTCCTTGTTATGTGCTGAATTTAAATTGATTTTTTCATAATTTAATATCGCCTTTAGAATGTACTATTTTGAGGAACGAAATCATGTCACTTTAAGATTTTTTGGATAAAAGATGGTTTTCAGAATTTATTGAATATCAACCCTTTAAACTAATTTATTTGAGCCCGGATTTTTATGGAGGATTCCTTGTTATGTACTGGATTTGGTTTTTCTTTCTTCAGAATTTAATATTTGATTTTAGAGTGTACTGCTTTGAGTAACAAAATCATATAATTTTCAGATTTTGTAAAAAACTATATTTTCATAGATGAAATATACTTCCATACATATAAACGAGTTCTCATGGAAATATTGATTGATCAAAAGGAATGCGATTAATGAAGAGTATTTATGTATAATAAAAACCGAGATGTGTTCGGCTAGAGACTTAGGGTTATGATGCGGACCCTAGAAAGACTATTATTGAGACCCTGGGTTGTGAGACTCTAGAGGTTGAGTGGGACCCTTGTATACCGGCAGATGAGATTTTTATGGAAGTTGACTAGTTGGGGTCTTCGTTCTTATTTTAGTTGTGTTAAGTCCGGTTGGGTACATCAACTCTAGAGAGACTGTGTTCTAATTAATTAATTAAACATAATAAACATAAGGACAGGAACTAGTGGAGATGTGATAGATCTTGGGAAACGTAAGTATGGGCTCTGTTGCCAGTCTCACGGATGTATTCCAGGACTGTGAGTTTGTTGTGTCTATCTAGTATGTTCACGCGTCGAGGGTCGGCAGACCTATTCACGGAATTTCTAGAAGTGAGACGGTTTTTGGTATGTTCGCGTGTCGAGGGTCGGCAAGACTATTCACGGAACGAACAGTATATTCGTGCGTCGAGGGTCGGCAGGCCTATTCGCGGAATGTACAGTGTATCTGTGCGTCGAGGGCCGGCAGGCCTATTTGCGGGGTACATGGAAGGGAGGTGATTCTCCGGATTTAGAGCAATGCTTACATGATGCTTGCGGGTTGAGGGTGCTAGTCTAGCGGGTAGATACCGGAACTTAGGCCTATTCGTGGAGTATTCTAGATCTTGTTTCTATCATCGTAGTATGATTAGTTGCATAGTGTGGGATTAAAACCTATAAAGTGGAGAACGATAAGGGCTTGCACCGGAACTATGTAGAATGTGATGTATAGAATCTGACAAGTATGCATTAGTAATCATCAGGTATATTTGTGTTTTTCTTGACTTGTATTATGCATGCTTGTTTTCTATTTTCTTACACTTGACACTTAGTCTAGTTTCACTTGATGATTTATGCTTCGTTTATTTTTATTTCATATTCCATCTTTTATTACTGTGTTAGTATGTCTCACTTGTTGACTTTTGATTTTATTCTTTACGTTTCCATTCAAGTTTGTATTTCTTTTGAATATTACTCACACTGTTATGGCTGACCCCTGTAGTTTGGGGTTTAGGAATATCTCTAGCCTCATATTTTACAGGTAAGTACCATTAGCATTGAATTGGGGGCATATGGTAGAATGTTTAATGTTTATGCATATCTTGTAAAGGGAATGAATGTAAAGAGAAAAATTGTATTTATGGTGCTTTTAAATACTGCTGCATTGTAAAAAGAATTGTAATTCAAAGTATTTAAATTCCGCCGTTCTATGTAAAAGAGTTGATGTAATAAAAAGTTTAATTTTCCCTGTATTTGGTTTCTATTTTTATGATTTCAATTGAATTTGATTCTGGAATTTGTGCCAAGCATTTCAAATTTTATTTATTGAAAATTCAGGGCGCTATAATGTAGATATATGCTTATTGTTGGAAGCAATGATAAAATGATTAAATCTGCTAAAAACATGTTGAACTCAAGGTTTGACATGAAAGTCATGGAACTAGCTTATGTTATATTGAGACTTAAAATCACAAGAACATCAGACGAGCATGTTTTTAGCCAATCACATTATATTGACAATATTCTTGGAAAAATTGATAAAGATAATTCTAGATTTTTCAGAACTCAAATAGAACTAATTTTACATTTATCCAAGAATAAAGGTGAGCGTATTTCTCAAGTAGAATACTCTAAAATTATAGGCAGTCTAATGTACTTAACGATTTGTACAAGACCAGACATAGCTTATGCAGTAAGTAAACTAAGTAGATATACGAGTAATTCTGGAAGCGAGCATTGGCAAGCAATTAGAAGATTACTGAAATATTTGCTTTTTACTCGTAACTAGGGTCTGCATTATATGAGATATCCGGCTGTACTTGAAGGATACAGTGATGCGAATTAGATATCTAGTGATAATTCAAAATCCACTAGTGGCTATGTGTTTAGACTAGGTGGTGTAGCAGTTCCTTGGAAATCTTCGAAACAAACAATGATTGCTAAATCTATGTTGGAATCTGAATTTATCGCACTGGAAAAATGTGGGAAAGAGGTTGAATGGTTACGCCACTTTTTTTAGAATATTCCAAGGTGGAAAAAGCTTTTGCCTTCAATCTGCATACATTCAGATAGTCAATATGTAATTTGTAGAGCACAGAGCAATATGTATAATGGTAAATCTAGACATATTCGTCGAAGACATAATACCATTAGACAACTGCTCACTACTGGGATTATCTCTGTGGACTATGTAAAGTCAAATGATAATATTGCAGATCTGCTAACCAAAGGGTTAAACAGGGAGTTAGTTGATAAACCATCGAGGGGAATGAGACTAAAGCCCATGAAAGAATAAGTCGATACAATGAACACCTAACCTAGTTGACTGGAGTTCTGAAGATCTAGGTTCAAAGGGACAACTAAATTGTAAAGACCATATTGGATCGTTGTCGGGATTTCCCTATGTCCATTCCTATGATGAAACAATGATACCCGTTAGGCTAGAGGCTAAGCTAGGCTTTTAATGATTCTTATGCATCGAAAATCTATGCATGGTAATGCAGGTTACTCTTAACTAAGATATCACCTATGTGAGAGGAAAGAAGGGTCTCTTCCAAGGGAATAATGGAGGAAAATATTCCTGTTAAACACTTGTAGAACCAGACATATGTTCATGACCAAAACGAACATAACAGTGAGAAATGAATACGTTAGGAAGATTCCTATGTGAGATATGTCATCTTTTACACAAATGATAGAATAGTTCAAGGACATTGCGTCTATTGTTCAATTAGTAAAGTAAATATATTTTCATAAGGGAAGGTTCAAAGGTAACACATACCTATCCTATGCATGTCTCGACCGCTGAATTCTATCACCAAGTCTGTCGTGTCAGTCTGTCATATCTGTGGTCGTCAATTTCATTCATATGGGGAATGTTAGAAAATGAGTATTTTATACACCATTTACGAACCAGTTTTTGAGCAATTTTTTGAGTAAGATCCTCTATGAATTAGTGAGAGATCTTGATGGATTTGTGTTCGCCTTGGTGAGTAAATCAAAATCATATATTTACTTGCTCAAAACAGTTATCGGGTGAATGAGAAATTGTCTCCCGCAGTGAGGCAGTTTCATCTTTGAAAATAAGCTGAGGGATTATAGTCCCACGTTGGAAAAAAACAAAGTTATTAGAAGAGGATATATAATAACCTCTTTCTTGGCATTGTAAGATAGCAAGCCAAGAGGCTCTGTCTCGCGTGCGCAGGGGGGAGGTGCAAATCTCAGACTGGTTTGCATGTCACTTGTGTGCGGATGCATGTCCTGCAGACACGAATGTCGGACCGACGTGAACCCACCCCGTCCAGAGCCACTTTTGTAACGCCCCACCCTAATTCAACGATTTTTCTAACAATTGCCCACAACAGGCTTGCCTCATAAAAGGTGCTATAGCTTGTTGGTGACCTCTAGTCCCAGAAAATTATATATATATTTATTAATCTCTTGCAAACTCCCGATATGGGAAAAATCCCACATCTGTCTCGATCTCTCTTCTTCTGTGAGCACAGAAACCCACGCTTGGGCCACATGCCCACGTCAGCAATGCAAGAAGGCACAGCGCCTCCTCTCTCCTGGGTGGGACCCACCCCTGCCACATCACCCTCGTGGTGACGCAAGCCGAGACTCAAACAGCAACATCTGCTGCCTTTTTACTCATGGGCGCCCACCACTTCATTAAATCCCTTTACTCCACCTATTATAGAAATATCTATAAGACACTGCCACTATTAATTAATTGTATATATATCTATTCTTAACACGGGGTGTTACACATACCTCCCTTAAGAATTCAGCATTCTCGCTGAAGCCGAGACTTGCAACGTAGCGCCAGGATCTCCTTTCTAACCGATGTGGAAAAACATATCTCCGATTCAGTCAAATCTTATCGTACTGCCCCTGGCTACACCTCCACCATACTTACCACGACTCCCTCTCAGGCATACAGGACACACACCCACTCTTACCCACACTGGTGTCGAGAGTCGGCTCTGATACCATTTGTAACTGCCCATCACAAGCTTGCCTCATAAAAGGTGTTATAACTTGTTTGTGACCTATAATCCCAGACAATTATATATATATATATTTAATTAATCTCTTGCAAACTCCCGATATGGGACAAATCCCACATCTCTTTCTGTCTTCTCCCGTGAGCACAGAAACCCACGCATGGGCCCCATGCCCAAGTCAACAATGCAAGAAGGCACATCGCCTCCTCTCTCTTGGGTGGGACCCACCCCTGCCACATCACCCTAGTGGTGACGCAAGCCAAAACTCAAACAACAACATCTGCTGCCTTTTTACTCATGGGCCCCCACCACTTCATTAAATCCCTTTACTTTACCTCCTATAGAAATATATATAGGACACTGCCACTATTAATTAATTATATATATATATATATATATCTATTCTTAATACGGGGTGTTACAACTTTTTGCTACATTTTTTTTGCCGATATGTAACGGTCGAAATAAATGCAGAAATAATTTTTTCTACCATTTATTCACGCTTTAAACTGGAGAAATGGTTTTGTCCGCTGTTACACGAGTGCCTTTAAGCTCATGTCTGCCGTTATAGTTGATGCAGTTAATATATTGTCTGCCTTTTTCACCCTTGACCATATAAATAGAGGCCCATCTCCACTGAATCAACACACCAAAAAATCTTCTCTCTCCCCACTGTCATGTTCTTCTACTTCCTCTGTTAAGTTGTTCGGTGATAGATTTCAATCTCTGTTCTGTTCATGAGCGTGGCGTGGTGCTAGGGATGGCAATCGGGTCGGGCTGACCCGCGACCCACCCAGGACCCTCTTGCCAAATCCGGTACGTTAAAATACGGTTCGGGTCCGGGTCGAATCTGCGAGTTTAAGCGGGTCGACCAGGGTCATCAAATAACGGTTTCCAACCCGTTGAACTTGGCCTGTGAACCCGATGAACAGTGTCAAACCTGCCCACCAAACCCACAGGTTTCGAACCGTTAAACCCGTACGGGCCAAACGTTCGATCTGCGGGTCCAACGGCAGAAAACATTTTACACCTTAAACCCAATCTAAAAATTTCACACCTTATTCTCTTACTCTCTCTACTACTACTACTGAATTCAATCTCAATTTTTTGAAATTTTGTCAACAAATAAGCTAGCAACATAGAGGCGACAAATTTCGATTGTATCGAATTCAACATTCAATTACGTCTTCAAGTCTTCAACTCCTCCAAGGCTCCAACAAAGAAGCTCTCTTTTTATCTATATACGAGTTCGGACTTCTACTTATACTTCTACTTTTATTTTCACTCTCATTCTATATAGGAGTATCCGCGAAGTACGGTATCAAAATTTCACAACCCTCTTATTGTCGTGATATATTTTTTTTGTAGCTATAATTTTTTTTATTATATTTGTTTGTTGGTTTTTAATTCTTCTCTCTCACAACCCTCTTATTGTTTTCTAGAATTTTTAAAAAAAACTTATCTCGCCTAGATTGTATTTAACTTTTTCACGTACACTACCATATCAACATGTCTAAATCAAGAGGTAGCGGCCGTAGCTAAAGTGGGCAAGATTCCACCGGCACTTCTCGTAGGCCTCCAATTATCCTACAAAATGTAACCCCTGTTTTCGTTAAATTGTATTTTCAAGTAATTTCCCGTATTTTAAATTAAACTATTCTATTTTAAATTAATATATTATTCAAACTATTTTTGTGAAGCCAATAATTGATTATTCAACTATTTTATTATGTGAAATATTTTGAACCCAATTTTTATTACAAGCCCAGTAAATTTAATTAAACCCAATAGTCTAATTATTCATTTGAGCCCGATTCTATTTTTTAAATAAATAAATTTTTTGAGCCCAAGGACCAAGCCCACCCTACTGGGTTTTGATCCGCTAGCCCAAACCCAAAATTTCTTGTTGACCAGATCAACAATCTCTCTTGTAACCCCCTGATCTCTATCCCTAATTATTAGCCTAATGATTCCCCTCATTATGTGATCCCGTAACCCCCTCCCTATAATTACTCTACACCATAATTTTATACTATTATATCACTAATATATCTCTCTTTCTCTCTCCCGTATCTCTCCCCCTTCTCTGTTTTTTTTTTATGTAAACTCCCCCTTCTCTGTTAAAACCAACAAATCAAAACCAAACAAAACAAAAACCCAACAGATTAAAACAAAACCCAAAACACTCCATCTTCCCCTACCTCCCGCTCACTCCCTCTCTTCGTTCGTCTTCAACCCAAAACCGAACCCAACCAATCGACCTTCGCCCTCGTCAACCACCACCACCGCAACACCAATCCACCGCCATCATCCGCCATCGATCACCTTCGCCATCACCAAACTTCCGCAACCCCGTCACCATCGTCATCTCACAACCACCATCATCCCCACCATCGAACCCATCTTCCACCTCCATCCCGCCATTGCCAAAAACTTCGCCCACACTTCCGCTCGACCTATCTCCACCTCGCCTGCAGTCGCTCCACCACAATCACCACCGCCGTCTTCATCGCCATTGCTCGTTGTTCCCAACTCCCGTCAACCCATTCGAACCCATCTCACCATTACCCAGACCTCCACTTCGTCCACGCCAAAACCCACTACGATCACCCCCGACCTCCGTTCGCCATCGCCTTCAACATCCCCATCGACTTCGCACCTCGCTCGTCACTCCCCTGTTTTTCCACCCGAGCAGAGCCGCGCCGTCGCGTCACCTCCTCAATGCTGCGCCATGCTCCCCTTCGCTGCAGTCGGCAGCCCATCGTCGCCGCTCCCCGTCGCTCCTCGCCGTCTGGTTGCGCGCAGCCCCCTTGGTCGTCGCCCGCCGGTGCTACTCCCTCTCCCGCTCTCTGTTTCGTTAAAGATGGGAAGAAGAAGGAGGAGGAAAACAGTATGGTGGGATTTAATCTCGGCCGTTAGATTCGATCAAGATCTGATCTTGATCAGATCTGATCTTTTCAGCAAGATCGGATCTCATCCGTCCAACCCGATCGTGATCCTCAGCTCAGATCAATCAGATCCAGTCGTCCGATCGTCTTGATCTTGATCTTCCATCAAGATCTGCTCCGGATCTGATCTTGTGTGGGTGTTGTACGTGTCTCGTACGTGCGCGTGTCCGTGCTCGTGCTTCGCATCTCGGGATTCTCATCCCGTATTGGTTCGTGTTCGGATTCTTCGTCCTAAAAGGCAAGTCACTCTTATCGAATGTATTTTTTTGTATCATATTCGATAAATATTGTTGAAATTCCGCAAGTGGATCTTATTCAAAATCGTAAAATATCATTGTGTCAATCGTCGAGATGCCACGGATTTACACGAGCGAATCCAAGTGGTAGTCTCGACATCGTGCCATCTTTTGCCTCTAAAGTATAAAAAATGTTCATACATCATATAGTTATAGTTATTGATTATAAAAATAAGGAATTGTAGACACATTTCATATCATGAAATTAAATGACAAATGGTTATAGTAGATTGTAGAAAATTAGTTGATTGTTAATGTGAATGTTATTGCTAATTTATTGGATTGTGATTATAAAAATGTTAGACATCACCTACATTTATACCATGTTCACCTAAGGTTGATTCGCTGCGATTAAGATTAATTAAACTCCAATTTACTATTATTAAATCTTATTTTTACCATTTTACTTAAAATGAACATTTAGACTATTTAGATAATTACGCTAATCTGAACCTTAACATGCTGTTTAGACCTAGAACACTTCATTAAATTCAGAAACTCCCTGAAAGTAAATCGTAGCCCTATCTGTCTAGATGTCGATAGACACCAAAACTTTCGAATTCGGAGTTATACTGCTCCAGTTATGAACCTTTTACCACAGCTGCGCTGTAATTCCAGATTCACGTACATAACAACTTAGGCTAATGAATTAAGTGAACTATTAATCCTATATGGCCAAAATAAATTACAGATTTGTAAATAACATGTTTAGGGTGTTAAAAAGTATTTTTACTGATTTTTATAATATTTATTTACTGCCTTTATAATTAAAATTAGACAACGTCTACACCCAGCCAGAAACTAGAACCTATAAAGATCACTGAATTTCGCCTAGCTACCGTTGTCGGAATATAGACTTTAAGTATGCGTTGGAACCGGGCAGGAGTCTAGTTTCTAGGCCACCTGACGGATCCATAGTTGCTGTCCTGTAGCAACGGGAATACTGATTTTGGTACAACAACCTACTGCTGTCCAGAATTGGGATTCTATATTTTGTAATGTACAATTGTGTTTATAATGTTATATTTAGTGTATTTAATTGTATATAGTGTATTGCATGATCTTAGGATTGTTTTGACACCTTCTCTAGCGTCCCTTATTATTGCATTATTGTATGATAATTGAGTAAAGAAAGTAAAGCAAGCCGGGGTTAAGGGTTGATTATGGTAGTTGACAATATAGTAAGTGTACTCGGATGATGGCCAGTGTTTTATCGTTATCGGCAGTGTAAGAAATTACACGTGTCCAGTGTTTATCGGCAGTGTAAGAAATTACATGTGTCCAGTGTTTATCGGCAGTGTAAGAAATTACATGTGTCCAGTGTTTATCGGCAGTGTAAGAAATTACATGTGTCCAGTGTTTATCGTTATCGTCATCATACCCAGTACATGAACTATAGAGTCTACCACCTTAATCTAAACGAAATTGATTGTATGCATCGAACCTGTGGTACGGCACACATGGGACACAGTAGTACGTGCATTAGCTAGGATTTAAAAATGAATAATAGACTTAAGGACCCATCACATTATCATTGCATATTGTTATCTCAATGAACAGTGTTATCATTATTATTGTCATTTTTGGTATTGTTTATCGTTATCGTGGTAGATCATATTTAATGCATATTATACTGTTATCTGTTTTACACTGTTCAATACTATCGACTTCATCGTTCAGTTGAATTCATTGCTATACCTTTATTTCCATTGTTTCACTGTTTCTCCACTTGCATGTCCACGACTTGCTCTAAGGACAAATTATTCTTTCTTTTTAGATGAACAAGTACAGGTGAATAAGGAGAATTTACAGAAGGCATTGGTGAGCAGTTCTCTACGATTGGAGCTGGAGCCTATCGAGCTATTTGGTAAGTTCTTGTATTTCAGATTTGGTTATTGAATTTCATTATCGTTTATGTGATTATGTTTTCCTGCGTGGTTGTAATTAATTTTTCTTATATTGTTGAGTTAAGACTGGTACAGCTTATGGATGATATGAGTTGGCGTACTTATATCATTCGCTGGGCCTCAGTTGCGTGCCTGTGTTCCCGGACTACGGGAAGCGGGGCGTGACACAAAATGAGCCCGCCGAAGAGTACCCTATGACCCAACACATTGGTACACATGATGAGTTTGTAAGAGACATAGACATAGAAGAAGAACCACAAATACAAGCAACCGAAACAACACAACTGGGTAGTAGTAGGAAAACTAGAGGGGAAACTAGTGATTGGCACAAATTTTATGATTATATTCCGAACGAAGAAAATCTGGGTGTAGGTATCAAAATTTGTAAAACATGTTCGAAGCCATTGTCATGCCCCGCTTCCCAAAAAGTGAATACGGAATACAGATACGTGACTAAGCCCAACGAATGATTTTTGTCATCCATAAGCTGTTAGAATCTTTACAACATTCACAGGAATAATCAGAGTAGGAAGTAAGAGAAGTCAACCACGCATGAATATATGAATCAATATACCAACAGAATTTACTTGAAACAAAACTTAATAAATTTCAAATAAACCAGATCTGAACAAGCCAATAATTCTGAGTCACATTTTCCAATACAAATAATCCAAGTAACAAATACAAATATTCAAGAATAGCAGGAAAATAAATAATAGCAAGGACTCCAACAACTAAAATCTTAGATCACCTATTATATCGGGCAGCTAATCACCATAATCTGCAATTTAACAAATTGCAGGAAAAGGGAAAAGAAAACAATACCCGTCAATACAAGTTACGGACCGCTTGTAGAGTAGGCACAATTAGAGAAAAAGAATAAAAAACATAGAATGGAATAGAAATGGCAAAAAAACAGATCAAATAGTATGAATCATGAACAAAATCAAGTAATGTGGTGAGACAACAAGTGTATGTGACATGTAACAGGTAACAGGTATTATGCAAGCCGGTAAACATGTAACAGGTATCATGCAAGCAGGCAAATAGGTAACAAGTATCAAGTAGCATGTACAGGCATCATGTAACAGGTAAGCATGTAACATGTATCATGTAACAGGTAAGCATGTTATGTCAAGTCTTGTATTATTACTATCTAGGTAGCACTTCATGCGTCCCAAACTTTTACCACATATTTGCTGCATTCAAACAAGTTACGTTTAGATCTAGTGGTGGGTTTCTATAGGGTCGTGTACTCAGGCGTCATGTAACAGGTAGTAGGAACAAGTTCATGAATCAAACAGGTACAGGAATCAACCGATTCATGCATCAACAGGTTCATGAATCAACAGGTAACAGGTACACGAACCAACACGGTCCATGCATCAACAGGTAACAGGTACACGAACCAAAAGGTCCATGCATCAACAGGTAACAGGTACACGAACCAATAGGTCCATGCATCAACAGGTTCATGTATAAATATGAATTAAATATAAAATGAGAAACACGGGCCCACTTTCTGAGTACACATACCTATATTGTCTACTAATAAGGTCTTTCCTTTAACTCCATCTTGATTACTTATTATTATTATCAAACAGGCATGCATGTGTCACAACAGAGCAAAAATAACATGGCATGAATAAGTAACAGGTTCAGGTTGAAAGAAATAATATGTACAGGTGAAAGGCAACACATAAAAGATTAGGACAATGAGAATTCTAGATCAGGACAGCAAGACAGTACTGCACTAAATCTGGGATTCCCGTTGTTACAAATATGCAAACCTAGATCCGCCGAAGAATCTGGAAAATAGACTCTCGGTCGAATCCGGAGTTCGTATTCAGATGGTATTTTACAAAAATAGGGCTCATAACAGATTTGAACCAAAAAATGTGTTCAGCCAGAAATCCGAAGTTCGTATTCATAAACAGGAAAATAGCATAAAAACTTACTAATTAAATCCACTTAAAATGTGGGGTATTCCCTATTATGTTTAGTAATATAAAATAAAGCTTTATAATTTTCCAACATAGATAGAATAGTCGAGTAAAATAAGAAAGCAACAAGATATAGTAGTTTTGTAAATCTGAAATTATAAACACTGCAGTACTAAAAAAGCAATATCTCACAAAATATAAATCGAAATCTAGATCCGTCAAAAGTGTGATAAAATAGATATAGTATGCTATAATTCATATTCACAAAGTTTTTATAGACAGCAAATAGAATCAGGTCAAAATTATATGTCTTTATTGAACAGTAGGAAAATTCTGCATGTATAGTAATTGTTTACAAGCATAGAATAGTGTATAAAAGTTATCAATCAAATCCATAAAAATTAGGGGTTAATTCTAATCAAGTCTAGTTGTAACCAGAAAAGTATTGGATCAAAATATTATCTTCAGCATCAGTAAAAAAATAAATAACCACACAGAATTCGTATAAAACTGGATCTGAAATTTTAAACACAACTATAGTAAAATAGTCATAACTCGAAACTGAGATCTGTTAGAAAATCTGGAAAGTATACAAAATTTTATATAATTCATATTTACAAATAATTTTTATATACTGACCTTAATAGGGTCTAAAATACTGATAAAAAACGGGGAACCGGCAAAACAGAAAATATCCTTCATGCACAAAATCAACTAGTTCATATGAAACTCATCCAAAACATAACCAAACATGAAATAGGGTATACTAGATGTCCAAACAACATGATATAGGGTATTTTACAAGTCCACAGCAAGTATACTACAACTAACACAACCAAGCACACGACAATCAACAACATGCATGTATACAATAAGAGGTGGTCATCCCTAAGTTATTTTATGTCGGGGGTGTCATGTGACAACTACGGGTGGGTCAACACAATAAAGAAAAGATATAATAGGGGTTTTTCACAAGAATTATCTCTAGAATATAACTACACTACAGACGGTATTTAGTACTTGTATTACACAAAGAAAAGAATACAAGTTACTTGCCTAGAGACGACGGAAAGAGAGCAAAGAGCGAGAATAACGGGAACGGGTTCCCGAGCACGAACACAACACTAACGATCACGAATGAGATGATCACGAACAAGATGAACAACTGATCATGAACAAGATGAAGACAGTCGAGATCACGAACACAATCGGATGGCTGAGATCGAAGATCAAGATCCAGCTGATCGGATCATATCGGACGGCCAGATCAAGACTGATGATGAAGATGATGATGATCAAACAGATCCGATGGTTGAGATCAAGGGATCAAGAAATCGACGGTCGAGATCATGAAATCAAGATCACGGGTGATCGACGACCAGGAATCAAGGTGAAGCTCACTGTTGATCACCAACAGGAGACATGGCGGTGGATGTGGGCTCGGCCAGATAGCGAGGCCCAGGTGACGGGGACAGGCAACCGGCGGGGCGACGTCGACGGCGAACAGACGGATAGGGCGACGGCCAGGGGACAGGCCGAGAGGGGGGCACAACTGGCTTTCAAGGTGCTGACATGACCGAGAGGGGGAGCACAGCACAAGAGGTCGTGCTTGGAGCTGCGGTGTAGGGCGGCGTCGAGGGAGAGGATGCAGCATATGGGAAATGTCGAGGGGAGACAGAGCAGTGCATCGCTGTGGGGATGTCGGTTGAGCAGTCAAGGACGTGGAAGAGGATGACGGGGGGATGGTGCTGGTGCCGTCGCTGTGGAGGGTGGCATCGAGACTGGCTACTATGGATGCTGTCTGTCGCTTCGCTGGCTGGCGCCATTGCTGACGTCGAGGGGGCATCGACGATGGGGTCGGCTGTCGGAGGGCGCTGCACAGTGACGGGATGGAGAGTCGAGAGTTGGATTGGAGATGATAGAGGAACAGGAGCAGGAGGATGGGGGAGCACAAGGGTATAGGCTGGAGGATGGGGTGAAGACGGCTGAGTAGGGTTTTAGGGTGATAAGGATGAACGGGGGGAGGGAGGGGGGGAGGGGGGGGCAGGGTATATATATAGGGTTAGGTACAAATAGGGGGTTTCGGGTATAGTTATTGGGTATTGGGTTTTATATTGGGTATTATGGGCTAACGGGTAGTGATACAGTGGTATTGGGTAAACGGGTTAGATCCAATAAGAAATAGGGTTTTAGTATTAGTGGGTTTAGGGGTATGAATCCAACAAGAAAATGGGTTTGGGTTTTAAAACCAATAAGAGGTAGGAAAAATATATAAATAAAAATAGAATTTTTAATATAAAATTAAAAGGTAACAACAACAACAACAACAACAACAACAGGGTTAGTATTACAATATAAAAATTCATTGGAAAAACAACAACAACAACAACAACAATAGGGTTAGTATTACAATATAAAAATTCATTGGAAATATAGCTACAAATAAAATTATTGATCGAAAATAGATTTTAATAGAAGATCCAATAAGACATTTTGACAAAAGAATTTGAAAGCAGAAAACTATTTTACAAAAATTTGAAATACCGAAAATACACAGAAAATGCCCCGACTGGTAATCAAGGAAGAGTTACTATTTTCCTATTTCGAGAGTAGGGACTTAGAAAATTTTAATCAAACCGCGTTAAACCCGCATTTTAAAAGAATCCCTTGGAATACTTTGAAGTCTGATTGTTTTAAAATGTATAATGAAATGAGAGAAGCTTTGATTGCCATTTTATGGAGTTTAATTTGTAGAGTTTTTTTAACTTTCGATTGTTCGACGGGTTGCAACATTATTCCAATGATGGAAATAACTTGTCATTGGATCGACAGTGATTGGATTATTCAAAAAAGGATCATATCACTTGCCGTGTTGCCCTATCCCTATAGTGGTAATGAAATTGAAAATTGTATTTTAGAAATTTTTGATGTTTTTCATATTCGTGATAAAATTATGTGTATAAGTTTTGATAATGCATCTAACAAAAATGCATCAATTAGTATATTAAAAACCGCATTAAACCCTCCATCTGACAATATTTTTCATGTTAGATGTGCATGTCATATTTTAAATTTATGCGTTCAGGATGCATTAAAAATAGCCGAACCATATATAATTAACATTAGAAATTGTGTACATTTTATTGCATTAAGTGGACCTATATTTCAAGAATGGAAAGCTTGGTGTAGGCTTAAAATGAACATTTTAGAAAATTTGCAAAAGATGTTAAACTCCGATGGAACTCTACTTTTGATTTGCTACATGTTGTTACTGAATATAAAGCATGTATAAATAATTTTTGTATGGCAAAAAATATGCCAAATTTTGAAATGACTCCCCAAGCTTGGTTTTATGCCGAATCTTTGTTAAAATTTTTAGAACCTTTTAAAACCGCAACTTTCAAAATTTCAAAATCTTATGAATGTACTTCTAGTAGCATTTTTATTTCAATAGTTACTATGAGGCAAACTTTCAATGAAATAATCGATGATGCTTTTATTGGTCATATTGTGAAACCTGCATACACCAAAATTTTGAAGTATTTTAATCCCCCGCCTATGTTGTATTGTATTGCTACTGTGATGGATCCTCGTATCAAATTAGAAGGTTCGAAGAGTTTGATTGAAATGTTTTTTACTTTACTTTGGGAAGATGAATCTGAAATTGATTGTGGAACATTTTTAGCTAAATTTGAAGCGACATTAAATAACTTGTATGATTTTTATGATAGAATTTTTTCATCTAGTAGTACTACTACTTTAGTTACTTCTTCTTCTACTACTTCTACTGGTAAAGGTAAAAATAAATTAGATGATGCCACATTTAATTTAATTGCAAAAATTCAATCAAAAAAAGCTATGACCAATCAACCAAATGAATTACATTGGTATAATCAACAAGATTCTGAAAGTTTTACTTCTTTACTAGATATTTTACAATGGTGGAAAGACCATGAAAATACTTATCGTATTCTTAAATATATGGCTAAAGATTTACTAACTCCTACTGTCTCTATAGTTGCATCAGAAAGTGCATTTTCTACAAGTGGCAGGGTTTTAACTTATTACAGTAATCACTGGAAGCCCCAATTGTTGGAGATACTCGTCTGCACGGAAGAATGGATGAAGTCGACGATAGGACTCAAGGAAAAGGGTTCGACACGTCTACAAGTGGAAACAACTCGCCGGAAGAACAACAACAACAACAATAGCAACCGACATGAAGAATTGAAGACCAACAACAACAACAAATTGAAGACCAACAAATTGAAGAAAATTGTAAATATATAAAAAAAATGTATAAAATCTTTGTTTGTTATAAAAAATTAGGATAATTGAAGAAAATTGAAATTGTATCGAAAAAGTTTGTTATTGTATAAAACAAATTTGTAGAAAATCTTTATTTCTTATTACAAATTGGAAAACTTGTATAAGTTGAATTCATATTAATTATATATATATATATATTTTTTTTTGGCAATTTCACTCTTTGATTCTTATTATTATTATTACATTTTTATATTATTATTAAAATTACATTTTTTTAGTTAAAAAAAAATTAGACGGGCCAACTCGCGACCCGACCCGGGTTGGACTCGAATGGGTTCGCGGGTTGGGCGGGTCGAGTTTTTGCAATTCCGACTGGCCCAGCCCAACCCGGTTGCCACTCAGACCCGACCTGAACCCGTCCAAGTTGGGTTCCAAACCGGACGGGTTCGACCCGACCCGGCCCGGTCGACCCGTTTGCCAACCCTACGTGGTGCCTACGTCGAGCCTCTGCTGTCATTGCACCCTGGGAGAAAGACATCTCAGCAAACTCCAGCACACGGGTGAGGCGAATCTGTTTTAAGGAGATTGTGTGGTACACAAGCCTTGACATAAACTGTTTTGGTTTTTGTAATTTTTATTTCCTTTTTATTTTATTGGCCTTTTTCATCTCCTCCCTTTTTTGATTTTGTGCCACTAAGATCAAACTTGATTTTACTATAAACAAAATTTTGTAACATAATAACCCTGTCAAAGAAAATTTCTCTCTGGAATCAATGAGCATTGCAAATCAATCGTTAATGGCCGAAAAGTTTCTGTCGCCAAAGTAAGAACATTGGAGAAATACTATTGGCTTGGAAATATTCCGTCGACATTGTTAAAGTTTTTTGATGAGACGGATAGAGTCAACAGACTCCAGCCAGATCAAAAAATATATTAATCAATAGAAAATTACAAGACATTCAAGTTTTACCAGAAGTAAAAACAACCATACAACAACTACTCGTAAAATTAGAATAGAAACAAGCCAATTGTAAATGACACAGTACAATCACACAGAGGAAACGATCCGGCAAATTCGTTAGAAGGGAAAAGGGCAATTCTTCAGGCCGCAGTAGGCATAGGGGCGGTTGGGGGACGATGATGATCTAAACCGCCAGTCTGAGGGGAAGGGGTCGGGCTCGAAGAGGAGTAAAGCCAACATAAATAGGTAATGAGTCCTCCGATGGTATCAGGACGATGCTCAGACTGTCAGGACATTGTTAAAGTTGAAGGAGTGAGTTACAATCCCGATAATATGTATCATTACTGTCGGCTATGTAAAAGTAAGAAAAAATATAGATTATTTCATTACTAGGTCAGAAATATATATTTAGTTGAATAAAAAAAGTTATATATACCAAAAATCCCAAACCCAAATCTTACCATTAGAGGTACTATATAATTATATAATAACTGTTAGAAAAATTGGACCTAAGTTACCAAGTGAACTTTTTGGAATTGATCTGCAACAGGAAGAAAGTGAGAAGTGGCTCGAGGCGTGGGTTGCACTTTCTTTAAGAAACTATTTGGCCAATTCTGGAGATGAATCGTTGATCACCAAACACTTCTCCCGGGATACAACGAGCTTCTAATTTACAGTGCTGCCAATACTCCAATCGCAGCACGTATCAACTTGCACCAGCAATCAACAAACAAAAACCGCAGAAAATAGATTTAGAGGAAAATTTTGAATGATAGAATTTTTTTTTCTTTTCTATTTCTGTCTTTTTTCTTCCCAAAGATGATCTCTTCTTATAGCTTGTAACCAGGAAGCTATTAATCTGTATGCATTAATCAAAAAATGGCTATATAATGAATATCATTTAATTTTTGAAACTGTTATAACATAAAGTCTCTTTAAGTAGAAAAACATTTTGAATTTTGACAGTTCAAAAAGTGAAAAAAAAAGTTCTGTTTTTTTTTCAATAGACCCCTAAGGCCCTAAGGCTCGGCCCGGTCATAGATATATATATATATATATATATATATATATATATATATATATAGGAATTGAACCCCCAACCTCTTGTGAACTCAAAACTTTAACCGTTGGGCCAAGAGATAGTATTGTCAACAAGATGAGTGTTTTGAATGTATACTCAATTCCAACAATCCCCCACTTATATATTTAAAACACTAATTTTAAAAGAAGCGGTTTTTCAAAAGTATAGAACCATGCATAAGTAAGGTGTCCGAAAACTTGAACCTTACATAGTGGACAATCTCCAAAATGCAAGAATAATGAGTGATCTTCAGTCTTGAACTCATTACCCGTTTTTACGTAGTGAAGGAAAACCACACGTGATTCTACCAGGTGCAAGTTCTAAATGCCAGCACATTTCGGCCTTGTGCTTATCCCAGTATAGGTGAATGTTATTAGAGAATTAGCCCCATTCTCAAAGAAGCGGCCACACTTCACAAACACCCCGGTGAGTCTATCAAGAGTGCTCTTGTAGCTAGGCACTCCTCTCATTCAGAGATATAGAGCTCATTAAGAGCCAAGCTCATCCTTACTAACGCTACAATATATCATGCACATACACATCAGGATGGACTAAGGAGTGGTAAAACTCCTAAGTTGCATGATTTCAATCACAGTATGATTTGTTTTTCCCATTGAACCTATGTCTTGGGATCTCCAGTCGTATAGGTTATGTTCCCACCAATTGTGATCCTAAATGGGCTTCAGTCCCATCCTTATCGATGTATTCCAAACTTTGTCTCTAGACAATCCTTTCGTCAAAGGATCTGCAAGATTACTTTTTGATCTGACAAAATCCATAGTAACAGCACCAGACGTGAGGAGCTCTCTCACCGTACTGTGCTTGCGACGAATCGCTAATCTCTTACCGTTATAGTAAGCATTTTGTATTTTAGCTATGGCAGCAGTACTATCTGAGTGGATTAAGATCGGAGGTATAGGCCTATTCCATGAAGGAATGTCAGACAAGAGGTTCCTTAACCAGCTTGCCTCCTCACTAGCCGCAGCTAGAGCAACTAACTTAGACTCCATAGTAGAGTAAGTTAAAATAGTCTGTTTCTTGGACCTCCAAGAAACAGCACCACCAGCGATACTAAAAATGTATCCACTTGTGGTCTTGGAATCATCCGAAAATGAATTCCATTCTGCATCACTGAATCCCTCAAGGACAGCGGGAAACCTCTCATAATGTAGTCCTAAGTTCATGGTCTTTTTCAAGTACTTCAGGACTCTGTCAATAGCATTCCAATGCTCAGAACTAGGACAACTCGTAAACCTACATAATACACCTACAGCATATGCAATGTCAGGTCTAGTGCAGTCAGTAGCGTAGTGAAGGCTACCAATAATACTAGCATATTCTTTTTGTCTAACTGCAGCACCAGAATTTTTCAAAAGATTAACATGAGGGTCACTAGGTGTACATGTAGGTCTATGGTCAAAGTAATTGTGTTTCTTTAAGATCTTCTCAATGTAATGAGATTGATCAAGAGTAATACCAGTCTCAGAACGTGTGACTTTCATGCCTAAAATAACATTGGCCTCACCTAGGTCCTTCATATCAAAATTTTGACTAAGCATAGTTTTAGTCTCTAAAATTAATTCAAGCGAAGAACCACAAATGAGTAAATCATCTACATATAGACAAAGCATGGCGCAACTATCACTGGATGCTTTATAATAAAGGCATTTTATCATTATTTTTAATAGAAAAACCATTTGAGAGTAATAATTGATCAATTTTGTCGTGCCACTGTTTAGGACCTTGCTTAAGACCATATAAAGTCTTATTCAGCTTGCAGACTTTGTGTTCCTGCCCTGGAATCACAAAACCTTCAGGCTGATCCATATAAAGTTCTTCTTCAAGTTCTCCATTAAGAAAAGCTGTTTTAACATCCATCTGGTGGATCAACAAGTTATGCACAGCAGAAATGGCTAATAAAACTCTAATGGTAGTCACACGGGTCACAGGAGAGTAAGTGTCAAAGAAATCTATATTTTCCTTTTGTACATATCCTTTAGCTACTAGTCTAGCTTTAAAATTTTCAATTGTACCATCTGGTTTTAGCTTTCTCTTAAGAATCCATTTGCATCCTATAGTACGACTACCGCGAGATAAGTCCACTAACTCCCAAGTACCATTAGAGGTTAGTGAATCCATTTCGTCATTTATGGCTTCTTGCCACAAATCGGCATCAGGTGAGGTTAAAGGCTCATTGATAGAACTAGGATCAGATTCTAAAGCATATACACACTACAAGGAATATGACATATAGTGACAGCAAAAATCCGTGGGTAAAAGATGAAAAACCGTAGGTATAGCCCGTAAAACCTATACCAACGGACATATTTTTCCGTCGTTTTTAATTAGCTATACCCACGAGAAAATGCCGTCACTATAGCCTATAGCGACGGTTTTTTCACCCGTTGGACCAAACCTCGGTGTTATACCCACGGTTTCGTATCCTTTGGTATAGGTTTTAAAGACACCTTTTGCTTTTCTATACCCACGGTTGAAACTCCATTGCTATATGTTTTAGCGATGATTTTCGCATCCAATTATTTGAATATATACCCACCGTATTTATTCCGTTGGTATAGTTCTTTTTGTGTATTTTAGGCTGATTGAGATGTTCCAGCCTCATTATTGTGTTTGTTTAGTTCTTCATCATCAGATATAATCATTACAAGAGATCAACATCGATCATGTTAATCACAGATTCATAACCATTACAGTAATCAACTCAGAATTGAAAATATTGGGATATTGTTTCATACAGGTAATCAAATTTACAGCTTGTTACATTCTGATACTGATCGATCAACTAAAACTTTGGCACAAACAAAGAATGCCAAATTTACAGCTTATTACATCTTCTCGTCCCTTCCTATCAGGACAGTAGCGTATTTAGCCACACACAAAAAAATGAATCAATCAGACTTTAATCTCAAAGTAGAGTAGTGCATCCTTGATTATCACTATTCATTGTCCTGCAAATTAAAGACATCACATTACTGATCAAGATTACTAATCAAGAAAACTTACTGAAAGTATGTGAGCTGGAAGAACCTACTGAAAAGTAAGTCCTTACTGCCATGCGAACATGACCATAGTTTGTCATCCATCAAACTTTGCTAAATCAAGTTTAATTAATCAACTGAGCAAAGTTGGAGTAGTAATCAAAAGTATCAAATAGTACTCAAAAGTTGTACTTAACATGAATCTGGTAGCACTAGGAAGGTATTTAAATAGTAAAATGATTAGACAACATACACTCGAGAGTTATATAAGTATAAAACAAGTTTACTGCATACCTGGAAATCTGATAAATCGAGGTTTCAGATTTGCTAGCATTGAAAAAAGATCATTCCTGAAACCATGTCCCTGCAATAGAAGAAAACAAATTGATTAATTTATGCATCCTCGTACAAATTAGACAAAGGCAAACCTCTGGCATCTCCCTTCAGACAATTTATATTATTACAAAAGAAAAGGTAATAGCTATTATTATACAAGGCACTTGTACAAATGAAAAGGTGGTTGTTATGCCATGAATCTACACAAAATTAGTTTCCCACCTAATAAAGATAAAGAAACATATTACCAAGCTCTTAATTGATACTTCAACTAATAAGATTTCAATAAGTCCCATTTCAGTCGGTATTGTAAAAATCACATTGCAGAGATTCATGTTATGCAAAGATGCAACTGGTTCCTTGCCTCATTGTAAGGTTAGAGTCAGAGTAAGGATTGTGAATTTGTTATATTCTACAACAATATACATACCTTGTAAGTGTCCAAGGGCATAACAGATACTTGATCAAACCAAAATACACTCTGTTTAGTAGTTGTCAATTGAAACCTTGAGTTACTGTTTGCTCTTATTTTAGATATTAGCTGGAGCTCGATCTTTTGCCAGTTTGACATAGCAGACGCATCAGCTTTAAGGAACAATACATTTAGACATTCATTTATCAATGATTATATATAAAAAAATCCAAATGAATAAATCATCGAAAGCCTTACATGATAAGAAGCAAGGATTTGTAAACCATCTGAGCTTGTCAGTGAAGTTGTTATGTTCACCGAATGTAATGACCTAATATACAGGATCACTTTATAGATTTTTCCTTGCTCAATATTCTGGGATCACAACAATTTAAGGAATATAAATTATTTAAATACCTCAAAAACTTGACGAGAAATATTAGGAAACAATGTAATAAATTAGAGCAGGCAGCCAACTGAGGTGTATCAGGAGATTCAATCTAACTTATATCCAGTTCATAGGGCTTAAAAGAAACTGTAATAGTTAGAAGAAAGTAATTGATCATGCGGAAATTTCTAAATTCGCATTACTCTTCATGAACATGAGCGAGCATTATATTTTAACCTTTGTCATGTTACATGCCAAATGATTGAAGAGACTATTTGCCTCAAAGAGTTGAAAGAAGTGATAAATGAGCTTCTGTTGCACTAGATTTTGCACTAGATTATATTACAGATTCATTTTTTTAAATTTAATTTTTCTTGTGGAATATATTCTAGGGTTCCTGTTTGTACTCTATAACATCTTAGTCAGTTAGTTGTTAGAGTTGAAGAACAAGAGAAGAGATTGAGACCCAATATAGTAAAGTAGACACCTCTCCTAAGTTACCGAATACGGGAATAAACTAAATCAATGGACTACTCAAAAAGACTGATAGACTCAAATAACTTAGAAGCATAGAGATGATAAATCAAGATATCAATCCACTGATCAAATTCAGAAATGCATACCATGCCCCAGTATCCAGGGTTATATATGCCAACACCACCACTTGGACAGATATTAGACCCATCATTATCACATAATACATCCATTCGAAGTGCAACCTCATTACGATCAAAACAGGACGTACGGTATGTTGATACAGTAATATATGATTCGTTTCCAATTATAAACCATGGATCAATGTTTGAAGGAGTGTTAGGACCTCCAGCTTCAAATCCTAGATGAAATTATATGAAGACATCAGTGAGAAGTATATGTAATTTTCAATCTACTGATCATGTTAGAATGTAAAGTAGGCAGAATAGTTGAACTGAGAAAAGAAATATGTGAATTGATAAAATAAATAGCAGTATTACGCATGTCATTTTGGCACTTTGACATTTATAGAATGATACATTTTATTAAATCACATAGTTTATAAAATTCGTAATAAAAATCTCTTTAAGAAATTTATTGAACAAGAGAACACACCTCGATAATTACTACTCCAACATATTGAAAGATCTGAATAAGACACCAACATATTTTACCAATTCACCCATTATACAGTTTCACGCAAACTCACGGATCGAGATTACAGGCTATACTATTCAATGCAGCAAGACTGAGAAACATCAACTTGATTCCACTAATATTTAACAAATATTAACAAAGGTATATCAACATCCATCAAAACATGCAGTAGACTTTAAATCACATCGGTTATTGAGCTGTCATTGATGAGGAAATAAGAGCATAACCAAGACCCTGAAAACTTAGTTTCCAACTGAAAATAAAGCTTCAGATAATCTGTTTAACACACTAATCCAGAGAACTGGTCTAGGGAGGATCTTTTACTACTAATAGTGTAAACATCTACCTATTCAAAGCTAAATATGTTCACAAAAAAGCTACAATCTACTCATTATTTGAGTTATGAACATAAACAGCAAAAACATATAGAGCAAGGTTGCCAATTAGGATCATACATAAATCTAAACTATGTCTACTAGCCAAATACAGAGTGTGTTGGTAGACGAGATGCATATCAGCTACTACATCAACAAAATAGTCTAAATGTAGCAAGGTCTTAGATTACATTTGTCCATGCCAAGACTAACACCATTCTTGACATAAACAAATCTCCTGCCAAATGCCTAGTAAGCATTTTGACTAGTGAGTCAGTTCGATTTTGGTTGTGTGCTGGAAATTGTGCACCTTGTTTGCACAATTTGAAAGGGCAACCATAAAATGCCTCCAAAAGGTGCAAACCACAAAGACTTAAACATGAAATCCAATGGGAGTTTTCTTTTACAAACATTTTTTTTTTCTCAATTAACATTTTCATGTGTAATCCTAGTACAACCCAAAAACAAGTCCAATGCAAAATTCAACAATATAAAAGGATATAGATTACATTATAAATTTTTTATTGCCCTTAGTTAACATTGTATACCCAGTATCATGTCATAGAAATCAAAGCCCAAGACTTTCCACAAATAAAATGTCCAAAACATAATCAGATCACTATAATCATCCATATGCACGATACAAACTGATCTTAAAAATAAAGCAAATTTCTACTACATTATAGAAGAATTCAAATTGAAAAGCCGACGTATGATAATTTGTAACATCAATAACTAGAACCTTAATCATATAAATCCTAAACACTAATTATACAGTTTCACACAGCTTATAGTTACCCCAATCGAAACCCTAATTATTCAGAAACTCTAATTATCCCAATCGAAACCCTAATTATTCAGAATAAAATATGTACATATTCAGAATCGGCAAACCTCAATGCCGGTGCCAGCGGCGGAGGAGAAGGAGGAGGTGGCGGATGCAGGGGAGATCTCGTCGAGATCGATGCTGAGGAAGAAGAAGAGGATGCGGGGGAGATCTCGTCTTCTTCCTTTAAGTGAGGAAGATGGGGCGACGGCAGCGGTAAGAGGGGGGCGACGACAGCAGGAAGAGGGGTCTGTGACAGCAGAGGGAAGAGGAGGATTTAGAGATTGGGTTTAGGGAGAGAGGGATTTATAAGTTTTAGAGGTATAAATGAAATATATATTTTTTGGAGGGGGGAGGGAAAATGAAAAATTTTGGGAAAAAATAAATTATGGACTCTGCCCACAGTGTTTAAAAGCTCTAAATCTATAGGATACCTATACCCACAGTTTACTACACGTCTGTAGGTATATGATGCCTATACCAACAGTTTTAGAGATCCGTCACTATAGGTGTCCGTTGGTATATGGCAAATTCCTTGTAGTGACAACATAGCCATCACCAAAATCTTTAGTAGTTCTAGCACGTTTGCTTCTACGTAGCTCAGAATCTAAATTAACATTAGCATTTGTACTAGTTTGAGGAATGCAAGAGGAAGTTGAGGGTTGTGAATCCCCACTACTACCCCCACTGTTCCTCAATAAGTAAGGAAATTTATCCTCATAAAAACATGTCTCTAATCCCAGGTTTAGGCCCCGAAATGAAACAACCCAGGATATATTTGTCACCCAACCTCTTAGTTTAGTCTACTAGCATATCAAATTGATTCATATACTCAGCTAATGTTGATGTCTGATTCAATTGGAACAACATCCCTTCATAATCCACATATGCCGAAGGACCAAATCTAATGTCCAATTCTTGCACAAAAATTTCGTAGTTCAAGAATTCCCCATTGTCAAATTTATATTGGAACCAAGCTAGATCTTTCCCATCCATATGAAACAGTACAATGGTCAATTTCTGCTCCTCTGGTGATTTATGATATGTAAAGAACTTGTTTAACTTTGAATAACCATCATATTAGATTTGTTCCCTCAAATATAAAAAAATCGAACCTAGGGTTTCACACATGAATCTCAGAGCCATAGTTGTGGAAATTCTTTACATTGATTAGAGACTCCTGGGTTGTTGACGTTGATCTCGTATTGAATTTCTGATCAATCTTGGCATCAAGAACCGTCAATTTGTGGACCAGCTTCGATATCAACCATCTTTGCTCCAACATCAATACTTTCTACTCCGTCATTGATGTCGACAACGACTGCAACTGATAGCCATGTTGCTTTGTCATATTCTTTAGACCACCAATCACCTCGTCCACCGATCGCCATCTCTTCACGTCCGCCATTAAAGAGCCCAGATCGATGAAAGCACCAATTGATAGGATTTGAGCTACTCAATCACAATCTCAAGCAAGAACCTATCTAGCTACCAAAAGAATTGATCTTTTATTGTAGAATTGAGAATTCCAGAACTAGGGTTTGAGAATTTGGAGAAGAAAAAAAAATTACAGGTTTAGAAGAAGAAAAAGACAAGGGAAAAGACAATTACAATTTCAACCAACTATCCCTCTTATTTATACCTCGCATCTCCTATTTACAATTGATCTCATCCTTACACCTGTCCTCTCCTACTCTTGCTTTGGTATTCTTTCAAACTCTCTATCAACCACATGCATCCTACACCAACACAAAACCCCTTAACTGACTAGGCCGCTCTACTCTTCCTTTGGACCTTTGATTAATTTCCTGCCCATTCAACCCTGTAACACAAAACAGAAATAAGCTAAAATAAAAACAAATTGGAATATAAACTACAACAAATTTATTAAATGCCAATATAGTGTATGTATGATAAAATAGTACAGCACAATCTAGTGGCACCTAGTTAATGGGTAAATTTAAATAAACCACCCCAGGTTTAACGAGTTTGTAGATAACCCACCCAATATCTTATATTTTTTCAGTTTGGCTACCTATCTAGCAAACTTTGTTGTGGTTTGGCTACCTTCGCCAAAATGCCCCACATTTTTTCTTTTCTGACTATTTTACCCTTACACTTACTAATTTAACTATAGATTCTCTTTCTTTTACCGAATATATCTCACTAATAACTATTAATATGTAATGGTATTTTAATACATAATAAAAAAATTAAACAAAACTAGGATAGATTAATCTTTTGATTAGGATAGGATAAGAAAAATTAGGTTAAATTAATCTTTTAACTAGACTCTTACCCTTCCATTAATTCTCAAATTCTCAATTGCTTCACCTCGCCATCTTGCAGGTATTCTCTCGCCCCTCTTTTGGTAATCTCTCTCACCCTCTAGTTTCTTGCCGACTCATCATTCTGTTTATCAACCACTGCTACCTCCCAACTTCCCTCATCAGCCCAAAGAGAAGCTCAGATCTAATCAACATGGCTATGGCCAACATTTTAAACATTCCCGACCAAATCTTTAAATTTAAATGCATTTTAATGACCGACGGAATGCCCTCATCACTGACATAAATTACTAAAGAATTTAGGTGAATAACTGCGACAAGTATATATATGCGGTCTAAAATACATTGCCAACAGAATATGGTGATTCAATTCGGTCGGAAATGTAAACATCACCGTCGCAAGAATCACAGACTAACTATTAATGGCATAGTTTTGAGAAAACTGTCGGCATTGTGCTTCGCTGACCGAATAGCTGACTTCCCCGACCGAAATGCCCTGTCAGTATTGGGTTTTTTCGACTAGTGCAGGAGACATGGATAGGTGGTTGGTAACCACTTTGTTCGGTGGGAGGTTACAAACTCATGGCTCATCAATTTGGCACATGCATGGCATGTAAATTTAACTCGGTCAATTGATCAGTCAACTACTCTGTTATTCTATTTTTTAAATATGATCCAAGCATTCAACTGTGGAGATACAAATTAAGATTAGGATCTCACCACTACTTAAGATCTGATCGTCACCACCACTATGTTGTAGTGTTATAAGTTGTTACAAATTTTATTAACAATTATCGTTTACAATAAAACCAAGTATAATTGAGAGGCACAAAATCGAAGAAGATGAATAAGAAGAAGAAGAAGGAGAGAGAGAGAAAACCAACAAATAAAAAGAAATGAAATGAAATAAAAAAACTATAAACAAAATAATTTGTGTCGAGGCTTGTGTACCATACAATCTCCTTAAAATAGATTTCGCATCGTCCGGGTGCTGGAATTTGCGGGAGCATCTGTCTTCCATGATCCAACAACAAAAGAATTGACGCAGGCACCACATCAAACTCTCGAACTGGACAACGTTTGAAATCTATCACCGAACGACCGAAGAATGTAACTTGACTTCAAGCACAGAACAAAGGAGGGGGGGGGGGGGGGGGGGGGGGGAGGGGGGAGAAGAGTTTATGGTGTGTTGATTCAGAGGAGAGGGGACTTCTATTTATAGGGTCAGGGTGAATATCGTAACGACATACAACTCATTGAGTGCATCCACTATAACGACAGACAACTCCTTTAATGCACTGACTGGAACAGCAGACAAAAGCTTGAATGCATCACTGTAACGGTGGACAAAACTGCTTCTACGATTTAAAACGTGAATAAATAGAAGACAAAACTGTTTCTGCATTTATTTCAGCTGTTACAGATCAGAAAAATTCAAACTGTAGCAAAAGGAGGCTCTGGACGGGGTGCGGTTCATGTCGGTCCGACATTCGTATCCGCAGGACGTGCGAGCGCACACAAGTCTCATTTAATCCATATGATGCGAGCTGTATGATCTAACTTGGAGAAGAATTAGGCTTTAACCAGATTACCAAATCCGATACCCATATATTGCCATTGTCAAGATGCTGCCGTCTGCTCTCTAGGGTAGTCGACAACAATGTCCCGACTCAAGTCAGAGAGCCACAACAATCTACTGCTCCTTGTGGATAGTCGATTGTCCTGTTGTGCTGCACTTCATGTCATATGCTTTTGCGATTCCTTTCTTCGTCCAGTGTCACTTTGAACCCGTTCTTACTTCACCCATCTTCTCTTCTCATCAAATATAGTATGAAAGACATAAGCCCAACAATCTTCATATTGGTTTGCATACTCGTGCTTCCACACCACACATGTGTGATTAAAACTCTTCTAGATTCCTTCATTCTTCTCATCTTGCAAATAACATGGTTTAGTGGCTTCTTCTGCTAGTTAAATTGTAACACCCCGTAAAATTGAGTTATGATAATTTTTTCCACGGGTGTTACGCACATGTATTTTGTATCGTTACAGATAATATCCGTAACGTATTTCAATATAAATGTCATACATATTTTGTATTCTGATTATTTATATGTTTTTTGTCATCTCAAAATTCATTTTTTGTCATATTTTGAGCCAACTCAAACATTTATTCTAATCATTGTATTTTTACGTGCATTGTACGTATTTTCAATACAACCATTACGTGTAATGTTGTAATACCCCGATTTTCCTTAATACATAAAGATTATTTTTTTTTTTCATATGGTATGCTTGCGTAGCATGTGACTATTATTTTCTCCACATGATGAATAAAGTATATTGTTTCCTAAAAAGTATTTTTCTTAAAGCCCAATGTTGATTCATTTATTTTTCTTTTAAATATTTTTGGCCCAAATGGATTTAAGCCCATAAATTTAATTCCTACAACTTGTATGTGTAGCATCTTTTTCTTTTTATATTTTCCGGGTATTGATGTACAATTTATGTAGTGGGGTTTGTGTGTACACGTGCACTCCATGTACACGTGCACAAGGCACAAAACTTGGCCGGATTGTGGGGTAATGGACTTAGGTCATGGGTGGTTACTCTTGGGGTGTGGGTAGTTTCTCAACTCCCGAATGGATCTCAGCCCTTGATTTTCCAACCTCCTAATGCATCTCAACCCTCCATCTCACTCTAGTTTATGTATAAATACCCCTCCCATTTCCCTATCTCTTTTACACTAAAATTTTCTAAGATTATTTTTGTAAGAGAGTTATTGAGAGTTTGTGTGTGGGAGCTTTTCTGTGGAGACAAGCAGCATTTCTGAGGAGCTCGGTGTGGAGCAAAGGAGCAAGAAGGCGTTCTCTACTTTGAGGAACTTTTGCGGGATTTCGTTTATTTCTTCATATAAGGTGGGTGTTTCTCAGGAATTCTAATTTAGGAATGATACTATAATTATTATGATTGATGCCATGTTATAAAAAGTGAATTGAATGTAGTAGAAATTGCTTGAACATGCTATTAATATTGAGAACGGAACTGTCGGTACAGTCGACTGCCATGTGAGCCAGCCGACTGGTACGAGACACTATTTTCATAATGTGCTGATAAACATGTGTGCAAATAGACATGATGGTGTGACTACTAAATTGATATTTTTCCCTATGACACATATGATGGAGGGAAGGTAAATGAATGAAGAAAAGAACTAGTGATGATTAATAACTTAAAATTGTCGGAGCAGTCAACTGATGTTGGGTTAAGTCGACTGGTACTTCAATCTGATTGTGACTATTGGGAAGTTCCATAAATTAAGATATTCCAGTATGTAGACCCAGCATGATGACTTGAAATTTATATCTTTATCTTCGTATGGAAGTTATGAATATGTGTGAATGCATGTTTAAGAGATTTCCCTTGAGGAAGAAACAACATTCGTAACGTGAAGTTTCGTGATTGTAACATTACTGAACAAGAGAACTCTGTTTATGAAACATGAATTTATGTATTCTGTAAATTGATATCATGATACAAGTACATGTAAGAACTGTAAGATAATTCGTTAATTTGAAAAGTGGATCTGTCCAGTCGACCGAATGCATGTAGCAAGTCGACTGATCTGGACTTGAAATTGTGCTGTTGAAATCCCAGGACAGACGACTGGTGGATGAACAGTCGACTGTCTGGTGGACAACTTGTGAACCTGAAAAGTTACGGGACAGGCGACTGGTTGTGTACAACAGTCGACTATCCCGAGCATTTACGATGATACTGTATGTGACTGTATGAGTCGACTGGTGTTCTTCCAAGTCGACTGTACAGAGTGGACTTTGACATATTTGAATTCATGTTATTTACTGTTGGTAATTGTGAACTTTATGATTTAAGTCGATGGACTCTGTTTATGGCTGTATGAATTATGTGAAATGAATCATAGATGAGAATTGAGAATTAAATGAAAATATGAAATGTTAAATCATGATAAGAAAGTCTGTGAGACTCTAAAATGAATTATGAGCTGATGATGCTCAATTGGATATTGTGAATTTGAAATTGAACGAAAGAGTAGCTAAGTCTCCCCGGCAGTGAATTGAAATGATGTTGAGAAATAGACCAGGTTGGTCAAGTGAAATGAAATGATAAGTCCGGTTTTGATGGAGAGGCTAACTCTAGAGCTTGATTTTTATTCATGATTCTAATGTAACTTTAATACATAGTGTGGAGGTGATGAAGGTGAGAGAAAAACATGAGTATGAGAGCTAGGGTACGGTGCGGGTGTGTGAGCCGCAGAATGCATGCTTGATGAGTCAAGACATGGTGCGGGCACAACTCAGTAATGATCGGACTCTAGTCACGCTTATAGGATGTTTTGGTGACTGCAAGAGGATTGTGTTCAGGGAGGAGGCTGAATTGTCGCAGAATGCATGCTTGACGAGTAAAGACATGGCGCGAAATTCTACTCCAGGGGCCAGGATACATGCTTGTACTCATAGAATCATCTAGGATACTCACTGAAATTACAGAAGTAGAGTAAGTCATGGCGGGGGATTGAACCCTACAAAAATGAAGAACGATTAAGAGGCTTGCCCTCGAACCTATGTAGTATGGGATGCATAGAATTCGAACAAGTGCGCATTAGTGTCATGTTAATTAAATAAATTGCATTAAGGATTAAGTGCACAATCACGACACGACATCTTTAAAAGTTCCCTTTTGTTTTTACATGCTTATTATGAACAAATTGTGATTTTGTTAAGAAATGAGATTCATTATACTGTTTCTGGCATAGAGAGGATGGCCATGTATAATTATCGTCGGTTGAATAAACTGACGTACCCACAGTTTTGTATGCAGGATAAATTACATGTAAAGAGGAATGGATGCATAAAGATCTCATTATATTGTTGTTCATTTATATAAATGTTGTATATTTTGCTTCCGCTGTGTAAATTTAAATGTAAGATGTTGTAACTCTGATGTAAAAAGAAAAGTTTGAATTTCCTTGTAAAATTGTACTCAAAGAAAGTGAAAAGATCCTGAAGAACATCTCGAATTCAGTGATTTGGGATTCGGGGCGTTACAAATGTTTCTACGTATTTCAACTATTTATTTTTTAACTCGTTCGAATTCGTTTTATAAATTGAAATTCATTTTTCTCATATTTTGACTCGAATATATTTTTATACATGTTTTCTATGTACGTGTTGATTACATTGTCATGTATATAAAATTAATGAAATGTATTTTTCGTATGTTGTATTTCGATTATTTATAAATATTTCCCCGTTGATCAAGTCCATTTCGTATTTGAATATTTATTTTTACGTGCAATGCACGTATTTGCAGTGCACATGTTGGTTCCTAAAATTTTCATGATTCATGAATATTTTTCTTCTCATTTTTCTAGTCACAATGTGTGATTTATTTTTAATTAAAATCTGTTAGGCCTAAATCCATTTTGCAGCCCACTAAAATTAATTTAAAGCCCGAGATTGATTTTGTGTGCACTAAAGTGTACATTTAAAATCTAGTTAGTTTGGTACACTTGCCATGTGTAACACATACATTTAACCTAATAAAAATTAATAATAAATTTTTTATAAAGAGTATGCACACACATTGACTACACGTGCACGTGTTTCTTACCATGGTTGAGAATGAGGGATAGTGGTGTGAGTTAGTGGGAAGTGGAAAATTATTTTGGGAAGTGGGGAGCTATTTTACCACAAAATTTTTCTATAAATAGTCCATACTTTTGTCATGAACAACACAACTCATTACAAAAAAAGAAAAGAGAAAGAGAGAAGAAGGCTTGCAGATTGAGGCTTAGGAGGAGCTTGGCCGGGATTCTTTGCTTGGAGCTTTGGAGCATTTTCTTTTAGGAGTTCTACTATTAGGAATTCTATATTTGAGGTGGGTGTTCTTATTACCTTCTAATTTTTAAGATTGTGTGTGCTTAATTTTACGATGAGTAGTTGCTAAATTTACTTTGATGTGTTGAATGTACACGCAATCTAAAATGTAGATTGTGCATTATTAGTATAATTAATGTCTGATTGAGTAGATGCTTTTGACATCCAATATTTTAATAAATGTTCATGATAGATGTGAAAGTAGTGATTAGCAAGTTTTTTGTGGGGAGAGATCCCAAGAAAATCTAATTAGTACATGCTAAATTAATTATGTAGTAGAAAAATTGGATTAATGTATGTATAGTAGTTTTTTATAAATTCTTAGATGGTGATAATTTTATAAAAGAACCCATTGGTATTAAATTTCCTTATACGCATTATAATAGTGTAACATTTCTCAAGAATCTAGTTGGATAAGGGGTAAAAATTGATACAGTTCACATTGTAGAAATTTGAGCAAATTATATACAATGGGAATTAAATTTCATTATGTTTAGAGAATAAATAATTATAAGATTTAATCTTGGTGCAATGCAAATAATTTTGGGAAAATTAAATTCTGGAAGTAATTAGAGATGATAGTACAAAGCAAATTAGAAATCAACAAATTTTGTTAAAAGATATTTGGAAACATTGAAAGAAAAGGATTTTGATCCCTATTTAATTAGAGATTGAGCTTAGGAGTATTGGTCTTGGCGTTGGCTGGTTCGAGTCCTTGAGGCTCTGTCTTTTTACAAAATTTTATTTTTTATAGAGGAACGCGGTATATAAACAACTGTAGGGATTTTTCATCACCAAAGTCAACTGGCCTGTAGGTTTGGCTTGCAGTTTGCTGGATGGTCTCGGGTTCGATCTTGGCCATACACAAATCATATTTTTATTTATTTTAAGGGGTTTTTCATGTTATAAAATTTTGGGGAAAAATGTGATAATATTCTAAAAATCATTAGAACTTTAGAAATAATTCCACATTACTTTTTAAGATTATTTTTGGGAATTAGAGGTGATATTCACATTAAATAATGTATTAGTGGAACTTTTGAATTCAATTAAAAGGGGATTGTGCATGATTAAAGAGAATTAAAAGTAGAATACAAATTTAGACTCATCTTTGTAAAATTTCATGGATATTAATCCATTGAATTAAGCAAATGATTGAGATGGAATATAATGGAATAAAATATAATTATGAGATTGAAATACGAAATTTCTAGTCGTTTTAATCTTAAAGAATTCTGCGTTAAGAAATGTATTTGGAATATGGAAATATAAGACGAGGTTCGATTAACTAAAACGACATTGAATAGTGTTGAAGTGAATAGTTGGGGTTTTCTACAAGGATTTTAATTGATTCAATCGTCATTGAACGTTGAAGTTGGTTACTTCATGGTTGATAAACCTAATATAGAAGAAATTATCTATGATGAGGTTAGATGTAACCGATGTGGTCTCTTTTGAGATGGTTATTTGTTCTAGAGTGAGCGAGACCCAGAATACCGGCAATTGTGATATATGGAATTTGAGAAGTAACTAGTGTAGATTGACTTTCTCTTAAGGAGTTTCCCGTGTGGGCTAACTCTTTCAGTGTTTTGTTTAAGCCTGGTGGGTAAGCAAATTCTAGGTCTTAATAACTATAATTTAAACTTAAGGACAGACACTAGTTGGAGATATGATGAAACAAGAGAAAACTAAGTTATGAACTCCAGAATGATCCGTGGAGTGAGACAGTCCCTAGTATTCCAGGACGATGGATGAAATAGGCCACAAAATGATCTACGGAGCGGGAATGATCTCCAGTATTCCGGAACGAGAGCGATGCTCGTGAGGCATTTTTGCGATGAGGGTTTCAGAATGACTCGCAGAGTGAGACAATCCTAAGCATTCCGGGACGTTGGATGAAATAGTCTATAGAATGATCCACAGAGCAGGATTGATCTTCAGTATTTCAGGGCGAGAACCAATACTTGTAGAGTGTCTAAATCTTGTAGCAGTCATAGTAGTAGGTTGCATGATGAGGGATTAAACCCTATAATGTGGAATACATAAGTGCTTGCCCTCGGACCTATATAGTATGAGATGCATAGAATCCGAACAAGTATGCATTAGTGTCATCATAGTGTAAAGTTTGCATAAGGCATTAAGTTCATTTCATACATTGACATGTTTAGGATAGTCACATTTTCTCTTTCTTTATTCAAGTTTATGCTTGTTAAGATAATGAGATCACTGTATTATAACATTGTGCCAGTTGTAAGCAACTGACGTGCCCAAAGTTTTCTAGTTGCAGGATTGGACTTGGCATGGACTTAAAGTCACTGATGATATGTCACAAGATTGAAGAATTCTTATCATTGTAAATTATATTGTATTCATTTTAATTTCATTGTGCTATTGTAAGAACATGTTGTAATAAAAAAGTTTTAAATTCCTTGTAAATTTGTACAAATTTGAAGTAAAAGATCATGTTTTGCTACAAATTATCTGTGTTTGGAATTCGGGGCATCACATGAATATACCTCCATCTATTTTTATCCAATTGTATGCCTCCTTCAAGGGCATCCCCCGGTGGGTGTCAACATGGAGGCGCCAACCTCCACATGAACTCCACCTACCCCTAGGTACTCTCCACCTCCCGACATTATTCGAATGTCTTTGTCTCGCTTTGGTGATTCTAGTGGCGAAGAACTAGATAATGTTTTAGGCACGAAAGGCTTCAAAATCACTTATAAAAGATTTTACGTTCCCACAAAGCCGGTAGAGGCTGTGCTGACTCTGCCCAATACCTCTCTTTCCCCTCATCACCTTATAGCGACTTTCCTAAACTGATAGAACTTCACATCAAGCTATGTACTTACAGCTCTGTTCTTCCAGAGTTCTCTCGAATATCAGGATTTGTTTCAACAAACAATATACATGGTATTCTTTAGTGTGTACCACTTTCCATCCGGTGTCTCTGACTCCACTATTTCCTCACCCACTCTGTCACAAATTTCATGAATCTCAGTTCTCTCACAACGACCTGTTGTAGACTTTGTAAGTAGAAAAAATTTCCCTTTCGAAGCAAATAAGAGAAGACCAGCCGGAATCTGCATCTAAAAAATTTCAAATAAGAAGACAATCTAAGTTATAACCTGATTCAGCGTCACTGATCACATTAACACCCCTATGATTCAACAACTTACAACATTCATTTGTAATGCCCAATCCATCTACAATGGTGGTAATGGACCCCACCCTTACGTGCATTTTTCCTTCCAATTGAAGTAACATCCACCGCCAAGCAACTGACAAAAGTAGACGTCGACTTTTACTCTCCTTCCTAGTTGCATCCTCCTCCAAATCCTCGATCACACCTTCTACTGAAACTTCTCATTGATATATTTCTCGTCCAGCATGGTGGTTGTTAAGTTAGATAAATTTGACAGTGAATATATCAAGTTGGAAACCTTAAAATCATATACATTCATCGCCCTCGGTTCAGATAACTCCATATTGAACTCCATTACATGATCATAAAGAGCGGTACCTTTCTTCAATGAGAAACACCATATTTTTCTCTTCTAGTACATCTGATCTTGTGAGGATGATTTCGAGTAGTTAGTTCTGAGTCAAGACTCATCGAGCTTCTCCTGCACCTGACTTCACTCATCCATAAAAGCCTGATTAAACCCTAGGCTTCTGAATAAATCTCCTCTCAATTCTCCTGTTTTATAACAATTGGTTGCCCTTTATCTCCTCTTAGGGCTATATCTCAACCCTGTTGAACAGATGCTTCGAGCATGTCCATCATCCAGAGATCAAAGTTGATCTGAACATCAAATCACTTGATCTTCGTGAACTAATGTACCATCTTCTCCAAGGAACTCAAGCAATCTCTTTCTGCAATCTGAAACTGATATGATACTACTTGTTTGGATTTCTTGCTGAGTTCTGCCACACGATCACTACGAACAAACCATTAAGCAAATAATAGATCAAACCAAACACACAAAGCACACAATTTATCCCGATTTGGCCACACCCAATCCGGGAAGAAGTAACCGAGATATTATTCAACTAGAGAAGATACAAGAGTTACAACTACTTTCACCATAACCCAATCTATCTTTCAAACCTCACCAGAAGATACTTGCTGTTTACAATGTAAAAATCTCAGAATCAAACTCTCATATGAATTTCTCTCTCTCTTTCTCTCTTTGCTCCTACCTCTCAAAGGAGGTCGTTACAATGTATATATAAAGATCAAGAGAAATCATAATTTGCGATTTGATACAATAACCATCTGATGTATCCTGAAGAGATATTCATACGATGAGAGCCCTACGACCTAACTGTTAGGAATTATGAGGATCTTGTTGGGTCTTTGACACAATCAACACAAACCACCAAGCAAGACTAGATCACACCAATCACATGAAGCACACAAGAATTATCCCAGTTGGGGCTTTCGCCTTAATCCGGGGGAGGAAGAACCAAGATATTATTCAACTAGAGAAGATACAAGAATATTACAATTCTCACCACGAACCTCTTTCAAGCCTATTGGAACTTGATGTTGCTTACAATGGAGAACTCTCTCACCCTTCTCTATGAAGTACTATCTTCTTCTTTTCGGTACTCAATAGAATCATATGGATTTATGAGCCGTTACAATTATTTATAAAGATCTAGAGACAAACCCTAAGTTGATATCTTGTTACAATAGCCATTGGATAATACATAAGAGATAACCTTACGATCCAACTTGAAGAGCAAGTTGGGCTTTTCATGAATCAACCAGACTCAAGCCCGAAACCCATCAGCGCTGCAAACGATCGACTGCACAAACAAGCCGGTCGACTGTCCTCTTCTCTGGAAGACTTTGCACAGGGTTCGATCGACCGTACATGAGTTGCGATCGACCGCAACTTCTGCTGTTGCTGTTGCTGACTGTTTCTTGCCTCCACTCCATTTCAAATTGTCTCGATCCCTCCATCATCTTATCGTCTTCGTATCAAACATCTTATGCAAGACATAAACCCAAAAATCTCCACCTTGGATTGCATACGCATGAATCCATACCTGTGTAATTTAAAACTCTTCTAGACATTTCTTCTCCGCTTTGTAAACAACATAATTCTATGGCTTCTCCTGCTAGTTGAACAAACCTCCACCTATTTTCCTCTATCTGTATGCCCCCTTCAAGGGCACACCTCTGTAGATGTAATCATAGAGGTGCCACCATCCACACGAACTCCACCTACATCAAGGCTTTCTCCACCTTCCAACGGTATTCGAACGTTGCAGTCTCGTGTCGGTAATTCTAATGACGGCATACTAGATGATGCTTTAGGAACAATGAGCTTCTATACACTCGGTCGAGATTTTCTGTTCCTATAAAGCTGGTAAAGGTTGTGCTGACCCTGCCCAATTTCCCTCTTACCCTTCATTACCTTACGACGACTATCCCAAACTGTCAAAACTCCATCTCGAGCTGTATACCTGCAGGCTCGAGCATCAAGAGTACCCAAGGATATAAGATTCTGCTGTATCGAAGGAATATTCATGACCTCTTCTAGTGTGAATCCTTTACCATCTGGCGTCTCCAATTCAACAGTTCCTTCGCCCACTACTTCGTAAATCTCACCACTCTCCGTTCTCATACTACGGCCTATTGATGACTTGTAAGTACAAAACATCTCCCCCTCGGAGCAAATATGAGAAGAACTTCCCGAATCAAGATACCAACTTGAATCCACATCTGAAGAACTTGAAATAAGAAGACAATAATCATCATTATTACCTGACTCAGTTGCGCTGACTATATGGGCTTGTTCCCCTTCATTAGTAGCACTCTTCTGACTCAACCACTTGCGACAGTCTCTCTTGTAATGCCCAACTCCTCTACAGTAATGGCAACCAATCTTACCCTTGTGTGCCGCATCTCTTCGAATTGAAGTATTACCATCCACTGCAAAACATCCTAAAGAAATAGACCATCCTTTATGAGTCTCCTTTCTTAATTCATCTTCCTTCAGACCCTTAATCACCCCGGCTATAGTAAGTGTCTCATTGGCTGATTTTTCATGTAGCATGGTAGTAATCAAGTGATCATAAGAAGTTGGCAGTGAATAAATCAAGTTGAAAGCTTTATCCTTTTTGCTAAGATTATCAGCATTAATCGCCTTCAGTTCAGATATTACCTTATTGAACTCCACAGTATGATCTTAAAGATGGGTACCTTCCTTAATTGAGAACCTAAACAACTTCCGCTTCCAATATATCCGATCTAGCAATGATGACCCCGAGTAGTCAGATTTGAGTCTCGCCCATAGACTCACTGCACTGTTCTTCTCAAGAATATTACACTTGATTTTGTCCACCAATTGCAACCAGATTAAACTCAAGGCCTTCAAACAAATCTCATCCCACTTCTCCTGCTTTATGTCGGTTGGCTTCATCTCTTCTAGGGCATGGGGCAAGTCATTCTGAACCAAAACATCATACATGTCCACCTTCCATAAATTGAAGTTGATCTTACTGTCAAACTGCTTGATCTTCGTCTTTTGATCTGCCATCTCCAAGGAACTCGAACAAACCCACGAACCTGATTGCTGTGATACCACTTGTTAGGAATTATGAGGATCTTGTTGAGTCTTTGACACAATCAACACAAACCACCAAGCAAGACTAGATCAAACCAATCACACAAAGCACATAAGAATTGTCCCGGTTGGGGTTTTCGCCTTAATCCAGGGGAGGAAGAACCGAGATATTATTCAACTAGAAAAGATATAAGAATATTACAATTCTCACCACGACCATCTCTTAAGCCTATTAGAACTTGATGCTGCTTACAATGGAGAACTCTCTCACCCTTCTCTATGAAGTACTCTCTTCTTCTATTCGGCACTCAATAGAATCATAAGGATCTATGAGCCGTTACAATTGTTTATATAAATCTAGAGACAAACCCTAAGTTGATATCTTGTTACAATAGCCATTGGATAGTACATAAGAGATAACCCTACGATAAGAGCCACACGTTCCAACTTGAAGAGCAAGTTGAGCTTTTCACGAATCAGCCAGATTCAAGCCCGAAACCCATCAGCGCTGCGAATGGTCGACCGCAAAAATAAGCCGGTCAACTGTCCTCTTCTCTGGAAGACTTCGGACAGGGGTCGATCTACCGCACATGAGTTGCGGTCGACTGCAACTTCTGCTGTTGCTGCCGCTGACTGTTTCTCGCCTCCACTCCGTTTCCAATTGTCTTGATCCCTCTATCGTCTTATCGTGTTTGTATCCAACATCGTATGCAAGATATAAACCCAACACTAACTTGGAGAAGAATTTGACTTTAATCAGATTACCAAACCTGATACATATGTTGTCGCTGCCTAAATGCGATCGACTGTCCTCATTGGCTGTCGACTATAATGAACTGACTCACGTCAAAGAGCCACAACAGTCGACTACTCCTTTGTGGACAGTCGACTGTCCTGTTGTGCTACTCTTCATGGCATCTACTGCTGCTCTCACTACAAGAAATTTGCCATATACCAACGGACACCTATAGTGACGGATCTCTAAAACTGTGGGTATAGGTATCATATACCTACAAATGAGATAAAACACTGTGGGTATAGTCCATAATTTATTTCCCCCCAAAATTTTTCATTTTCCCTCTCTCTTTCCCCAAAATATTTCATTTTATCCCTAACTCCTAAATCCCTCCCTCCCCAAACCCAATCTCCAAACCCAAAATATTTCATTTTATCCCTAACTGTGTGTATTACTTTCATTAATTTCCAATGTTCGAGAACTACAAGAAGACGATGAGGATCAACAACAGGATCGCCGAGAAGGAGGACTCGAATGTCGTCTCCGCCGTCTCCGCAGCCGCCGAGAAGGAAATGTCGAAGGAGGAGGCGGTTTGCCATCTGACGTCACTGGTGTCGCGGCTGCAGGGGTTGAAGAGGAAGGTATGGGGGTTCTCTGAGATCTGAGGTTCCTGAATTTTGGTGAAGTTAGGTTCTTGAATTGATAAAGAAAAATGGAAGAACTAGTGAGAATTTGTGTTTCTTAAAAAAATTAGAAACCCTAGATTTAGGATATGGTCAAGATGATGGTTGATGGTCATGTAAATGGAAGTATTTACATCGATCTTTCACATATATATCTGTACGTTAGCAAGAGCATCCCAAAAGGGGTCGAGATTAACTGCAACTGAAGCAGCTCAATGCGTCTCACATTTCAAAAATCTGTGGTAATCATCTTCTTTCTGAAAATGAAACATGGTCATCTTTGCTGCATTTGTTGTATGTTCTGGGTGTTTTCTCTGAAAATGAAACATGGTCAAAAATCTGTGGCAACTTCAGTAGTTATTGGTCATATATGTCGTATTTTCTGGGTGTGCTGACTGCTGATCATGGTTTTTTCGATGTAATAATGCTTCGACTGGAATCTCTTACTAGCAGTTTGTTGTATTAATGCTTCATTGTGTTCTCTTTTTTGTATGTTTGTTGTATGTTGTATGCTGGACTGCAGTTTGTTGTATGCTGGACAAGCATCTATGTGTTGTGCTTGACTGTGCAATCAGTGATGTATGGTATTTTAACTCCTAATTTTATTTGCAATCAGTGATGTGCAAGAGCTGTAACTCTTAATTTATGCTTGTAAGATTTGGGACCGACCCGGGCCCGAGAGGAAAAATTGGATCCGGACCTGGACCCGGACCTAGACCCGGGCTAATTTTTGGTAGTGGATGTAGCATTACTCTATACATATATGCTTAATTTACTTCTTTGATTTTGTGTAAAGTACAATTGGAGCATAGATTGTAATTATAAATAACAAAGTAATTGTCAGTTAGCAGATGTTCCTATGTTATTATTCTTAATATTACAATAATTATATTGTTTAATTGTGGTAAAAGTTTTTTTTTTCTTTTTATATTTCTAGAGATGTGTATAACGCAACAGAGATTGTGTCCAATCTTGTAAGGTAACCAAGATTTTTTGTTAAACAGTATGTACTTGATTTTTATAGTTACAGAAAGTTGTCTTAGTAATCTTTTTTTGTCATCAGGATAAAGCAATTGCCCTGAAGAGCAGAGCAGCCAGCCAGCCGCGCGATGCTGACACATACGTGCCGCAGTAGCAGACCAACAGGATCTGAGTGGTATGTATTTATGTTAATTCTATGCCATATTCAATCCAATTGTTGATTCCAATATTGATAACAATAATATAGGAGTAATTTTTATGGTAAATTATGCGATCAAGATCATCTTCAAGAACTAAGTAATGAGCTTACTTATTAATTTTCCGGACAAAGGGTGAAGTGTAGTTGTCATAATTCATCACATATATAGAGGTTTTATCTAAGTACGTACTGAACTAGTTACACTTGTAAACACTAGAGTCAGATGACAGCACACATATATATGATAGTCTAGTATAATATCAGTACCTTACAGTAGTCATAGCTGAAAAATCATGCTAATGTCATGCTAATGGACGCATTGATGTTTCACATATATATGCTACTCTAAACATTTGTCATGCATATACATCGATCTTTCATTCACTTCATTTATCTGACTTATTTAAATCATGCTTTGAAGGATAATGGGGCATACTTAGAGAGAAGGGTTGCTGGTCTCCGTTATGTGAAGATTGTTAACAAGAGAAATCAACAAGTGGATCTCAGTTACCATCAATGGGGATACCAGGTTGGGGTCTTTAGCTATTTTAGTAGTTTGCTAGCATTTAGTGTGTACAGTTTTATATCACCATGTACAGTTTTATATCACCACGTATTGTTAAACTAGCAATCGATATAATTCTCCAGAACTATACTAACAAAAAATAAAACATCCTATCCAATAATATAATAACTACTGAACCTTCTGGAAGCCTAATTCCCAGTTATTCTCCATCAATTGAAACGTATTTGTATCTGTCTCTTGTTCCATCTATCCCTCACAGGTAGCATCTCCGTATAGTAAGAGATCAGTAAATGCACTAGGATTCTTAAACAGTGTGGAGACATGGGGATCATTCGTGGAACAAGTACCAAAATTTGAGAGCACTCTAATCAAAGTCAACAAATTACTCGAACACATGACGACAACAAAAGATGCAACAGATTACCTTTGGTACACCTGCAGGTATATATATATTTTGTTGCTTATACAGGAAAATTAATGTCTTTTCGTTATTTAGTTTTCTGAGATAGTTAACTCTTCCAACCTAAGAGGAGGTCCATGCCATCTAATATTAACAAGCATTTTAACTTTGTATATACTTGTTGAATCTACCGAATAAGTTAATGCTGATTTTTTTTATAAAAAAAAAACCTTCTGCAGCTACAATCATGCTTCAAACGATCAGTATACACTTCAAGTCACTTCACAAGCGCACGTCATACATGCTTTTGTAAATGGTGTATATGCTGGTAAGTGGCCAATGACATTGAACAGATTCATAATCTTCACAGATACATTTTAAGTAATTTTCAATTTTCTCCAATGAAAAGGGAATAATAATAGAGATGGTTTGATCCCAGTTAGTCTCTATTTCTGATATCTGCTAACTATCTTTTTTCTGTATAATGTGATTTAGGAAGTGCACATGGAAGACATTACATGAAAGAAGCACTGGTTCTAACGCAACCTATTTTGTTAAAGAAGGGGCAGAATACAATTTCATTATTGAGTGTCATGGTTGGATCACCGGTAGAGATCTTGCTTCCTATTATAGTTATATATATGGTGTTTAAGCAAGTATCATATGAATTGAATTATTATGATCATGTACCGCCTAGTATACGAAACTAGAACCTTGAATCATATGATCCAGTTTCACATATATATGCTACTTTAAGCATTTGTCATGCATATACATCGATCTTTCATTCACTTCATTTATCTGACTTATTTAAACCATGCTTTGAAGGATAATGGGGCATACTTAGAGAGAAGGGTTGTTGGTCTCCGTTATGTGAAGATTGTTAACAAGAGAAATCAACAAGTGGATCTCAGTTACCATCAATGGGGATACCAGGTTGGGGTCTTTAGCTATTTTAGTAGTTTGCAAGAAGTTTTGGTGATTCCTACAGGAGGAAATCTTAGCATTATTGATTTTTCATTGATTGTAGGTTGGTTTGATCGGGGAGTCTTTAAAAATCTACACACAACAAGGTTCCGAAGAAACAAACTGGGGAGCAATTGGAGGCACTGTTAATCGACCACTCTTATTGTTACAGGAGAGCATGTCCACATCGAATCCCCCAGAAAAGGTTTTCCGACTCAGAGGCTCTGATCATTCTCCATTCTTTTCAAAACCCCAAGCACTACACAAGCTATTGGTAGAGATTGCTAAGTTACCATCACCATCTCAACGCGAGCAAACTGCTAGTAATCTTGAGCATCTTTATGAGATTGTTATAAGACTTTATATGCTTATTATATGTCAGTATGGTACTCTTAGGTTGACATTTTAACTATTTTGTAATTTGAATTTGACATGCTTGTAATACTTCATTAATTTTTAATATGATTGAAGTTTAATTTTATTTAATTTTGTTTCATAAATACATGTATTTATTTCATTGTGTATTTGGTTTATAATTGAATTAATATTATAAAAGAAAATATTAAATTATCATAAGCGTAATTAATAAGAAAAAATTGTGTATAGAGCGATGGGTATATATTCAAATAATTAGATGCGAAAACCATCGCTAAAACCTATAGCAATGGAGCTTCAACCTTGGGTATAGGAAAGCAAAATGTGTCTTTAAAACCTATACCAACGGATACGAAACCGTGGGTATAACACCGATACCTATACCAACGGGTGAAAAAACCGTCGCTATAGGCTATAGTGACGGCATTTTGCCGTGGGCATAGCTAATTAAAAACGACGGAAAAAAATGTCCGTTGGTATAGGTTTTACGGGCTATACCTACGGTTTTTTGCCTTTTACCCACGGATTTTTGCTGTCACTATATGTCAAATTCCTTGTAGTGTCTTCTCTTCTTCGTCTAACGTCACTTCAAACATGTTCTCACTTCACCCATCTACTTTTCTCATCGAATATAGTATGGAAGATATAAACCCAACAATAAAGTTTTGGGATGGGTAAAGTGAGGTTATCGGTTTGGAACCTGGCTACGACGTATAACAAAAAGATTTGACAGTCGAGGGAATTTGCCTTCCACCATATGTTTAGATTGTTTGAGTCAGTAAATTGATGTTTCTTCAAGGTTTAGCTTGAAGCAAAACCTACCTTGTATGTACTAACACCATACACTGAAGTTATGCTCCTATTCATAATCAAAATCTGTCTTCATTTTTGCATAACATACTTGCCCTTTTCATTTATGTAAAACAATAGGAAAGATTCATATATTCTAGCTAAGAACCTTGTCAGAAAGCCAATTTGCTCAAAAAGCAATCCCTTAAAATATTACTAATTAGCCGTGAATGAGAATTTTTCCCAAACTGTCCCACTTTTTGAAAGTTTTCCCCAAATTGCCCTACTGTTTTTTTTATTCCCTAAACACCATACTCGCTTTTTGAAAAAGCGAGTCTGGGATAAATCCCCTCGCTTTTTCAGAAAGCGAGTCTTAGGTTGTGGAAATTCCACATCCCATGACTCGCTTTCTAAAAAAGCGAGGGGATTTATCCCAGACTCGTTTTTTCAAAAAGCGAGTGTCGTTTGGGTCTTAACCCCCCACCTCGCAAATAGATCTCACTTCAACTTTTTCCTTCTCCTTTTCGCTCACGAAACTGCTTGTCGCTCTGATTTAAGCCCTTAACGAATCAAATTTCGTCGAATCACTCCGAAAAACTTCAATATCTCATATCCGTTCAATTGGCCAGTTCGTTTTTGGGGGTTGCTTCGATTTTGGGGGTGATTGCCGTGTAGTTGTTCAAATTTGGTGGTGAGGATTTTGGTGGAGGTTCGCATCTTGGCTAAAGATTGTGGTATATTTCTCACTCTATATTTTTAATGTTGTATATATATATATGAAGAATTATTTAGTTAGAAATTGCTTGATGTTATTGGGGGTACAATATGGACAGTGTCGAATTGTGGAAAAATCGGGCTAAAATGTGGGGGTAATTTGGGTGTAAATTTTGGATAGTGTCGGTGGAGGTGTGTTAGTTTTTAAAAGTGGATAATTGTCAAATTTGTGAGTAAAATTTGTATATAGTTAATAATGATTGTATGTTCGTATGTGTTCAACCATTTGTTGGTTATATAGTTTGGTAATGTTAATAACGATTGCTTTTAGTTGTAGGATACTCTATTTTTTTAAAAATGGCACGGACGATGGGAAATGTGGAGGAAGGATCTAATAGTAGACCTCCTCGCGGTGATGGACCACATACATCTTTTGGCCCACCTCCTCGCGGTGGACGTGCTGGTCGTCGTGGTGGTACCATGCGTACTAATGTAAGCTTATAATTTGTTTATTCGATTTGTTTCATTATCATACAATTAAATGTTATATTTCTCTGTTGATGTAATTGTTGTTGTTGTTGTACAGGTCCCAAGTAATTCAAATGTGGCAGGTACTTCTTCTCCGGCCCCTTCTTCATCTTACATTCCCCTTGGAGGTCCAGGTCCCCTCGACCCCACACTCCTTACTCTTCAGTCGCAGCATCGTTCGAATGATGTGTGGGAAGGCGATTCGAAGGAATGTACATTCCGTGGGGGTCATCCACTACCTATGCACCCATGGATTCACCAAATTCTAAGGGATTGTGGACTGTATGGTATTGCACTGATGAGCTCCATCAAGTGCGATCGGCCTCTTCTTATAGCACTGCTAGAGAGATGACGGCCTGAAACACAGATTTTTTACCTGACAGTTGGTGAGATGACAGTGTCGCTGGAGGACATTTCTGTACTCACCGGCCTTCCAGTTGATGGGCAAGCAGTGACAGGCTCAATGGACTTCGACCCGATATATTTAGTAGAATAGTATCTCGGTGTCGAAGTGGAGGCCGGAGCATTGAATGGAAAACAAATTCGGTTGAAGTGGTTAAAGGATATATTCAAGAACCGATTGAATGATGATTCCACTGATGAGGAGGTCCAGTGTTATTGCAGGGCCTACATTCTGACACTGTTTGGAGGGATGTTGTTCCCAAATTCCAGCAGACACTCTGTCCCCTTGATGTACCTCCCACTGATTGCAGATCTGGGACGAATCAATCAGTACAGTTGGGGCAGTGCTGCCTTAGCGTCCCTCTACAGGAGTTTGTGCTTGTGCAGTCTTGGTTCCGTGCAGATGATTGGGCCAATGATATTGCTACAAGTGTGGAGTTGGGAGCGTATTCACATGGGTAGACCTGTAGTGTGGAAGCAATCACCCTACTGGATCCATTTTCCCGAGGACCAGCACATGTTACCTCCACTTGGTGTGTACTGCTCCGACAATCTTACATGGACTGCCAACCCCAACAGGTGCCTAACCTACTTTCGTGATGAGTTAGAAAGGTTGGCAGATGATTGCGTAGTGTGGATGCCCTACACGGAGGCGCGTCTTGCTCGACTACCGCCTATTTCCATGTACAGGCGTGATCTGTGCTTGACGAAAGCACCATTAATCAACTTCGGCACAGTTGAGTTCTATTATGTGAATAGAGTGCTTCGTCAGTTTGGTCTACATCAGATGATTCCAGTTGCTGAACCATTTAATGCGGATATGCATTCAATCACTGGAATGGGTCGACAATCAGGACATAATTGGGCTGCCAGCTTTTTGACATATGTTGAGAGATGGAATCTCCACCGGTTCGAGGAAATCATTGATAACATTTCTCCATTTGATCGAACCGTGCATGAGAATTATATGGGCTGGTACGGAAGGATGACGAGGCGATATATATCTCCGACAGGACAGACTCCTGCAGGTGTGGTGGTCCCGATACGTCGACCGGCAGCCGAACCAGCAGATCTACATTCAATGAACTTGCCTATGTTTCAACTGAAGACATCGGCTATTCGTACGATTATAAGTTTTTAAGTACTGTTCTATTCATCAAAGTTATTATAGTATTTTGGTTTACATATACATTCACTGCATTTAATATTTCAACTTATTATGTTTTGTAGATGAGCCAGACTTGGAGTATGGGCAAAAAATGTGCTGCTGTGTTGAGTAGCAACGTCGCCGATGCGGTCAAGGACTTCGCACGCGAGATGTTGACGTCTTGTTGTGCACAAGCTAATGCTGTGGGAGAGAAGATGACCTTGGATTCCATTCTAAACACTCTCGCTCATCGAACCAGTGCACGTGCTCCACGAATGAAGAAAGTCGCCCGCAAACCACCACGTCGTCCTAGAAACGAGCAAGAAGAAGATGATGAAGTTCAAGAGGCTGAGATTCAAGTTGAGGGGACAGAACAACAAGAGGAAGAGGATCCGATAATTATGTCCTGTTTGACACAGGCTACTCGACCATAAGGTAAACAGCAACGCAGACCTCCCATATTCTTCACCCCTGATCCGTGAAGCTTCTTTGTATTTTGTTTAACTTGTTTGTATTATTAATTTGTTAATGTTATTTATTGTTTGTATCAATCATGTATGGACGATATAAAATATGGAATATATGAAGTATGAAATGTTGGTATGGGGTGTGTGATGTTTTAATTTTGTGGTTTTGTGTGAGTTGTTTTCAGTTGAAATGTGGTGGATTTGTGAGGTTTGGAGAAATTGATGTGTTGGTGAAGTTGAAATTGAGATGTCGTTGAAGTTGAAATTGAGATGTCGTTGAAGTTGAAATTGATGTGTGGTTGAAGAAATTGATGTTTGTTCGCTCATTGAAGTTGGGTTGCTGAAGTTTGGAGTTTGGAGTTGGATTGTTTGTTCGCATTCTTGAAGTTTGTAGGGTTTATATCCCACCTAGACATGTTCTGGTGTTGTTTTGTGTGTACAGACCCAAGACTCACTTTCTGAAAAAGCGAGTCTAGGTGTAAACATCGCGCTTTTTCAAAAAGCGAGTGTTGTGTTATTCGTTTTCCAGAGGTGAGTGTTTCTCTGGAAAACATACCACTCAACAGTCGCTTTTCGAAAAAGCGAGGTTGTTTTCTCTTAACTCGCTTTTTCAGAAAGCGAGTCTTGAGACTGTATGTTTTTTTACAAGCAGCCACAAGACTCGCTTTCTGATAAAGCAAGCCTAATTAATAGTTCCACGCTTTTCCGAAAAGCAACTGTGTACGCTAGGTGAAATCCGGAGAAAGGCTTGATCTCTGGATAACACTAAACTCCAGACTCGCTTTTTGAAACACCGAGTTATTTTGTACCAGACTCGCTTTCTGAGAAAGCGAGTCTTTGGTCAGCTTACTGGCTGCTGTCGACGAGTAGTAAAGTAAGAGTTTAGACGATAGAAGATCATCTCTACAATCGCAGTTACCGGTAAACTACGAACACCTTTCAAGACCGAATTGAAGACTTCTGACAGGTTCGTAGTCATTATGCCGTATCTTCGACCTTCATCTGCATAAAGTGTCCATTTCTCAACCGGCTTCTCTTTCAACCAATTAGCTGCCTCGACATTGACGGTTTCAAGTTCAGCGAGTTTGGCCATGAATTTTTTTGGTTGGTTTTGACACGCTATAATTTTGCCCTTTTTTCGCAATGCCTTACTAGCAAATTTATTAAAGAAATTTGTAACAAAATGATGCATTAGGTAACGATGATATGCATTAGGTTCGTTCCAAGCTTTATTTTGCAAATCCATAGCAGACAATATACTAGCATGACGATCTGAGATAACACACAACTCAGTGCGATCAGTGACATAATACCAAATGCAACTCTTGAACCATGTCCACGTATTTATACTTTCTCCATCAACCAATGCAAATGCAAATGGAAATAAGCAATCATTGGCATCTGGAAAAACAGCAATTAGCAAACAACCTTTGTACTTACCGTACAAGTGAGTTCCATCAATACTAATAACAGCTCTACAAGACTTGAACCCTTCAATCGAAGGACCAAATGCCCAAAATACTCCTTTGAATGTTTCTTCGCTAGGACTAGACTTATATTTATCCCAGTGGACAACGGTTCCTGTATTTGCTACTTGAATTGCTGTTAGTAGAAAAGGCAACTTCGTGTATGCTTCTTCGAAGGTACCATACAACCTCTCAAATGCCTTTTGTTTTGCTATCCAAGCTTTCTAATATGAAATCTGATAATTATATTGTATTTTCACTATCTCAATAATTGCCCGCGGTGTTAACCCAATATCCTTCTTCACCACAACCACAATCAAATTACAAACAAGGTTACAGTCAACTTTACGATGGTCCTGATTCAATGTGGGATTCGTACAAGTATGAGGCCAAACTATCTTCTTCACCACAAAATTTGTCCCGCTTTTTGGAACAATTGCTCGTAATCTTCAAGGGCATCCACCATCACTTACTCTTGGGGGACCTTGCACGATCTCCTCAATTGTATATTTTTTAGGTGCCATTTTGCATTTAACAGTGTACGGTAATGGTGAAAATTTCAATGTGACGAATTCACGATGTTTCTTGATAGAATACAGCTTCACAGCCTGCTGAATCGACTCTTTACTTACAAACTCCTGTCCAATATACAATTCGTCTACATTGGATGAACCAGACGAATCTTGTGGAACTTGGTGTACTCTAGCACCTTGTGTCATCTCCTCGGTAACATGAGCGTTAACATTGGCATAACTATCAGTAGTTCTCACTTCATTAGAACTATTGTTCGTAGGATTTACATTTGCTACATTATCATCTTCGTCTCCGTCATCATTTTCTACACTATCATCAACTTCATCGTTTGTTTCTTCATCTTCCTCATCATCGTCTAATAAGTCGTTGTTAATGGTAGCATTTTGAAAGAGTTCAAATACAGTGTCATTTGGAATATAGTCATGAACCGGACTAGATTGGCATGGAAACTCAATATCTGTAGAATCCATGTTTGTGAAGGTATTTTCTTATGAGGACAATGGATTTTGATGTGAAGTTTGAACGGGGTTAGACTACATCTGCTGTATAGGTACTACTCTTACGAAGCTTGAACTAGGAATATCATGTGGCTGAGCATTCGACATTTGAATTTGCTTAATATATAACTTTAATGCAGACCAAGTACAATTGGAATCAAGTGTCCTAGCAATCATTGACTTCATAGCATTATCAGTGGATACGGGCATTATCATAAAATACTGACCATCTCCTCTACCTGCTGCGTATCGAGCCAAAATTTTCACATTCCATTGATCCCTATTCCAATTAGTAACTTCATAAATTTTCTCAACTAATTCTGCCAATGTAATGGTACGAGGTACCCAAACTATTTCAGGATTCAGCACACTATAACAACCACCGATCTTTGGATCACGAATTATTTCACCACCAAAGTATAACCAAATAGGAATCTCCAAATCCATACCTACGTTTATTTATACAAAAATACGAGTTATTATCTACCCATAAACAAAACCTATGAAAATTAACAAAATAATAGGACAATAAACATCATACCTTCACAAGCTTATTTGAAAATAAATTTACCGTAGATATTTGGGTAAAATAGTTGAAGTTGCTTTCCTCTTCAAGTATATCGAAATTTCAAAATTTTGATGTTTCAGAAGATGGGTTTACGGTTTTCAAAGCAATTTTATGGGTTAATCCACAAATTTCGGTGGTATTTTGACGAAAATGAGATGAGAGATGGGTTAGGGTTTCGGGGTAAGAAGAGGAGGAGGAAGATAGAGAACTAAAGAGAATATGAGATCTGATATCGGGCGTGGGAGCTAAATCCCCAATCGACACTCGCTTTTTCAAAAAGCGAGTTTGGGATAAATCCCCTCGCTTTTTGAGAAAGCGAGTGTTTCTCGTCCACACACGCTTTTTGAAAAAGCGAGTCTGGGATAAATTCCCTCGTTTTTTCAGAAAGCGAGTCTTGAGATGTGGAATTTCCACAACCTAAGACTCGCTTTCTGAAAAAACGAGGGTGTTTATCTCAGACTCGTTTTTTCAAAAAGCGAGTAGGACATTTAGGAAATTAAAAAAAAAAAATTACAGTTTGGGAAAAAATTCCGCGAATGATGTACACAAATCCTATCCCATTATTGAATTGCTCTGTCCTCATTTTAGACTTTTTTTTCTTTGCTGGGAAACTACAAACTACAAAAGCAAAATCACATGCACATGCATAGGAAAGAAAATCTCAAAACTTCCTTTCAGGGTTGACCCATCCCAACAACAGCTTTTACTTAATTAAGTCTTAAAATGTAGATCAAAAACGATATATCTTTCCATAAACATGCACCCTCTCTCTTTCTTGCTAGTCTTTTCAATATAATAAACAAAATTTGAAGTCACTCTCTTTCTCTAACCTTGCTATTTTTATGAAAGATAAGCTCTATTTCTAACTTCAGTTTGATGTAGCGTACTCTAAGACAAGTCCTCTTTTGCTTTGCTTTCTGCCTTCTCCCTTCAACCTTTATCCTTAGTTTCTTTCTTCCCTTTTTCTTCTTCTTCTTCTTCTTTTTGTTGAGTTGTGATATCTTTTCAAATGATCCTCATATAGTTTAGTGTGGCCTTCCCAAGGTGAACTCAAGGTTGGGCCTCTTTGGGCTCACTGTCTCAGATAGACATGATGAATTCAAATCTGATACGACTTCAATGCTTTTGGATGGAGTGTCCTGCATGCACCAACAAAGATAAGAAAAGGAAAGAATGTGACTACACCTTAGTTAATTTGTGAAATAAAAAACATATTTTTCATATGGTATTCACAGTCATCTTCTACTACCATAATGTTTCTTACTTTGTCAAGATAATTTGATAGATTTGGATGCCAGTAGGTTTGGACTCATGTTCGACATTTGTGTCGAACACAATTCCTATTTCTATGTAGAATTTCGACATTTTTTTGTGGGATGACACATTACACTCGATCACCTTGATGTTATCCCTGCTTCTAAGTTTGATATGAAGATGATGAACTTCTTTGCTATTTGTCTAATATTTTTTAGCTTTAATTATGTCATGTAAACATGGGTGGTAATGTTAGTTAACAGACGGAACAAAAAATTTAGCTATAAAATGTGGTGGATTCTGACTTAAACCCCAAGCCTAAGTAGGGTTTCATATTCAAGGAAAATTGATATTTCATTTGGTCTATTAGTATTCATGTAGAGTCAAATAACTACATTAAGTTGTATTAATTAATTCTCTAGTCTTGAGTACAAGATCAAGTTCAAACTGTATTTTAACTAGTATTGATGTGCATGAATTTTAATCTCATGAACTATTTAACCTAATTAACATGTATGTCATCTACCATAAATGTCAAACTTCATACACTATTCTACTAAAAAAACCATGATCCTTCTACCTAATATGTTCAATCTCTTAGCGAAATTCGTACAAGAATGAAATTGGCAATTTAAAAAAAATAAATTAATTTGATACAATTAAACATAGTAGATTAAGGATATACAGAATTGGGTATACCTCAAAGCAGTGCTTTCTCCCAGAAGTAGATTCCCTTGGTAGTGCACCATTAACCCAACCACCCCTACTGTAGTTAAACACCAACACAATGAGTATCTACGTTTAGTGGAAATCCAGTGCATTAGAACTCACTATAGAAGTATTGAAGACAAGCATTTCTTTTACCATTAAGCTTGTTAATTTTCATTTATCTAACTAAATGTGGGGATTAATAATGAATTAGGGTAGCATGTGTTAAATGCTAATAGTCCATTAATCACAATAAGAAATGGCAAGGAAGTTTCAAATACGTCAGCTGTAGTCTCTTTTTCCATTCATTTCCCTTTTTTTTAAAGTTAAAGCCTTACAAATTCTAAAGACCCCGACGGTGTGAGCTGTCATCTTCAGACTGTCAAAGTGAGAGAAAGAAGAATCAGAGAGAGAGAGAGACAAGAGAGAGAGTTATCCTTTTGAACTACTACAGTCAGGAATCATTGCATTATGATGGGCTCCAAAATTATCAATTTTGTCCAATTTATTTTTTTCATTTTCTTTAATTTCTATGGAAGTTAAACTATATCTTTTAAAGCAACTGGCCCTAATAGAAAACTAGCATATTTTAAGAAAAATAGTACAAATTGACAAAAATTATATATATTACCAAGAAATGGTACTTTTTAATAAAAAAAAATAGCTAGACAATATATCTTCACAAAATAATACATTTCAATTAGGATAGCTTTGTCTAATTTGTTTCACTGGTTACTGAAAATAGTTGGTTTTTAAAGATATCTTTCTACGGTAAGAAGTTTAAACTGTAAGAAACAATCACAATATTCTGTTAACATACCCTAATAATTACTTCATGTGTACAAAGTGATACTCCAAATTAATGGCGAAACAATCCAAACAATTTTAAACAAAACAATTGAAATAGTCAGCTTCCTATTAAGCTAAAGTTTCTTAATTATATAGGTTACTGACAAAGCTAGTTACACTAACCCTAGACATTTCTATACATTATAATTATAATTGATTTTTGAAGTTACCTACTTCCACTTAGATATGTTAAATCATATAATTATCAATTTTATTAATGCACCTATCTAAGAACAGTTTGTGCAATACATTAGTGTAGTATATTTGCAACCAATTACTCACTTACTAACTCAAGAGTTAGGCTCTATGAATGAATAATCTGATCAAAAGTTAAGACTGTGTATACAGTAACTACTTTATAATGAGATCCAATTATATCAAGTTTTACATAAAATTTATTTTCCTTTAATGTGGGAGCTTTTTAGCAATACAATGCAAAGAGTAGTTAAAAGAGGAGGTTATATAAATGATTTACTTGATAATATATCCTAATGTTATATCAACTTCTATTTACATTACAACTTAATATCTCGAAGTTTTGTATTCTGATTTTGAACCGTACAACTTGCAACAATATACAAAGGTCTTCTTTTCACTCACAATAAGGTGTTTAAATATAAATCAAATAAATGAACTGGTTATTGCACTTTTAAATCTGTAAATTATTGAAAAATAACCTAATTAAACAAAGTAAGAGATGATTAATATTACTGGTACTACCTCGAAGAATTGCTCCACAGACCATATTGACCCTGGCTCGGCATGAATTTTCCACGATCCATTGAGGACTGAGATCCAAGAACATCATGAATTTCCACCGAGTTGTCATCAGAAACTTCACCAGCTGATCCATTCTCAAATCCATCAGAATGACCTGAATGACATAATAGTTACCGAGAATTGTAGGCTTAGTGTCTGCAATGTTACCTTATACTAAACAAATTATCATGGAAATGTAAAAGAAAAGACATACCAGAAGAAGCTGCAGGTGCATTGGTGTTCTTAACAGTGCGATACATCTACAAGGATAAAATTCATTAAGATTAGTGCTTATTAGTTGATCATATGTTATGTTAAGTAAAACAAAATGAAACAACATGCTTTAGATTTTTAGTTTTCTTATCCTAAGGTAAGAATCTATGCAAGTACAGTAAAATATAATTGGTACACATCTGCAGGTTTTTGACGATTTTATTTTGACTCAAAAATTAGAAAAGTCCAAAACTAATTTTTGGTGAGTGTTGGTTTGTCTTTGTCTTATATCAGCATGATTCCTACTTCTTCAGCATAGGCTGCAAAATGAAGAGATGTGCAAATTGCAATAACAAATTAAGAAAGACAAAGAAACTAAAACTATAACAAGGATTCTCTTATCCTAAAAAAGAAAGTATTTTTTTATTAAAAAAAATGGAGTTATTTTAATACTATTTTTCCTTCAATATATTTTGAAACAGAAGAACCCTTTTGTCTTTATTGTTTCACAGTTATCAATGCTCACATCAAAGTCAAAATGTTACTAAAATCAATACTAATATCTATATAACTTTATGCACAACAAAATCATTAAAAAACACTATCAACAGTCTTCTTCTTCTTCTTTTTTTTTCCTTGTAAAAAAAGAACTAACATCAATTGAAGAAATCAGTAACAAAAATGAAAAATTACCTGCAAGTGAGATTTAACATGAGCCAATGTCAAATCCTTGACATCCATCAGTTCCAACACTGACTTGGGTGTTGCCCCTAATCAACATTAACCAAACCCAATAAATTCACTGTATAAATTCACATTAATTATTTATTCCTAATATCAAAAAAAAAAAAAACTTACTGTCATGGCCTCCAAGTAGCTCCACAGCATGGACAAACCGGGCATGGAGTGTCGTCGTCCACCGCATCCTCGGAGCCCTCACGCTCCTCTTCGCAGGCCCACCCCTCGACAAAAACCTCGATGACAGAGAAGAAGGAGAATGGTAGTAGTACTGCTGCTGCTGCTGTTGCTGCTGTTGCTGTTGTTGAAGTTGGTGAAGGTGATGATGGAGAGGGGAGATCAACTGATGGGAGGTGTGGTAGAGTGGGACCCCTCTGATGGGCCTGCTCATGGGCCCCCCCATCATCGTCATCATCATCTCCTCTGAACCAGCAGCAGCCGCTGCTTCTGGGTTAGGGTTTGAAGAAGGGTTGGGGATCGATAATGAGAGATCAACCAGGGTTGCTGCATTAGCATGCGTAGTAGTAGTGGTGGTGGTGGTGGTGGTGGTGGTCTTGGGTTTGGTCCAAAACCCTAGATCAGGATGGGGTGGTTCTGGTTTAGGGTTCGGGGGGCTGATTTGTAGGGTTAGGTCTGGTTGGACTGGGAACAGCTCCATTCTTCTTCTTCTTCTTCTTCTTCTTCGTGTTGGTTTCTCTACTGGTAAAGGAGTGAGGAGTGAGGAGTATAAGGACAATAGGAGTAGGAGTTTGTTTGATTTTTAATGTTTTTTGGGGTATTTGTCCAATCTTTATTTAATGTGATTTGATGAGAGAGAGGAAGAGAGAGAGAGAGAGTGAGAGAGAGAATGTGTAGGTGGTTTGGTGATGAGTGAGGAATGATGAGAGGGGTCTGTTTGTCGGATCCGGAAATTGATTTTATGGGCAACATGTGAAAGAGAGGGAGTGAACGTAGTTAGTGTGAGTGAGTAGTGGTCGATTTGGGCTTGGGTTTTGAGGAGTCTGGGTTTGGGTTTAATGTTGATAATTATGAGAATAATAATAAAAGATAAATTTGGGTTAGAATTTAATATCATTACTGTCTGAGAAATTATATCATAATTATCAGAATTTTGGGTACTGTACTTTTATGTACACTCAACTCGGTTCAATAACTACAGATAACATGTGCAACCAAGTATTGTCACATATAATATTATACACAATAATTGAGACTATACCTATATATTGAGACTATACCTATATATTCAACAATTAATAGGCTAAATCTGAAACACACCTATCAACTGTATGCTTTTTTGGTAAAGTACTTCTTAATTTTTTTTTTATGAAAGAAAACAAACACCTCTCAACTTTTCTATAGTCTAGTTCAACAACTTTTTATTTAAAACGACTACTATAAGCTATATTAATAATAAAAATAACACCTCAGAATTTTTATATGTGATTAAAAAAAAAGTACCTCTGAACTTTCAGCAATGTTGACAAAATACTCTAATAAGTAAGTGATGTCTGTTTAAAAATAAATAATTTGAAAAATATTTTATTAGAAATACATATAGTTGAGGGGGGGTGTTTTTTAAAATTTAGCCTTAAAGGAGGAGCTTTTATTTGGTGTTCGTGATTTTTGGAGAGAGTGACAGCTTGATTTTGAGAGAGAGGGACTTTTGGGTAGCACTTGAGAATTAGAGCTTTTCATGGTGGAGAGAGGAACTGACACTTGAAGTGTAGGTGTGAGGTTTCCATGGGGCGTGCGTCCTAAGGGAAAGAGAGACGTACGAGTTAGTTTTTGAGAACATTGTATTCACTCCTTGTTTTTTTGAAAATTTGGAGGGGGGAGGGGGGATTGTAGCTACAGTAGGATAAATATTACAATTGTAAAAAGTGGCAGTAAATTGTTGGAGGAATGTTTTCTGCTGCAAATGCAATTTCTCTTTAGTGAGAAGTTCTTATTAAGAGCATCCACTATTCGTTGCTTTTAAAATATGGATATTTGGTATTTGGCAAATAACAATAGACGAACAGTGCTGCTATATTGTAGAGCTAAATTTGGCCAATCGAAAATAATAAAATATTCAGACGGAAGATCATCCTCTGTCTAATCTCATTTAATTTTTTTTAATATTAAAAACTGTGCGACGGAAGATCATCTTCCGTTTATCCAAATTATTTTTATTAAAAATAAAATTTAAAGCCAGATGGAAGATGATCTTCCATTTGGATTTTTTTCTTTTTTTGAATTTTTAAATTGCAAAAATGACATTTTCGTAAATATTTGGATGACAATTTAGTAAATAGTGAAAGATTTTTTAAGAAATAGGCATTTTCTCTAATTTTTCTTTATATATTTTTTATATTTTATTTATATTTTTTGATTTTTTGATTTATTAAAATGGCATTTCTGTAATTTTAATGGCATTTTAGTAATTTTTTTAAAAAAATATATTAATGAATTTGGTGGACGAAAGAAGATCTTCCTTCTGTCCTATTTTAATATTGAAAAAATTCACGGACATCTTCTTCCGTCCGTCATCTTTTAATATTGAAAAATTCACAGACGGAAGAAGATCTTCCATACGTCCTCTTTTAATATTGAAAAAAATTCACTGACAGAAGAAGATCTTCCGTATTCTATATTTAGATATTTCCAAATTCTGCTGCTATATTTAGCCATCTACTGTTCTTTATTTTTCTAAAAATTAACTTTTTAGCGAACGACAGTGGACTCTATTGTCAAAAAATGGATTTTTTGACTATTTAGCAAACGATAGTGGATGCTCTTTGGGGGCACTATGCTATCAAAAAAGATCTAAACGTACGGATGTTTATTAATATTTTTTCACATAAAGACTCATAAGTCTTTTTTTTGATGAAACGGATAGAGTCAAAAGACTCCAGCCTGGCAATCAATAAATAATAATAATCGTTACAAGCAGGGTTTTACCAGAAGTAAAACAAAAAAACGCTCAAGCAAGGCCCTAATACAGAGAGTGAAGAAATAAATGTCAATATCAAGTTTGACGCAACTAACTAACAACAACGCTATACAAAACGATCCGAGAAATGGCTTCAGCGGGGGAGTAAAAGCGCTCCAGGTCAGGGAAACCGCTCCTCGAGGTGGTAACATCAGTCTTGGCTTGAGATCGGAAAGGCCATACGCGGCATCACTCAAGAGGACACTCGAGGGAATACTCGCAACTGATGATACGGGATCTGAAGTCAAGCCAAAGGGGCTGACTAGATGACCTGTGCTCTATAGCGAAGTCAGTCCACCGCAACACCGCACGGGGAAGGAGGCTATACAAGGCAAAGCAGCCCTCCTCACCCCAACCAGCACACACACCATACCTAATTGAAGCAAAACATGCCTCAAATAGAAGCAAGAGCAACGAGACGTGGTACTGCGGAATGGTAAGGGAGCAAGAAAGAGGAACACGCCTCCCTATAAGAAAAAACACAGGCCCAAAGCCACCGAAAGGCAGTGCTCATCGAGCGCTGAGGCGCAACTCGAATACCGCGGTGAAACGTGCAGAAAAAACACTCTCCAGTCAAACAAGCAGTGAAAAGAAATGCAGCGAACCGCATCTCTATCCAGAAGAGAAGAAGAACTAAAACACAGTTCACAGGGAAGATATAATACTTGCGTTAATAGAGCACTCAGCAAACTCCAATCCAACAGCCGATGACAAACAGCAAGAAAGAGACGAAAGCTACAGTGATAAGAAATTACGAATGGCCGTTAAGCATCGCAACTAGGTAAAGGTGCATTGATGCACTAAACATCTGTCCAGCCAGCTATATATAAAGAGCCATCAGGGGCTCAAGTGAGATATCAAAAGATACAAACTTAACAGACCAAGAAGTAAAGCTAAAACATAAGCATTCCAGTCAATATAAACAGCTAAAGCTGCACAAAACAAACATACAACAACAAAGCAAAAGCCCAGGGGGACGAAAAGAGAAGAAGTCAGCAGCAGCAAAAGATCAAAACCTGCACAGCCTGCAGATCCCCAATGGGGAGTTCAAACCTGCAAGCGAAAAGGAGAAGAAGAAAAGAAAAAGGTGAGCACCATAGTATTGCAATACAGCTGCTATAAAGCATGAAGATTTCTAAGACAATGAAAGGAGTCATATAATTTTTGAAAATCCAGGGAAGCATTAGCTTTGAACTTTGGGCTTGAAGCCCAGAGCTTAAATAGAAAAAAGAATTCATCAATCATAGACGCGATCGGGCTACGTCGATGCTGGAATACCCTGGTGTTCCTTTCCTTCCAAATGATCCAAATGATGGTATGAATAGCTAGCATCCACGCACTTCGAAACATCATGTTCGAGGGCGTAAAAGACCAAACTGATGCTAATAGTTGGGGAATCAAACCAGTATCCCAAGCCAAAGTGCAAATCTTCCAAAGAGGGAGGATGCAGGGGCACTGAATGAAAAGATGGTTAACGTCTTCCAAATGCTGATCGCACAACAGGCAAAGTTGCCCCCAAGCCAAGTTTCTTTTGTTAAGAACCTCAACGGTAAGAAGTTTGTTTTTAAACGCGAGCCATGATGTAATTTTCACCTTAAGAGGTGCATAGGAGTCCCAGATGAATTGTGCCGACGACGATTGAATACCTCTAGAGTTAAGGAAATGGTAAAAAGATTTAACAGAGAAAATACCTGAAGACGACTAGCACCAAGAAATACCCTCATTAGGATGCCACACGTAGATATTGAGGGAGGCCAGGAAGTCGTTAAAAATCTCAGCGAGAGAGGGGGGGAGATCGATCACGAAAGGGATTAACCAATGTCTCGCATTGTCGATGATGATAAAAGAGTTCGCCACCGTAGCTGACGGGAAAGCAGCTAAGCGAAATAAAGAAGGGTACGCAGATGATAGTTTGATGTTACCGATCCACAAATCAGTCCAAAATATAGCTGTGGATCCGTCATAACAGGTACGAGAGATGCTACACTGGAAGGCGGTAGACGCCTTCCAGATCCCTTTCCAGAAATGGGAGGCGTGTCGAGAAGTTAGAGGGGGGAAATCCCACCAGTTGGAAGATGGGGATCGATAATTTTTTATGCAATGAATCCAGGGTAAATGATCGAGATGATGTAATCTCCACAACCATTTACCCAAGAGGGCAATGTTATGGTCCCTAAGATCCAAGACTCTGAGACCCCCTTCTTCTTTGGAGGTGCAGATCAATTTCCAATGGGCCAGATGCGGTCTAGGTTTAAAGGAGGAAGACCCGGTCCAGAAGAAATTACTCCTGATCTGATCAATCCTCTTGATCACCCAGGAGGGCATGAAGTAATAAGACATCATGTATAAAGGCATGGCCGAAAGCACTAAGTTAATGAGGATCAACCTGCCTCCTCGGGAGAGAACTTTACCGGACCACACAGTAAGCCTAGATTCCACTTTATCTATAAGTGGGAACCAGTCAGCTCTGCGCAACTTGCCCCATCTCAGGGGAATGCCTAAGTAGGAGATCGGAAAGCTAGCGATTGGGCAATTAAAGAAATTGGATACCTCAACCTGGCAGTTAGGGGAACCGCTCAGCCATAGGACAGAGGATTTTTGGAAATTGATAGATAGGCCCGATGCCATTTCGAAGCAGTAAAGGAGAAGTTTTACAAAATTGTGTGGCTGAATATCGTTTGTTTTTATACTGACTTGATGGATGGGCAAATGAATTCCAAATGACTTGATTTTACATATTTAGACTAATTTAGATGTTTAGATCAATGTGAACGATTCAGATCATCCATGTGCATTCTGTGTAAAAATTTCACACGGAGTATAGTGCACAATGAAAGGGCCCTATATATATATATATATATAGGGAAAGCTTCGGTTGTGCATTCCTCTAGTGCACACAGCGTGTGCACTAGGCCTTCAAGCGTTCATATCGAAGATCCGAACCGTTCACATTGATCTACTCACCTAAATTAGTCTAAATATGTAAAGTCAAATCAGTTGAAATTTATTTGCCCATCCATCATGTGACTATAAAAAACACTGATTTTCAGCCATACAATTTTGTAACACTTCAATGGATGGGTAAATGAATTTCAAATGATTTGATTTTACATATTTAGACTAATTTAGATATGTAGATCAATGTGAACGGTTCGGATCTTCGATATGAACGCCCGAAGGCCTAGTACACACGTCGTGTGCACTAGAGGTAGTGCACAACCGAAGCTTTCCCTATATATATATATATATATATATATATATATATATATATATATATATATATATATATATATATATATATTCTACCCTTACTTTGCCTGCACATAAAAAAAGTTTATACACACTCTTACCCTTAGGGGGCGTTTGGTACAAGAATTTTTTTGGCTCCCATGAATCATAAATTCTGGGATTTATGTTTCCTAGGATTTATGATTCTAATGAATGTTTAAAACATGTTTGTTAGGTCTAAAACATTGTTAATACGAGATATGAGGACCGCTAATACAAGCAGTACTACACCTTTGCTCATGAAATATCGATTGCTTGTTGAACCCTGTGAATCACGTGAAAGTAGGACACTCCAAATTCTCTGGGAATGTTAGTGGGAAATTTAATTTTCAATGTTTGGTTGAGCTACATATTTCCTCGGAATATTAATCTTATTAATACCTATCTCATCCTCAAATAATGGAAAATAATGCAAAAACAAAACAGCAAGAGCAAGATCAAGCGATCAACGGCCGAGATCAAAGATCAAGATGATCAAAGATCAAAGATCAAAATGAAGCTCTGATGATCAAAGATCAAAGATGAAAATGATCGATGGTGCTTCGATCGACGGTCAATGAAGTGAGAAGCGGCGACTGGGTGTGACGGTCGACGATGGAGGTTGACGGTTCTTCGATCGACGGAAGCAGGGGGTTCGATGGGGTGAGGCAGCAATGGAAGGGGTGTCGATGGAGTGGCGACTGGGGGTACTCGACGAGTGAGTTTTTGGGGGTGCTCGACGAGTGGGTTCGGGATCAGATGAAAGAACCAGATAAGTGAGTTTTTGGGGGAGAAATAGAACTGGATAAATGAAGAGACAGGAGAGAGGTGAGTTTTTGGGGGCATACTTGTATTTTCAAGGAACGAATATTTTTCCAAGTACTTGGGAATCTAAGAATCTCACCCCTCCCCATGGGAAAATTTTTGTGGGAATTGTGGCAAGAAAGTCTCATAGAAATCTTAGTTTCCTGGGAACCTGAATTTAAAAATTAACACACCAAATATGGGAAACTAAAATTTTAAGTTAAGATTCCCAGGAAACAAAAAATAATCCCCCAACCAAACGCCCCCTTAGGGTAATTTGATAAGGAAAAATGAGTTTACCCTTAACCATTGTCACTCCTTATTGTGGACATCCATCTTGACAGAGATCGAGTTTGTGATCATCAACACAAATATGACCAGTGATCATGCCTCACTTTCTACAATATGAACCCTTCTCCACTGGCATCACCAACTCAATTTCTCTCTTGCCAGATACTTCCCAACCATCATCAGTAACTATTCACAAAGAACAACTTACTATAGACTTGTAAATAAAAAATATCTCCATCTCGAAGCAAACATAAGAAGAAATTCAAGAAATAAGATGCCAACTAAAAATTCTTTTCACAAGAACTTGAATAAGATGACAATCAAAGTTATCAATTAAATCAACGACTCTAACTGTGCTGGCATCCCTTTGACTAAAAACTTGTGGCAATCCTTCTTGTAATGCACTTTCCTTTTACAAAAGTGGCAATGACCCTTCCTTTACCTTTTTCTAAGAGTTTCCTTCCGAAGCTCATCATCTTTGAAGCACTTGACCACACCGACTACCATGAGCTTCTTCAATGGCAAATTTTCAGTGTAACATGGTGGTTATCACATATGACAGTGAATATATCAAATTGAAAGCCTTAATCTCCTAGTGAGGTCATCCTCATCAATTACCATCAACTCGACTAACACATTGATGAATTCCATAAGATGATCATGAAGAGGGATACCTTCCTTTATTGAGAAAGGAAACATCTTTCTCTCCCAGTCCATCCGATCTAATAAAGCTGGCCATGTGTAAGAGCTAGTCTTGCCAAAAGGCTTGACGCTATAAAAATCGCCAATTAAACTCGATGCTTTTAAATGAATCTCTTCTTACTTCCTCTTTTCTATCGACATCCCTTCATCTTCTCTTTAAGGGTATTAAGCAAGCTTTCTGAGATAATAGTTCAAACATTGCCACCTATTAGGATTTGTGGGAGCTCTGATACCAATTATTAGGATTTCATGCTGAGTTTATGCGACACGACCACTATGAAAAAACCACCAAGCAAAATAATAGATCAAACCAAATGCACTAAAGCACACAATTTTTCCCCAGTTTGGGCAAACCCCAATCCGGAGGAGCCATTGTAACACCCTGCAAAATAAAATGATTTATTTTTTATTATTAAATTATATTAAATTGGTAAGGTTGACTATTTTGACTATTTTCTTGAAATTGCAATTTTGCACGTGCAACACACGTGAAAAGTTAGAAAATTTTGAATTCTTAAAATATTATGGTTAATGATTGATTTTCTCATTCATATATGATATTTTAATTTTCAGATTTATTTAAATTAATTTGACTATTTTACAAATTTGTCAATTTTACACGTGCAAAACACGTGCAAATTTTTTTTGGGTGCAAACCTCCAAATTTAAATTCTTGAACAAATTCTCCTATTTATAATTTAATATATTCTAAAATTTGGGATTTTTCTGCATAAAGAAACTATTTTTATAAATACTTCGAAAGAGAGGAATTTTTATGTAAAAAGCTGATTTGGATCTCAAACAAATAATGAAAATTTATTTTTGCTTCTTTTTGGACTGGACAAGATCATTATTAAAGGTAAAATTTATTTAAAATATATTTAGAGTTTATTTTTTAAAGATTTTAAAAAAAAATGTTACCGAGTCGTTGACAGCTCAAATGCCCGAAAGGAGGCAGTTGTAGTCGATCTTGATCCCGAGTCCTCGAAATGAGTCGATAGCCCAACAAAAGGACATAGAAATGTCTTAGGTGTCGGATCAGCAGTGGGTCTTGGGTCTGTAGAATCGGACGAGAGCCCAAATGGATTACATCGCCTCAAACAACTTTCGCGCCTCCTTCCTTAGCAAGACAAGAGGCACCGAGAGCTCAAAAAATGAGGCGCCCGTAAGGAAGGATTCCCCAAGAAGTCTCTCTTATTCTCCGAGCTTAGCATCCGATTCTCTGCATTCTATCCCTATTTGTTTTTTCCTATTGAACACGTGTTTGTTTCTGTGATAGAGTAAGACCTATTCCAATATCTTGTGCTAACTCGAACTAATTTATCTGGCGTTGCTTGTTGGAGAAAGTTGTTCATTGACAGGTTGGACATAGGTGATAGGCAGCTATCTGACCTCCGGTCCTGCAAGAGATGGTGGTAGGCCTCTGTAGTAGGGGGACGAAAGTATTGGAAGTGGTGCATTGGGAAATCGGAGAATGAATTCAACTACTAAAACTATCCCGTCAGTCAGAGGGAAGCAAGAGTGCCTATGGGTAAATCGTTAGTTCCAAGCAGGGAATTGGTTGTTCCACACCGCACCGCTGCCAGCTAAAGTGGGAATCAAAAGTGGACTAGTTTAGGAGACATATTCTCGAGACTTCTCTTCCTGCTTCGCTAAGGAAGCTTTTCCTTCTTCAAGTATTCCCCGAAGGCATGGTACGGATTGTTTGGTACTCTTTCCCCGATCGAACAAGCAAGGGGTGAGCATCGACGAGCTATGGATTTTTCTCGCTTCTGACGGACTTCTATTTGATCTTTTTTGAACACCTTTTTGAACCTTACACGAAGACAAAGCGTACTTTCTATCTAGAAAGCATCTTCAAGTGATCGATTGTTCTTTCGAAGAGGCTAGGACTTCTGAGCATTACCGTACGGGAAAGCGAGTACCGACGACCTAGTAGAAAGCTATCGTTTCACTTTCAGACACTTGAAAGATGGATCGTCATATGGAAAGCTTGCTGCTATTATTAGTTATTGACTCAAGAGCGATGTGAATCCACCAGCCCAGTTATCCCACGAGCAATGGCTGGGCGTGGTTTTTGCTCTTGGATTGATGATTGGGAAAAAGGGCTTTCACTCTTTGGTGAGTAGGTCTCGAAGAGCCTTACCTATGTAAAGACATTTTTTGGCTAAGATAGAAGTTGATTAAAGACCAAAACGAGTACCGATTGCTGATTGATGCATACAGGGGTAACCTCGTCCTAGGAGTTCGAGTTCTTCCTCTTGCTCCTCTGAGGACGTTCGTAGGGAGCCTATTAGTAAGTGAGGCTTTTGCGCTTGCTTTTTTCCTCTTCCACTTCACAGTGGAGTTAGCTCGCTTCCTCTCTTACCAGAAGGGAAGGGTTACCGCATGAGATGAGCCCAGGGACAGATGCTTTCCTGCAATCGTGTTATAATGCGCTATAGGGCCGAGTTAATGGTCACTTAAATAACCTCTTAACCGATGCAGCTACCTTACCTAACAAGCAATGGGTCTGAGTGAGCTAGCTATAAAGGATCAGGATGCGTTTGGTTTGTTGTTTTGAAAACAGTTTTCTGAAAACAGTTTTCTAAAAACAGTTTTCTGAAAACAGTTTTGTAAAAATGAGAGTGTAAAAGCTATTTGGTAATAATTTTTTATGAAAACAGTGTTTTGAAAATGAGAGTATAAAATGCGTTTGGTAAACCAAAAATTCTGAAATTTTCATAAAAATAGTTATTGGAAAATGAGCTTGTAAAAGGCGTTTGGTTTTAAAATTAAATTCTCAAATTTATAAAAAAAACAGTTTTTCTGACAATGAGATTATAAAAGACGTTTGTTTAATCAATTTACATTAGTTTTCTTCTGAAGTTTTTTTCCCTGCAGTTACAGAGCACAGTTCTACAAGTATACGAACAAGAAGCCTGAGAAAGAGCGAATTGAGAAAATCTTATCAATATGAGAAGTTGTATTAATGTGATATACCTTAAGCTTGTTCATATGAACTGATATGCAACTATGCTTTTTCCAATGAAGATGTTATATTGGTATTATATTAAGAACCTTCCATAAACTGATATGCGATATGCAAAGACTAATATGAAAGATCATATGAATATAATATAATGAAAATTCTTATATCACATCCTTTGTTTTGTAACTCGTTACACTTGCTTCAATCTCTAGTCACATAATAAGAATAAAGCTGAAATACATTATATTACATTGCAACTCTCTGTTTGTTAAGCTCTAATACATTATATGTACTTGAAACCTGGATTTCCAAATAAGCTGAATTACACTGATGCAACATACATTGGATTATGCTTGTTTTTATGTGGCTCTTGTGGCATCTTTCGCTTCAACTTGTTTTTGTTTCTTCTTTGTATCTCCCCATCACTGGCAAGCTTATCAACTATGCTCGAGCTTATCTGAATTGTGTAATTGTCGGCCATTACACCAATTGTATTCTGCAAATTTTGATAGGAACAAAATTAGTGGTTAATAAATGAATTTGAAACTTCATCCTTTAATCCCTTATAAAGCATCAGAAGCCATCAGAATCCATTAGAACATCAGAAGCCATGAGCAGCATCAGAACCCATCACAGTAATATAATTGTACACAGTATGGAAATTTGTTACAGAAAGAAATCAATTGGATCAGAAGCCATCATCTCAAAATTCATCAGAGGCAAATGAACAAAATTTATTACAAATCCTTGTGTTAACAAACTGATTTTTCCTAAAGCATGAGAAGCCATCACAAGCATCCCAACTCAGTCCAAATTTATCAGAACCCTTCACAGTTATAACATATCAACAAGAAGGTAATTTTGAAAGTGAAACTCAGAGCCTAATCCCTTACAAAGCATCATAAGGATTCACAATCCATCAGAAGCATCAAAAGCCATGAGCAGCATCAGAACCCAAGCCAGTTTGGTGACTTGTATTTAAATATATATCAGTCTGTTTTATAAAAAAGCAAAACTGGGGGAATTTGTGTTTGGTTACCTTCATTTCAGAAACTGGTTTAGTTCAAGCATCAGAAGCCATCACAAGCATCAGTAGCATCACAAACATAACAACCTTTCCCTTAAAAGAAAGCATTGAACAACTGATTCAAATGAAAGTACAAATAAATAAAATTTTAAAAAATCACTGATCCAATGAACACATAAATTCTTCCATTTGAAGGATTCAGCATCACAAGCATCTGCAGGATTCAGCATCACAAGCATTATATAATGCACATCAGAAATTCTTGCATAAAGTGTGTGTCACTCCAAAGGAGCCAGGTACATAAAATTCTTAAGGACAATAAGAGAAGAAAACCCAATTAAGAAGTGTATCATATCAATACCCAATTCCGTAACAGTGTCACAGTTGTAAAAAAGATGTTCAGCTGCTATTTCTGATACCACTCTTCATCCTGGTAAGGATTGAAACAATTTCATAAAATATAAAAACCACGAAATGAAATACTAGGAAATATTTACAAGGCTTCAATTAGTCGTAGGCTCAGAACACTTATGGACAAGAAAAAATGTTTGAATAAAACATGATGATTAGTCTAGGGCTGAATTTGAATGCCATGCCAACTAGTTCTAATCATGCATTTTAATGCATTTCAATGCCATGCCAAGTATTTAAAATGATCAATGTGGATATGATGACTTTTATTCCCTTATAAAGCATCAGATGCTTTCAATACCCATCACAAGCATCATAAGATTTCATTATCCATCAGAAAATTATTGGTTAATAAAATATGGATGATTTTGACACGAAAAATAGATTGGCATGGATGAAATCAGTACAGCGTTTATTCCCTTAAGAATTTTTATTGCAGAAGGAGGGGACACATTTTATAAATTAGTCCATTTCATTATTGCCTAGACCGATAGAAATTAAAAAGATGTTAAGGGTGATTTAAAATAATTAAATGAAGCACTTCTTGTTAGATGGAGACTGACAACAAACAAATGAAAAGAAGCACTTCCACCGAAACTGCATGCACCCAAGTGTACTGCATGAGCATCCAAGTACAAGTTGCACACATGAAGAAGACCATGGAAACAAAACATCAAAACCCATTACATATCCCACAATCAGTATGGAAATATTGAAATATGAAATGAATTTTGCATTATAAACAATAATCTCATTAGCATGAAAAGATGAAAACTAAATATATTTGCATCTACTTGTAAAATACGTACCATCTTTCATTGATGAGCTCAATGCACTTAGCTCCATCACAAGCATCAGAAGTCTTCACAGTTATAACATAGTAACAACAAATCAATTTTGAAAGTGAAAAGCATACCTTAATCCCTTATAAACCAAGAAGAACCCATCATAATCCATCAGAAGCCATGAGGTCATCAAAACCCATCACAGAAAGGTAATTGGACACAGTATGGAAATTTTACAAAGGAAGAAATCAATAGTTTAGTTAAATAGAATCACAAGCCATCATCTCCAGATTCATCAGAGGCACATGTACAAAATATTTTGGAAATTTTGTATTTGGTTACTAGTATTTCACAATCTGATTTTGCGCAAGCATTGAAAAGCCATCACAATCATCAGGAGCCTTGACAGTTATAAGGGATGTAACAAGAAAATAATTTTGAAAGTGAAACTCAAACCTTTTAATCCCTTATAAAGCAAGAAGAAGCCATCACAATCCATCAGTAGCCATCAGAAGCCATGAGCAGCATTAGAACCCATCACAGGAAGGTTAATTTAACACAGTGAGAAACTCTTAAAAAGAAAGAAATCAATAGTCTAGTTAAATTGGATCAGAAGCCATACAGATTCATCAGAGGGACATGTAAAAAATTTAGTAGATATTTGTGTTTGGTTACTACCATCAGAACCCAAGCATGTTTGTGGTTACTTGTATTTCAAAATTTTCAATACTCCAAAGGTTATATAAGATCAGAATTTATCATCATCATCTCCGGATTGTGAAATACTACTAACCAAACACAAAATTTTACATGTGCCTGAGATGAATCCAAAGATGATGGCTTCTGATGCTATTTAATTACACCATTGATTTCTTCCTTTGTAAAATTTCCATATTGTGTACAATTGCCTTCCTGTGATGGGTTCTGCTACTGCTCCTGGCTTCTGATGGATTGTGATCACTAGCATCACTAGCAAGTTGTACAACTGTACATAATGTCTGTAAATGTACAGATGATTGGTTGGACATGAAGACAAGTTTCATGAAAGTACAAATGAATGATTGGACATGTATACAACTGTCCAGTACTTGAGAGGATCCAAATCTACTCAGAAATGTTCTCTTCAATTTATCGCAGTAAGGAAATATGGACAAGGACAATAAATTCAGTTCTTGTGATAAAGGGTCAGAATATATCATCATCATCTCCAGATTCTTCAAAAAAAGATGTTCATATTGAATTTCAAATTCCTTTTCAATAATGTGTCCCAAGTCAATTCAGAAGCCATGCCGAGCATCAGAATCCTAAACTGGGGAAACATAGTATGAAGTAGGTAATTTTCACAGGAACAGAAAATCAATTTAGTTATATGGGATTAGAATACATCACCTCCAAAGAGGATCATAAAAACAAATTAAGGTTTCCTCCAAAGAGGATCATGAAATCAAATACTAGAACATAGCAATGTCAATATTTAAAAGGATCAAATTAGTCGTAGGCTTAGAACACGGTTGTATAGAACAATTGTTCAAATAAATCATAAAAAAATGTCTAGGGCTGCATTTTTTATAATGACATGCCTACTAGTACTAATTAAAGTGTCCACCCCCTTGACATCAAGAAATGAATTCATCAATCATACCCTCAGTACAAAGGAAAAAGTCCGCATATAAACCTCTCTGACTTCACATAATGCCATCATTCTGACTTCACATAATCCAAAACATAAACCACAAATCAGCTTAAATACTATTATCACATCATTTCCGTGGATATTCACTCATAGTTTTGATATTATCAATTTCTACAGTATACAATACAACCAGGCAGAAGGGGGGGGGGCACACATTCAAAAATGAGTTGTGCATTTCATCATTGCCTATACCAAAATCATCTTGGTGAGTAAAAAAATAGATAATATAAGCACTTCCTGTTATTGACAACTCCTTTCATTCTTCTGACCATCATTGCTAACAAAACTGAATCCATGTGCAATGCATGGACATCAATAAATGGTCAAGATAGCATCTCACACAGTACATAAAACATTATATTCATAACAGTAAATGATACAATGAAACAGTTTTATCAAAATTACATTAATGTCTCGCATTCCACATTGCCGTAGCAATTTGATTTCTTTTCGTACTCATACGATTCAAATTGGGAAGATGATAAATCCAACCCTTGAGATGTGGATGCGTTATCTTCATTTTGTTGATGATGAATTAATTGTTCATCTACAAATTCCTCAAAAAAAGTATCGTTCACTGAATATCTACGTATAAAATTATGAAGTGTGCAACATGCTATGACCATTAGAACCTGTCTTGTAAAAAAAGTAGTTTGTCATATACTTGAAGATGGGAAACCTTTTTTTGAATACACCAAAGGTTCTTTCAATGACATTTCGTAGCATTGCATGCATTTTGTTAAAAAATTTCTTATGTTGGATCGGTGCATGGTTGGCCCCTTGAAAGTCTTGCAAGTGATATGGCTCACCACGGTAGGGAGCTAAAAAGCCGGGCATATTCGTGTAACCACAATCTACCAAATAATATTTATCATCGGGAGGGATTTGCAACAATCTTTGTCTTAATGCACTTTGTATTACACGTGAGTTGTTAGCACTTCCTTCCCATCCCGCATAAACAAATGTGAACATCAAATCAAAATCACAAGCGGCTAGTACAATTTGAGTTATATTTCTCTTTCGTCTACGACAAGCATTGTGTCGACTAGCAGGTACCGAAGCATCGATTAATGTGCCATCAGCAGCACCGATAGCTCCCTACATTAATGAATTTGAAACCTAGAACTTTAGTAAACTTTGAAATATTACAGTAATATGTTAGTAAGCATGGAGCTAACAAAATACCTTAAACTATGGATAAAAGTCCGTGGAACTAGTGATCCTTTCATGTATACGTGTAGTGTTCAGGGGAGTAATTAGACCTCTTGCTACTCTTGCCAAACCTTTCAACACACTTGTAAAATGTCACTCGATTGTTTCTGTTGAGTGTTGAAACTGATTAGCAGCTCCTCTCATTCTATGACTATGACCGACAATGTACAAAAAAAGGCAACACTTTCTTCAATAGACACGCGTCTACGTAGGGCTTCCTCCTCTGTCTCTTCGAGGTAGTTGCCATTTTTAAAAAAATGACACAAAGACAAAAAACAATCTTGATTCATACGGAATATGCGATGAAACTTATTCGGGGGACCATCTAGAATTTCTTACAAATATTCACGTCCTGTTAGTTTAGGAGTGCATTGTGGACTTTTTTCAGAGATGGCCGTAGGAACTGGAGTGTCAACAAGTCATCCAATCCGTCACTATTAGGTGAAGACGTGTCCATCAGTATGGTAGCACTTGCAATTTCCTTTCACTCTAACAAAAGTAAAATTCATTTGCATAAAGTATGTTCAAATTTTAATCCTACGACAGTAGTGGAGGTTATATAGAGAATTTTACCCTAACATCTTATGTTATGTAACATTATTAAAGCAAAAAAAAAATAGCAACAGCAGCTAGTAATAGCAAATGCATTTAAAATTAAAACGTTACTGATATGGCTAAAAATGGAATTAAATCAGGATCGTTCAAATCGGACACGAATCGTAAAGCTCAGGGGTAAAACGGTAATTTCACCTACAAACGGGCCTGAAATGGGGACTGGGTCTTTCTTCAAAGCCTAATAACCCATAAACAGATCTGTCTTACTAGGTACGGGTCCCAACCCGTTACAAACCAGTTCAGAAGGATAAAGAAGAATTCGGATTCACAATTATCCCTAAGAGGTAGTTTTAATCACTTCTATCCACTCACACCTGAAAGTAGAGATATGTTCTTATCTCGAAACGGATCCCTAAGGCGACTATAAAACCCCTCTCCTCCCACCATAAGGAGGTAATCAATACTTTTCCAATTAAAGCTCTTTTATAATCATTCAAATTACTGACAAGAGCGTCGGAGAGTGCGCCGCCGGGATCCATCCTGGTGTTTCGCACTTTTTGCAGGTCAACGACAGCGACAAGAAACCAGTCAACACATTGGTGAAGGTCAACAGGTTTGCTTTATTATTTTCTCCAAGAATCCACAAATTCATCTGTTTGCTCCCACTCCAAAATCAGCAGCAACAGATTGGCGCCGTCTGTGGGAAATGAAAAAGCAATCCGACCTAACTTCATCAGCAAGACTAGTTTCAAGCCATGCATCCAAAAGAGAAGGGAAAGGCAAGGGTCTCAAACCTAAGAACCACTTCTCTTCCTTCTCCCCCTCCTCCAACTCAAGGTGCTCCTCCTCAACAGGCCCTTCCAGGGTCTCGGGGGGCTGCCCAAGGGGGCTCCCGTTGGAGTCGTCCAAAGCAACATCCTCCTCATGACCATATCACGGTTCCCAATCCTTCAGTTGAATCTATGGCTTCTCAAAGCCCCCCGAGCGGGACCTTCGTCAAGTGATTGCCAACTGCCAAAGGGGGTCGACCTCCAAACTTGCCTGAATGGATGGCGAGCCCTTGTGGGAGTCCATCAACCTGAGCACCCAGGGGCCTCAAGAGTCCGGACCCCCTGCCGACCGAGGACCAGAAGATCCCCTCCCCTGAGGAGGCGAAGAGAGTCCCCTCAGCGTCATCGGCGGAGAAGTCATTCTCCAGTAAGCCGAGCCACACATAGGGACCGCCAAGCTGGAGAGGCACCAGTCACAAGGACGGAGCTCCAAGATTTACAAGAGGTTGTTCTGCGGGCCCTCAACGCCGCTCCCAACCACGAGCAATGGGCACCTAGTCCTGAACCTGCCCCAAGCCGCCTTCACACTCCCAGTCCTCTTCCATCTCCAAGCTACCATTGCCGCAGCCCCAGTCCACCCTCGTATGAAGATGAGTCCCGGGCTCGGCAAGATATGATCGAAGAGAAGACTCGGTTTACCGCCGTCTCCACGAGATGGAGAGGCACCTCGGCCGAATTGACAGAGAAGAAGAGCAACGGGCGATAAACCTCCGCCCGAGCAGACCTCCATTCTCCCACACCATCATGGAGGCCCCCATCCCAGAAAACTTCATACCGCCTCACTTCGAGTCGTATACCGGGGAGTCGGACCCCGCGGATCACATAGAGAGTTTCAAAACTCTCATGATGATCCACCATGCTTCAGATGCCCTCCTTTGCAAGATCTTCCCTGCCACGCTGAAGGGGCCTGCGAGAGAATGGTACTCTCGACTCGCCCCGGCCTCCATCTTCTCATTCGATCAGTTCGAAGGGCTCTTCCTTACTCATTTCGTGAGTAGCCACCGGGCCGAGAAAATAAGTGTATCTCTGGTGACCCTCAACCAAAGAAAGGGTGAACGCCTAAGGGATTACATTCGACGCTTCACCGCCAAAGCCCGGTCCATTCCTTCTCTCAACCAATCAGTAGCCTCTGTCGCATTCGAGCGCAACGTCACTAACGCTCGCCTCAAGGCATCCCTTGCCAAGAAGCCTCCTCGGGACTTCTCAAAACTCCTACTTAGGGTGGAGAAGTACATACGAGTGGAAGAGGCTCTCAACCCCCCCACTATTGAAGAATCATCTTCCGGGAACAAACGGAAGAATACGGGCGAAGAAGGGTCCCAGAAATCCCAGAGGGACGATAATGGCCAACGCCGCTCAGCTCCTCGGTTTGAGAAGTTCACCCCCCTCAATGCTAATATATCAACAGTTCTTATGGAGGTGGACAAGGAAGGGCTCCTCCGTGCTCCCCCTAGAATGAATACTCCAAGCAAGAAGAGGAACAGGGATAAGTGGTGCCGCTTTCACAAGGACCACGGCCACGACACCGATGATTTTTGGAATCTTAAGAAGGAGATCGAAGAACTCATACAGCGGGGACACCTGACCAAGTTCGTCTAAAAAGATGGGGCCGAACTTCCACCTTGAGGAGCCTACAAACGAACAGAGAGGTCCGCCGAGTTCCAAGATTCTGAACCTGGGGCCGTCCTTCACCTCATCCAAGGAGGTCCAATGGGGGGAGAACCAAACTCCTCCCAAGAGACCTTCACCTTATCATAGAAGTAGGATCTTCGTTTTCAATAAGGCCAATGCATGTAACACGACCAAGAAGCATGTAATAATGGCTCGCCCTATTGAAGCGGTCACTTAATTTATCTCAATAAAACTTATCATTTTTTCGATAAAAATTATTGCTCTTGCTTCATCTCTATCTCTCCGAGTCACATCTACGACTTGTTAAATGGTGAGTTCAGAGTCTAGCTTCTCCTACATGGCTGCTCTCACAACTTACTAAGCTCAAAAAATGAGTTTGGAGTCCAACACTTAGTTCGACATTGCTTTAGCCACTTGTAAACAAGCAAGGGCGGGGCAGCTCACCATTCGGAATTGCTCCTACAACTCGTTAAACCCGTCTAACAACAAGTTCGGAGTCCAAAACTTGGCTCGATTCCTCTTCAAATACTCGCTTACAAGCGGGTAAGAAGTGGTTCGCCGTTCGAAATTGCTCCCAAAACTGTTGAATCTCTTTAAACGATGAGTTCGGAGTCCAAAACTTGGCTCGATTCCTCTTCAACTACTTGCTTACAAGCGGGTAAGAAGTGGTTCGCCATTCAGAATTGCTCCCACAACTATTGAATCTCTTTAAACGACGAGTTCGGAGTCCAGCACTTGGCTCGACTCCGCTTCGACTACTTGCTCATAAGCGAGTAAAAAGTGGTTCATCATTCGGAACTGCTCCCAAAACCGTTGATTCTCTCACTTAAAGAACAAGTTCGGAGCTCAACTCTTCCCTTGAGTTGCTCTTCAAACTTGTCTCCCAAATGGCTCTCTCCTAGAGCCAAGCTCTTCGTCCCACTCTCCTCCCGAGTAGGCCTCTTCTAAGCGAGTTCGGAGGTCAAAACTCTCCCCTAGAGTTGCTCCTCAAACTCGTCTCCCAAATGGATCTATCCTAGAGCCAAGCTCTTCGCTCCGCTCGCCTCCAAAGTGGGCCTCTTCTAAGTGAGTTCGGAGTTCAAAACTCTCTCCTAGAGTTGCTCCTCAAACTCGTCTCCCAAATGGCTCTATCCTAGAGCCAAGCTCTTCTCTCCGCTCCCCTCCCAAACGGACCTCTTCTCAACGAGTTCGGAGCATAACTCTCTCCAAGAGTTTCTCCTCAAACTTGTCTCCCAAATGGCTCTCTCCTAGAGCCAAGCCCTTCATCCCACTCGCCTCCCAAGTGGGCCTCTTCTAAGCGAGTTCGGAGCTCAAAACTCTCCCCTAGAGTTGCTCTTCAAACTCATCTCCCAAATGGCTCTATCCTAGAGCCAAGCTCTTCGCTCCACTCGCCTGCAAAACGGACCTCTTCTCAACGAGTTCGGAGCACAACTCTCTGCTAGAGTTGCTCCTCAAACTTGTCTCCCAAATGGATCTTTCCTAGAGCCAAGCCCTTCATCCCAATCGCCTCCCGAGTGAGCCTCTTCTAAGCGAGTTTGAAGCTCAAAACTCTCTCCTAGAGTTGCTCCTTGCACTCACCTCCAAGAATGGATCTTCCCATGGCTCTTATGAGGATCTTCCTAGCCCATCCTCTTCACCCCTAGGAGTGAAGCTCCTCTTCGAGGATTCTAAAGACCAAAACACTCCACAACTTTATGAAGACAAGGATATTGCAGGGCTATTTTGACCATGAAGAAGGGTGATTCTTCAACTCACTCCTAAAGAGAAATTGTAGATCTTTGAGTTAGCTTCGAAACGAAGGGTCGCATGCCCCGATCGAACCTCCGTAGCACGGGAAAGTGGATCGCAACACTGCTGTGCCGAGCTACCGAGGTGCCCATTCGAAGAAAGATGCCCCTGAGCCACAACGTCGAGCTACCGAGCTACAACGCCGAGCTACCGGGGCACCAACCTCCGTATTGGAGAAAAAATGCCTCCGAGCTCCTTGGACCGTCGGATCATCTAGATGTTCGCGCCAACGACTGATGGATGGCTCAGATTTTGCCACGTCCACAAAACGACAAAATCACGTTTTCTCGTGATCTGAGCTCACAAAATGACAAAATTACGTTTTCTCGTGATCCACGCCTTCGTGCCTCATGATTCGCGCCATGATTGTGATCAGCCGTCCAGATGGAGCCACGTAGCTCGGATCTGATACTCGAGCTACTGAGCCACCGAACTGCAAAACGGCAAAAAACTCTGCCTTAAAATCCGTGCTCAGATTCGTTGAACAACAAACAACCAAACAAAAAATAGAGAGGAGCTGATGGATCGGGGTCGGACCCGTTGTGGAACGCAAAGCCCAAAAGCAAATGAGGAAAAGAGAAAAAGAGGCTAACGGTCGGGTTCGAATCCGTTACCCACAATCGGACCCGTACCCCTTCTTCATTCTTCTTCTCCTCCTACTTTTGGCACCAAAAACCAAAAGAACAAAACCCAAACTCCTACTTCCTATGTTTACCTCTTCACTTCGTCGACCATCTCCTCGCCACGCCGAGCTCCACCTCCGACGAGCTCCCCTCATCAACAAGCTCCGTCAAGCTCCACTCCACCTCCAAATGCCGAACTCCTTCGTCGGAGCTCCAACCATGCTGAGCTCTCCACTGCTTCGAGCTCTAACCTCACCGAAGCTCAAGTTCATCACCTTCACGAACTCATCTTCAACCTCTGAGCTCTACTTCCTCCATGCCGAGCTCCCCTCCCACAGCAGCAACAGCTCCGTCGAGCCACAGTGCCAAGCTCCTTCAACCTTCACCAAAACTCTGTCGAACTCCGAGATCCATCGCCTTCGACCGAGCACCCCCTCCGTCTAGTTCCAAAGCCGAGCTCCGGCCTCGCCTCCGTTTTGTCGAGCTCCAGTGACAAGCTCCCCTTCTCTGACGTCGAGCACCACGGCCTCGTCAAAACACCATTATTGTCGAGCTCTGAACAACACCCAACGCTTCGAGCTCCACCACAACCGAGCTCTTCGTTGCCTTCACGAGCTCTAATCGAGCTCTTCTCCATCAAAGAGGTGGATCTCACCTCCTGCTCTAGTTGTGCTCCAAGGTCGGAAGCCTCAGGCGAAGTCGAAGAGAAGACGAAGGAGAAGGAAAGAACAGAGTAGGGGAAGGAGAGGAAAAAAGAAAAAAAAAAAAAAGGCTGCCACGTGGCGGTCAACGGTCATCTTTGACCAGCCACGTTTCAACACCTGGTGGGTCGACATTGGGTGCCGAGCTACCGGGGCACCGAGCTCGTAATTGGAGAAAAAATGCTGCTGAGCCACACGAGCCATCAGATCATCTCAAAATTCGTGACACGACCTGATCAACGCTCAGATTAGTGCCACGTGGCTCCGCTTTGTGATGCGCGCCATCTGATCATGATCGATGTCCAAAAATGTGCCACGTGTCCAGGTAATATTTAATTAATTAAATTATTTATTTGAATTAATTATTTTTAAAAATCCAAAAAATTAATTAAAAATAGAAAAAATTAATTAAAATTTTCTAAAAATAATTATTAATTAATTGGGAAAACTATTTTAAAATTCTAAAATTAATAATTATTAAATTAGAATAATTAATTAAAATTTTTGATAATTAATTATATAATTCGGAAAATGAATAAAAAATTCAAAAAAATGAGGAAAAATTCATAAAATTTTGGAAAAATCACAAAAAATCCAGGAAACTCTGAGGATATTTTTGGGCATTTTATAAGCCTAGAACAACACCGTTACACCTTGAGAAAGATCCAAACTCCCTTAAGAACACCGATAAAATTCTGTACGCTATTAGAACAACAAAACTAGTCCTCAAAGACTGTAGAACTCAGTCTCCAGGAGTGGGGGGCTCGTGATATGGCTAAAAATGGGATTAAATCGGGAACGTTCAAATCGGACATGAATCTTAAAGCTCAGGGGTAAAACGGTAATTTCACCTACAAACGGGTCTAAAATGGGGACTAGGTCTTTCTTCAAAGCCCAATAACCCATAAACAGATCTGTCTTACTGGGTACGGGTCCCAACCCATTACAAACCAGTTCAGAAGGATAAAGAAGAATTCAGATTCACAATTATCCCTAAGAGGTGGTTTTAACCACTTCTATCCACTCACACCGGGAAGTAGAGATATGTTCTTATCTCGAAACGGATCCCTAAGGCGACTATAAAAACACCTCTCCCCCCACCATAAGGAGGTAATCAATACTTTTCCAATTAAAGCTCTTTTATAATCATTCAGATTACTAATAAGAGCGTCGGAGGGTGTGTCGCTGGGATCCATCCTGGTGTTTCGCACTTTTTGCTGGTCAACGGCAGCGTCAAGAAACCAGTCAACACATTGGTGAAGGTCAACAGGTCAACAGGTTTGCTTTATTGTTTTCTCCAAGAATCCACAAACTCATCTGTTTGCTCCCACACCAAAATTAGCAGCAACAGTTACAATTAAAAAAAATCCACCACATTCTGCAATGAAATATTCATAATATAAACTAACTCATACACAAATATTAAAATAAATTGTTAAACAAATAACCAATTTGGATATGATGGATTCACTCAAACAAATGAGATCCCTACTCACCACGACTCTTCACCGACATAACCCTAACCTCCGGGTTCATACGAATGAAGGCACGATGCCATCTAGGGCTATCAACTAACATATCAAGTGCCTTCCCAAGCTGTTTGTAATTAAGCCCAGTCATCGAATTAATTATATCAATGCACTCATCAATGGAGGAAGGATCTTGTTCATCCGAGGGATTACTTTGATTGCCCATTTTCTTCTTATACACATCTTTTTTTGCCACCTAAGCATCAATAATCGAATCAATAGCCATCTCCATCTTCGAGCTTTTTGTTGCTCGACCACTTGACGCACCAGATCGTCTCTTGCGAGACCCCGAACCTATCTGTGCATCATCATCCTCATCATCCACGTCTACATATGGTGTGCCGGGGTGGGCAAACTCATAATTAACCCTCCGTTCCTCATCGGAGTCATACACCTTTTGTGTTGAGGCCCTAGAAACAAAGCCCTGGGCAGTAGACCCCTGAAAAATTTTGGTCAAAGCATCATAATTTGCCAATCCCTTCGACCGAAATATTTTTGCCCCAGGGTGTGCCTAATCAAAAATTTTGTGTTGTTAATTTTCAAGTAGTAAAGTCATGGTTAAGTATAATAAGATCAGAATCACACACTATTATAAAAATGAAGTTATATATGAACCTTAACATATGTGTCCCAAACCTCCTGCTCGCAAGTGATTGTTTGGTTCTCTTCATCCCAATCCAAACCACTCTGCTTCTTCAGAGTCTTAAACTCCTTCCATTTAATTCTAAGTCTGCAATGTTTGTCCTTTAATTGTTTAACCGTGAATATACGATTAGACATGTATTTCATATGTGTAACAAATCGTTGCCAAACTTTGGCTTCAAATGTCAAACTTTTCAGACTATTTTGGACTACCTCCTCCTCCATCAGATGCACAAATACCCGCTCAACAGCTGGATTCCATAACCCAACATCATCATCCACCTCCATCTCCTTCCCCTTTCTCTTACTAGTCATCTATATTAGGAAAAACGGTAAATAATAAACAACAATGATAAGTTGCTGCACTTAAAGAATGATCTGAACTTATTTTCAGAAGTCAACAAATTTGTAAATGAGGACTTCTTGTATCTCCAATGTAGGATTTGAAACATTTTTTTCACAGGAACAAAATGAACCCTCATAAATTCTCAAATAAGTAGGAGTATAGTAGACCACAGGATCAGAAGTCGTCATCTCCAAATCCATCCCATGCACATTTTTTAATCCCTCAAATCAGTCCATTAAAAAAAACCCATTTCGCCCCACGGATCAGGATTATCTTCTTATAAACCAAAATCATAGCCTTGTAACAAGAGGGAAAATGGGTTCCAATTAAATCATACCTTCGTTTGCTTGGTTTGAAGAGCAGAGAAATTGTCTCCAACAGATTCAAGCTTCAGTCGACATTTGATTCGACTAGCCCGTTGTCGAGTACACCTTCTCTTGTAAGCAGTTCAGGTTTCACAAACCATCAACCCTAAATTGATCCCTCACCCCACCAAATCCGATGTTCTTGAGAGTTGTATGCGCTCAGCGAGCGACAAAGATGTTAAGGTGGAGTAGATTTGGGGCAAAATCTACCCAAAATTGTCGATTTTGGGTAGATTGGGGAAGATCTGGTTTCGAGCGTGGTTGTTGAGAAGGGAGGAAGCAGGTGAAGGAAGTAAAGGAGAGATGGGAGTTAAGAGGGATAAGCGCTCGTGTATAGAGAGAATGACAGAAGTTGGAGTTTTGTGAAAACTCTTTTCATAAAACACTCAAACCAAACAAGTTTTGGGGTTTTGGAAAGAAAAAAAATTTAAAACCTAACCAAGCAGAGTCTCAATCTTTCGCTTCACGCTATAGCCTTTCATTCCTTGCTCGAATGGTTATCCCCTTGCTAGTATCCTACTGCCATATCTTATGCAATAAGCCCAAATTCTTCGTTATTCTCCTTAATCTCAATTTTATTAGATCCTTCCTTGTGGACTCGTTGTTTTCGTGTGTGTCCCCCCCTTGTTGTTTTTCTTGTGTTTGTGTGTGTGTTTGCTTGTCTCGGTTAGAGACTCTAGATTTGCTGACTATAACTCCCTAAGTTGGATCCACTTAGAGAGCTATAGACTCTTCTATAATAACAAATGCTGGAATTCGAACCCGTGACTTCGAATCTTCCAACTAGAAAGACCAGAGATGCTTTTATGACAGGAGCTGCTTTGTTTAAGTAGCCTGTGCCACACAAGTGGGTAGGCCTATAGTCCCCAGTACCATGAAAAAGTAAGGATTACTTTCGATCATTCAGAGTTTCACTCTTCGAAGATGGACTGGATCCAACTCTCTCTATTTACACAACGCAATTATTGGATAGAGAGATTCCCCCAGGCCGAGCAAGAGACTAAGCAGCAAGGTTAAGTCCTAGTACCTCCAGTAAAGTAAGAAGCAGACAATGAAATAGGCAAATTAATTCTCTTGGATAGTGTTGGTCCATTAGCATATCTTTCTGAGTCACTAGCTCCGTATGGGAAGAGGGGGTCCAGCTGAGCCGAGTAATGAGGAGCAGATGAATTCAAGATTGACCAACAACTTGGATTGGAGCGGGGCTAGCATATCTGGTGTGAACTGTTCCCGAGAGCCTGTGTCCCTCACTTGTCTTGAAAATCTTTTTCAAGTAGACAGACTTAGCCCACCCACACACGAATTGGACGAGATCTTATTAATGTAACAATTTAAATGAACCTTACCTTTAGAAAGGGGTAGCCCACGTGCCTCTTCCCCTAGTGGAGAGAGAACGGGTCTTCGTCAGAGATCGATCGATAGTTGACACTTGCTTTAGGAAGCATCAAATAGAGCTCGATCAAAAAAAAAAAGGAAAGGATCAAGAAAGCTATGAAAAGAAAATATTAAAATGAAATAAAGTTTCTAACGCGCAACGACTTTCGAGCTGGAAAGGAGCATTGACTTATATTTAAGTCCAATCGCTTACATGAAAGTTGAGTACGCGCATCACGTATTTAAGGAGTCTCGTTATTCCGTAAAGAGGGGGTAGGCTTGATACTTTAAATATTTTTTTGCCCTTTCCTGTGATCACTGAGAAATTACTTCAAGGGAGTCAAATGAATCTGCGAACTCAGGTCTAGGCTATTTGACAGGTTTGACCTATTCATTTGGGCAGCGATAATGCAATTCAGCTATTCCCATCCCCACCTGAGTTTGGGGTGCCCGTGGTCATTTAAGAAAATATCCCTCTTTTTGTTCATCCTGTTCTTGGTTCTCGGGATGTGACCGAAAAGGTATGAGTTCACTTCGGAAAGGAAATAACTAATTCATGAGTGATGTTAACACTTTACAAAGAAAATAAAAGGGAGAGTGCTTTCCAAAGAGATTTAGCCGCATATAAGTAATTGCGTTAAGGTACTTCCACCTCTGCTGAACACCTTGTTGCCATTCTCAGTGCTTGACTGCTCTCTCGCACTATGTGGTCGGTCAGCGATAAAGAGAGAAGCTAGGTGAGCGGTGAGTGAAGGAATTGGGTTTAGAAGCAAATTTAGATTAGTTGTATTTCATTTTTAACGAGTTCACTTCACCCTTGCCCTATTAAATAAACTCCTCACTTCACTTCGCTCACCTTGCTTAAGTTAAAAAATCCATATGAGGTATGAAATATTACAAAAAGAGGCGGCACATTTTCTTTGAAAGAAAATCCCCCAACTATTTATGACAGGTATTCTTCCTTGTCTTTAGTTTCAGGCAATGTCCGGGTTGGTTCCTTGGTGCATAGGGTTGGGGGTTAGCGAGGTTCGGTAGCTGAGACCGGACTTGTTTCCTACTTCTTTCCAGTAAACTTTTTCTTTACCTCACTCCTTGGAATTTCACTGAGTACTTGGTTAACTCGATCTTTGTTCTTACTTTCTTGTTGTCCTATTGGTGTAGTAGTATAGTATCTTGTAATGCTATCTCATCCTACTCTACGTTAACCACATAGCATACGGAAAGCACCTGAGATAAGCCAGCCCTTTTCTCTAAAGATTAGGCATAGGTCTATCTTAACTACATAGCGTATGTAGCGGATGGAAGCGAGGAAAGGGTTTGGGGACTGCTTGACCGTAGCGGTTCTGTTAGCTGGAGTTGATTCTACTTTTGAACTTCCCATTCAGCTTTACTATCAGTCTGTTAACCTATTATGAGTCTTTGACTTGTGCCAATAAGCTAGGTAGGAAGGAGTGCCTGAGTGAAAAGAAAGGGAAGAGGTAGCGTTGGGCTTGATGAGTTTATGCTTCTGTTGCGGAGTGAAGTAGTTTGTGTGTGTCTTCCAAGAGAAAGAAGGGTAGCCTTTGAGAGTGAGCTTTTCTTTCCCCGGATATGGATACTTCCTCTTATTATTGGGGTGTAAAGGTATGGAATGAAGGCACAGGCTCAGACACATACTATCTCCTAAATTGGAATAGGACTTGGTTAGTGGAAAGGAAGAGTACTACTGGTTACTCCCCTCGTCCCATAGACATGGATGGTGTTTATGCCTGCCTCCTTTTGGAGACATAGTCTTTATGCCTGCTTCTTTTGTCTAAAGAAAATTCGTACCGTACCACTGTACCGTATAAGGGGAAGCAAAAGAGCCAGCCAGCCCGTATACGACGTATATAAGTAGAATGTGCGTGCATCCGCGATTGAGAGCTTCTTCAGATGTCTCTATGCATATACTGATTGAGACTTCTCTTCCTTCTTCTGCTTATGCAGCTGACTGCCCTACCTTAAAGAATAGGATGAAAAGGCAAGGTAACGGTAACCAGCGAGCGATTCGTGCTTCTTTCGAGGAAGAAGTAAACTCCTTCTCCAACATTGACTGATAACAAACAACCCAACTCATACAAGTAAGTAATAATAAAAGTAGTGATGACTGACTTCATAGGGTAGTAAGGAAAACAACGGTTGCTCCAGTAAAGGCAGGAAAGTATGTATGCCTAGACTTGCCCTCTTGCCTCGAATTGTGAATTAGAGGAATAAAGAAGATACTCCGAAATCAAGTCAAGTATAGTAGAATAGATAAATCAAGTATAATGGAACGAGGCTCGTAGCTCGAGGGTCTCACTCGGCGAAGCTCCTTGTTGGTGGTTGACAGAAATTTATTTACTAGAGTAGAAAGGCTATAATTAAGTGTGTAGTGCTGAGGATCTTCCTTTCCGTTCAAGGTTAAGGGCTCCCTCTCTTTCGATCTGCCTTGTCTGTCCCATCCCTCTTGCTTGAGAGAGCTCGGTTCACTTCGCTTTTCATCATCTCCATCTCAAAACATTAATTCCTACCACATCCATCTCTCCTTCCATTGGATTGATAGTTCACCCTCTTCTTCTATTGATGATTCAGATACCAATGCTTCTTCCTCTTGTTCCTCTTCTTGTTCTTCTTCCACGATTTCCGTTTACGAGGCAGAGGCCCACTTGACTAAGTAGAAATGCGAGAAAGAGGTGTTGTCTACTCTAGCCCTATGGCACAGCCGACTTCTAGCTCTCTACTTATAGCTTTCAGTATAAAAAGTACAAAGGCAAAGACGGGATCAAGACCTTCCTCTACCTTAGTTACTAGGAAGAAGGCAAAGAAGCGTTCACGTGAATAAGCCAAGCCAAGAAAGCTGAACAAGGTACTGCTTGCTTTGTTCCGACCTGATAAGAACTAAAGACAATTACTAAGTGGACACGGTTGTGCATACCTAAAAGTTTTGTACAGGAAGCGTCAGAACTCAACATAGCCCCCCCAACGTAGTCGTAGTGTACATCGTAATGGCCTATGGCTTCTGGTGACCAAGCTAAAGAGTCATATTCGCATCCCGAATTCTGGTTTGGATCCAGGGGTATCACCGTTCCATCAATAGCAACATCCCTTCCTCTCGCACCAGGTCTAGTATCTTCTTAGGTCGATATCCAAGAGCAATTTCTGCTTTTGGTTGAGCAGTAGATCCAGCTTATGACTATCTTTTTTATACGATGCTCTGATAATCCAGGTGCAGATCCTTATAGGTTTCGGTATTAGCAGCTCAAACGAGCATGAAAGGGGAAGGGGCACAGAAGCAAGGGGTTCAACCGCAGCTACTAGTGCTGCTACTTATGTGGGTTGGGGATAGGAAATCCGCCTAATGTCTATATAGTTGATCTTCTCATTCGGAGGTTGCTCTGGGGACACCAAGCTATTGGATCCTGTAGGCAAGGAAAATAACACTAGAAGGGGGGTGAATAGTGTTGTATAAAAATTAATTAAAAAGTTGAACTTTTCATACTGTTAAGTCGACTGAAAATAGATATACAGTCGACTGTTGCGTCAGATAAGAAAAGTATTTTACTGAAGAGTTACAAGTCTGATCAGTCGACTTATAGCGGAAAACCAGTCGACTTACCAGACAAGTTTTTGAAATAAAACTCAAAGAAATTGAAATTGCAAGTTGAGAGAATACAACCACAGAGAGTCAATCACAGCCAAACACAATGATGTATCCTGGTTCGGTCCTTCCGACCTACATCCAATCCCCAAGCAACCCACTTGAGATTTTCCACTATTCTTGAAAAAGTAAAAGAATACTCAACGGCCTTTGACAACAATAATGTCAAATCCGTAGATCTCTCTCACCACTAGAGAGAGCAAACCCACTCTACAACCTAGATTGAAACCGACTCTAAAACCAAGAGTCCTACTCTCCAACCGAGAGGACCACTCTCACAACCTGAGAGTAAAAACAACAACAAAAGTTGAGTTTACAACAATCTATAGCCTTGTATGTGATAGTGCTTTTATATAGTGGATATTAGGTCAACTTCTAAATTCAGTCTAAAATGAAATCAATGTTATATTAGACTGAAATTCAAAGAACCAAGTCTTAGAGAGTTTGTATGCTTTTGAAACACTTGTTCTTATTAAAAACAAAAGACTTGAAAGTTAAATAATGCTTGGAACCTTTTCCAAATGATTCCTACACTCTTTTTATAAAGTAAGAATCAAGGAACATTGTAAAATAGTGCCATAAACTGTACTAAAACGGATATAAAAGATTTGAATTTGAAAAATAAGATATAAAATTAGAAAACTGTCAAAACGGCTTGAACAGTCGACTGGGTTGCCATAATGAGTCGACTGACCAGAGCTTGTATGAGTTCAGGCAGTTTCGTACTATGACAGTCGACTGGTTCCAAGGAGCGGTCGACTGGTACTCATACAACTGAACTTATTCAAGCTTGTTTTGACATTTTAATTTTGTAAAACACTCAGATTATTTAAAGTATACGTGAGTGTGTGTGTGACAAAGCTATTACAAGTTTCTAAAACTCAAAGAATTAAAAATACAATATTACAAGATACTTTGTTTAAACATTTGAAGCACTTTGAATCTTGTCTTGAACTTGAGTCTTTGTCTTGAGCTTGATCTTTTGTCTTGATGTTTTGAAGCTTGATCAATTACTCTTGAAAGCTTCATCAGATTGTGTTGCCTTTGTGTATTTCACCATGGTATTGACTTTGATACACTCTGCAAGAGATATGTAGTAGAACAACTTTGTATTGTGTTGTAGTCATCAAAACCAAGAATCAACACAAGCACCATGTAATGGTCAGCTCATGCCCAATTCCGGTGGTTCTTCATTCCAAAAAATTGCACTTTTCTTTTTCGGGAAGGGAATGAATGCGGGAAGAGAGGGCAAGGTCTCGATTGAGGGATTTCTCAAAATATGCATCGACTCCTACCAACCCAGAAAGAACTGACTAGGATGGTACCACTTATAGCCCTAAGCACCGATTTACCGATGGCGGAGAATCGTGGAAGAACCGTTCAACCCGATTTATTTGATTCCTTGTTCGCTATTTGCTCTCCCTCTCCGACTACACTGTTCTGCCCGAGCCGCTCCAGTTGAGGAAGCAATCGGGATTGTGAAAGTTTGTCTCCCTGATTCGAACAAGTCCACAAGGAGGCAGAAGAACGTGTCGATCGAAATAGAAAGAATTGAGCGATTCTAAGAAAGATGAGAAAAGGGCACGTATCCCCCAAAACTATGAGAATCAAGGCAAAAAAGAGGGATGCCAAGTAAAAAACTAAGACATTACACACAATACCCACTTTTGCCTATTGCCATGAGCGACCTCCTATCGCAAATCAAGGATATCATCACGTATCCTAAGCCAAAGTGGCCTCCATACCCAGATTCATGGAATAAGAATCTCCATTGTGATTTTCACAATCACCCAAGTCACACAACCGATACTTGCTTTACCCTCCGTAAAGGAATCCAGCAGTTGATTGACAATGGAGAAATTCACTTTTCCGAGATTGAGAAGTGCAAGACCCGGTCCAACGCTGACATGGGAGTATTTACGGATCCTCTTCCCAATCATGCGTACACATCAAAAGAAGTGGTGATCAATGCTACTGAAGAAGATAGACCTCTTTGACGCGAAAGTCCCGCGAATTGAAGAAGGAAGCATCTATCGTATTGAGAAAGAGGGGGTTGGACTCGACCAACCGCATCGGAAAGTGAGACAACAATGTAATGGATTGAAATGTCTGGTAGATCTCAACTAAAGCAGAAAGGAGCATGAATAGATTTTGGCACCTCAGTTCTTGCGTCGGATGCGAGAAAGAAAGGATTTTTTTTTTAGGAATGCTCCTGCGGGAGATATGGAGAGTAGGTACGCTCTTGAATTGGAATCATCATCTTTCCCACTTAGGTTGGTTGTCCAAGGACATCTGATCTTCTACTTTTGGGTACCTCTTCCTTCGGCTTACTTTTGCTGTTAAGAAAAGCTCCACGTGCTTCCTTAGGAGTTCCAGCATCAGAGAATCCAATAGAAGAAGCTGCGGTTTTGCCGATTAGTTCAACACGAAGTTTAATACATTTTTCATAGATACCATTATTGTTATTTAAGTCATTTCAACCTCAGACGCGGAAAGCGGAATAAACATAATAACCGGTTTCAAGATCAGTATAATCTAACTGGAATCGAGGGAGGCCCACATGGTATCGGATTTTGAAGATTCGTGAGAAGCGACAGGAAAGCTGATAAAACGAATCTTATCGTGCCTGTCATTCATTGGCAAATTCCACTTTTCATGCCAGAAAAGCAGGCGTTTCTATCTCTCACGTCCCGCTTCCCAAGAAGAATACGGAATACGGATACACCACAAAAGCCCAGCAAATAATTTTGATCATGCATAAGCTGTTCAAAAAGTCTTTACAACATTCTCAAGAATCATCAGAGTCGGAAGCAAAAGAATCAATCACATGCACATAATAAGCCAAAATACCAACAAGAATACTTGAAACCAATATATATAAATTTCAAATAGTCATGATCTGAATAAAACAAATATCTTGGGTCACATTGTCCAAATACAAGAATAAATCCAAGTCTTAAAATATAATATTGTTCAAGCAAGATACAAGAAATAATAATAAAATGCAGCACTATTACTTCATGTCTCCGATACCATCTGGAACATGTTCTCCAAAATCTGCAATTCAACGAATGCAGGAAAGAGGAAAAGAGAAAGACAAGTACCCATCAATTGCAAGTTACGAGCCACTCATAATATATGATACAAGCACATGGGGAAACTAACTAGCACATTGTATAAGTGTGATGTCAAAATAAACAACTAGCATGGTAAAGTGAATAAGTGTAAATGGCATGAATCAAGTGTCAAGTAATCAAGTATCATGTAAACATGCATCAAGTTTCAAGTAATATGTAATCATGTATCAAGTCTCATATATCATGTAGTCAAGTATCAAGCAAGCATGTATCATGTTCAAGTATCATGTTCAAGTAGTATGTATCAAGTCTTGTAATTATTACTATCTAGGTAGCACTTCATGCAGCCCACCTTACATGGTTGCTACAACAAACAGTTTCGCTTTAGATTTCATAGTGGACCATAGAGGGCAGTATACTCGGGGACAAGCCAAGTAATCGAGCTCCAAGCTCCAAGTATCATGTATCATGTAATCACGTGTCAAGTTGTGCCAGTGGAAAATATCCCGTCTTGCGTGCAACTATCAAGTAATCACGTGTCAAGTATCATGTCTCAAGTAATCACGTAGGATCAGTGGATCCCCTTCTGAGTACACATTTCTGAATTATCCACTATTAGATCTGTCCCTTAAATCCCGGTTTGGTTATTTATTATTAATCTCAAACAAGCATGTATATGTGCAAAATATATCAAGAATAACATGACATGATCATGTGACAAGTGCAAGTTGCAAGCTAAACATGTACGAGTGCGAGATATATCATAAATGAATAAAATAGACAAATCTCAATTTCAGGACAGCACGACCATACTGTAGTAAAACAGTGATTCCTAGTGTTAAAAACAAGAAAATCTGGATCCGTCGAAGGAACCAGAAAATAGACTTCCACACGAATCCAGCAAGTATAAATAAGTCATATATTAATTTACAAAAATATGGCCCAAAACTGATTTAAATACAGAAAATAGGTCCAGCCATAAATCAAAAAAAATGAATTCAAGAACAGGAAAACATCATGAAAACACATTAAATAAATACACAAAAAATCTGGGGTATTCCCCTATATGTCCAATATCTAAATATAAAGTTTCATAATTTTTCAGTGAAATTAGATTAGTCATCAAAAATAAGAAAGCATCAAGAAACCATAGTTTGGCAAATCTAGAATTCCCAACACTGCTGTACAAAAACTATGATATTTTGCAACCAGTGAAACGAAATCCAATTCCGCCAAAGGTATATAAAAATAGATAAAATATAATAACTTTCATATTTCACAAACATTTTTCATACAGTAAAAGGAATCATAGTGAAAATAAGGTTCTTTGCAGATCAGAGAGCAAAATATAGCAAATATAGATTTCATAAACGAGCATGAAACAACACATAAAACTCATCAATAAAATACACCAAAATTCTGGGTAATCTCTAACTAGATAAAGAAACACTAACCAAAGTTTTGATTCAAAATAATATATGCAGCATAGTTCTTTAAAATAATTTATCATCAAAATTACCGAAAAACAGAATCTGAAAAAGATCAACACCTTTGTAGTAAAACAATCATAACTCACTCATACAAAAACAAAATCAAGCAAGGATAGAGGAGTTTGAAAATAGAAGAAATTCTCTAATACTCATGTTTTATACCGAAATTAAGATACTGACTTTAAGATAGTCCAAAACAGCAAACAAAACAGATCAGCGACAAAATACAGATTTTTCCCTTTAACAACAACTCAACATATATCGTACAAAACTTGTTCAAAACACAACCAAATATGAGATCGAGTCCACCAAGTGTCTAAACATCATAAATTAGGATATCTAGCATGTCCATACCAAGTATTTCACATGGGTCTCAACCAAATCACGAATTCTCACAAAAATCTCACATACATGATCAAAATCAAGAACGGGTAAATCCTAAGTTAATTCATGTCCAATTTGTATCGTGAGTCATCTATGGTCAAATTTTCACAATAGAGACAAAACCCATCAAGCATAACACAAACAAGAGTCGTCTCTAGATCCAACTACACTATAGGTGGTATTTTTGACTTGTATCAAACAAATAAATTGGAGTACAAATTACTTGCCTTAATCGGAGATGAAGAAAAACAAAATCCACAAGTAACGAGCAAAACCCACGAACAAAAATCCGCAAATCAACGAATCCAAGCAACTAGAGCGAAAATCTCCACACGAACAAAAACTCCAAAAGCAAAAGATGACGGCAATGGTGGCTTGCGGCCACGAGAGACACCAAGAAAGAGAGACGAGGGAATTTTGTGGTGGTGCGAAGGTGCAAGGGTGATCGGCCAAGGAGAAGAGGGACTCGGGTTGGGGTGTTGGAGTGTTGGGTTGTCGGGTTTGGGGGGTTGCCGGGGTTGCACACAGGCCGGAAGAAGGTCGGCCTGGAGGGGAGGTGGTCGGAGGCTGCTCGGGTTGGAGGCAGGCCGGATGGTGGCGTCGGGTGCTGTGTGCGGGCGCAAGCAGTGGGAAAGGAGGGGAGGCCAGAATAGTGTAGATGGAGGCTAGGGTTAGAATTAGGGTTAGGGTTTAGTGGAGAGGGGTTTATATATAGGGTTTAGTTGTGGGTTAATGTGTACTGGGTCAATGGGTATTAGGAGGAGGAGTAGTTTACCACTGGATTTTGGGTTTGGGTCAATTAAATAGGAATACAAATGTATAGGATAACAAATAGGATTGGGAAATAGGACAACCAATCACCACTAACACCCAAAAAATAAAATAAAATAAAGAGAACGAGACCAAAATGAAGAAAGAACAAAATAATGAAGAACGAAATAAAAGAGACAACCAATCAAACACAAAGAGCTCAAAATGAAATAAAACTACTATATATATTGAAAACAACTCCAATATACGGTTCAGAAAGAATACAAGAGAGAAAATACACCAAAACGAAAAATACACTCAAAAATATACAAAATAAAAACAGGGGTTACACTATCACATCAGATCGATGCACGGCACCTTCCTTTCATTCGTTTGGTGTTAATCTAATAGTAGTCCGGATAGGAGGTCTGCCTCCCCCTTAACTAACATAAGTAGGAGTCGTCGGCCCAGCCCATTCAGGGGATGCACTCCTGGTGCCTTTGATTCTGATGACATAACTACTGAGGAATACAACTTTTTGAACCCAATCAATGCGATTTCTCTACCGACGGATATTTCCTAGCGACCGGAGGTCGAAATAAATATTCTTTCGTTTCGTATAGCTAGGAAACAACTAAAATACGCTGACCTTATAGTCATGCGCCTAATGACCCTACTTTGGTCAAGCAGTCTAACCACCCACTCCTACTATCGCTTACTTCTTAACATCATCGCACTCGTTATTCGCCCCTGAAATCTATATCAACGAAAGGAACGGGAAAATCTCTATCATAACTTGAGGGTTAGCACCTGCTACTGCATCAACAACTAACGAATATGCAACGTCATCGAGGAGGAACTACCAAATAAGTAAATTACCCCTCATATCGTACTCTTCACTTGGAATCACTTTAACACGCTTACGCTTGGTTTGCACCAGTAAGCCTTACCAGTGTTTCCGAATAATCGAATAGGCGGCTATCATCCCATGGATCCAGAAGAAGATCTAGAGCTTTTTTTTACTTCTTTAGCTCTTTGTTAAAGATATTTAGAGTCCTGGTTAGGAAGATCTGTGATTTCCAACTTGTTACCGAACGAAGCAGCCAGATTGATTTGATGAGTCCGATTCTATAGTTGGTTGGAGCAGCCGTAGTTCCTTATTTTCTTTTGCTTGTTTGGGGTTCCCTAAGTGGAGTAAGACGTGGGCTCACAGCTCGGCAGTCTGCCTATAAGCATACCTTTTTGTTTAGTTTCTCTTGTAAATCCTGATAGAATATATAGAATATAGAGAAGAAGGTCCCATTAGGAAGAACTCCTAAATCGCATTGACCTGTGGCATAACCATCTTAATAAGGTTGCGACTATATTCTCCTTTTCTTATTTCTTATAATAAAAGGTTAAAGAAGCCCATAAAGCAGAATATGGATCATCTAAGTCTCCAACCGTTGAACCAGCCTCTCGATCGGGAGCCGTTGCGCAATAATAAACAACAGAGGCATCTACCTCTTGTAGCGCCCCGAATTTCTAATATAATAACTTAGAAAATACGTGGCACAATCCCAGCATTAACTTCAATGTAACAGTACACATAGCCCAAAAACACAAATAGATTTTATTCCAAATTCTTATTACAAAAATCTTTTACCAACACAGCGGAATACAAAACACCTTGAATTACAACAGTCTTTTTACAACACTTCTTTTACTAAAATTCTACACAAAGCTCTATTACATCAGTATATCTCAAAACTATCTCAAGCATCCAAGCCTCCAACTCTAAGCAACAACTTGTATCACATGAGGCTAGAGATGATCCCTAACTCCCAAAACTAAAGGGGTCAGCCATAAATGGTGTGAGTGACATAAAAACAAACAAACAACATAAATGAACATACCTCATAAATTCTTAAACAACATGTACTAAATAAGAATATGTGAAGTAAGAAATGACAGGGAAACATGAAAACATCAAGTGAAACTAAACTAAGTGTCAAGTGTAGAAAACAGGAAAAGCACATGCACAAAACCAAGTCAAGAAAACACAATTTCTATATGCTGACTCTCTAATGCGTACTTGTCGGAGTCTATGCATCCCATTCTACATAGGTCCGGTGCAAGTCCTTAACGTCTCCACTTCATAAGGTTCAATCCCCCGCTATGCAACTAATCCTATCACGATGACTACTACGAGATAAAGATAAACTGTGAGAATTAGCCCATGCTCGATAATTTCGGAGATAGATCCCACATCTCAGGTAGTTTACCTGGATAATTCCGGAGATCATCCCACACCTAGACATTGACACATCATCACATGAATACCACATGTGCGTCGCCTCGACTTCGATAATTTCGGAGATCAATCACACACCGCAAGTAATTACCTGGATAATTCCGGAGATATATCTCACATCGCAGGTAAATTACCTGGATAATTCCGGAGATAAATCCCACACCTCAAGTAAGTTACTTGGATAATTTCGGAGATTAAATCCCACATCTAAAGCTATACTGAGGTGCATAACCCATGTTCCCGTTCATCATATCACCACTAGTGCCTGTCCTTATTATTTTTGGGTTATTTAATTACTTAACGAATCTCCTAGAGTGGTGTACCCTACCGGCCTAAATTCAAAACTGAATAACTGAAATGCCGCTACGGGCCTCAACAAAATAACTCAACACCGGTATACTAGGGTCACACACCTCTAGAGACTCAACTCAAATGTCTAAACAAAAGTTCCACTAAACAAAGTGGCTTAACTGAATATCTTAGAATCAAATGCTTAACTGAATATCAAGTATAGACTGAATTATCTGAGAACCAATCATTCAAAGGAACACTCAAGTTACAAAAACTTATCAGTACCAGTCGACTTATACTGTAGTAAGTCGACCGTCCAGAGGACAAATGTCCAAAATTTTACAAACAAAAACTAAGTCATACCAGTCGACTTGAAAGCCATCAGTCGACTTAATCGAGACAAAATTTCCAATAATTCTCAAGAAAATATTCTAAGTATATAAGTCGACTTAAAGAGGATAGGTCGACTGTCCAGAAAGGACTGAAACAATTTTACAAAATAAAGTCTCAGGACACCAGTCGACTGCCTAAGAGTCTAGTCGACTGTCCAGAGGGGATTTCAAAAGATCTGAAGAAACAACAGCAGGGTCGTACCGGTCGACTGAATAGTAGACCAGTCGAATGTCGGCCTATAGTTTTCATAAATTAGGTCTGAATACAAAATCAAAACTGGAGTTTTCTAAAGATTCATTGTTTGTGAAAATAGTTCGTATTCAGGTAAAATGACAAATCTCAACAATTCCTCATTATGGATATATCACTCAAAACATCAAATACCTCAAAACTCAAGTTCTCAAGTTCTAAATTCTAATTCTTCAATTAGGGTTTCTCAATTCTAAATTTCTTTCACAACTCTTAATCAAAATCTGATTTACAAATATAAGATCCAGATGCTCATCCTCCGATCATAACCATGCTCAAATCTTAACATGCTTTTAGCAACACAATTCTATAAACCAAGATCTACTAGTCATTCATAGAATTTACATACATGGTCCAACAACAACAATTGTTCACATGAATCATACCACAATGTAAGATCCATATCATTCACAACATCAAATCAAAACAACATTGTCACTCGCATACATAGATCAAACAACAAAACAATTTTATATCACTCACAAAGCAAACAAAACAAAACAAAGTCACTCACATAAATCAAACAACAAAACTAATTTATATCACTCACCTTTGAATTGAAAAGATCCAACGAAAAGCCTTCCTTTTTGCAAGATCCAAAAATTCTCCTCTTGATCACCAAGAAAATAATAATATAATAAATCTGGAGTTGTGCAGCGAATGACGGCTGCACACCCTCTTCTATACAGGCCGGGATTGAAAGGAATTAGGGTTTTGAAGTACTTTTGCAAAATAGTCCTTTTTTTCAATTTATTACTTCTCATATATAACCTTCCTTAGTTAAAATAAGTTAAATAAATCAAAACTAAATAAAATCCTTTTACCACTAAGTTTTCCAACAACCCAGTACAGCCCAGAGATAAGAAAATTCCGGATTTACACTCAGGGTGGCGATTTTGCACAAAAGCCCTCCCTTTTGTAATATTTGCAATTACATCATAAAATATTCATAAAAATCCAGAAAAATCCGAAATAATATCTAATAATACATATTATATTTTCCAATCAAAATATTTGACTTTTACTTTCCAGAAAAACATTTGCAAAAAATTCTTCATGAATTCCTTATTTGCAAAAACACCCTTTTTGACTAAATCTTCACCAAATCGACTTTAAATAAAATCTAAATATATTTAAATTTAAATTCTAACCATGGGAAACCAAAATATCAGTAAAAATGAATTTTCATAGTTTATTTAAGATTCAAACGACTTTTTTACATAAAAGCCCATCTCTTTCGAGATATTTGTAAAAATAGTTTCTTTATTCAGAAAAATCCCAAAATTTAGATTACACTCCATAATAAGTATGAGAAATTATTAAAAATATAAAATTGTATATTTACAGCAATAATTATTTGCACGTGTTTCGCACGTGTAAAAAGCTAAATCTTTTAGAAAATATTTATTAAATTTCCAGTAAATCATTTTAGTTCATTTTCAAATATTTAAAATAATATTTGAAAATAAGGGGTACTACATCACTCCCCCCTTAGAAAAGTTCTGTCCTCAGAACTTCTCTCAGCCAAGAAACAAAATACAAAACTTATAAGATAGTTTCGAAAACTTACTCCATCATTATTTTTATAATTGGATTTAATTACTAAGAAAAAACAAAAATAACATATAATTATATCTCAAAGAGAAAAGGTGAAAACTAACATGGCAAAGGATCGGAAATCCAATAAAATGCACAATAAATCCCAAAACACAAAAAATAGTAAGACTATTCCCTTAGAATAAGAAGTCAAAAGTGAAGAGATAAAACTCGAATATAAAAAGGTTGATAATCACACAACAACGCAGGAACACATACTTAAAATAAATAAATATATAAATATATAAATATATATATATATATATATATATATATATATATATATATATATATATATATATATATATATATATATATATATATATATATATATATATATATATATTGTTAGGCTAACAATAAAAAATCAAGTAATTTGATTTTTTATATAGATAGCCTAACAATAAAAAATCAAGTAATTTGAAGTTCATTTGCCCATGATTTACATCATTACAAAATTGTATGGCTGAAATTTCTAACAGCATGATGGATGGGCAAATGAACTTCAAATTACTTGATTTTTTATTGTTAGGCTATCTAAGGTATATAGAACAACATGAGCGGTTTGGATTTGTCATAGGTGCTCTATTTCATGAGTGCTCACGGAGTGCTCACCAAAAGTAGTGTGCAACCGAAGATTTGTCTATATATATATATATATATATATATATATATATATATATACACACACACACACACATACAAGAAGACTTAAAAGAAGTTCATTGAATCTCACAAAAGTAAGCGTCAAATCGTTAAATAGGACGTGGAAACAAAAGTAAGCGAGAAATCTAAAATGTTAAAGAATTGGAAAACGGTAGCAATAATTAGTAATTACAAAAGAACGAAAGCTTAGACCACACATAGTTGATGTATCCAATCTTAAAACAAACATAAAAATTTTGTAACCACAAGTAGAGTAAAAATCAACTATACTAGTTCAAATTACATGGAAACGTAAAGTGTAATTTGTATAAATAAAATGTCATAAAGAAAATATTACTTTACCATTAGTTTCATTATATAAGAAAAATTCTTGAAATATCAATTAGCAATAAGTAAAAGAAATAGTCAAAAGTAAGAATTGATCGATCAGAAAAACTTGTTAAACACATAATACTTGAATAAAATTGGACATAACGAAGTAAAAATCCCAAAAGGAAAATATTAAGAAAGAATAAAATGAAGACGTACAAAATAATTTGGGTAGTATGCAGATTTAGAGAATCTAATGAAAATTAAGTGAAAATTAAAATATTGGTATGAATAGAGGAAATGCGAAAGAGAGCAGAAATTGTACCAAGAAACCAGAAGGACCAAATTCCAAAAATAATACAAGTGAGCAAGATAAGATACGAAAGTGTATCAAACGGATTTAAAGAAATATAGAGCAACAATGGTTTAAGAAAATTGAGTAAAACAAATCAGTAATGGGTTAAGTTTGAAAATCTCATAAAATGGTATGAACCAGTACAAAAGGATAAGGCATTGATAAGTAATATACACATAAAACACTAGTGGGGTTATTATAGTAGAAATTCTTTAATGTGGGTTTGCCTCATTGATGTCCAATTGTAGACTTGCCTTCTCGACATCAAGTTGCATGTTTGCCTCCCTTACATCAGGTTGCAGGTTGCCATCTGGATATTCGGTTGCACATTTTGCCTCCCCGATATCCAGTTTCAATTTGCCTCCATTGACGTCTAGTTGCATGTTTGCCATCTCGACATCCAGTTGCAACAAAACGATGAACAAGATGATACAATCTTCCACACGCACTTGGATATTGATTGCTTAATTTAAGTACGGAAATACGTTTTGAAATTTGTGATATAAAGTAGTAGCAAAAGTAAGAAATGGAGTTGAAAGTCATCTAATGGAATATTAAAATAGAAGCATGGATTATAAATCCCAATGGTACAAAATAATAGTAGTGAAAGAAATTTATAAAAGTAAGAAGAAACGAAATGAAATACATGCCTAAGCACAATTACAAATGTGAATGAGAAAATACATATGTAGTATAGCAAATACATCATAAAATATACCATAATGTAGGAATTAAACAAATGTAAAAGGATAAGCATAGTAAGTATGTTGAAATATGTGGTACATATATAGAAATTTGTAGGAAGTACATGTAGAAATCAAGAATGTAATGATAATAAAATTTAAGTAAAGTATATAAGTAGTAGGTGCACATAGTACATTCGAAAAGTGTGAAGCAACAATTTTAATAAGTCGCTTTTAAATAGTGAAAAGAAATTATAACAAAAGCGGTCAACTATAAGTAATAATAAGGGTGTTGAATATAAGGCGCAAAAACATAATTAATAATAAAGATCCAAATGTGCAAAACATATCATATTTGTATGAGTAAAATATTGCAATCAAGTTTAAATGCTCCAAAAATAAATAAGACAATACAAAATAATGGAAAATATGGTATCGAAAAAATCCAAGTATATGTAATAAAATGAATGTAAATATGCAAAACAAAATTTATAGTATAGCAAATCAATAATGAAAGGAAATAGAAGTAGCAAATATAACTTAACGCGTAGAAATTCAAAACTTTAATGTAATATGTAAAAGTAATATCAAAGTATACGAGTAAAGAAAAAGCACATGAAAGTAAGATAAATAAGACGTCAAGAAAGAAATGGGTAAGAGTCGCAAAATAAAATGAGCTTGTGAAATGCTAAAGGATGCACTATTGAATTACAGCAAAAGTTGTCAAATAATAACTTGGACAAAAGAATAAAAAGTAAAAACCAATAGTACAGTCAAAGAAACAGTTTTAAAAGAAAAACAAGACGATTAGTAAAAGTTTAATGTTTACACTAATAAATAGAAATAATATAAATTCGGTCGGAGATATAGAAAAAAAGAAATAAATTCAGTTGCTGACAATAAAAGAAACCGAATAAAAGTAAAATAAGTTAAGTACACAAAAGTTATTTAGTAAGCAAACAAATATAAAACAGTAAAAGTGATAGGATACAAGAGTGATCACAAAATTGAGGTGCACAGAATATACAAGAGCAAATAATTAAAAGAATCTAGCGGAAGATAATTAAATTTTATAACTATGAATAAATAAATAAATGAAAATTAACATTGGCAAAAATCATATAATCCAGAAATTATATACAGTGGGTAAGATAGCAAAACATATAGTAGATCATTAATAAGTAAAATAGAAATTATATAAGTTGAAAGGGTAATACCTTACATAAATAAATATCAAATACACAAAAGATGTCAAAAATAGCTAGTGAGAAAATATTGGCTTTATGCAAAAATAATCAATACACTTGCGATAAAGAGATTTCATTCAAGTCTAAGCATACAAACAGCCTAAACCTCATTACAGGTCTTCATGACCAAACAATCAAATTACACACATCAGATGTCCACCAGGGTACTCACACTTCTAATGTCCACCTATGTCGTATTTAATGTCCACTTGTGTACTCACACTTCTAATGTTCACACCTAGGTACTCACGCTCTAGTGTCCACACCTAGGTTGGCTTTCATACTATGTCTATCATTACTATTGAAGCATGCTCTGATACCAATCTGTAGCGCCCCGAATTTCTAATATAATAACTTAGAAAATACGTAGCACAATCCCAGCATCAACTTCAATGTAACAGTACACATAGCCCAAAAACACAAATAGATTTTATTCCAAATTCTTATTACAAAAATCTTTTACCAACACAGCGGAATACAAAACACCTTGAATTACAACAGTCTTTTTACAACACTTCTTTTACTAAAATTCTACACAAAGCTCTATTACATCAGTATATCTCAAAACTATCTCAAGCATCCAAGCCTCCAACTCTAAGCAACAACCTGTAACACATGAGGCTAGAGATGATCCCTAACCCCCAAAACTAAAGGGGTCAGCCATAAATGGTGTGAGTGACATAAAAACAAACAAACAACATAAATGAACATACCTCATAAATTCTTAAACAACATGTACTAAATAAGAATATGTGAAGTAAGAAATGACAGGGAAACATGAAAACATCAAGTGAAACTAAACTAAGTGTCAAGTGTAGAAAACAGGAAAAGCACATGCACAAAACCAAGTCAAGAAAACACAATTTCTATATGCTGACTCTCTAATGCGTACTTGTCGGAGTCTATGCATCCCATTCTACATGTCCGGTGCAAGTCCTTAACGTCTCCACTTCATAGGGTTCAATCCCCCGCTATGCAACTAATCCTATCACGATGACTACAACGAGATAAAGATAAACTGTGAGAATTAGCCCATGCCCGATAATTCCGGAGATAGATCCCACATCTCAGGTAGTTTACCTGGATAATTCCGGAGATCATCCCACACCTAGACATTGACACATCATCACATGAATACCACATGTGCGTCGCCTCGACTTCGATAATTCCGGAGATCAATCCCACACCCCAAGTAATTAGCTGGATAATTCTGGAGATATATCTCACATCGCAGGTAAATTACCTGGATAATTCCGGAGATAAATCCCACACCTCAAGTAAGTTACTTGGATAATTCCGGAGATTAAATCCCACATCTAAAGCCATACTGAGGTGCATAACCCATGTTCCCGTTCATCATATCACCACTAGTGCTTGTCCTTATTATTTTTGGGTTATTTAATTACTTAACGAATCTCCTAGAGTGGTGTACCCTACCGGCCTAAATTCAAAACTGAATAACTGAAATGCCTCTACGGGCCTCAACAAAATAACTCAACACCGGTATACTAGGGTCGCACACCTCTAGAGACTCAACTCAAATGTCTAAACCAAAGTTCCACTAAACAAAGTGGCTTAACTGAATATCTTAGAATCAAATGCTTAAATGAATATCAAGTATAGACTGAATTATCTGAGAACCAATCATTCAAAGGAACACTCAAGTTACAAAAAGTTATCAGTACCAGTCGAATTATACTGTAGTAAGTCGACCGTCCAGAGGACAAATATCCAAAATTTTACAAAAAAAAACTAAGTCATACCAGTCGACTTGAAAGCCATCAGTCGACTTAATCGAGACAAAATTTCCTATAATTCTCAAGAAAATATTCAAAGTATATAAGTCGACTTAAAGAGGATAGGTCGACTGTCCAGAAAGGACTGAAACAATTTTACAAAATAAAGTCTCAGGACACCAGTCGACTGCCTAAGAGTCTAGTCGACTGTCCAGAGGGGATTTCAAAAGATCTGAAGAAACAACAGCAGGGTCGTACCAGTCGACTGAATAGTAGACCAGTCGAATCTCGGCCTACAGTTTTCATAAATTAGGTCTGAATACAAAATCAAAACTGGAGTTTTCTAAAGATTCATTGTTTGTGAAAATAGTTCGTATTCAGGTAAAATGACAAATCTCAACAATTCCTCATTATGGATATATCACTCAAAACATCAAATACCTCAAAACTCAAGTTCTCAAGTTCTAAATTCTAATTCTTCAATTAGGGTTTCTCAATTCTAAATTTCTTTCACAACTCTTAATCAAAATCTGATTTACAAATATAAGATCCAGATGCTCATCCTCCGATCATAACCATGCTCAAATCTTAACATGCTTTTAGCAACACAATTCTATAAACCAAGATCTACTAGTCATTCATAGAATTTACATACATGGTCCAACAACAACAATTGTTCACATGAATCATACCACAATGTAAGATCCATATCATTCACAACATCAAATCAAAACAACATTGTCACTCGCATACATAGATCAAACAACAAAACAATTTTATATCACTCACAAAGCAAACAAAACAAAACAAAGTCACTCACATAAATCAAACAACAAAACTAATTTATATCACTCACCTTTGAATTGAAAAGATCCAACGAAAAGCCTTCCTTTTTGCGAGATCCAAAAATTCTCCTCTTGATCACCAAGAAAATAATAATATAATAAATCTGGAGTTGTGCAGCGAATGACGGCTGCACACCCTCTTCTATACAGGCCGGGATTGAAAGGAATTAGGGTTTTGAAGTACTTTTGCAAAATAGTCCTTTTTTTCAATTTATTACTTCTCATATATAACCTTCCTTAGTTAAAATAAGTTAAATAAATCAAAACTAAATAAAATCCTTTTACCACTAAGTTTTCCAACAACCCAGTACAGCCCAGAGATAAGAAAATTCCGGATTTACACTCAGGGTGGCGATTTTGCACAAAAGCCCTCCCTTTTGTAATATTTGCAATTACATCATAAAATATTCATAAAAATACAGAAAAATCCGAAATAATATCTAATAATACATATTATATTTTCCAATCAAAATATTTGACTTTTACTTTCCAGAAAAATATTTGCACAAAATTCTTCATGAATTCCTTATTTGCAAAAACACCCTTTTTGACTAAATCTTCACCAAATCGACTTTAAATAAAATATAAATATATTTAAATTTAAATGCTAACCATGGGAAACCAAAATATCAGTAAAAATGAATTTTCATAGTTTATTTAAGATCCAAACGACTTTTTTACATAAAAGCCCCTCTCTTTCGAGATATTTGTAAAAATAGTTTCTTTATTCAGAAAAATCCCAAAATTTAGATTACACTCCCTAATAAGTATGAGAACTTATTAAAAATATAAAATTGTATATTTACACCAATAATTATTTGCACGTGTTTCGCACGTGTAAAAAGATAAATCTTTTAGAAAATATTTATTAAATTTCCAGTAAATCATTTTAATTCATTTTTAAATATTTAAAATAATATTTGAAAATACGGGGTACTACACCTCTGGATCTATCTTAGTTTTCTATTCGCTGTGAACAGCCTTCTTCCCAGGACCCGCACAAGTATGTATAGCTTGTAACAAATGAAAAGGTCAGTAAGATAACCTTTAGGCTCCGAGACCACTAAGAATGCTCTTCTACTGTTCTCGTAAGGATTGTGTTTCATACCTTCTGGAGTAAGACCCAGCATGCAGTGGAGATGAGTGCCCCAACTGAACTATTTGGTGATCATATCTAGCGTCAAATATGATGGCAACTGAATGAAGCTAATGTTGATGAAACCTATGGGATTGCTTTACTCTGTCCACCCTTTAGTAGGATAGGGTTGCGTGTAGGAATAAATTTGTACCAAGAGCAGGACTTCCGTCTGTAAAAACGAATTCAAGTGAAAAATACCAGGGAGAAACAAGAGTCACATCACCTTTATATGCCCACTCACCGGTAGATTCTTCTTAAGTTAAGGTGGTTACGCGGATCAGCTAATAGGAATTCAGAGGAGGCCGAACAATAGGCGGGCGTTGAAAAGTCGTCCCACGGGGCGGAGGGGAGGGGGCTACTTAACAAGTTTCTAAACTATCGAAAGAGGAGGCACTGCTATTAATAGTTTTAAGAAAGATGTTTCGTCTTTTTCGCAGCATCCACATTTGTACCAGATCCTTTGGCTTAATAGGGGACGAGAACCTCTCTTATTATACAAGAAAATCTGTATCCCTTGTATTATAGTAGACCTTGGAAGCAAAATATATCCAAAAGCAGAATTGGCTACATCATGGCTAAGGCAAGAAACCGCTGGATCATATAACCCTAATTCTTCTCCGAGTTCATCTTGACGGTACCTTTTTGGAAAGCCATTCATTGTGTCTGCGCCATAAGCAGCATATCTTCTTATCGGACCATTCAACCTATCACTATTAAACCATCTGAACGGCCTCTAAATAGATCTAGAAGAAAAGATTCCTTGCCAATCTATTAGTTATGCACGAGACTTTTCCTATAAAGGTGCTTTTCGGGGTTCTCTACTAATAAAATAGCGGTACTAAAGGGGAATCTTGTTGCAGCATTGCATGATGATTAGTTAGCCATGTGCCCTTAGTAGGTAGAGGGCTAAGTCTGGCTTGATTAGCCCAAGGGATTGTGGGCCGGTTGCCCAAGTTGTTTCTTGATAAAGTAAGAGGAAGGAGTGTCATCAAGGAAAGGCACAAATTCCATTTCGTTCTGAAGCTTGGATCCCCGTCTGATCGCACGAATCTGAGACCACATTTGATAAGCAGAATGATGAATGGGCTTAGTGATTGCTGGTATGGGTAATTATTTTATCGATCTGATACCACTTCTCCCTCAACCTATAGGCATAAAAGACGTAAACAAGCTGTTGTCCAATCACGGGGAAAGCACATTGCATCGGATTGAATCCACTGATTTCTTTTGTTATAGATCGATTCCATACCCTCTCAGAGGCATTAGCCTAGGGATGTGTTAACAGAGAGAAAGAGCCATTCCATGTCCGATCCTGCCAGTGAAAAGCAATCCTTGGGTTCTGAGCAAAATACTGAGTCATACATTACATAATTAGAACATAGATCCTCTCTCGAACATGGGGGGGACAAAAGAAAGAAAAAAAATACATGCATCAATCAAAAGAACAACAACACATCTAAATCCTGCCAACAGACCCTGGGGGTGGGGATAAATCAAAAGTAAAAGTACAAGAGAACAAAATAGACTCGTCCCTCAGTCGAGCATCGGCCCGATCTCGACAAATAGTCAAAATCGTCAAATATCAATTTATCCTTGTTAAATAATTCAAAATAATACATTTTATTTTTCGAGGTGTTACAGATAGTTTCTTCAGTAGTGGCAATACAATTCTGGATACAACGTCCTTTAATGAACCCAGTTTGCTCGCAACTAATGAGTCTGTCCATCACTTTTCCCAATCTATTGGTGAGCAACTTGGTGATAATCTTGACAAAGCATTTAAGGAGGCTAATAGGGCGGAAGTCTTCCACCTATTGGGAGTCTTCTTTCTTAGGGATCAACAAAACCTTAGCGTAATTGATTCTACCTAATTTATGTTTATGGTCATAGAATTAGACCAACAAGTTTACAAGATCATCTTTGATTTTCACCCAAAATGTATGATAGAATAGGATTGGAAATCCATCCGGACCTGGTGCTTTCTCCCTTTCAAGTTGCGACACCACCTCCCAAATTTCCTCTTCCGTGAAGAGAGCTTCCAGGGACCGTAGATCAAGGTCTAGGTCGTCCGAGGTAGCATGCCAAAAGTTTTTGTCGATAGGGACTCTCAATTCTTCTTTTTTTCCAAACAAGGTGTTGAAATGGGTCTGGAATGCCAATTTAATATCATTGTCTTCTTGAAAAGTTCCAGAATCAGTATGGATCGAATGAATGAGGTTAGATCTACGTCGGCACTAGAAATTAGAAGGAAGAAGGCGGTGTTCGCGACTCCTTCTTTTAGCCAAAAATTCTGGAACGTTGTTGCCATTTAAGCTCTTCCAATCTATAAAGTTAAGCAATGTCATATATGAGTTGAAGCAGCCTATTCCACTCCTCTTGCGTGAGGTCTCTAGCTTCTTCAACATTTTCAAGCTCATCAATAACTTCCAGAAGGGAATCTTTCAATCTCCAAATCGACGCAAATCTGATCCGGTTCCATTTCCTGAGCTTGGAGCGCATTCTTCTTATTTTTTTCACACTAGATTGCAGGTGCTTTTGTCCCTCTAGTTGGGTGGGCCCAGTTTTCGTTGACCATGTGATGAAAACATTGGATTTCCAACCATGCTTTTTTGAACCTAAACTTGGGAGTTTTCTCGCGTTGCAATTCACCAGTAGAAAGGATAATAGGGACATGATTCGAGGTAGGTTTAGGGAGAGACTTAGGCTAGAAGAGTGGAAACTTGGCCTCCCAATCGGAAGAGACCAAGACCCTATCTAGCTTAGCTAAAATAAGCGATGACTGCATGTTTGACCAGGTGAAAAGTTTATCAGTGATGAGAATGTCAACAAGTTCGAAATCCGCAATAACCGAGTTAAACGCTTCCCTGTCAGAGTCTCTAGATCCTCTACCTCTACGCTTGGAAGCAAACCTGGTGATGTTAAAGTCTCCCCCCACAACCCAGGGGTGCTGCCAGCGTGCATGTCTCGCAGATAATTATGTCCAGAATGCCATCCTAGAAGATGCAGTGTTTAGGCCATACACCACCGTGATAATTTGGGTCCACATATCTGTCTTACGTTGGAGCAGGTTTGATAATGAGAACTTCCCATGGAGTTCGTCTAATCAGTTATATATCTCCGAATTAAAACAAATGGCGATACCCTCGAAGGCACCAACAGAAGGATGAATTTTCCATTCAGAAATTTGATTCCCCCCGAAGTCTTCTGAGCCTAGCATTATGAGACAGTTTGGTCTCCTGCAGACCCACAATGTTGACTTTAGATTTGGAGATGACATCCCTAACCATTTTCCGCATGCCCCGCCCACCCAGACCTCTAACATTCCAAAAAAGTGTATCCATTAATTACAACCTAGCTCGGGGACATGACTCGATTTGGAGACCGAGCTAGTAATAGGACTAACTCTATCACTCTCCCACCCCCTAATCTTATTTAGGAGAAAGGCGTTAGGATCAGTATCGCCTACCTCTAGGCTGCAGATTTTGGCTAGATTAAAAATCTCAAAATCAGTCATGAAATTGAAAATTGAGGCAAAGAAAGAACGCGTATCTTTATCGCTAGTCTTAGTGGATTTAGCGACAGCAGCAATCTCAAGATAATCGTCCAAGGAATTCTCAATAGCCCTACCCTTTCCGCAACATGAAGAATCAGAGACATTCGATTGCGAGGTAGGGAAAGTGGAAGGGACAAAGTCAGGAGTATGGGACGCACCCTTCCTAGAAAAATATCCTGGGAATCATCAGCAGCCTCCTCTGAGTCCATAGACTCCTCCTATGAGTAGACATAATCATTTTAATCTAGCTTCTTGATCGTCTTCATCCATCTCACAATTGTGATTCCCAAATTCAGAATTGGGCTCCACAGTAGCTTCATTAATAACACAATCAAAAGTGAAGTTTGAAATAATTTTAAAGGAACTTGGACTCATGGTCCTATTCAAATTATCCTTTAAATAAGAAACCTCAAAATTCGTGGGCTTCCTTGAGAAATAGCCCAAAGCGCTGACTGGCCCCTCTTTGGGCCCATCACCATTTCGCAACTCCTCTGGCTTTGACGCACATGCCATGCACGTGGGGTGTGTGTGGGGGGGGCATTGGACGTGTCGTCACCAGACTGGATGGCGGAGTGGTCGAGGAGTTAGGCGGAGAAATGAAAGGAAGATATGAAGAGATCGAAGCATTTCCTTTTTTGGTTCTAGTTCTGTTCCCCAAATCGACCCCCCCAGACTCTTGTTCATCCTCCAAAAAAGCTCAATTATTCTCTTTTGGAGTCAGCTCTGTGGTTTCGAGTGAGACCCCGCTCATCTTCTTCCCCAAATGGGCTTCACACTGCTTAAGCTCCTGCCCAAAAGCATCCACATTTTTCTTTTTCGGAATGCGCTTTTGTATGGTGGACACCTTAGAGTTCATACCATTTTCAGCATTGGCTCTCCCTGACCCTTCCAACTGCTCCACTAGCAGCGCCTCTTCACGATCTGCTATTTGTTGACTTCCTTTTTTAGCTTTTCTTTTTCCATCTTTTTCAAGAGAAGGTACTGGATTCGCCAAATCTGCTATTTTTGGCTCTATTTGTAGACCCACTTTTTGCAGTCCATCCTGACCGTTAGGGGTTTTGGTCAAACCTCGATCTTGAATGTCGATCATCGGTGGAGAATTTTAGGGTTCTAAGTTTTTCATCATATGGCCCGACACACCTCCATCTCCCTTGCAACTCTGATGAGTTCGCGGTGCGCTCGTTCAATTTCGTGTGCATTGTCTATTGTGAGATCCTACTCCGGTGAAACCACTTGCTTGTAAGTTCGACCATCTCTGAATGAGGGAGAAGGGGGTGAAACATTCAAGAGCTCTGTCTCAGAATCCACCTTCTTATCGAGAACAAATCGAATGAGGTACGATTCTTCAAAGGAGTAGACTTTTGCAAAATGTGGTATTAAGGTGATATCAAGGCTTTGGATCTTGATCCTGGATGATACAATCTCTGATCGGTGCACCATCTTGTCATTGATATCTTTGATGGTTCCAAACTCTGATTTGATCTCTTGCGGCACTTCTTTTTTCAGAAATGAAGAGGAACATTATGGATCCAAATCCAAAAACACTCACCCTGAGGCAACTTTGCTCCGAATCTGGGAGACCATGGGAAGAATTCCGAATTAAAGTGGCCAAAGTCCACTATACCCAAGTTGGTGACATCTTTCATCTTCTCCGGCGAAGAAAAAGGATACGAGGAATTGCAAGTGGCGCATCTTCTTTGCTACCCAATCCCTGTGACCCCCCATCGGCGACTTAGTATTCAGAACATGGAGAAGATGATTCTCCGACGGTCTCCCTGATTTGATTTTATCTATCACACATCATTGGCTGAGCCATATTTTTTCATGTTTGATGATCTCTAGGCTATTCGCAAACATAGAGATCTAGATCTTAAATTATACTGTATCAAAATTTTCAACATGTGGCTTAAAATTACAGAGATTTGTCAATCGGTCTAGTACATCCAACAAATCCTAATGTGAACTCATACATAAGTTGAAGTTAATCCTAGTGTCTCATATCTAGAAAGGGAAGTTGGAAACTGGAAGTAACTTTTCTACCCTCATTAAACCTTTTATTTGCGTTGTGTGCCAATGATAAAATTTGAATTTCTTAGATCTCTTTACTAAGGAATTCAAACTGTTGACCCTAAATTTAGTGTGCACAAAATTTACTATTCACACTAATATTTTTCATTGAGATATATAGGTTTTACAGAAAATCTAAATTCAAGCAAAATGCCAAAAAGATTTGAAATCAAGCAAAGGGAAAAAGTATCAAAGAAGAATGCAAATATCAAAAAGAATTCAACTCAAGAAACATGTGCTTTATATTCTCAAGAATGCCAGCAAATACTGTATTTTTATTTCTATTTATGTAAGAAAATACCATGTAAAGAATCATTGATTGAATAATTAGTTATGGAATGAATATAAAATGAATTCACTAAATAAAATCGGATCTGGCAGATTAGCGGTCGACCTCACTGTCACGCCCCGCTTCCCAAAAAGAATACGAAATACGGATACGTAACAAAAGCCCAGTGAATGATTTTCATCATCCATAAGCTGTTCAAGAATCTTTACAATATCTCACAAAATAAACAGAGTCGGAAGCAAAAGAATCAACCACACATGCACAACTGAATTAATAACCCAACAGAATTTACTTGAAACAAAATACAATACTCTCAAATAAATCAGAATCTAGACAAATCAAATATCCTGGGTCACATCACCCAAATACAAAATAGATATTCAAGTACTCAAAATATATTGTTCCAAAGCAACAATAATAATAATACTAATAAATAAGAAATCCAGCACTAATATCTCATTTTGCCAATACCATCAGGAAGCTGACCATCTTGGTCTGCAATTAATAATTGCAGGATAAGGAAAGAGAAAACAAGTACCCGTCAATTGCAAGTTACAGGCCACTTATAATGTAGGATACAAGCACATAGGAAACTAACTAATAGCATGGAGTAATGTATCAACAGTCATAACCAGCATGAATCAGTAAAACAAAGTCAACTAGCATGGGATACTAACAGTACAGATGTTTATGTTAAATGCAGTGTCATATGACAACTAACAGTGTCTAGTAACAGTAAGCTCAATATATCAGTGTAACAGTATAACAGTATCAGTCCAACAGTATCAGTCTAACAGTATCATTCTAACAGTATCAGTTTTATGTTCTTACAGTCTTGTGTGTATTACAAGCTAGGTAGCACTTCATGCATCCCGATTTTTACTACATAATTGCTACAACAAACAGTTTCGCTTTTAGATTTCATAGTGGACCATAATGGGGCATTGTACTCAGGTATCAGTAATAGTAGCAGTAGCAGTAGCAGTAACAGTAACAGTAACAGTAACAGTAGTAGAAATGTAACAGTAACAGTAACAGTACGGAACACTAGTTCCCTTCCAAGTACACGTTTCCATATTTTCCACTACTAGATCTTCCCTTAAGAAACCCCGGCTTGGTTACTTTTATAATGGTCATCAAAGAGACATGATGGTGCATGAAATAGTATCAAACTAACATGGTATAATCAGTATTAGGTTCAGGGAAATAAATAAACATGCATAAATGAGATACAGTCACATAAACGAGCAAAATAGTGTATGTTCATATTCAGGACAGTAAGACAGTACAGTACTAAAATAGTGAATCCCGCTACTAGAAACATCCAAATCTGGATCCATCGAAGGATCTGGAAAATAGACTTCTACAAAAATCTAGCGAATATAATTAAGTCATATAGTGTTTCAGAAAATTATAGCTCAAAACTGATTTGAAAACAGAAAACACGTTCAGTCGGAAATTAGTAAAACGAATTCTCAGTCAGAAAAACGGCATCAAAACCTCTCAATTAAATCCAGAAAAAATCTGGGATATTCCCCTATATGTCTAAAATCAAAATATAAAGTTTCATAATATTCCAGTAAAATTAGTTCAGTCATCAAAAATAAGAAAACATCAAGAAACCGTAGTTTGGCAAAGCTGGAATTTCCAACACTGCTGTACGAAAACTATGATATCTCGCAACCAGTGAAACGAAATCCAATTCTGCCAAAGGTATTTGAAAATAGATAAAATATACTAACTTTCTTATTTCACAAATATTTTCCATACAGTAAAATTAATCAGGGTGAAAACACAATTCTTTACATAACAGCGAGCAAAATACAGCAAGTATAGATTTCATGAACGAGCTTGAAACAACACATAAAACTCATCAATAAAATTCACTAAAATTCTGGGCAATCCCTAACTAGATAAAGAAACACTGACCAAAGTTTTGGATCAAAATAATATACGTAGCATAGTTCTTTAAAATGATTTGTCATCAATATTACCGAAAAATAGAATCTGGAAAAGATCAACTCCTCTGTAGTAAAATAGTCATAACTTAGTCATACGAAATCAAAATCAAGAAAGGTTAGAGGAGTTTGAAAATAGATGAAATTCTCTGAAACTCATGTTTTATACCGAAATTAAGATACTGACTTTAAAATAGTCCAAAACAGAAAACAAAACAGAACAGCGACAAAATACAGATTTTCCCCTTAAAAACGAAATCAACATAGATTCAAGAAAATTGATCCAAACACACCCAAACATGAAATTGAGTCTACCAAATGTCTAAACATCATGAATTAGGGTTATTAACATGTCCACACCAAATATATCTCATGGGTCTCAATCAAAACACAAATTCTCACAAAAATCTCACATACTTAGTTCTAATCAAGAACGGGTAAAAACCTAGGTTAATGTATGTCCATATTGTGTCGTTAGTCATCTATGGTCAAGTTTTCACAATAGAGATAAAACCCATCAAGGAAATCACAAACAAGAGTCGTCTCTAGACCCAACTACACTATAGGTGAACTTTTTGACTTGTATCAAACAAATGAATTGGAGTACAAGTTACTTGCCTTAAATCGGGATGAAGAACAACGAGAACCAAGAATAACGAGCAAAACCCACGAACGAATATCCACGAATCAACGAATCCAAGCACTAAAGCAAAAGTCTCCACACGAACAACTCACACGATCCCACGTGCGAACTCTCAAGCAAGCAAAAGAGAGAGAGAGAGAGAGACCAAAAGAGAGAGATGGCGGGTGAAATGCTCGGCTAGGGGAAGAAGTGGTGGTGCGGCAAGGTGTGAGAGATCGGGATGGAGTAGGCCGGGAGAGAGTAGGGGCTGTCGGTTTGGGGTGTTGCCAGGGATGCACAGGCCGGAAAGGAGAGGATGGGGGCTGGTGTGCGGGTCGGCTGAGCAAACAGGGAGGAGGGGGAGCCCGGGTGTGAGGGGGAGAGAGGGGAATTAGGGTTAGGGTTTAGGGAGAGAGAGATGGAGAGTATATATATATATGGGGATTAGGGTTTAGAAATACAAGTTGGGTTAATGGGTATTTGGATTATGGGTAATTAGGAGTAGCAATAGGATTTGTTTAATTGGGCTTCAATTAGGATATAAATGCATAGAATATGAAATAGGAATGGGGATTACATTTGGCTTTGGTAAGTCTCATTAGGGATCAGTTAATAGGAATGGGAAAAAGATAACACCCAAGCACCACCACCACAAGCACCCAAGAAAAACAAAATAAAGATAACGAGGCCAAAATGAAAGAAAGAACCAAAATAATGAAGAACGAACAAACGAGACGATCAGTCAAACACAAGGAGCTCAAAATGAAATAAAACGAATATATATATTGAAAACAATTCCAATATACAGTTCAGAAAAAAATACAAGAGAGGAAAATACACTAAAAATAAAAATACACTCTAAAATACACAAAATGAAGAAAAGGGGTTACAATCCTACCCACCTAACAAAAAGAATTTCGTCCTTGAAATTCAAAAAGAAGATACATAGGGTAACCCCAAAACAACCAAAAGAACAAAATAAACCAAAAACTACTCAAACAAATGAGGAAACTTGTGCTGAATCTCCTCCTCCAGTTCCCAAGTCGACTCACCAGGCGAGTGAGGATTCCAAGCAACACGAACTAACTTGATAACCTTGTTCTTAAGCACTTTCTCCCGCTGATCCACAATAGCAACTGGCAGAATCTCACAAGTCAAATCCGGCCAAATGGTCAAATCAGAATAGTCGATCACGTGGCTCTCATCTCGGATATATCTTCTGAGTTGTGAGACATGGAAGACATCGTGCACTCCTGATAAAGCTGGTGGCAAAGCAAAACGATAGGCCACCTTGCCTACTCGCTCCAAAATCTCAAACGGTCCAATAAACCTCGGGCTAAGCTTGCTCCCACCACCGAACCGAATGACACCTCGCCACGACGATACCTTAAGGAAAACATGGTCACCAACAACAAACTCCAAAGCTCTCCGATGGACATCGACCCATCGCTTATGCCTGTTCTAAGCTACCTGCAAATGCTTCCTGATCTGAACTACTACATCCACTGTCTTGGTGATCAACTCTGGACCCAACAACTGCCTCTCACCAATGTCATCCCAGCACACTCGTGATCTGCACTTCCGCTCATAGAGTGCTTCGTACAGAGCATCTTTAATACTGGCTTGAAAGCTGTTATTGTACGAGAACTCTACGAGATGCAAATGATCCTCCCAAGAACCACAAAACTGAAGCATACGGGACCTCAACATGTCCTCTAGAATCTGAATAGTCCGCTCTAACTGTCCATCAGTCTGGGGAAGAAAAGTTTTGCTGTACTTCGATTTGCTCCCCAAACTGTTCTGAAGACTCTCCCAAAATTAAGATCTGAATCTCGTATCACTGTCGAATACAATACTGACTGGAACCCCATGAAGTCTAATAATCTCTTGCAAGTACCTCTCAGCTAGGCTCTCGGTCGAATGCCCGACACAAAAAGGAATGAAGTGAGCACTCTTTGTCAAACAGTCAACAATCACCCAAATAGCATTATGACCCTTAGGACTCCTTGGCAAAGCAGTCACAAAATCCATGGTAATATGTTCCCACTTCCAATCTGGAATAGGAAGCGGTTGAAGAAGTCTAGTGGTTCTCTGATGTTCTGCCTTAACCTGCTGGCAGACCAAATACTGAGAAACAAACCGAGCAATAGCCCTCTTCATACCATGCCACCAGAAATAAAGCTTCAAATCTCGATACATCTTAGTACTTCCAAGATAGATAGAATACGAAGACTGATGAGCTTCCTCAAGCAACCTCTGACGAACTTCACCCTTAGGGACACACAACCGGGAACCAAAACGAAGCAAACCATCTGCATGAATAACTATGTCCATCCTGGACCCAGATTTAACCTCAGCTCGAAAACCCTGCAGCTGCGCATCACCAGCCTGAGCCTTTTTGATCTGATCAACAAGAGACGACTAAAGCTGGAGCGTAAGACAACTCCGAACAGAACTCGGCAACACAACATCCAAATCCAACCTCCTCATCTGCTCAATGAAATCACTCTGCTAAGTAAGAAACATAACTACTAGTCTCCTGCTCATAGCATCAGGCACCAAGTTTACTTTACAAGGATGGTATTGCAAACTGATTTCATAATCGGCCATAAGTTCCAACCAACGCCTTTACCTCGTGTTTAACTCCTTCTGGGTGAACGTACTTGAGACTTTTGTGGTTTGTAAAGATCTCCACGCGGTCTTCAAGTAAATAATGTCTCCACAGCTTCAAAGCAAAAATCACTGCTGCTAACTCCAAGTCATGAGTAGGATAGTTCTTCTCATGCAGCCTCAACTGCCTCGATGCATACGCGACAACACGGCCATTCTGCATAAAAACTGCTCCAAGACCCTTACCAGAAGCATCACAGTGAATTACAAATCTTCCTGAACCATCGGGAATAGTCAACATAGGCGCTGACATCAATCTGTTCTTTAACTCAACAAAAGCTCCATTGTACTCATCAAACCAACAAAACTTCTGATCCTTTCCTGTCAGTTTAGTCAATGGTCCTGCTATCTTCGAAAAATCTTGAACAAATTTCCGATAATAGCTAGCCAAACTGAGAAAACTCCTGACTTCTGAAACTGAATTAGAAATAGGACAATCCTTCACAGCTTCAACCTTAGAAGGATCCACAGAAATACCATCTCCAGAAATAATGTACCCCAAGAAAGAAATCCTTTCGAGCCAAAACTCGTACTTGCTAAATTTCCCATAGAGCTGACCCTCAAAGTCTGCAGAACCACTCTAAGATGCTCAACATGATCTTCTCGATTTCGAGAATATACCAAAATATCATCAATGAAGACTACCACAAATCTATCCAAGAACTGAGAGAAAACTCGGTTCATAAGAGTCATGAATACAACTGGCGCGTTCGTGACCCCGAATGGCATCACAAGATACTCATAGTGCCCGTATCTAGTCTTGAAAGCAGTCTTCTGTATATCAGCAGCCTTCACCTTGACTTGGTGATACCCAGAACAAAGATCCAACTTCGAGAAAACAGCGGCCCCATTCAACTGATCAAACAAATCATCGATCCTGGGCAACAAATACCGGTTCTTCACAGTAACTTTGTTTAGTTCCCGATAATCCACGTACAGTAAACGACTACCATCCTTCTTGTTGACAAAAAGGACCGGAGCACCCCAAGGTGAAACACTTGGTCTAATGAAATCCAAATCAAGAAACTCCTGAATCTGCACCTTAAGCTCTGCTAGCTCAACCGGTGCCATCCTGTAGGGACTATTCGATATCGTCGCTATTCCAGGCTAAACATCAATACCGAATTCCACTTCCCTATCAGGGGGTAAGCCAGGTAACTCATCTGGAAAAACATCCAAGAAATCCCGAACTACTAGAGGTGCAGCCTCACAGCCTGAGTGCAATTCCATCGCACAATCCACCTGTTCAACTGCAGTCTTTGTTCGGCTAAGAGAAGACTCCCCGGCATGGAACTCAAATTCTGCTCGATCTGGAACTCTGAAGAAAACTTTCTTGGCACGGCAATCAATAATGGCATAGGCTTCACCCAACCAATCCATACCCAGAATAACGTCGAATCCTGAATTTCCAATTATAATCAGGTTGGCTTTGAAATCTGCGTCCCTAATAACAATGGGACATTGCCTGCACTCACATGAACATATGACAACTCCATCACCTGTCACAATGTTTCAAACCTCTGACATGTTACTGCACTCCAACTGATGGCGAGCGACAAATCGAGAGGAGACAAAAGAATGAATTGCTCCAGAATCAAAAAGAACATCGGCAGGAAAAGAGCAAACAAGGATGATACCTAAAAGGAATCAAAAACAAGGAGAAAGCATAGAAAATAAAGGGATAGAGAGAAGAAAACAAGGAATCAAGGGATTGAATAAGAAGGGATCAAAATGGAGGGAACAAGACTAGTATCCAGAATCAGAGTTGGTATAAATTCACTTACGTATGCATGGTTGGTGAAATATTGAGCCGATCTCGATTCGAGCCAAGCTTGTCTAATATATTAGGCAACTAATACATTAGCCAAACCTGGACTTTGATACCACTAAAAATCCTGTCACACCCCGCTTCCTAAAAAGAATACGGAATACGGATACGTAACAAAAGCCCAGCGAATAATTTTCATCATCAATAAGTTGTTCAAGAATCTTTACAATATCTCACAAAATAATTAGAGTCGGAAGCACAAGATTTAACCACACATGCACAACTAAATTAATAACCCAACAGAATTTACTTGAAACAAAATACAATATTCTCAAATAAATCAGAATCTGGACAAATCAAATATCCTAGGTCACATCGCCCAAATACAAAATAGATATTCAAGTACTCAAAATACATTGTTCCAAAGCAACAATAATAATAATACTAATAAACAAGAAATCCAGCACTAATATCTCATTTCGCCAATACCATCGGGTAGCTGACCATCCTGATCTGCAATTAATAATTGCAGGAGAAGAAAAGAGAAAACAAGTACCCGTCAATTGCAAGTTACGGGCTACTTATAATGTAGGATACAAGCACATGGGAAACTAACTAATAGCATGGAATAATGTATCAACATTCATAACTAGCATGAATCAGTAAAACGAAGTCAACTAGCAAGGTATACTAACAGTACAGATGTTTATGTCAAATGCAGTGTCATATGGCAACTAACAGTGTCTAGTAACAGTAAGCTCAGTATATCAGTGTAACAGTATAAAAGTATCAGTTTTATGTTCTTACATTCTTGTGTGTATTACTACCTAGGTAGCACTTCATTCATCCCGGTTTTTACTACATAGTTGCTACAACAAACAGTTTCGCTTTTAGATTTCATAGTGGACCATAATGGGAAAGTGTACTCAGGTATCAGTAATAGTAGCAGTAGCAGTAACAGTAACAGTAACAGTAGTAGAAATATAACAGTAACAGTAATAGTACGGAACACTAGTTCCCTTCCAAGTACACGTTTCCATATTTTCCACTACTAGATCTTCCCTTAAGAAACTCCGGCTTGGTTACTTTTATAATGGTCATCAAAGAGACATGATGGTGCATGAAATAGTATCAAACTAACATGGTATAATCAGTATTAGGTTCAGAAAAATAAATAAACATGCATAAATGAGATACAGTCACATAAACGAGCAAAACAGTGTATGTTCATATTCAGGACAGCAAGACAGTACAGTACTAAAACAGTGATTCCCGCTACTACAAACATTCATATCTGGATCCGTTGAAGGATCTGGAAAATAAACTTCCACACGAATCTAGAAAATATAATTAATTCATATAGTGTTTCAGAAAATCATAGCTCAAAACAGATTTGAAAACAGAAAATACGTTCAGTCAGAAATCAGTAAAACAAATTCTCAGTCAGAAAAATGGCATCAAAACCTCTCAATTAAATCCAAAAAAAATCTGGATTATTCCCCTATATGTCTAAAATCAAAATATAAAGTTTCATAATATTCCAGTAAAATTAGTTCAGTCATCAAAAATAAGAAAACATCAAGAAACCGTTGTTTGGCAAAGCTAGAATTCCCAACACTGCTGTACGAAAGTTATGATATCTCGCAACCAGTGAAACGAAATCTAATTCTGCCAAAGGTATATGAAAATAGATAAAATATACTAACTTTCTTATTTCACAAATATTTTTCATACAGTAAAAGGAATCAGGGTGAAAACACAATTCTTTACAGAACAACGAGCAAAATACAGCAAGTATGATTTCATGAACGAGCATGAAACAACACATAAAACTCATCAATAAAATTCACCAAAATTCTGGGTAATCCCTAACTAGATAAAGAAACACTGAAAAATATTTTGGATCAAAATAATATACGTGGCATAGTTCTTTAAAATGATTTGTCATCAAAATCACCGAAAAACAGAATCTGGAAAAGATCGACACCTCTGTAGTAAAACAGTCATAACTTAGTCATACGAAATCAAAATCAAGCAAGGTTAGAGGGGTTTGAAAATAGATGAAATTCTCTAAAACTCATGTTTTATACCGAAATTAAGTTACTGAATTTTAAAATAGTCCAAAACAGAAAACAAAATAGAACAGCGACAAAATACAGATTTTTCCCTTAAAAACGAAATCAACATAGATTCAAGAAAATTGATCCATACACACCCAAACATGAAATTGAGTCTACCAAGTGTCTAAACATCATGAATTAGGGTTATTAACATTTCCACACCAAATATATCTCAAGGGTCTAAATCAAAATACGAATTCTCACAAAAATCTCACATACATAGTTCTAATCAAGAACGGGTAAAAACCTAAGTTAATTTATGTCCATATTTTGTCGTGAGTCATCTATGGTCAAGTTTTCACAATAGAGACAAAAATCATCAAGGAAATCACAAATAAGAGTCGTCTCTAGATCCAACTACACTATAGGTGAACTTTTTTACTTGTATCAAACAAATGAATTGGAGTAAAAGTTACTTGCCTTAAATCGGGATGAAGAACAACGAGAACCAAGAGTAACGAGCAAAATCCACGAACGAATATCCAAGAATCAACGAATCCAAGCACTAGAGCGAAAATCTCCACACGAACAACTCGCATGATCCCACGTGTGAACTCTCAAGCAAGCGAGAGAGAGAGAGACCAAAAGAGAGAGATGGCGGGTGAGATGCTCGGCAAGGGGAAGAAGTGGTGGTGCGGCAAGGTGTGAGAGATCGGGATGGAGTAGGTCGGGAGAGAGTAGGGGGCTGTCGGTTTGGGGTGTTACCGGGGATGCACAGGCCAGAAAGGAGAGGATGGGGGCTGGTGTGCGGGTCGGCTGAGCAAACAAGGAGGAGGGGGAGCCCAGGTGTGAGGGAAAGAGAGGAATTAGGGTTAGGGTTTAGGGAGAGAGAGATGGAGAGTATATATATATATGGGGATTAGGGTTTAGAAATACAAGTTGGGTTAATGGGTATTTGGGTTATGGGTAATTAGGAGTAGCAATAGGATTTGTTTAATTGGGCTTCAATTAGGATATAAATGCATAGGATATCAAATAGGATTGGGGATTACATTTGGCTTTGGTAAGTCTTATTAGGGATCAATTAATAGGAGTGGGAAAAAGATAACACCCAACCACCACCACAAGCACCCAAGAAAAATAAAATAAAGATAACGAGGCCAAAATGAAAGAAAGAACCAAAATAATGAAGAACGAACAAACGAGACGATCAGTCAAAGACAAGGAGCTCAAAATTAAATAAAACGAATATATATATTGAAAACAATTCCAATATACGGTTCAGAAAAAAATACAAGAGAGGAAAATACACTCCAAAATACACAAAATGAAGAATAAGGGTTACACTCACGTTTGACTGGTCGACTATCACACGGTCGATCGCACAACTTAGTGCAAAAGTGAGACAGTTGACCAACCACCTCTTTGTCTTTGGACTGAGGTGGACGGTCGACTGCTCATTAAAGCGGTCTACCGCAACTTATGCTGAACCGGTTATTTTTGTAATATCTTCTCCTCATTTTTTGGAAAGATGTAATTCTTTGCCTGATAAATAGAGGTGAATTCCTTGAGTGTTCTTCATCGCTTTCAAATATTATTCTTCTGAACTTACTATTCAATCAGCGATCCGAGTGTGCGAGCTTTTATTATTTTCTTAGTCAAGATCGACATAGATCTTGCTTTTTTTTATTTCTTCCACTTCGGTGAGTGTACGAGACTTATTCATAGAAGTCTTGTGGGTGTAATAAGCCACTCGACCTGAATTATGAGAATCATTGTACGAGGTTTTTAAGTATAGTGGGACACTTGTGGCGGAGAATTGCTATAAATATGTGGTGTGAACGTAGACTTGCGGGTCGAACCACCTTATATCGTTGTGTATTACTTGTTTTCTCTAACTTTACTTCCTTTTTTAACGAAATTTTTTAAAAGTTTTTAATTTCCACACAATCCCTCTCCCTATTTTTGATTTACACAAAGCTCACAAATTTGTGTATCGAGATTCATGTCTTCAGTATCATTGCTTTAATAAACGACTGTAGTTCAATATCTTGACTAGTTGTGCCCGTCTTTTCATTTATTTCTTGACTACCTCTTAATCTCTAATCTCTAATATTATAATGAGAAAAGGCCTTAGTGCCATTTGTCAATCTACCAACACGTGCATTGCACATGCATAACTAATATGAAGGAGGTCTCAGGTTCAATACCTCACTATGTCAGATTTTTTACTTAATTTTTTATTTTTTATATTTAACATGCATCACATGTGTAAATTACTATTCATCTATATAGATATAATATATATTTTTTGAATGGTAAAAAGTAGGATTATCCTTCCTCACATAATATATATATATATATATATATATATATATATATATATATATATGGAAGGAAAGTCCTAAAACTATTACAAAAAAGACTGTAGGAGGTTCAATCGAGCATAGGGTGAATCTGAGATCGAGATGGCATGCCGTTGGGTCGTAGAGAGGGCATTGGACTGTTTTCGTGCACCTCTACTAATCCCAAAGACATGATCTCATCCCCCTTCTTCACCCGAAGCATAGCCCGTAACAAAAAGGAACCACCTTCAGTTGGAAGAAAAGCATACAGTACTAGAAGCAAGAGTTTGAGTTTGAACAAAATATCGGACTACAACAAAGTCCCAAAAAAATACAACCAAAAACAGAGAAGCCTGGTCAGTGATTAACTTGGGGTAATGTCTGCACTACCGCCCCTAGCAGGCCTCATGAGATCACTGTCACCCGTGCCTCTGAGATCCTCCAAAATTCTTGCTTTCTTCTTGGACTCCCCACTTGAATCTAGCCAATATGAGAACCAAAATTTTGTATTAGAGATTAGTTTATCCACAGTTGTATGCTTGCTGTAAAAAACTCTATCATTTCTAGCATTCCATAAACTCCAACAAACAACTAGTGTAACCAAATGCCATGAGTGAGTGAAATTGTGCTTGTTGTGATCAAAACACCAATATGAGAAGCATTCAGTAATAGACCCAGGCAGGTTTGTGATTCGGAAAGATTGTGTGAAGTGCAGCCAGGTTTGAGCAGCCATAGGGCACTCGAAGAAAATATGGTAAGTGGTTTCAATCTGACATGTACAGGAGGTGCATGTTAGATCACCATCCCAGCCTCTAGAATGCAACCTTTCCTTGGAGTTTAGCTTTTTCCCACTCAGCATCCAAATGAAAATTTTGCATTTTAATGGTGCGCAATTCTGCTAACAAGATCGATAGAAAGGAGAGATGAGGCTAGAAATGCTATAGAAGCTATAGGCTGATTTGACGGTGTAGCTCGCAGTACAAGAGTGATTCCAGCGAGTGATATCAGGGTGCGAAGAAGGCTGAATGTTCGAAATAGACTGTAAAAGATTTCTCTTTTCCATAAGGATGATGCTAGAAGAAGAGGTGTGAAGGCTAGGTCACCAAATCCAGCTGCCTTGGTCTAATGTGCCTTGAGAGCGCAGAGAGACTTTTTTGTTCCATGCTGCTTCAAAAAGGGAAGGAAAGAGGGTACACTACAAGACTAACAGTCTTTACCGGCGTTTTTTCCCACATTCACCGGCATTTTAAAACCCCGCTGTAGATATCACCGGTGTTTTATAAACCGCCGGTGCAAGTGTCACTGAATCGTGTGTCGCTGTAGCTTAGGGACATTTCCCGACGTTTTTACGAATGCCGGTATAGGTAAAAACTACACCGACGGTTAAAAAATGCCACCGAAAGGGTGGTTTCGTTTGGAAGTACTGTTTTCGGCCATCACCTACACCGACATTTTTAAAACACCGGTACAGATTGCCAGTTTTTGCTGAAAGCTACACCGACGTTTGTAAAAATGCCGGTGTAGATATATTTTTAAATTTTTTTTTATTATTTAAAAATTTAAAAATTAAATAATAATATTTAAAAAAAAACCCCTTCAGCACTCTTATAATCAAAACCAATTGCAAAACTAAAAGAGACCCATTATAATATATATGAATGAAGCATAATAGTATAATATCATTAAATTGTAATCTCATAAACATAATAATGTGATCTCACCACATTCATAACCAAAATATGGAGTTCAAAATATTGAGTTACAAAGAGTGAAAAAGATTATTTTCACTGTCAAGATACTAACTGAGATGAAACTTATACTTTTATAATACTCATGAGATAATTGTCAATTAAAACCACAACATAAGTTCAAACAGGATTATTTCATCACTAGTCACTCCTCTATAAATCATAGTATGCAACTTCAGTTATATAATCCATCTCATCATCACTTAAAACCAATGAGAAAGAACAATCTCATTTTCAAACCCAAGCAACAAGCATGAACATTATCTTAGAAACTGATACTCATCTATACATCATGATATAATTGTATATAAAGTTTAGATAAAAAAATTTCCATCACTAGTCACTCCTATATAAAAAAATCATAGTGTGCAACTTCAGATACATTATCCATCTCATCTCCAAATTCAGACAAAAAAGCAACTCAGTAACTCAGACAAAAATTTATTAGGTACCAAGTTTCAGATTGCATACCCCAGACATCATCCAATTTGATGAACACTTCATTTAAGAAAGGAGATAGGGGAGGGTCGATCACCCTTACACTGATACAGTACTCAGTAACTCAGAAGACAATTAAATTCAAGAAACTTCAAAACCATAACTAGAAAGCTTTTCAATTTTTGGGTGGACACTAAGTGGAAAAGAGAAGCTTTCAAACAAAATTAGATACCACCACAAGAGTTAATAGCATCAAGTGCTACCCCTTCAGTCATGAAATTACCACCTAGAGCTCTTTATATAGAAGAGGAAAATGAGGACATATTAGATTCTTGAATGGAAATAATATCACATTTATGAGAATTGAAAAGATCATATATAGCTTCTTTTTTGTGTAAGCTACCAACACCTTGAATATTTCAGGAAATACTAATCATAAAAATCAACATTCTCCATAGCTCTAGTAACTTCATTGGCTCTAATAGAGTCAATATGGTTGTTGAAATCAATTTATCATCAAACTCATATCACTAGCAATAGATCTAAAATCATCATTAGATAATGGATTAAAATGAATTTTGCAAATAGAGCCTAAGGGAATTTTGCAAAATGAAATCCTGATTCAATCTCAGAAGCATGATTATGATAATCAACGAGACTAGAAAAATCATGAATAGAAGCATGCTTATACAACCAACCAACCAACCAACCTATACAAATAAAACGATAATCCAACAGCACAAGATAATTACAAAAATCTGAACAATTCAAGCCACAAGGAGAAGAAATCTGAGTTGTTTGTGAGAGGGAGAGAGAGATTGTTAACGAGCAGATCTACCAGTTCCTAGAGGATGTAAAAATTGTTAAATCACAGCATTCAAGCTTCACAACTACATAAAGAGCACAACTGTAATGCACATACAACCACAAATACACAAATCACTAACAGATTCCTGCAAGTTCCTCTTCACCAAGTAATCATAAATGTACACATCCAACCTATTCCAAAACCCGTTCAACCAAAAACCCATCAAAAGGATTGCCTTTTTTTCCTTTCCAACTCAAACAACATCATCCCATTCAAAGAAACCCATCAAAAATATCACTTTTTGCCCATTTGGGCTCAAACAACTTCATCTAAAAACCATACTAACCCCTAAAAAACTACAAACAACAAAAGCATGACTAGAATCAAATCCGGTTAGTACGATAAATCAAGAACCGATCAAAACCCTAACCCTAACCCTAATCAAGAACCGATCACTAATTAACCTATTCTCATATTCTCAAATTCATACTAGAATAAACTTTAGGGTTTGAAATTCCTTACTTGATTTGATTAGGGTAGGGGGGACGGCAGTTTTTGAGAGGGAGAGAGAGATTGGGAGAGGGGGGACGGCGGGGGGCCGCGATGGAGGATGGGGGACGGGCGAAAGGGGCAGGTGCGGCGATGGGGGAAGGGGCGATGGCGGGGGAGGAGGAAAACGACGACGGCGGGAGAGGGGGACGTCGATGGGAAAATGAGAGAAATAAAATTTGGGGAAAGGAGAGTAAAATGAGATAGGGGGGGTGGGAAGCACAGTTCACTTATCGATAAACTACACTGGTGTTTTTACGTAAAACGTCGGGGTATCCCTAACCTACACCGACGTTTTCTTAAAACGCCGGTTTATAGTCGGATATTTTTTCACCCCAGCACTGTTGGTTTCTACCGCAGCGTTTCTACCAAAACGCCGGGGTAGAAATGCCGGAGTAGACTTCATTTGTTGTAGTGGTAGAAATATTGTTACCCTTGATCCATATAGAAATCCAGAACTTAACCATAGTCTCATCGCCAAGTTGCCAAGAGATGCCTTGGTCAAATTGTTTTTTAAGTTTGAACAAATTCTTTTAAAAATCCGAAGCCTGGGTCTTGCAGATAAATTCACTAGTAGTGTTGAAGTAGAGGGACTTGAGAGTTTGAGAGCAAAGGAAAATTTTCAGTATATAGTTTCCACCACCATTTCATGAGAAGTGCATTATTGAACTGTTGAAGGTCCAAGACTCCAAGGTCTCCCTGGTTTTTAGGTTGGCATATGCGCTTCCAATTCGTATAAGAAACCCCCGTAGCCTTGGTGTCTCCTCCAACCCAAAAAAATCTACTTCTCATTTGATCGATCCTGGCAATCACCCACTGAGTTTGTCACAAGCCCCCCGTAGCCTTGGTATATATATCTATAATATAATATATTTACTTACTATTTAATGGAAGAGTTTGTCACAAATAAACAATTTTAAATATTTTGTGTTACAAAACAAACACCACTTTTGTCACCAAACAAACATGTGCATTGCACGTGCAACTCCAAATCTATTTTCCAACTCGTGCATCGCACGTACACATCAATTTCCTTCTTAATTTTTAAAAAATACGTGTATCGCCCGTTTAGCTCCATTTTTTTTAAAATTAAAGCATTCATCGCACGTTCTAATTATTATTGACTTACGTGTATCACATGTTTAACTCCAACTCTTTATCAAAACGTGCATCGCACATGAAAATACCAGTTCATTTTGATATGAGAGAGACTAGTAAAAATAACATAAAAGTACAACAAAGACTAGATTTCATAAGATAATATTTCTTGGAATATTCCATTAGTATTTAGTACATTGCATTTCCTAATAATTAAGTAGTTACCAATTAATGGTTAATTCGTTGATCTAACTTCTCCATATCTCCACAAAATTCTAAAAACATATGGAATATCTTCCCCCACGCCCTTATGTCTTTCTTCCCTTAAAAAAATAAAAACAAAAACAAAATTAAAAATAAAAATAAAAATTATTTTCGACAATCTTTTACTTGGTAATTAAGAACTTGTCTTACATGCACGACCGAAACATAGGATATAAGAAAAGGGTAATGCACATTGCGAGAATTCTTGTCGCTCTTAAAAGTTGTTGGTTCCTTTGGTTTTAGTGCCTACAAGCTAGATCATATAGGCCTTGGAATTCTTTTCCGAAAAAGGTCTTTTTTTTAAAACTAATTTTCAAAATAGATCTCTTTCAAAACTCCTTTTCAAAATAGGTCTGTCCTCATAGGCCATAATACCGAACTAGTCTTTTCAATAACGAGAAACTACGGTCTCATTACATGTCATATAATACTAAATTTCAATACTTGGAGATATTTTTCTAAGTGTAAAATGTGAAAAATATGAGGCCGCAGTTGGTACTGCGGCCTTGATATAACATAGGCCGCAATTCACAACCGCGGCCTCAGTTATATGCTAAAAATTGGGTCCTACGAAGCATATAACTGAGGCCGCAGTTGTGAACTGCAGCCTATGTTATATCAATGCTGCAATACCCAACTGTAGTCTCGTATTTTTCACATTTTACACTTATAATTTTTTCTCCAAAGTCTCGAAGCATATTAACTATGATATGTAATTAAGCCGCAGTTGTGAACTGCGACCTCGAAATTGAAGATGATGCAGTTCGGTGCAACGGCCTATGGTATATCGAGGTCGCAGTACCCAACTGCAGCCTCATATTTTTCACAATTTATACTTAGTAATGTTTTCAAAGTATCAAAATTTAGCATTATATGGTCTCGTTATTGAAAAGACCTCAATTTGGGAGTGCGGGCCTATGAGGACGAACATATTTTGAGAATTAGTTTTGAAACAAATCTATTTTGAAAATTAGTTTCAAGAAAGAGACCTAATTGGGAAAAAAATCATAAGCCTTGTGGCCACGAGGTCATTGAGCCGGTCCCTTGCTAATCCCTAGTTAAATTTGCCATGCTAGCTAGGAAGTATACCACTTAAATATAAACCCTAAATTTCATTTCCCCTTTACCCTAACAAAATTAATGGTCCCTCAAAATGTCCATTTTCATATTAGTTCTAGAAAATGTGGAGTTGATGCAATGATATATAGTTCTTCTAAAGGGGTGTAGTATGTATGTGTGAATTTATTGTATGAGGAGTTCAGGACTACTAATGCACCCAAGCTTCACACACAAGATTTTATAGGGTCTACAATATTAAGAGAAATATATATACAAAGTTTGTCTTGAAACTATTTTTTTTGTTCCCCCAACATGGTGCACTTAGAGCATATGTAGTCGTCTTGAGTCATATTTTGGATATTTTACAAATAGAAATGGGAAAAATAGATTTGCATTGTAGTCGTCAAAAGCCAAAATATGAATGAGACGAAAGATCTCAGAAATTTAAATTATATATATACTAGTATTATACACGTGCGTTGCACGTGGAAAAAATGGAGAGGGGGAATGAAAAGGACAAAAAAAATCTAGTATTATACACGCGCGTTGCACGTGAGGGAAATGGGGAGGGGGATGAAAATGACAAAAAAAAAACTACCAACACGTGCGCTACACGTGTTGACAAAATGACACACATTTACAAATGACACTAAGCCCTTCTCCCATATATATATATATATATATATATATATATATATATATGCATTGAAGTGAGGGACAAAGGGACAAAGGACAAATTTTTTTTTTTAATTTTAAAAAAAACAAAACAGATAATTAGGAGGCACAAAAGGACAAAAAAATAATTAAAAAAAATATTAAAAAACACACACAAATGCCTGGGACGAGGGATGAAGTCCCGTCCTAGGCAATTTGGCATTTGCAATTGTTGTTGGACGGTACATTATGTACCGTCCGTCAAATTTTTTTTTTAATTTAATTAATCGGACAGAATATTATCCTTCGTCTGTCGAATTCGTCATATGCTGAATTGAAGCGACGGTGTTTTGTTTGCCGTCTCACGTTTCAGACGAAAGATTATCTTTCGTCTTATTTAACGGACGAAAGATAATCTTTCGTCAGCTATAATTTGGCATTTGCCAAACCGTCTCCTATATTTGGCAAGCTCCTGTTCATGCGATACCCAAATTTTGGGTATTTGGCAGACGACTATAGCGAATTTTTTTCTATTTTTTCCATTTTTTGGGTATTTAGCAAACGACTAGAGATGCTCTTACCAACAGCATCACATACCTTCTTTTCACGGGAAGAGATGGCAACCCCCCTTCTAAAAAGCATAACTTTTTGCCGTCATAGGTCACTTTTTGAAAATATTTGTATTTTTGGGCTAGTTCCTCAACTATTAGCGCTTTTGGACTACTTTGTGCCACGTCAGCAGCGGTCGCTATTCCCAATAGCGGCCTCTTCATTTAGAGGTCGTTAATGGGAATAGCGACCTATGTTTTAACTTTTTTTAAATTTTTTGTTTGCCGTCGCTATTCCCACTAGCGACCTTAGTATAATCAGGTTAGTGAGCTCGAACGAATGTATTGAGACACTTAGCGATTCCTAAAAATCTTTCTCCAGAAATTTAAAACTGAGGTCTCTATTGGGAATAGCGACCTTAGTATACTAAGGTCGTTATTCCCAATAGCGACCTCAGTAGGAAACACAATCTCTTCAGCGATTTCATTATACTAAGGTTGCTAGTGGGAATAGCGACGACAAACAAAAAAAATTAAAAAAAAAATTAAAACATAGGTCACTATTCCCATTAGCGACCTCTGAATGAAGAGGCCGCTATTGAGAATAGTGGCGGTTGCTGACGTGGCACAAAATAGCCAAAAATGTTAATAGTTTGGCAACTGGTGTAAAAACGTAAATATTTTCAAAAATTGACCTGTGTAGGCAAAAAAACTCAAAAAAGCATAATTCTAATGATATCATAATAACTCCATGTGGATCCCCATGAACAAAAAGACATTAGATGTTAATGACATGAAATTTTAAGCCTAGACTAGTGTGAGGGTGAAGATTCCTAGCTCCAAAGAATATTGTTTTCATTTTTCATCTAAAACCCAAAAAAGATCAACAATTGATGTCTTTGTCCTTACCATGAATACAAGAGCACTAAAACTAAATTATCATGATGTCATAAATGTGTGTGACAGAATTTTTAGAGGAATCAATCAATGTCAACTCTACACTACACCCGAAGGGGTTTAGTCTTTGGGTTTAGTTAATTAAGACATTAAATTGATTTTCTAATAGCATCCACCGTCTTTTTCTAAAAACTCCAAAGATAAAATCGATTTAGAAAACATGCTCACAGTTTTTGCTAAAAACTTATATATTAGTATAGAAGTGAGTAGTGCATCGCTAAACTTAGTTGCCGCTTTAGCGAAATACTAAATATAGAAGACGGATTCAGTTTACCCGTTTGAGAAATTTAATCGAACAGACGGATCAAGTAGCTCCGTCTGTTGTTAAAAATTGAAAAAAAAAAAAAAAACAAATGAGAGACGGTTGAAGGTGTTCCGTCTCTCTTTATTATTATTATTTTTAAAGTAATCAGAAATTTCCCCATCACCAAATGCCATTATAAATTGTAAATAAAAAAAAAAACATGGGAAGGCACACCTTCAGCCGTCCCACCATTTCTCCACTAATTAAAAAAATTATTACCAAATGGCCATTGAATTATTACCAAAATGTCATTTTACCTTTTTTTTGTGTGTTGGACAGAGGATGAAGTTCCGTTTGAATTTTTTTTTTTTCATAACAAATTTAGCAGAACGATAGCACACTTCTTTCTCTATTGTTATTTCCAATTGCTAAATATGCAAATTATGTAGTGAACGCTCTGACTAGAGTATTCTGATTAAACAAGGTGAGGGTAGCACATGCATATGACCAAGTCCAACCTGGAAGAATTCCATACCCCCTCATTTAATGCAGTATGTGTTCCCTAGGTCTTGTTGTCTTTTTGACAAGACCAATATGGAATCTTTGCACTAGGGCTTAATTTGATGATTTGGATTGAGCGAGGTAGGAAATTAGGGTTTGTTTGGATCCATTTTGGGTTCTTGGTCACGTGAGTTTTTGTTTATTTAGGTACTCCATTCTCCATACAAGAGCTTGGGAGTGAGATCATTAATGAGTGCCGACACTGTTGTCTCTTAATTCCACATTTTCGATTGTTTAATACTAAGTTTTAGTGTATGAAATGAAATGAAATGTTTCCTATTTGTTAGTCAAAGTAGCTAGCTCTTCAAAGTGTACAGGGCTAGTGAAGATGCATGGAGATCAAGCAACCAACACTTCATTAGCTTTGTTATGTCAAGGTGGACAAAGATGAGGTCAATCTATGTGTTTATACTTCTTTTTTCTTTGTGAGCAAAATGCTATTGTTCGATCAACGGCACACTCATGTTTACAAAGATATAAAAAAATCTCGTAGCCATGTAATTTCTGTTTGGAAACAAAAGTTAAGATAGCTCTAGTGATTTTAATTTTAAAGGTACATGGTATGCTAATTTTAATTATTTACATGCAAGTATGCAACTTTACTATAGTTTTTTTGACACTTTTGAGTGAGATAGCAGAAGTTAACTTGATTCCAAAACGCAAATACAACAAAATTATGATAACTAGAGGTCTTTAAAGTTGATAGATAACTCTTAACTATCCTAACTTTAACTTTGTTCTCAAACATTGTCTTAGTGAGTTTTGATTTAGAAAGCGTATGATGTGTACGCTTAAGCACATAAAGCCCATTTGGGGAGTCACTTTAAGAAGAATATGTACTGTTCATAGGTGGATTCAATAGTTCTGCATTCATAGGTGGATTCAAAACTCAAACTTTTCCTTCTTCCTCGGCTCTTTCTCACCCCAGATCCCGACGATCCACCCCCTATCTCGCTTTCCCCCTTCTATCAATATTGTAGAGCGCCCTTTTCCCTTCCGACCCATCTCAGCCATTTTCGATTTGGTATCGTAGCCCTTCTTCCCTTCCATCCGCTGGTATCCTTGTCTCCATCGCCTCCCCGCCTTCTGTTGGAGTTCCCCGGGCCTCCTTTCGCGTTGTGCAGAGCATTTCCTCTTGTGCTCTCCTTCCGGCCTGAGCTGTGCTTTGCCAGCTCCGAGGGTTCATCTCAGCTTCGGCATCTTCTCGCCTCCCTCCTGCCCTCAGCGGAGTCTTCTCCCCGTCTTCTAGCCAGTGTTCCCATTTTTTGAGCTCGCTGCTGCCAGGAGTGTCTCTTCCTCCGCCCAGCCACGACCCGTCTCCCCTTCTCGTCAGATCTCTGTAAGTATTTCGTCGTCTTGATCTGGTGTGTTTATCTGGTTTGTCTTGATCTAGTGGGTGGATCCCTGGTTCCATTTTCTTCCTCTGCTGCTTTTTAGTGGAGGATTAGCTTGTAGTGACTCGTGTTTTACCTTGCTTTGTTGCTACTGTGTTTCTTTCTAGATTCGAGTAATTTTCGAGATACTCAGTCTTGCATTGTTACTTATTATTAGAACTGTGTTGTGATCCATTAGTAGTTTTATCTCTCGGGACCTCTGTTTATCAGTGCTAGCTTTGTGCTTCCCATTCTCTGGGGACCTTTTTGCTAGCGACTTAGTCAGCTCATGTCGGTGTGCTGACTGTGTTTCTTCTAGATCGCCCGTTCTATCTATCCTCCCTTCCTCTCTGATTACTCCATTCTTGTTCTCCTGATTGGAGTGTGCGGCTTCTCTTCTTTGAGAGTCATAGTTTAGAAAAGGCATTGGTTTGTTTTATCGCTGGTGTCGTATTCATCACCTAAAAAAAAAGAAAAAAAAAAAAAGAAAAAAAAAACCTGGTTTCAGATTTCTTGTGGGAGTGTATCCATTCTGTTAGTGGCACCTCTATACTTTTCTCTCCCTTATTGGAGCCTTGGTTTAGTCTTTTCTTGGAAGGGTTTCTTCCATGGACCTTATCAAGGCTGTTGCTAGCTCAATATGTTCTGCTTCGCAGCAGGATTTGCAGACGGCTTTTCTCTCTTCCTCGCCTTTGAGGCCCGATCTTCATCGGGTTTTCTTCAGGTGCCTCCTTCCGGGGCATCTTAAGCGCGAATGTATGAATAAAATGAAGTGCTTATTCTGTGATAAGCTCGGTCACTCTCGTAACCGATGCTTCTCCCTGCAAAAACTCCTAGGATGGCCCAGAGGTCACCCCTTACCGGCCAAACTCCTATCCTTCCTTAATTACCCCTTCTTAAAGTTCAAGCTTCTGAATAGCTTGGTTAGTAAACCCAGTAGGGTTGAAAGCCGGGGCCTCGAATTCTCTGTCCTGACTGAGAGTTCAGGGTCGAACTCCTCCCCATATAGTCCTTCTCCCCCCGCATCTATTATCCCTCTTTATCGACCTAATATTGCTAGCCTTTTTAAGGATCGCAAAGTTTTTTCGAACCTTGTTATCTACCCTCGCCGGGCCTCTATCAGGGCTCGCCCCCGACTTGCCTCAGTGGTTCCGTCATTGCTCGGGAAGTTGGGGAAATATCCTAATTGTTTTAAATCCATTTCATCGTATCTCTCGTTGTCTCGTACCGCGAGGGAGACTATTCCTCACTCCCGCACTGCTGAACCCCCTATCCATCCCTACATAGCTATTATTGATCTTAAGACCCCTTCTCTATACTATAATTATCCTTGTGCTTTGAAGTTCTCTAATCCCTCATGTTCTGAGATCTCGTTTCATTATCCAGGATGCCTATTCTCTTGGTATCAACTTTTAGGGGCTCAATCATGGCTCCATCAGATCCTGAGGGCTTTCAAACTCTTCTTGCTCTCCCTTCCACACAAGTATGCTATTAGACTTGATGTCACTTCTTCTCCTTTTGAGGCCGGCACCACCAAGTCCATCCCATCTGTCTCTACGGCTACTCCCAGCAGTCCTAGTTCCCCCCCGCGTCCCATTTCTCTAGATTCTTCTTCTGACTTTGAGGCGATCTCGGCCCCTTCTGCTAGGACTGCCCTTCACCCTGTCAAGCGCGGTTATAAAAAGAAAGTTTTCGATCGTTCCACGATTCGAGTTAGCGCTCGCCTTCTTGCGAGAAAGGCAGGTTCCGTGTCTGTTTTTTAGCCAGTGTTCTGTTGTACAGCGCCTGCTCGTTGTCTTCCCCGGTGGTAGCAGTGTCTTTCCGCCGTTGCGCCGCTAGAGTCGCTCTAGACTGCTAGTGGATTTAAATGTCGTCGTGGAGAGAGTTTTTTCCCCCTGTTGTCTTCGGTCGGTTGCTCGAGTCTCCGGGCTGACTTTCGTTCGATGGTTTCTGGATGGTGGTTCTTACCGTGTTTTTGCCCTCTGGGTTGTTTATTATTATTGTACTGCTTTTATTCTTGTTTGATTCTGTTTTACCTCTTGTAAAACCATTGATGCTTGTATGTACTATTATTGTTTTATTGATTAATATATTTTGATGGCTGGAGCCTCTTGGCTCTATCCGATACATCAAAAAAAAAAGAAGAATATGTACTGTTAGATGTGAGATATTAGTTTAATCTCATATCGAATAATGTATAAGTTTAATCTTTATTTCTCTTCTAAATATAGTAGATATTGTACTTAGTTATAATCAATAATAATCAATAATTAAAATCAACCCAACAATTTAATAAAGTATTATTTTCTGTCCCTAAATCTAACATCGTATCAGAGACTCTATTCCTATAAGGCCTACTATTTCCTCGTCATTCCCGTCACCGACATCCCTCTCCAGATCCCGAAAAATTTGGATCTGTTATCAAATTCATATCTAAAAACCTAACTCAAATCCTTACTCCTAATGAGTCCATAATCAAACTCTGATCACCCCCTCTCTCTTTCCGTGTGCGTCGTCACATCATCTTCATCATCGTCATCCTTGGAGTCACCGGAACAACAACAACCACCCACGTGCTGCTCCTCGACCTTCATATCCCGCCGCCACTCGAACACAACTCTCGAAACCCATCTCCCCCCAAATCCCTCAACACCCAATCTCGGACCACCAAAACCTTCGCTTCCTTCATCCCCGAAAACCCACACCCTACAATCCCACTCCTCCTTCACCCCAACATCCAAAACCCTAGTCGCCACTCCCCTTCCCTTGCCCAAAATCCTAGCCGCCACTCTTTTCACATCCTCTGTTATTTTCCATCTACTCCCAAACCCAAATCCAATACCTAATAAACAACAAATACTGAACCCAATACCCAAACCCGAAACTATACCAAAAATCCAAATCCTAATACCCTGTAACCCTATACCCGAAACCCGAAACCCTATACTTTAAACCCTATTACCGTATACCTGAATCCAACTACAACAAAAACAACAACAACAACAAAAAACATAAACCAAACCCGAACCCAAGCCCTCATACCCGGAAACCAAATCCACACCCACACCCACACCCAAACCCTAACCCTACAACTCTCTCCTCCCGTCGTTGTTGCTGCCGCCGCCACCTGTCATCGCTGCTGCCGTCACCTATCGTTCGAAGATTCAAAAAAAACAATCTTGCAAGTTCTTTCAGCTTCTATAGTTGTCTTCCCAATCCCAAAAGATTTTCATACTTCGTCAGAAAACTCACACTGGTTGATCGATCATGAGTTTGAGAGAGGGAGATCTCGACACTATCCCAGTTCCCGTAGTCATCACAGATCCCGACGACATCCCAACTCCCAACGTCCGTCCCACTTCCGCATCCAAATCTCAATACAAACTCACACTGATTAATCCATCGTGAGTTTGAGAGGAGGATATCCCGACATCATCCTAGTTCCCTACGTCATCCCAGATTCCAACGTCCATTCCGTCCGTCGAGGCCATTCCGAACTACTACCACTACTACTACTTCTCTAGAAAGGGGGTGAGATCCCAACATCGTCTTTGCGCCATCTACCGAGCGCCATTACTACTACTAGTTCTCCAAAAAGGGGGTAAGATTCCAATATCGTCCCATGCGCCGCTACTGAGCACCACTATTACTACTATTTCTCCAGAAAGGGGGTGAGATCCCAATGTCGTCCTTGTGTCATCTACCATGCGCCGTCTCTTGCGCCACTACCAAGCGTCATCCCATACCCAAGAGTCGGATAGTCCCTACGACATAGTGCATTGTTTCATGCGTCGTCATTGAGCACCATCCTTGCACCACCGTCATCCCTGCCACATGAATATTGTCAATATTCCAAAGCTGATATTGCTTGAACCAACTTGAGTTTGAGAGAGGTTGTTAGATGTGAGATATTAGTTTAGTCTCATATCGAATAATGTATAAGTTTAGTCTTTACTTCTCTCATATATATATAGGGTAAAAGGGATATGAGCAAGTTGCTCATTTAGTAAATGAGCAATTGATTATGTGGCATGCATGTGATACATTGGACAACTAACCCTTTTAAGGATTTTCCAATCACATGCATGCCACATCATCAATTGCTTATTTACTAAATGAGCAAGTTGCTCATACCCCTTTTTTCCATATATATAAGATATTGTACTGAGTTATAATCAATAATTAAAATCAATCCAATAATTTAATAAAGTATCTTTTCTCCCTACATCTAACATAACCCATAAATAACAGGACAATTTGGATATATTTATGAACAAATAAGAAGCTTTTGAATGACTTGATTTTGTGCACGTACAATTTTAGCATACGAAATTTTGACCGATTATCACCGCTTTGAAATAACATAATTTCCAGGACTAGCAAGGTAAGATAATTCGACCGTACATTCTCATAATTACCAAGCCTGTATTGCATCAAGGTACTTTGTTCTACCCTGATCGGGCCAGCAAACTGCTATCATTGATATCCAGCACCTACTAGAACTTCTGCTTTCGTATTCAATGAGAAACAAGAATGCAGTGTACTCAAATATGAACACATCAGACTTGACACCTAACTACAGAAAGGTTTTTCATTCAAGCTGTGTACCTTACTGAATTCAATTAATTTCGTATAGGTAAGTTCATTTTCGGGGGGAAAAAAACACTTCGTATAGGTAACGGCCTTCAAACATCACGAATAACAAAGTTATTGCGATCTGGAAATAACAAAATCAAAACAATGTCTTTATCTTAGTTGAACCCAAAGAACATAAATTATAGTATAAATTGCATTATTACAAAAGGTTCAACAGGTTTAAATGCAATTTATACTATATTCTGTTGTAGTTTTTCTCAATGTAGGAGGAATCATATGATGAGTTCGGACCGAGGAAAAACTAAAGATCTGTACCTTCGATCTTGATGTGAATGGTGGTAGCCGAATACTCCTTGGTCTGAAACTGAACGGTTGAGAACTCCCGTATTTAGGTTGGACAGCTGAAAACGTCCGATGAACTTGCACAAAGTCTGAACACCTAGGTTGGCCCCAATGAAAGACCATTTGATGTTGTAGTCAGTAACTTAGAAAAGAAAGTACAGTTTCAGTGGAAAAATATTGATTACCTATTACTGAGTGAGGGGGAGAGTATCTGTGTCTGATGGTCAGTTGCAGAAAATTGACATAAAAAAGCATTCCCCTGGTCAAAAGATAGAGTTAGTTGCCCTTCTTGTCGAAAAGATAGAGTTAGTTTCTTTTCTCATATTTAAAGAGATAAAGTTGGTTGCTCTTCTCCTACTGAAGAGAGAGAGTCGGTTACTTTGGTGGGGATTTGACTGACAACCTTAATAAACTAGAAATCTTCTCAAGTAAGAGTGGCAATCGGGTCGATTGGGTCAGGTCAGGTCGAACCCAAGTCAGGGTGAGTCCGGGTTGGATCGATGGCTTAACCGGACCGGGCCGGTTCAAATTTGGTAATATCGACCTGGTCGACCAGCAAACCCGAACGGGTCGAACCCGTTACAGGTCAATCCGGGTCACGGGATGGTCTGGTTGAGCTATTTGGTTTTTTTTTTAAAAAAAATTCAACTCAATATATATATATATTGATATGGCTAAAAATAGGATTAAATCGAGACCGTTCAAACCGAACACGAATCTTAAAGCTCTCAGAAGTAAAACGGTAATTTTACCTACAAATGGGTCTGAAACGGGATATGGGTCTCTCTACAAAGCCAAGTAACCCAAAAATGGATCTGTCTTATTGGGTGTGGGTGGCAACCCGTTTCAAACCAGCCCAGATATTTAAAGAGTAATTCAAATTCGTGATTATCTCTAAACCGCGGTCTAAACCGCCTCCCTTATCATGAAATGATTTTAAACTGTACATCTTATCCAAAAACACCAGGACATAGAGATAAATGATTATCTCTAAACTATCTTTTAAGGCGACTATAAATACCCCTCTCCCCACACCATAAAAAAGTAATCAATATTTTTTCACAAATCACTCTTTCATAATCTTCTTGATTACTGACTTGAGCGTCGAAGGGTTCGTTGTCGGGATCCATCCCGGTGTATCGAACTTTTTGCTGGTTAACGACAGCAGCGAGAAACAGTCAAACGGTGGCCAAAAGTCAACAGGTTTGCCTTATTTGTTTCCTAAAGAATCCACAAATACATCTGTTTGTTCCTACACTGAAATTAGCGGCAACAGATTGGCACCGTCTGTGGGAAACAGAAAAAGCAATCCAATATTACTTCACCGGTGAAGTTAGTTTCCAAGCCATGCCTCCGAAGGGGAAAGGAAAAGTAGCAGCCTCCAGCCGCAGAGCCACTCCTCTTCCTCCTCCCCCTCCACTCCATGATGTTTCTCTTCAACTCGACCAGCAAGTTCAGCAGCCGCAGCCTGAACAGCCTATTTCCCAACAGCTTCCCCCTCAATAGGCCCCTACTGGGTCTTGGGGGACTGCCCCGGGCGGCTCTCGTTGAAGTTATCCCACGCAACACCCTCATCATAACCATGTATCGATTTAAAATGCTTCCTCCGACTTCATGGCTTCTCACAGTCCCCATGGGCCGCGAGATCTTCGTTAGGTCATCGTCGACCGTCAACAGGGGATAGATGTCCGAACTCACTTGAATAAGAGGCGAGCCACCGAGGAAATCCCTCATCCTGAGCACCAAAGGGCTTCTAGAATACGGTGCCCTCATAGGCCAGGGCCTAGAAGATTGCACTCCCCCAGGAGGCGAAAAGAGTCCCCATCCTGCCGTCACCGAAGGAGTCGTACCCCGACAAGTCGGCAACCACCGAGGAACCACCGATATGAAGGGGCGACTCTTACTCGGGCAGAGCTCCGAAATTTCAAAAAGGACATGCTGCGGGCCCTCAATATCACCACTAGTCGTGATCACCGCTCACCTAGACCTCGCCATGCTCCAAGTCCTCACCAACACACACCTAGTCCTCGTCACGTCGCTCCTCATGAAGGAGAATCCCAAGGGGCGGCTAGATCCCACCGAGTGGAAGACTCGGTCCACGCCATCTCCATGAGATAGAGAGGCACCTTGGTAAACTGGACAAAGAAGAAGAGCAGCAGGCAAGGAATTTCCGCCCGAGCAGGCCTCCATTCTCCGGAACCAACATGGAAGCCCCGGTCCCAGAAAACTTCAGACCCCCTCAATTTGAGTCTTACAATGGGGAGTCAGACCCAGCTGACCACATCGAGAGTTTCAAAACTCTCATGTTGATTCACCAGGCTTTGGATGCGCTCCTTTGCAAAACCTTCCCAACAATGCTGAGGGGGCCCACGAGAGAATGGTACTCCCGACTCACCCCCTACCTCCATCTTCTCCTTCGATCAGTTCGAGGAGATCTTCTTTACCCATTTTGTGAGTAGCCGTCGGGCCGAGAAGACAAGCACATCTTTGTTGGCACTAAGTCAAATGAAGAGCGAGCGGTTAAGGGACTATGTCAAGTGCTTTACCACCGAGGCTCGGTCTATCGCCTCCCTTGACCAGTCGGTGGTCTCTGTTGCATTCTGACACAACATTAACCACATCGACTTGAAAGCATCTCTCGCTAAAAAGCCGTCCCGGGACTTCTCGAAATTCCTACTGGGGAGTGAGAAATATATTAGGGCGGAGGAGGCTCTCCTCCCACTTGATCAGAAAGAGCCTGGTCCGGGAACAAATGGAAGGGTGCAGGCGAAGAAGGGACTAAGACGCTTCAGAAGGATAATGGTGGCCAGCACAGCCCTCCTCCCCGTTTTGAGAAGTTTACCCCGCTTAATGCTAGTGTCTCTGCCATCCTAATGAAGGTCGGGAAAGAAGGGATGCTCCAACCACCTCCGAAGATGAATACACTGAGTAAGAAAAGGAACAAGTACAAATGGTGCCGCTTTCATAGGGACCATGACCATGACACGGATGACTGTCGGGCTTTCAAAGATGAGATCAAGGCCCTCATTCAGAGGGGGCAACTCACCAAGAGCAGATCCTCTACCTCCCCGAGGGACTAATAAGCGAACTGAAATACCTTTTGAGACCCCAGACTCCGAAGCTGAAGTGTCTTACACCTCATTCATGGAGGCCCAATGGGAGGAGAATCGAACTCCTACCGAAAAGCCTTCGTCTAAGAGGTAAATTCAGTGCAAAATCAGCTCCCCCCAAGGGCCTTGGGTTCCCATTACCTTTTCAAACAAGGATTTGGAAGGCGTCCGAACGCCTCATTGTGTTGCTCTTGTGATAAACCTCTTTATGGCTAACTTTGAAGTACGCCGAGTCCTAGTCGACAACGGCAATTCGGTTAATATCCTTTTCCTAGAAGCCTTCTGGGCCCTCAAGTTGTCTAGGGACCGCCTCAAGCCCCCCGGCTACACTCTCCATAGATTCTCTGGGTGCCAGTGACGATTGAGGGAGTTATAACTCTCGATGTTACCGCTTGCAAAACCCCGACCACTCGAACCGAACCGATGGATTTCATGGTGGTAGACGTAAAGGCCGCTTACAATGTCATTTTGGACCGACCTGGCCTAGCAGCTCTTCAAGTCGTACCCTCAGCCTACCATATGAAGATGAAATTCCACACCACAGCTAGGGTGGGAGAAGTCAGAGGGAGCCAGGAGACGGCTCGTAAATGTTACACGACTTCGATAGGAGGGCCGGTCCTCTTTCTTGAAGCCCTCGAGCTCCCTTAAGGGAGTAGGCAAGCTATCTCAGAGCCGGTCGATGAGTTGGAAGAAATAGTCTTCTCAGAAGAAGACCCAAACAAGACATTCCAAATTAGTAAGGTCCTTCCCCCTCCCGTCAAAGCCGACATTATCCGATGCATACGGGGAAATCGCGACCTATTCGCTTGGATCGCGAAAAACATGCCTGGAATCTCGGAAGAACTTCTCATGCATCACCTCAGTGTTGCTCCCGAGGCCAAACCTGTCCAGCAAAAATGTCGTAAGTTTGCGCCAAAACCTCAGCAGGCAATCAAAGAAGAAGTAGAGAAACTCTTGAATGCTCGGTTCATACAAGAGGTTAACTATCCCGAGTGGCTGTCCAACATTGTGATAGTCAAAAAGGCCAATGGGATATAGAAAATTTGTATTGATTTCACGAATCTAAACAAAGCTTGTCCGAAAGACCCATTCCTGCTCCCAAGCATTGATGCTCTGATTGATGCAACCTCCGGCCACGAACTTTTGAGTTTCATGGACACTTTCTCCGGGTATAACCCGATCAGGATGTTCCCCCCTGATATTCCAAAGACTTCATTCGTAACAGACCAAGACCTATACTACTACCGGGTATGCCCTTCGGGTTGAAGAACGCCGGTGCAACTTATCAACGCCTTGTCAACAAGGTCTTTAGAGAACAGATCAGCCTGAACATGGAGGTCTATGTGGATGACATGTTAGTAAAAAGTATCAACAAATTAAACCATGTGACTGACCTTCACTAGGCCTTCGATGTATTACGGAGTCACAACATGAGACTTAACCCGATTAAATGTGCCTTCGGTGTCTCATCCGAAAAATTTCTAGGGTTCATGGTTAGCCAAAGAGGCATAGAAGCCAACCCAGAGAAGATTCAGGCCATACTGAACATGGCTTCTCCTTCTAGTGTCAAAGATGTACAAAGACTCACAGGATGCCTCGCGGCCATAGGGCGCTTTTCTCCAAGTCAGGAGAAAAGTGTCTACCGTTCTTCAAGGCCCTTAGAGGAACGAAAGGATTCGAGTGGGGACAAAAACATGAGGAGTCCTTCGACCAACTCAAAACCTATCTGGTCAACCCCTCACTCTTGAGCAAGCCAGAGCCTGTGGAAATCCTCTACATTTACCTTGCCACCTCAGAACAGACCCACAGCGTCATCCTGGTAAGAGAAGAAGATAAGATGCAAAGGTCAATCTATTATGTGAGTAACGTCCTCAAAGACGCCAAACTCCGTTACCCAAAGATAGAAAAGATAGCTAATGTGTTAGTCATGGCTGCTCGAAAGCTCCACCCTTAATTCCAATCCCATTCAGTAGTCATTCTTACCGACCAGCCCCTTAAGCAAGTGCTCCACAAGCCGGAAACTTCGGGGCATCTTATGAAGTGGTTTATAGAGCCGAGCCAATATGATATCAACTATCAGCCAAGAACCGCTATCAAGGCACAAGCCCTAGAAAAATTTAGAGTAAAGAGTACTCTCCTTGATCCCAGCGAGGCAAGAGAAGAACCACCATTCTGGATCGTGTATGTTGATGGGTCCTCATGCACTGATGGGAGCGGAGTAGGGGTCATCCTGACAAGCTTCGATGACTTCATTCTTCAGTATTCACTCCGAATTAATTTTTGGGCATCAAACAACGAGGCGGAATATGAGGTTCTCATAGCCGGTCTATGCCTGGCGTGCAAGTCCGGTGCCCAGCACGTCAAAGTATTCAGTGACTCACAACTGGTGGTGAATCAGGTATCGGAAGAGTATGAGACCAGTGATGATCGCTTGGTTAAATATTTGGCCGAGGTCAAAGAGCTGCTAGCTACTTTCAAAGAAGCACAACTCCAATGAATCCTTCGAGAAGAGAATGGGCAGGAAGATGCCCTTTCAAAGTTGGCTTCCTCTTCCTTCCAGGGGCTTGAACGAAGCGTCTAGATAGAAGTTCTCTTGAAACCCAGCATCGAGGAAGAAGGCCCCGAACTAATGGAGATACTGCCCCTCACACTAGGGGAGACTTGGATAAAGCTCCTGCTTGAGTTTCTCAAAGACGAAATCCTCCCTCCAGACCCTAAAAAGGCTAGTAAAGTCAGAATCAGAGCCGAGCGATACACGCTCATCGAAGGAGTCATGTACAAGCGCTCTTACATGCAAGTAGACGGCAGACCCTACTTGAGATGTCTCTCCCCCGACGTGGCCCAGTATGCTCTAAAGGAGGTCCATGAATGAATGGGTGACGCTCATTTGGGAACAAGGTCCCTCACCCGCAAAATCCTAAATCATGGTTATTTCTGGTCCACACTCCTTAGTGACGCCGAACAGCACGTTCCACAGCTGTCCTGCCTATCCAGTCTGATCCCTTTCACAATCTGGGGGATGGACTTGCTCAGGCCATTCTCTCCAGTGCCTGGCCAGATGAAGTTCCTTGTCGTTGCAATCAACTATTTCTCCAAATGGATTGAAGTCGAGTATTTAGCAACAATCACTGAGAATAGAGTCCAAAAGTTCTTCTGTGAGAACATCGTCTGTAAATTCGGTGTACCTCGAATCTTAGTAACGGACAAGGGGACCTAATTTACGGGGGCAGCCATCCGCAATTTTTGTACGGAAGTCGGTATCTAGCAACGATTCTCCTCAATATTCCACCTGCAATCCAATGGTCAAGTAGAGAACGCCAATCCGCAAATTCTCTCCGACCTAAAGAAGAGACTGGACAAGTCTACCAAGGGATTATGGGTCGAGAAACTCTCCAATGTGCTCTGTAGCTATCACACTACTAAGAGGACCCCTACAGGAGAATCTCCCTTCAACCTTACCTACGGCTCCGAAGCCATCATCCCACTGGAAGTTAACCTACCATCTCCCCGCTTGATTGCCTTCAATAAATAGCAAAATTCGAACCAACTTTGGGGCAACTTGGACCTCATCGATGAGATTCGATAAAGATCCTCCATCCGTTAGGATATCTATCGGTGCAGGATCAAGCAGTCCTACAACAAGAGAGTTCGACCCACAAATCTCAAAGAAGGATATATGGTTCTGAGAAAACTATGAATTTCTTTCCCGGGTAAGAAAGGGAAACTATCTCCTAATTGGGAAGGGCCGAACAGGATCTCCAAAGTTGTTCGCCCAGGCGCCTATCAACTTGAAGACCGGGGGGCAAGAGAGTACCAAGAACATGGAATGCAGAACACTTGTTGAAGTACCAAGAGGGTGTTTAAACACCGCTCCAAGCATTACTTAGTTGATTTTCCCAAATGTAATAAAGGCTTCAGAAGCAGCCACTTAGTTCTTAATAAAAGCAGTTTACTTTCTCAGAAAACCTATTGTCTAATTGTTCTAGTTGTCTTACCCCACAGCGTACACTCTAAGTACGAAAACTCTTTTTAAACGACAAGTTCATATTCCAACACTTGGTTCAATACCACTTTAGCTGGTTGCGAACAAGCAAGTGCAAAGTGGCTCACCATTCGAAATTGCTCCCACAACTGTTTAAACTCTCTTAAAACAACAAGTTCGGAGTCCAACACTTGGTTCGATGCCACTTTAGCTGCTTGCAACCAAGCAAGTGCAAAGTAGCTCAGCATTCGAAATTACTCCCACAACTGTTGAAGACTCTCTTGAGCACAAGTGTTAGCAAACACTTAGAGAAACGAAAAACTCTTAAGCCAAAAAATGTTTCTTGTTCCACAAGAAAGGAATAGTTACAAGTGTTATTAGGCGAAAGAGGCTCATTACAAGATCGAAAGATGCAATCAACAAAAACATTGCTCGAATACTACAAATATCTTATTCCATTAAAATTCGGGATATGAGTCTTTTTCAAAGACCATACTACAAACATTTTATTCCACCAAAGATGGGGATACAAGTCCTATTCAAGACTAAAGACTCCTACAAAACTACGAAGTGTCGCCCTAACTCCTCCTTGGAAGTGGGACACTCATATTAAGAGATACACGGGGATGACGAGCACTTTGCTGCACCTTCGTTGCTTCAGAAGAAATATCTAGGCTCGCAAGCCGAGTCATACCATCAAGACCTATAGACCTAGATGCCGCCCCAACAGATGCTCCGTTCGATGAGCCGGCTAGTCCGCTTTGAGCATTCCCAGGGTTCTGCAAAGCATTTGGCATGCGTAGAGCCAACTCATGGAATGATCTCCTCTGGGCATACTCCCCATGCGGGCAAGAGGTGCTCCTGACGTTGCTTCCTTCGGAGATTCGCTTTAAGCGAAGATTCTCTGCCTCCAATTCGACGAGCCGCTCTTTGAGGGAGTCAACTGTCACTCTGAGCTTCAAAATTGGTACCCCACTATTGCTCGCCCCTCGAAAGAACTCTGAAATGGTCCTCCGCAGATGAGCCGCCTCTAAACTCTTCTCGAGCACCACGTTCTTCAGCTCGTCCCTCTCCGACCTCACTTTGAACAAAGAGTTCTTTAGCTCGTCCCTCTCATTTGCCACCGTGAATAAAGAGTGCCGAAATAATTTTAACCTCGAAGCCTTACCGGCAGCCATTGAAAGGCCGACCTCCCCTCCCTCCCTCGGGGGGTAGTTCTTGGAGAGTCTCCTCAAGGCTCTTCACTTCGATGTTCCGGCGAGCCAAGCCCAGCCTCAGATGACAAAGCTCCAACTCCGTCTTCGAGAGACTCTCCTGAGATTGAGCAAATCCCAGCTTAGCAACATGAAGTTGGGCGCGAAGATGCGACACCTCACTAGCCTGGGGAAGTTAACCAAAGAGGGAAGCGTAAATCACTCTAAGTCTAAATAGAGCTACAAGATGGTCCTAAGTTCAAGTAGAGCTACAAGATAGCTCTATATTTGAATAAAAGTTACATGATAAGGCTAAATTTGAATAAGAGCTACAAGATAGTTTTATATTTGAATAAAAGTCACAAGAAAGCACCAAGTCGTGTTGCCACACAAAAGTATTTCATTACTAGAGTAAAGATACAAAAGCGGTGGTCAGTCCGCTATAAGGCATCAATACAAGAGCATTCAAAATAAAAGAAGAAGACAACTAAAAAAAGTGGCAAAGATACAAAAGAGGTCAAGGGACCACCTCGGTAGACGTCTCTAGGGCAACTGTGACCTCGCGACCGTCTTCCTTAATTGCCTCTGGTACCTCCACCATGGCCAACTGAGGGTCTACGGCGACGTCCTCCTCCTCATCCTCTTCTTCTTCTTCTTCTTTTTCTTCTTCTTCACACACCTCCTCAGCCACTAAAGCAGTTTTGCCTTCAAGAAGGTCGTACAGGCTGTACCCCAAACCATCGAAGCCAGGGACGCGTACCTCTACATGCTTTAGCGCCCGAGCATAGGACTTCTCCATGTTTGAGCGCAAGTGCAACTTCGCTTCGACCCTAATTGCCTCCACAGTTGCTTCCACGGCCACCTCCTTCTCCTTTGCTGCATCTTCAGCGGCCTTCGCAGCCATCTCCCTCTCCTTATCCTTGTCCGCCCTCTCTTTCTCCAGGGCGACCTGTTTGTTCACCTTCCCCAGGGCGGCCTCAAGGAGAGTAATCTAAGCCACCTGAGACTCATCCAAGCGCTTCTCTGCCTCGAACATCTTCACGGCCTTGGCTCACTCTGACCGATCTCTATCACTCGCCACCTTGAGCTCCTTCTCCTACTCGGTAAACTGCTCCATCATGTGGCTGAATTGGCAGGTGATCTACGAGGATAAAAAAACAAGAAAAATCTTCTAAGTGTGAAAGTCTCAAGAAGGATTTCTTATTCATAAAGAACGAGGCTTCACTTACCGACATAGTCGCTTTGGCTATCTCGAGAGCATCGTCACCGGCCGTACCTGCCTTCATCACGGCACGATCCTTCGGGGTTGGCAAGTGCCATATCACTTGCATGCAGCTGGTGGAGCCTCCGAGGAAACCGTCGTGCTTCATCACATGCCAGTCGAGGACGAAGAGCTTCTTTTGCTCCTCAGTAAGAATCGCCTCCACCGCAGTTGTAAGAGGTGGGGCTTCGAACGCCAGTACATCCCCGAGGGTGAATCCTCCGACGGACGGAATAGGAGAGACAGGCGGGGCAGGAAGGGTAGATTCTAAGTTGATCATCGGAGTCGTCACCACCGAAGCCTTCGCAGCTTTGGAAGATGACGGCCCCGAGGTCGTCCTCTTCCTCTGTTTCTCGTCAGGGGCCTTTTTGCCTACTCCCGCCCGGTCGAACAGCATTGCTCTAAAGTCCATGTCTGAGGCATCTGCAAAGAGAAAAACGAATAGATGGGCATGTGAAGGAGGCAAACTAAAACTAAAAACAGAGAAAAATATGGAGCATACTAGGGTCGATCGGAATGAGACCTCCACCGAAGAGGACCTCCTCAGTTAATTCTTTCCAACTCAGGGTTCACGAGCGAGGAGTTTGGACACGACCTCCTCTTCCTCCTGAGTCAACACCGACTCGGCCTTCGCCCACTTCGGCACCTCCTCCCTCCACCTCGTGGGAATATTCCACGGCGCGCTATCTTGGATCAGGAAATACTTCTCCTTCCAAAACTTGATAGAATCGTGGTTGTCTATCAGCTTCACATCATGATGCGACGATAAATAGTACCGGTACTCCACCTTACTCTTTAGATGGATACGATAGAGCCTTTGAAGAATGGTGAGTTGAGGCACGACCCCTATCGCTTGGCACTGAAGGAAAAGCCGTTGACGTGCCTCCACATGTTCGGCATATATTGGATGGGGCTCAAACCGTACCACTGCAGCACCTCGGTCACGAACGGTGGAAGAGGAAGATGGAGACTGACATGGAAGGCATCGAAGGGGAAAATGCACGTGTCGGGAGAGGTCGGCGAACAAGCTCAGATACCAGGACCTGGAAGAAGGAGACCGAGTTCCTTCGGTATCATGAAACTCTTTCGAATCCATACCAAGTCCTTCTCCATTAGCGTGGAGGGGATGTCGTCAACTTCAGAGTGTTCCCTCGGCTTGCTCTCCTCATACGAAGCCGACATCCCTTACACCACCTTGGCTAGAAGGTCATCGGAATATTCTCGAACTCTGCTAAGGTTCGTCAAAGGACCCGGAAGCCTGCCTAATGCCCTTGCTCGCCCCTCCTTCTCCACTATCGTCTCGGATGTCACCGACCCTACTACCCCCTTTCCCTTTTCCAGTGTTGGAGCCACTACCAACTGCAGATCCCCTTCGTGGTTCGAGGTGGAGGTCTCACTCCCCGAAGAAACCCTAGACATCTCGTAAAATATATAAAAGAGAATATATATTTACATTGATGTGATAGCTACGGTTGGAATATATCACCGGAAAATCAAACGATTGGTCGCGACCGCTAGTTGAGCCACCCAGGAGTGAAAGAAAAATTTTCAAGAGTAAAAGTAGAGAACGAGAGAATGGAGTGGGGGTGAAAACTTATAGTAAATGAGGAGCGTCGTTTGGGCTTCTGAGATCTTTGGGCCCCCAAGACCAGTAAAATGCCCAAGAGAACATCGAATTCTAAGCAGCAGAATACATAAAGGCGGAATTTCAAGCAATGCCAAAAGTCTATTGACCGGTCAACCGCCAAAACAGAAAACTCCATCTCAATACTCGTGCCTGATCCAGATCGACGACCCAGATCACGCCACGTCCCTCGAAACCAACATCCGAGCAAACGTGTCCCCGAACGTAAAATTTAGGGAAAACACCATCTCAATACTCGGGCCTGATCCAGATGAAGGCCCAGAACACGCCACGTCCCTCGGAACCAACATCCCAGCAAATGTGTCCCTGAACATGAAATTGGGGGAAAACTCCATCTCAATTTTCGCGTCTGATCCAGATCAACGACCCAGATCTTGCCACGTCCCTCGGAACCAACATCCGAGCAAACGTGTCCCCGGACGTAAAATTGGGGGAAAACTCCATCACAATATTCACGCTTGATCCAGATCAACGGCCCAGATCATGCCACATCGTTCGGAACCAAAATCCGAGCAAACGTGGCTCCGGTCGTGAAAATGGAGAAAATCATCGCCTCAAGATTCACGCTTGATCAATATCAAATGGCCCAGATCGCGCCACGTCGCTCGGAACCAAAAATTCGAGCAAACGTGGCTCCGAGCGTGAAAATGGGGAAAATCACCATCTCAAGATTCGCACTTGATCAATATCAAACGGCTTAGATCGCGCCAAGTCGCTTGGAACCAAAATTCGAGCAAACGTGGTTCCGAACGTGAAAATAGAGAAAATCATCACCTCATGATTCACGCTTAATCAAGATCAAACGGCTCAGACTGTGCCACGTCGCTCAAAACCAGATTCCGAGCAAACGTGGCTCCGAGCGTGAAAGTGGGGAAAACGCTCCCCTCCCGATGCGCACTCATGATCGGACCGCCCAGATTGAGCCACGTCGACAATCACCATATTAGCCGTCAAATCATTCAGGAAATCGCATTGATGACGTGATCGATACTCTAGATTGTGCCATGTCGGTAATTAATTGATTAATTCTTTTATTTTAATTATTAAATCAAATTAATTATTTAAAAATTGTGAAAAATAATTAAAAATTCTAAAAAAAATTATAAATTCGAGAAAAAAAATTTTTAACTCCTGGAAAAATAATTATTAATTAGAATGATTAATTGATACTTTTTGAAAATAGATTGTTACTTCGCAAAATTGAATAAATGATTCAAAAAATAATTATAAAATTATAAAAAATCAATGGAAAATCCAGAAGATCCCATAAACACATCTGAATACAATGCAAGCCCAATTAAGTGTTGTCAAGCCTCGTGGGCGATTCTAAAGCTCCTACGAACTCTGATAAAATCCTGTACGCCATTAAAACAAGAAAACTACTCCCCAAAGGCTGTTAAACTCAATATTCGGGAGTGGGGGGCTCGTGATATGGCTAAAAATAGGATTAAATCAAAACTGTTCAAACCGAGCATGATTCTGAAAGCTCTTAGGGGTAAAACGGTAATTTTACCTACAAACAGGTCTGAAATGGAAACTGGGTTTCTCTACAAAGCCCAGTAACCCAAAAATGGATCAGTCCTATTGGGTGTGGGTGGTAACTCGTTTCAAATCAGCCAAGATATTTAAAGACTAATTCAAATTTGTGATTATCTGTAAGAGGCGATTTAAACTGCCTGCCTTATCATTAAACAAGTTTGAAATCTACATCTTATCCAAAAACACCGGGACATAGAGATAAATGATTATCTCTAAACTGTCTCTTAAGGCGACTATAAATATCCCTCTCCACCCACCATAAAAAGGTAAACAATATTTTTCCACAAATCGCTCTTTCATAATCTTCCTGATTACTGACTTGAGCGTCGGAGGATTCGTCGCTGGAATCCATCCCAGTGTATAAAACTTTTTGTAGGTTAACGGCAACAGCGAGAAATAGTCAAATGTCGGACAAAAGTCAACAGGTTTGCCTTATTTGTTTTCTAAAGAATCCACAAATACATCTGTTTGTTGCCACACCGAAATCAGCGGCAACATATATATCTAATAAAAAAAATAAATGGAAGAAAACCTTAGCTCATTTGTCAATCTATGAACGTGTGTGACGCACGTACATAACTAATATGAACGAGGTTTCAGGTTCGAGTCCTCACTACGTCAGAAATTTTTTTTTTAAATTATTAAAATGTGCATTGTCCGTGCATAACTAATATAAAAGATGTCTCAAATTCGATGGCAGAATAAGTCGAAACTTTTTACTTTATAAAATATATATTTATTAAGACGTGCATTGCACATGTAAATTACTAGTAATTATAATGGGAGAAGGCCTTAGTATCATTTGCCAATCTATCAACGCGTGTGATGCAAGTACATAACTAATATGAAAACGGTTTTAGGTTCGAGTCCTCACTACGTCAGAGTTTTTATTTTAAATTTTTTTATTATTAAGATGTGCATTGTCCGTGCATAACTAATATAAAAGAGGTCTCAGCTCAAAATTTTTACTTTAAAAATATATATTTATTCAGACGTGCATCACACGTGGAAACTACTAGTAATATATAATTGTAATAAGAGTCAAAGAGTGAAAGTGTGGAAGAAAATTGTATATATTATTCATTTGAACTTCTATGATTTTTTTACATACAATTTGCTAGATAGATGTTATTGGTCTTCAATTTGCTATTGTTGTTGTTGTTGTTCGGGCAAGTTGCTTCCACTTGTTGATGTGTCTACCCCGATTCCTTGAGTCATATCTTCAGCCTTCATCTAATCTTCCGTGTACACGAGCATCTCCAACAATTGGGGCTTTAAGCGATTCCTGTAATCTGTTAGAACTCTGCCACTTGTAGAAAATGCACTTTCTGAAGCAGCAGTAGAGACATGAGTTAGTAGATCTTTAGCCATATGTTTGTATATTATAAACATGTTCATTTTCGTTTCACCATTGTAGCACATCAGTTTTAGCATTAAGACTCTCACTATCTTGCTGATTATAATAATTTAATGCATTCGGTTGATTAGTCCTATATTTTTTTAATTGAATTTGAGCAAGTAAATTAAAAGTGTCATCATCTAATTTAATCTTAGTCTTAACTCTAGAAGTAGAAGAAGAAAAAGTAACTAAACTAGTTGTAATAATATATGTAAAAGTTCTATCATAATAATCATACATGTTTTTCAATATCGATTCAAAGCTAGCTAAAAATGTGTCGCAATCAATTTTAGATTCATCTCCAAGTAAAATAAAATATATTTTAATCAAACTCTTCGTACCCGCTAATTTGATACGAAGATTCATAACAGAAGAAAGTAGATACAACATAAGAGGAGGCCTAAAATACTTCAAAATTTTAATGTATGCGGGTTTAACAATATGACGAATGTAAATGTCTGTAGCGCCCCGAATTTCCAATAAATAAATTCAGAAATACGTGGCATAATTCCCAGCATCTACCTTAATGTAATAGTAAACATAGCCAAACACATAAAAAATTTCAACTTTTATTACATCAATTCTTTACTTAGCACACCTGAAAACTAAACACATTGAATTACATTTTCTTTCTTTTACAAATTCATTCTTTTACAATTTGCATAAGCCATATTGTCATTCTACCACATGCATCCAAATCCCAAGCTAACAGTACCTACCTGTAAAACATGAGGCAAGAGATAACCCTAACCCCCAAAACTACAGGGGTAGCCATAACGGTGTGAGTGACATTAAAAGAAATACAATTTAAATGAAACATAAAGAATGAATTCATAATCAACATATTTCCACAGTAGTAAAAATAAAATATGAAATGACAATAAAATAAAGCATAAAACATTAAGTGAAACTAGGCTAAGTGTCAAGTGTAGGAAAACAGAAAACACCATGCATAATACCAGTCAAGAAAACAAAAATGCAATATGATGACTCCCGAATGCATACTTGTCGGATTCTATGCATCCCATAACACATAGGACCTCTGTAAACCCTTATCGTTTTCCACTTTGTAGGGTTAAATCCCTCGTTATGCAACTAATCCTACAACGATGACAACTACGAGATCTAGATAAGCTGTGAATATCTAGCCCATTCCCCGATAATTCTGGAGGTCAATCTCTATCCACAGATAATTCCGGAGACTATTTCACTCATACTTGGGAATCATCGAGAATAACCCACACCATAAGCTATGGCGCCTCATCACACGAATACCCTATGAACATCGCCTCGACCCCGATAATTTCGGAGATCAATCCCACACTGCAGGTTATTCCGGAGACTATTTCACTCACACGTCAATAATTTTGGAGATTATCTCACACCACAGATCATACCGAGATCCATAACTCATGTTTGCACTCATTTCATTATATCACCATCAAGTGCATGTCCTTATCTTATTAAGTTTAATTAATCAGTTACAATTTCCCTAGAGTTGGTGTACCCTACTGGACTTAACTCAAATTGATTAACAACAAGGCCCCAACTGGCCAAACCAAAAAATCTCATCTGCCGGTGTACTAGGGTCCCACTCACCCTCTAGAGACTCACAACTCAACTATCAACACAAATCTTTCATTAAAAACTATTATTCCATTATCAATTCGCTCATATTAAGAAAACTTTGTTAAAATCAAACAAATCCAAATCCATCCTAATACTCACAAATTTCCCGAACTGAAATTTGATATTAAATTCATCAAATAACTGAGTTCCACATTTTGAAATCGTAGAAAAATCACAAAACATCAATATCTTGAAATCTGTATATATTTCGCTTTTTAAAGTCATAGAAATACAAGTTAAAACTCTATTATAATCAAAATACAACTCTCTGTAAGATACAGTAATCTGTAGCAAAAACCTCATCTGAAACAGTAGTTCTATAATCCATAAGTACGAAGAAACAAGCGTTCAAGAAAATAGCAAGAAACTCAACAAAATAGCAAGAACAGCAAGTGTCGGTCGACCGACATCTTAGTTCGAATAGTGGCGGTCGACTGACATGCTAAAAATTCAAAATCCAGCAATTGACATTTGACCGTCAATTCAAGCGTTGTTCTTGGGCGGTCGACCGTCAAGCCAAAAGACAGCACTTTAAATTTCGTGCACTTTTCAATCTGATACATGATTTTAAATCTTTAAAAGCATGAATTCGTGAAATTAAAATCCTAATATGATCAAATACAACTCCTCTAACATACTGGAGTTCATAAATCAAATCAAACTCTCAACAAATTCACAAAAAGCAATCTTTTCAATAATTTCTTCAAATCGGGATTATAGGAATATATATGTGTATATATGTGTATATATATCAGTAAAATAAACAAGAATCATGGTATAAGAGTGGTATATTGTTTAATTCAATCTCAGTATCAATATAATCAAAAAATCCACTCAAAACTCACAAAAATCTCAAAAATCACTTTCGGCATGCACATCATCAGACCCAAAATCTAAACCCAACTCAACACTTCGAAACTTGATCTTTTGATTTCAAAAACCATCTTTGCAATTTATTAAACACATATACAACTAATTGAATCAATTTTCCTTTGATTATATGCATATACAACATGTATTAGTCAAATTCTACTCATTCAAAATCCATCAACAGATCATATTTCCCTCAAAGTGGTAAAGTATCCATCTTTAATCATCTATATGCATTATACATCTTACAAACTCATTGTATCTAATCAAATCAGCAAGAATATGAAAGAAATCAACATACCCATGCATTCTACTAGGTTCTTAACATTCTTAGGTCATCTATATAGAAATTTTATTCATTAATTGCATATCATTCATAAAAAGTTCCACTTTTAATTATGCATCCATCAATATATTCATTATATCATCATACAATCATCCAACATGCATTCTACTAGACAAATAATCATATATAACATGCATAGAACAACAAGAAATCGAGCATATGTCACTCACCTTATTAACGATTCAACGAAAGTAATAAAGAATAAGAAAAGCTCCTCCTTTCGCAAAAATCCAAGATCCTCGCTTCAAAACTCCAATAAATTAATAATAAAAATATACTTTTGTTTTGTGCAGAGGGAGGATGGGTGTAGCAGCCTTTTAATAGCCAAAATTCTGGAGTTATTAGGGTTTCACAAGTTTTATGAAAACATCCTTCAATAGTTTATTCCTTTACATATACAGACCTTCTTTATAAAATTAGCAAAATAGACCAAATCTATTAGAATAAAAATTCAATTCTTTGTCCCTGATTTGTCCGGCCATCAAGCCCAACCAAGAAATCCAAAAATCTGAAGTTTTACCCACAAGTTGTAATTTTCACAAAAGTCCTCCATTTTTTTAGTATTTGCAAACTTGCCAAATAATTATCAAAAAAATCCAAAAAATTCATAAATAATACCTACTAATAAATATTAGATTTTTCCAAAATATTTTATGACTTTGAGTTTTCCAAGAAAATATTTGCACGTGCAAAAAGATAAATTTCAGAAAAATATTTATTAAATCACCAAAAATTACTTCAATTCATTTATTAATCTCAAAAAAATTATTTAAATTCTAGGGTGTTACATCACTCCCTTCTTAGAATAATTCTGTCCTCAGAACTACTGCTAATAGGGACCAAACTATTTAAGCAAAAAGGATGCAATCACATAAATGGAAATACAGTTTAAAGAACGCAATCTTATAAGAGAAATACAATTTAACCAAAAGAATACAATCAGACAAAGAGCTCAGGAAAATCCTTCTGCATGCGATCCTTCGGCTCCCAAGTAGTTTCCTCAAACAGCTGGTTCCTCCACAATAACTTGACCATAGGTATCACCTTATTCCTCAACACCTTCTCCCGACGGTCAATAATCTCTACAAATCTCTACAGGTTGCTCCTTATAACTCAAGTTCAGTTGTAGCCCCTCGAGCACCTCCTTCAACTAATGACTTTGATCTGGCACGTACTTCCTCAACATCGACACATGGAACACATCATGCACTTGTGCTAATTCCTCCGGAAGCTCCAACTTATATGTTGTCTTACCAATCCGCCTCAAAATCCTGTATGGCCCAATGTACCTTGGCGCCAACTTGCCTCTCTTCCCAAACCTAATTACTACCTTGGTTGGAGATACCTTGAGAAAAACTGCATCCCCAACCTCAAACTCCAAATCCCTTCGTCGATTATCTGCATAACTCTTCTGCCGACTTGAGCCTCGACCAACCTCTTACGAATCAACTCGATCTTCTCCGATGTCTGCTGCACAATTTCAGACCCAAACATCTGCCTCACACCAACTTCATACAAAAAAACGGGTGTTTTGTACTTCCTCCCGTACAAAGCTTCATACGGCGCCATACCGATACTCACATGGTAACTGTTGTTATAAGAAAACTCAACCAATGCCAAGTACCTCTCCCAATTGCTACTAAAATCCATAACACAAGCCCTCAGCATATCTTCCAATATCCGATTCACCGTTTCAATCTGACCATCGGTCTGTGGATGAAAAGCAGTACTGAAATCGGTTTTGGTACCCAAAGCTGCTTGCAAACCCTGTCGGATCCCTGTCGAAAATAATCAATGTGAACCTTGCATCCCTATCGGAAACAATCAACACAGGAACTCCATGAAGTCTCACAATCTCTTCAATGTACAGCTCTGTCAATTTCTCCAACGGCCAAGTAATCTTCATAGATAGAAAGTGAGCTGCCTTGGTCAAACGGTCTACAATAACCCAAATTGAGTCTTTTCCCTTCGAACTCCTCGGAAACCCAGTGATAAAATCCATGCTGATATTCTCCCACTTCCATTCTGGAATAGGCAATGGCTGTAACAAGCTTTCAGGCCTCTGATTCTCTGCTTTGATCTGCTGGCAAGTCAAACATCTTGCCACAAAGTCTGCCACATCTCTCTTCATACCGGACCACCAAAATTGTTTGATATCCTTTTACATCTTCATGCCTCCAAGATGAACTGACAACAAGGTACTATGTGCCTCCTACAAGATTCTCTCCCTCAAATCTGCATTCTCCAGTACACATAACCTCTCACCTATCCACAGAACTCCATCTTGGACACGAAATTTTTATAACTTGCCTTCGGAAACCTACTGCAACATCCTCTGAATCCTTGCATCTGATATCTGACCCTCCATAATCTTCTCTCTCAAAGAAGGCTGCAATCTCAACTGAGCCAAAGATACTCCCAAACCCTGTAGTACAACCTCAATACCTGCTCGATCTAACTCTGCAGCCAACTCTCTCTAAGTAGTGATCAAACTCGACAGACTGCACTTCCGACAAAATCCATCAGCCATCACATTCGCCTTACCCAGATGATACTTGATCTCAGGACGAATGTCTTCCAACACCTCCAACCATCTCCTCTGCCGAAGATTTAGATCCCTCTGCTGATAAATGTACTTCAGGCTCTTGTGGTTGGTGAACATGTTGACCTTCTCTCCATATACATAATGCCTCCACTCCTTCAAGGCAAAGATAATAGTTGCTAATTCCAGATCGTGCATCCTATTCCAGATCGTGCTTCGGATAGTTCTTCTCATGCAGATGGAACTGCCTCGAACCATATGCAATAACCTTTCCTTCCTGCATCAAGACGCACCCGAATCCTCTAAGTGACGCATCACTGCAGATATCATAGTCCTTCCCAGCTTGCGGCAAAGCTAAGATAGGCGCAGTTGTCAACCTCTCCTTTAGCTCCAGGAAACTTGCCTCACACTTAACAGTCCAAGTGAAAGCCACATTCTTCCGAATAAACCCTATCAAGGGAACTGCAATTTATGCATAACCCTGAATAAATCTCCTGTAATATCTGGTCAATCCCAAGAAATTCCTGGCCTCCTTCACTGTTCACGGCCTGGGCCAATTCTTCATGGCTTCAAACTTCTAAGGATCGGTGGCTACTCCCTCCTTAGAAAGGATATGACCAAGGAAAGCTGCCTCGAACTTCCAAACTCACACTTTGACAAGTTATGCTCCTATAACTTCTTCAATACCTCTGCCTAGTGTTTAGAGTGCTCTTCCTCCGACTTTGAATATACTAGAATATCATCAATGAATACCATAACGAAGGAATCAATAAATGGCTACACAATCCGGTTCATCATGTCCATAAACATAGCCGATGCATTCGTCACTCCGAATGGCATCACCAAAAACTCATAGAGCCCATTATGAGTTCTGAAAGTTGTCTTGCTCACATCTTTCTCCTTAACTCGGACCTGATGTTACCCTGACCGCAGATCAATCTTCGAAAATATAGCTGTTCCCCGAAGCCTATCAAACAGGTTATCAATCTGTAGAAGCGGATACTTGTTCTGAATGATCACCATGTTCAACTCCCGGTAGTCAATGCACATCCTCATTGACCCATCCTTCTTCTTCACTACCAACACAGGTGCACCCCACGGTGACGTACTCGGCCTGATAAATCCTTTACTCAGCAATTCCTCAATTTGCTTCTTAACTTCATCCTGCTCTATCGGTTTCATCCTGTACGGAGCCTTAGAAATTGGAGCACTTCCCGGATGAACATTAATACAGAAATCAACATCTCGCTGTGGTGGTAATCCTGGTAGATCCTCCAAGAATACCGTAGGAAAATTCCTGACAACTAGAATGCTTCTGACTTCATCTAGAATCATCAACTTAGATACCATTGTAGCCACTTTTGGGTCCTTCTTCTTTCCCTGAAAAGTCACTACGGGACCTCCCGGTGCCTTCACCAGCACCTCTCTCTTCTTACATTCAATTGTGGCATGATATATTGCCATCCAATCAATGCCTACGATCACATCCACACCCAAGACTTGCAGTTCAATGAGATCAATGCCTAACAATCTCTCACCAATCTCGATATCACAGCCATCGTAATATCGATCAGCAATCAATTCTTCTCCTGATGGTGTTGCCACTGACAAGACTTTGCCTGGAAATACCTTAGGTTCCACACCTAAAACTTTAGCAAAATTGGGCGAAACAAATGTATGCGAAGAACCAGTATCAAATAAAACTTTTGCTTTTATTCCATTAACAAAGACAAATCCTGTTACATGAAGAATGATACTTAAATCTCCAATTTATTCTTAAACAAAGTTTTATTCAATACATCAAATAAATGAATTTAAAATTCTTGCATACCCTGGATCACATCTTCTGAGTTACCTACATCCTCCTCAGTTAATGTGAACATTCACCCTTGCCTCTAGAATTTTCTCCCATCCGCACCATCCTTCTTAAGTTGCGTGCAGAACAACTTAGTATGCCTCTCTTGCCCACACTGGAAACAAGTCTGTTTTGCCAGTTTAAGACATGCTGACCTGAGTGACCTGCCTCCTTACAGTAGTAACAAGTCACCCCTTGAGTTGCGGGTGCCTTCTGCTCTGGCTTACTGAACTTGCCCTGCTTTGCTGAGAACTTCTTCCCAATCTGACTAGCCGCTGGCCTCTTGTTCCTGTTCCAAGTCTCCTGCTTCTTCTGGAACAGATCCATATCTTCTTCCATCATTGTTGCTTTCCTGACCAGATTATCAAACTTTCTAATGCCCAACGGTCTCATCCGCGACCTCAAATTCGGCCTCAAGCCCTGCTCGAATTTCTTGGCCTTCTTCACTTCATCAACTATCAGCTCTAATGCATACCTTAACAACTGGGCAAACTTAGTCTCATATTCGCGCACTGACATGTTGCCTTACTGTAGATTCAAGAATTCTGTTGCCTTCTTCTCTTGAACATCCAGAGGAAAGAAACGATCCCTAAACTCCCCAAGAAAAGCCTCCTAAGTTACCTGTTCTTCCCCAAACGTCATCTTCACTGATTGCCACCAGACGCCAGCATCCTTCTCTAACTGAATTGTAGCCAATTTCACCTTATTGGCTACTGGGGTTTCCAAAACCTCGAAGATCACTTCCAATTTCCTGATCCAATCATCAGACTCATTTGAATCAGATTGCCCTTCAAAAATAGGTGCTTTCATCCGCTCGAAGGACTCCACTTGCTTAATTAGATCAGCATTAACAAGCACTGGTCAAGCCCCTTGATTCTGATTTCGAGTCATGTTGGCTGCCATGAATGTGTTCAAGGTCTGATACACCCTGACAATCTCATTCTCCAAGTCGAGTCTGCCCCCATTGGAACCTTCAACCTCACTGTCATTCCCACCATTCCTGGTTCTGCGTCCTTCCATTATACTGAATACTGCAAAATGATGGGAAAAGTTAGAGCATCACAACACAATTCATATTCACATCAATACCTAATTGAAAAATCTCAATCATACCCCAAACCAAAACATCTTGTTTTAATTCCATGTGATACTCACACTCTAATATCCACACCTAGGTACTAACTCTCTAATGTACACCTAGGTTTATTCTTATACCATATTTATCATTACTATTGAAGCAGGCTTTGATACCAAACTCTGTAGTGCCCTGAATTTCCAATAAATAAATTCAGAAATACGTGGCACAATTCCCAGCATCTACCTCAATGTAATAGTAAACATAGCCAAATACAAAAAAAAAATCAACTTTTATTACATCAATTCTTTACATAGCACGGCGAAAGACTAAACACCTTGAATTACATTATCTTTCTTTTACAAATTCATTCTTTTACAATTTGCATAAGACATATTTCCATTCTACCACATGAATCCAAATCCTAAACTAATAGTACTTACATGTAAAATATGAGGCTAAAGATAACCCTAACCCCTAAAACTATAGGGGTCAGCCATAACGGTGTGAGGGACATTAAAAGAAATACAATTTAAATGAAACATAAAGAATAAATTCATAATTAACATATTCCCACATTAGTAAAAATAAAATATGAAATGACAATAAAATAAAGCATAAAACATTAAGTGAAACTAGGCTAAGTGTCAAGTGTAGGAAAACAGAAAACACCATGCATAATACCAGTCAAAAAAATACAAATATAATATGATAACTCTCTAATGCATACTTATCAGATTCTATGCATCCCACAACACATAGGTCCGATGCAAGCCCTTATCGTTCTCCACTTTGTAGGGTTAAATCCCTCGTTATGCAACTAATCCTACTTCGGTGACAACTACGAGATCTAGATAAGCAGTTTGTATCTAACTCATATCCCGATAATTCTGAAAGTCAATCTCTATCCACAGATAATTCCGGAGACTATTTCACTCACACCTGAGAATCTTCGAGAATACCCCACACTGCAAGCTATGGCGCCTCATCACACGAATACCCCATGAGCGTCGCCTCGATCCCGATAATTCTGGAGATCAATCCCACACCGTAGGTAATTTCAGAGACTATTTCACTGACACCTCAATAATTCCGGGAATTATCTCACACCGCAGATCATACTGAGGTCTATAACTCATGTTTGCACTCATTTCATCATATCACCATCTAGTGTCTATCCTTATCTTATTAAGTTTAATTCATCAATTACAATTCTCATAGAGTTGGTGTACCCTACCGGACTTAACTCAAACTGATCAACAACAAGACCCCAACTGGCCAAACCACAAAATCTCAACTGCCGGTATAATAGGGTCCCAGTCACCCTCTAGAGACTCACAACTCGACTATCAACACAAATCTTTTATTAAAACCCATGATTCCATTATCAATTGATCATATTAAGAAAACTTCTTTAAAATCAAACAAATCCAAATCCATCTGAATACTCACAAATTTCAAAAACTGAAATCTGATATTAAATTCATTAAATAACTGAGTTTCATATTTTGAAATCGTAGAAAAGTTACAAAATATCAATATCTTGAAATCCGTATATATTTTGCTTTTTAAAGTCATAGAAATTCAAGTTAAAACTCTATTATAATCAAATATAACTCTCTGTAAGATAAAGTAATCTGTAGCAAAAACCTCATCTAAAACAGTAGTTCTATAATCCATAAATACGAAGAAACAAGCGTTCAATAAAATAGCAAGAAACTCAAGAAAATAGCAAGAACAGCAGGTGTCGGTCGACCCACATCTTAGTTCAAAAAGTGGCGATCGACTGACATGCTAAAAATTCAAAATCCAGCAATTGACAGTTGACCGTCAATTCAAGCGTTGTTCTTGGGGGGTTGACCGTCAAGCCAAAGGACAGCACTTTAAATTTCGTGCACTTTTCAATCTGATACATGGTTTTAAATCTTTAAAAGCATGAATTCGTGAAATTAAAATCCTGAGATGATCAAATACAACTCCTCTAACATACTGGATTTCATAAATCAAATCAAACTCTCAACAAATTCACAAAAAGCAATCTTTTCAATAATTTCTTCAAATCAGGAATATAGGAATATTTATGTGTATATATGTGTATATATATCAGTAAAATCAACAAGAATCATGGTATAAGAGTGGTATATTGTTTAATTCAATCTCATTATCAATACAATCAAAAATCCACTCAAAACTTCACAAAAATCTCAAAAATCACTTTCGGCCTGCACATCATCAGACCCGAAATCTAAACCCAACTCAACACTTCAAAACTTGATCTTTTGATTTCAAAAACCCTCTTTGCAATTTGTTAAACACATATACAACTAATTGAATCAATTTTCTCTTGATTATATGCATATACAATATGTATTAGTCAAATGCTACTCATTCAAAAACATCAACAGATCATATTTCCCTCAAAGTAGTAAAGAACCAATCTTTAATCGTCTATATGCATTATACATCTTACAAACTGATTGTATCCAATCAAATCAGCAAGAATATGAAAGAAATCAACATACCCATGAGTTCTACTAGGTTCTTAACATTCTTAGGTCATCTATATAGAAATTTTATTCATCAATTGCATATCATTCATAAATAGTTCTACTTTTAATTATCCATTCATCAATATATTCATTATATCATCATACAATCGTCCAACATGCATTCTACTAGACAAATCATCATATATAACATGCATAGAACAAAAGAGAAATTGAGCATATGTTACTCACCTTATTGAAGATTCAACGAAAGTAATAAAAAATAAGAAAAGCTCCTCCTTATGCAAAAATTCAAGATCCTCGCTTCAAAACTCCAAGAAATTAATAATAAAAATATACCTTTGTTTTTTGCAGAAGGAGGGCGACTGTAGCAGTCTTTTAATAGCCAAAATTCTGGAGTTATTGGGGTTTCACAAGTTTTATGAAAACATCCTTCAATAGTTTATTCCTTTAAATATATAGACCTTCTCTATAAAATTTACAAAATAGACCAAATCTATTAGAATAAAAATTCAATTCTTTGTCCCTGAGTTGTCCGGCCATCAAGCCCAACCCAGAAATTCAAAAATCTGGAGTTTTATCCCCAAGTTGTAATTTTGCACAAAAGTCCTCCAATTTTCCAATTTTTGAGTATTTGCAAATATGCCGAATAATTATCAAAAAATCCAGAAAAATCATAAATAATACCTACTAATAAATATTAGTTTTTTTTCCAAAATATTTCATGACTTTGAGTTTTCCAAGAAAATATTTGCACGTGTTTTGCACGTGCAAAAAGATAAATTTCAGAAAAATATTAATTAAATCACCAAAAGTCACTTTAATTCATTTATTAATCTCAAAAAAATTATTTAAAATTCTATGGTGTTACAATGTCATCGATCATTTCTTGAAAAGTTTGCATCATAATAATTAGTGAGATAAAAATACTACTAGAAGTAGAATCATGATATTTTGAAATTTTTAAAGTTGCGGTTTTAAAAAGTTCCAAAAATTGTAGCAAAGATTAATACCATATTTCATTCATTTGAAAATTTTCCACATTTTTTGCAAGACAAAAATCATAAATACATATTTTATATTGAGTAACAACGCTTAATAAATCAAAAGTAGAGTTTCATCAGTGTTTAACATCCTTAATATTTTTTCTAAAATGTACACCCTTAAGCTTACACCATTCTTTAAATTGTTGAAGCATAGGGAAACTTAAAGCGATAAAATGTACACAATTTCTAATGTTATGAACAAATAGTTCAGCTATTTTCAATGCATCTTGAACACATAAATTTAAAATATGACATGCACATGTAACATAAAATATTTCTAAACCCGGAGGAACTAATTGTGTTTTTAATGTACTAATCGAAGCATTGTTGTTAGATGCATCATCAAAACTAATACAAAATTTTTTATCACGAATATGAAAGATGTTACAAACTTCTAAAATTAGATGTGCAATTACCAAACCACTATGGGGATACGGCATAGCCACAAGTTATATGATCCTCTTTTGAATCATCTAATCACTATCGATACAATGAAAAATTATGCTCATCATTGGAATATCGTTATATCTTTTTCAACAATCAAAAGTTAACAATACTCTACAAGTTAAACTAAACAAAAGTGCAATTAAACCATCTCTAATTTTGTTGTAAAGTTTAAAAAAATCGAATTTGAGTGTATTTCTAGGAATTATTCAATAATGTGGATTTAGTATATTTTGGTTAAATTCTTCTACGCTCCTACTCTTGGAATAGAAAAAGGTAACTCCTCCTTAATAACTAGTTGGGCAATTTGCTGTCAAACATTTCGGGATGGGTGGCTATCTACATGTCCAGTCCTAGGGTGAATTTTTTGTTGGCCGGGTTGGTCTTTTAATAGATCCTTGTGCACATTTTGAATGTGTGGTTTAATTGTACTTGTTCCCTCACTCTTCCTCCATTTTTTAACTCTTAGAACAATTTTTACAAATCTTATGTCCTACACCCGAATTATCCTCTTCGAAGATATAGTCATAATATTTGTGTCAATCACTCCCCTAGTTTTTCTACTACTAGCGGGTTCGATTTGTTGTGTTTGTGTGTCAATATTATGCATTTCTTCTTCTATGTCCTATGTAAGGGTATCGTGAGATCCTACCATAGGATTCAGTATAAATTCGGGCTCTACATGTGGGACTATTGGAGGCCGACATGAAGTACCGGTGGAATCTTGTCTACTTTGGCTATGACCGCTACCTCGTGATCTAGACATGACAATAATGTATGTGTGTAATACCCTGATTTTTCAAATGTATGAAAAATTATTTATTTTTGCACGTAGTGTGCACGTGTAATATTTTGGCTATTATTTTCAACATGATGAATAAGAATATTGTTTTCTATAAAGCATTTTCCTAAAGCCCAAATGTTAGTTTACTTATTTTTCTTTTAAAATATTTATCTTGGCCCAATTAATTTAAGCCCATGGATTTAATCCTTTTTCTTATTTTCTACAACTTGTTATGTGTAACATTTCTTTTTTAAAGACTTGTAACTTGGTGTACAAATTCTTGTAGGGTGGTTTGTGCATGCACGTGCATGTTGCATACACGTGCAAGAGCACCTTTTCTTGGCCGGTTGGGTGAGGAGTGGTTTTGGAGTGTGGGTAGTTATTTGGAGTGTGGGTGGTTATCACAACTCCCTAGTCCATCCTAGCCTTTGATCCTATAACCATTTACTGAATCCTAGCCCTCCATCTCACTCAAATTGGTGTATAAATACCCCCTCTCATTCATTGGTTCTTTTACACTAAGATCATATTTTTAAGAGAGGTATTTTTTAGAGAGAGTTGTGTGTGTCTTTTCTGTGGAGACCGAGCATCAGTTCTGAAGGTTTCAGTGTGGAGCAAGGAGCAAGGAGTCGTCCTTTGCATTAAGGAGCTTTTCTGGATTTCGGTTATTTCGTCAATAAGGTGGGTGTTTCTCAGGACTTCTAATGTAGAAATATGTCATGATTATGATGATCGTTACCATGCTTGTGAAAAGTAAATTTAAAACGTATTAGATTGCCTTGTGTATGTTTATAATGGTGATTGAATGATGAAGTAATGATACTTTAACTAAGACCAAAATAAGTCTGTACAGTCAACTGTCGCATGTACAAGTCGACTGGTACGAGGCGAATATTTTCATGATTTAATAATGTACATGTATGCAAAACAGAAGTGATAGTATGATTGCTAAATTCATATTCCCCCATGTTATATATGATGGAGGAGATGTGAACGGATGAAAAAGAACTAGTGATAATTAGTAAACTGAGAATAGTCTGTGCAGTCGACTGATGATATGAACAGCCGACCAATGCATTGATTAAACTATGAATAGTCCAGTAATTTTACGAAATGAGATATTTCCATTGTGTTGTCCTAGTGTAATAAATTGAGATTAATATTTCATCTCTGCAAGAAAGTTATGAACAAGTGTAAACGCATATTTAATACTTCCTTGAAGAAAAGACAATATTAGTTATTTGAAATTCCATGTTGTGATGTTACTGAACAGTTAAGAAATTACGTGTTTATGAAGCATGAATATATGTATATTGTAATTTGACACCATGATGCATGTGCATGTAAGAACTGATGGAAAGATAATTCCTTAATTTGAAATGTGAACCTGTCCAGCCGACCTAATGCGAGTAGCAAGTCGACTGAGCTGAACATGGATATGTACTGTTAAGACCGGGACAGACGACTGATTTGTTGACAGTCGACTGTTACGTGAATGACATTTTGAGTATAGAAAGTTGCGGGACAGCCGACTGGCCATGTGTAGCAGTCGACTCTTCCGAGTGATTATGAAGAACTTGAATTGACTGTACAAGTCGACTGGAATGTTCCAAGTCGACTGTCCAGAGTGTCTTTTGATATGTCAGAGAATCTTATTTCAGTTTATGTTGTGAACTTTATGGTTGATGTTGATAAACTCTATTCTGTTGCTGCATGAATTTTACATGAAATGAATCATAGTTTTGAATTGAGAATTACATGAATATGAATGTTAAGAACATGATATGCTGAGGCAATGAAAAATGAATCCATGAGTTGGAAATGCTCAAATTGGAAGTTGTGAATTGGAAATTGAACAAAAGAGTAGCTAAGTCTCCCCCGGCAATGGAAATGAAATGAAATTGAAAAGAAGACCAAGGTTGGTCATGTGAAAATGAAATGAATAAGTCCGATTTAGTGGAGAGGCTAACTCTAGAGCTTTAATTTTTATTCATGATTCTAATAATTAGTACATAGTGGAGATGTGATGAAAGTGAGAGAAAACATAAGTATGAGAACTAGAGTTTACGATGCGGGTGTGTGAGCCACAGAATGCATGCTTGATGAGTCAAGACATGGCGTGGGCACAACTCAGTAATGATCGGACTTTAGCCACGCTTATGGGATGTTTGGTGACTGCAAGAGGATCGTGTTCAGGGAGGAGGCTGAATTGCCACATAATGCATGCTTGATGAGTCAAGACATGGCGTGGGGTTCCCCTCTAGGGTCCAGTGCACGTGCTTGTACTCATAGATCATCTAGGATACTCACCGTAATTATAGTAGTAGATTAAGTCATGGCGAGGGATTGAACCCTACAAAAATGAAGAACGATTAAGAGGCTTGCCCTCGGACCTATGTAGTATGGGATGCATAGAATCCGAACAAGTGCGCATTAGTGTCATGTAAATTAACTAATTGCATTAAGGATTAAGTGCACAATCACAACACGACATCATTAAGATTTTCCCCTTTGATTTACATTTTTATTGTGAACAAGTTTGTGATCTGTTAAGAAATGAGAATCGTTAAACTGTTTCTGGCATAGAGAGGATGGCCATGTATAATTATCGTCGGTTGAATAAACTGACGTACCCACAGTTTTGTATGCAGGATAAATGACATGTTAAAGGTTACAGAGGAATGGATGCATAAAGATTTTACCATGTTGTTGTACTTTTATTTAAATGTTGTAAAATTTTACTTCCGCTGTGCAAATGTAAATGTAATATATGATGTAAACTCTGATGTAAAGTGAAAGTTTGAATTTCCTTGTAAAATTGTACTGAAGAAAGTGAAAAGATCCTGTAGAACATCTCGAATTCAGTGTTTTTGGGATTCGGGGCGTTACAATGTGAATATAGTGTATGTGAAAAAATAACAATTTATAGTGTTCCAATAGTGTATGTGAAAAAATAAAAAATAATCTAGGAGATATATATTTATAAAAAAATCTAAAAACCAATATGAGGGTTGAGAGAGAGAAACGCAAAAAACAAACAAACAATTCGTAACAAAAAAAATAAAGAGTTGAGAAGGTTGTGAATTTTGATACCGTACTCCGAAAATAATCGTATATATAAATGAAAGAGAAAATAATGGTAGAAGTAGATGTAGTCGATCGAGAAGTGTAGTAGACGTAGTCGTAGTCAGAAAATAGAGAAAGAGCTTCTTCGTTGAGGGAATTTGTAATCGAGAGTGTTGTTGAATCACCACGAATTCAATACGACCGAAAGTGTAAATTATTTGTTGCTTGCTTCTTTGATGAATGAAATTGATTGAATTGAGTAGTAGTAGTAGTAGTAGAGAGACTAAGAGAGTAAGGTGTGAAAAAAAATTGATTGAAGTTAGGGAGTTTTTATAGGAAAAAAACCCCCCAAAAATCCAAAAACAAAAAAACACCCCCAAAATAGAGAGCCAACGACTCTCTATTTGCACAGGCAACGCCAGGCGGGGGTTGAGTGCCGTTTGACACGCGGGTCGAACGTTCAACCTGCGCGGGTCGACCGTTTTACCCACGGGTCGAACGGCTCGCAACCCGCGAGTCGAACAGTTCCCAACCCATGGGTCGAATAAGCGGGTTGCGGGCAGATTTGACCAAGTCAACGGGTTCGTGGGTCAGGTCGATCGGGTTGGAGCTTCAAAACTGTCGACCCGGGTCAACTCGTTGCGCTAAACGGGTTCGACCTAGACTCGTACAGCTATTGAGCGGGCCAGTTTGGCGTGTGCGGTTACTAGCGGGTCATGGGTCAACCCGACTTGTTCGCCATCCCTAGAGGTAAGTAAACCGAGATTGTGGATCCAATGGAACTGATGGGTTGGGAAACGACCAATATTCATTTAGCAGGCCTTCTGCCCCTGGAAGCTTTGATATTTTTGTAACACACTAGATTTTTAAATATTTTTTTTAAGATTAATAAATGGATTAAAATGATTTTTGATTATTTAATAAACATTTTTTCTGAAATTTATCTTTTTACACGTGCAAATATTTTCTTAAGACGTCGGGAAGTTCAAAGTCAGGAATTATTTTGGTAAAACCTATTATTTATTAGTAGGTACAATTTGATTTTCTGATATTTATTTGACCTATTTGCAAATATTACAAAAAAATGGCTTTTGTGTAAAATTACCACTTTGAGTGAAAACTCCAGATTTTTTAGATTTTTGGGCTGAGCATGATGCCTAGTCAACTCAGAGGTAAAAAGTTTACTTTTTGTTTTAATATATTTGGTGTATTTCACAAATTTCTTAAAGAAGGGTCTTTTTGCAAAAGTGTCACTTAGTGGCAAAATTACAAATTTGTTTTTTCGGATTTACAAACAGTACCGGCCAGTATTAGGGTTTCTATTTTGTTTTTAAATTTTAATTGAATTAGTTTATCTAATTTCCAAGTATAAGGATTTATATATGTAAAAATATATTCAAAAGGGATATTTTACAAAACCTATTCAAAACCCTAATTACCCATTAATGGCCTAATATAAGGGGTGGTGCAGCCATCTCTTTGCTGTAATACACAAAGAGTTTTCTTTATTATTATTTTCTTGGAGTTTCGAAGCGAGGATCTTGGTTTTCTTGTGAAAGGAAAGACTTTCTTATTCTCTTTATTACTTCGGTTGATTCTTCAAAAAGAAGAGTGACATATGTATGTTTTCTTATTATTCTATGCATATTGTATGTGATAATTTGTCTATTAGAAGCATGTTATAGGATTGTGTGATGATATAATGAATTTTGATGAGTTGATGAATAAAGATCTAAGTCTTGCATGAAAACTATGCTATAGTTGATTAAATAGATGACTTGAGATTGTTAAAGAACCTAATAAAAATCATGGGTATGTTATTCTCTTTCATATTGTTGCTGATTTGAACGTGTAGATTGAGTTGTATGATGATTATTGCAAAAAGTGAACAAAACCCTAACCTTACTGTTGAATATGCATGCATACACTCTGTTTGATATTTTGAAGTGCAGAACTTGATTATTTACATGTTATAATCACCAATATTCATGAATAAACTATTGGGATCAGTTGGGGGATGTGTATAACAATTTGTATAGAAGTTATTGAATCAAAAAAATCAATTCTTGAAGTAAAGAGGGGGGTTGCTGTTTTCGGGTCTGTTGATGAACAACCGATTTTTTTTTTTTTTGTGTTTTGATGATGTTTTGACTATATTTTGATTTGTTTCAGGCTGAGTTGAATTGAGATATTATATTACTCACATTAGATGGATTCTTGAAGCTCTGACTGATACCAACGTGCATATATACACACTTATGCATACTACTCCACTGTTTTGAAGGATTTTTGTGATTTTGTGAAGTTTTCAATTGGATCTTGATTGTTTTAATACTGAGATTGGATCTAAACATTATACCACTTCTATTCAATGAATTTTTTATGCTTTAACTGATGCTAAAACACTTATATGAACATATATGTGTGTATATACTGTTTTGAGAAGTTTAAATGAAAACTTGCTATTTTATGATCTTGATATGGTTTTGATGTGTTTTCTAAACTCCTATATGTTATAAAAGTTGTATTTGATCATCTCAGGAATTTAGTTTTACAAATTTATGATTTTTTAAAGATTGAATTGAAGTATCAGTAAAAATGTGCACGAAATTCAAAGCTGTGTTTTCTTGACATGCAGTCGACCGGTTCCATTTTGAACTAAAATGTGCGGTCAACAGTCATTTGAAAAATTGGATTTTCTGGGCTTGTGCCGTCGACCTTCATTATTTTGAACTGTTTTGATAGTCAACCGACACCTGCTGTCTGTGTTGTTTTTGTTGAGTTTTCTATTGATTTCTTGAACACTTGTTTCTTCGATATTATGGATCATTGATCTACTATTTTAGATGATATTTTTGCTACAGATTACAGTATTTTACAGAGAGTTATATTTTTATTATAATAGAATTTAAATTGTATTCTTACGGCTTTATAAAGTGAGATATATATGGTTTTCAAAGTAACTGATGTTTTGTGATATTCTGTGACTTCAAAATAAGATTCTCAATTATTCGATGGATTTAATACTTTGTTTCAATTTTAGAATTTATGAGTACATTTTACGGATGTGAATTTTGTTGACTTAAGAAGTTTTCATTGGTATAAACATTCTAATGATGGAATTAAGAGTTTTGTTGAAAGTTTTGGTGTTGATATTCATTTTTGTGAGTCTCTAGGAGTTGAGTGGGAGTCCTGTGAACCGGCAGATTAGATTTAGTGAATTATGACTAGTTGGGTCTTGGGGTTTTTGTTGTGGAATTAAGTTCGGCAGGATACACTAACTCTAAAGAAGGGAAATTTGTGTTTTATTAATAATAATCAACCTAAGGACAGACACTAATGGAGATATGATGGAACTTGAGAAACGTGAGAATATGCTCTTGGGGTCCCGTCCAATGGATGCGCTCAGGACTGTGTGTATTCTGTCTTAAGAGGACTATTTAGTATGTTCGCGTGTCGAGGGTCTGCAGTGCCTATTCACGGAACATACAGGTACATTCGCGTGTCGGGGGCCGACGGGTCTATTCACGAGATGTGCCTGTGTACTTGGACGTCGAGGGGTGGCGGTGGGGTACACGGCAGGGAGGTGATTCTCCAGTTTTTTGAGCTATTCTTACATGATGCTTGCGCTTAGAGGGTTGTGATGCCTATTCGCGGAGTATTCTAGATCTTGTTTCCATCACCGTAGTAGGATTAGTTGCATAACGAGGGATCTAACTCTACAAAGTGGAGAACGATAAGGGCTTGCACCGGACCTATGTAGTATGGAATGCATAGAATCCGACAAGCATGCATTAAAGAGTCATCATATTGCATTTGTATTTTCTTGACTTGGTTTTATGCATGATGTTTTCTTGTTTTCCTACACTTGACACTTAGCTTAGTTTTACTTGATGTTTTCATACTTTATTTATTGTTAACTCATATTCTTTTTGTTACTACAGTTGGTATGTGTTGTTTATAACTTTATTCATCATGTTTTATTTACATTGTATTTTCTTTTGATGTCACTCACACCGTTATAGCTGACCCCTGTAGTTTTTGGGGTTAGAGTTATCTCTAGCCTCATGTTTTACAGGTAGGTACCTATAGCATTGGGATTTGGATGCATGTGGTAGAATGATAATGTGGCTTATGTAAATTGTAAAAGATTGTGTTGTAAAAGAAAGAATTATAATTCATGGTGTATAATTTTCTGTTGTGCTTTGTAAAGAATTGTTTTAATAAAAGTCGAAAAATTTATCTGTGTTTTGTCTATGTTTACTATTACATTGAGGTTGATGCTGGAAATTGTACCACGTATTTCTGAGATATTATATTGAAAATTCGGGGCGCTACAATATGTGCTAGAATTGAATAACCCTAATTTGTTGCAATTATTGCCCATATCATAAGTCCCTCACTCATGGAGCTTGGGTATCGCAGTCTTCGAGAAGTAGTTCGCAACCTTTTGAGTAATTAGAAGAACAAACTGCAGCTTCAGAAAGCTTGAGAGACTCTTAGGGTATCAGCGGTCTTGTAGTACTTCCAATAAACTTATCCCGAATTTCCAGAATTTTTAATTAAAATTTCCAAATTTTTAATGAAAAATGAAAATCGAGCCCGAATCTTGGAGCAATCGGACGACTTCATGACATCAGCAATTTCGTCCTTCCTACCGAGGTGGTAAGCGCAAGTTTTGGCACAGATCAAACGGTCTAGAATAGCTGGGGCAAAAACTGAGGTGATCAGACGACAGAGATCGGTCGATAATGCCAATCACCTTAGACGACGTGATAGTCACCGAGGAGTGCTCTGCATGAGTGTTGAGGCTGATCAAACAGCTCGTAATGTGACACATCAGCTTGATGATAAGGCTAGGAGTGGGACCTGTGTAGGACCTGCTATCTTGCCTAGTCAGCCTGGGCACGTCAGTGTTTTACTGGGTCAACTACCACGTCAGTGGCTTTTGACTGTGTCAACTGCCACATCAGCTGCTTTTGACTGGGTAACTTTTGATCGGACGGCTGTGAAGGTGCCACACCAACAGAAGTGGTTTATTTTTTTAGAGGGGAAAACAGTTATGCGTATTACATGTAAATGTGGTTACTTGTTTTGCACGTAACTGTGTACGCGTTAAAAATTGTTGTTATGCATTAGAAAATGTGGTTTCTCTTCCAATAAAATTACTGTCCCCGATACATTTTTTTCACACTTCACTTTCAACTCTCCACTTCCAAACTGTTCCTCTGTCTCTAGAGCTCAATTTTGGCTGCTTTCTTCATCGAATTCTCCTTCAACAATTCAGTGATATTTATAATTTCTAAATCAAGTCATGTCTAAGGTGGAATCAGGTATCTCTACTTCTTTTGACCATGACGAGCATGAAGTGCTCTCGGCTTCTCGATCTCGCAAAGGGAAGGAAGCGGTTGGCTCTTCAATCATCATACAAACGATTGATCAGTCAAGAAAGGACAAGGGGTGCCCCCGCCGATTGGCTGAAGTAGAAGGTATGGACTTCAGTTCTCTCCTCGTTGCTCTGGTCGATTTGCACAACTAGGCACCTAGGGATAAGTAGAGGAAGAAGATGGTGAGCCGACCTGGGGCTCAAAAGGTTGCCGGGGTTTCGTCCACCTCCACTCCGACAGAGTCGGGGAGGGTGTCGACGAGTCTTACTGAGGGGAGTTCATGCTTGGGCACGGTCCTGGCCCTCCAAAAAGCACCGCAGTAGACTCTATTTTCTCCACTGAAGAGAAGAAGATATGCATGCCATATTTGGGCTTGAAGCGGTGTGACGTAAAGAATGAGTCGTTTATTGGCTCCCTCCTGGAGATATCACAAGCCAATATTTCGGTAAATTCTTCTCCGTGTATTATTATTATTATTGTTATTTTAAAGTTTCTAAGTCCCGATATTTTTTTCTTATAGATCATTTGCTTTGGAAACTGATCAAGCATATCCATGCCAAGGAGAAGTCTAGGAGAGACAAGGTCGCTAGGGCAGAGAGGGACATGAAGAAGACTACCGAGGAACTGGAGGAGATGAAGGGTAAGAAGGCAGTTCTCCTTGCCAGCTTCAAGGCAGAGCAGAAGAGGTTGCATGAGTAGGCGGCAAAGGAGAAGGAGGTTGCAGTGGTCAAGGTGGAGGCGCAAGCGAGGACCCACCAAAACAACATGATGGAGCAGTCCTACGCTAAGGCCATCATAGATGTGGCGGCACATATCCATGGTTTCGAAGGGAAGGGATATCGTCTAGAGCTCCAATCTGGGATGAAGCCAAGGGTTCTGACATGAGGAGGAGGCAGATCAGAAAGATACTCACAGGAATCCGCGGACAAAGAGTAAGGGAAAGGAGTGATTGATATTCCCACTCTTTCAGCTCTGCTGGCTAATGTGGGCCCTTGACTCCTCTTTTCGGTTTTCTCCTTTTTTTCCTTTTTGTTGCTTTTGTAATAGCCTAACTGCGGACTCGTCACGCTATATACTTCCAAGTTTTAATGAATAATTTCTTTAGCTTGCAAATTTTTCTGTGTGTCGAATGTAGAACGCTTTATACTTGCAATTATTTTGTGAGTTAGTAAGTTGTGGGAGCAGCTCTAGTGAAGAGCTGGACTCCGAAACTGCTGTTGAGAGGTTAACGAGTTTCAAGAGTAGTTCGAGCTGCGAGATGAGCTCTGAACTCGCATATTTGGGAGTTACGGGGATGACTTTAAGCCACGAGTTTGGACTCCGAACTGATTTTTTAGAAATTTAACGGGTTCAGGAGCAGTTTGAGTGGCGAGCCCAGCATTGAACCTTTTTGTTTGCAAGTTGCGGGAGCAGTGTCGAGCCACGAATTTGAACTCCAAACTTTTTGTATGAAGTTCTTAACGAGTTGTTAGCGCAACTCGAAGGAGCTGGGTGCCTAACTCATTATCCACATCTTGCTCGAATCAAGAGATTAGCAAAAGAATTTTGCAAAAAAAATGCTAAGTTTTATTGAAAAATAAATCTAAGAATCTAAGTGGATGTTTTGGCGAATCACTTTTATTACATGTTATGACTGTTATATGGGTCGGCCTTTTTACAAATCTAAGAATCTAGCGAAGGGCGTTAAGCACCCTCTTTGAACCTCATCATATGCTCGGCATTCCAAGTTTGTGATATCTTCTTGCCCCCCAGGTCTTCAAGGTAAGCTCCTGGGCGGACAACTTTGGAGTCCTCGTATGATCCCTCCCAGTTAGGAGCTAGCACTTCCCTTCTTGTTGGGGTCAAAAATATCAAGCTTTCGTAGGACGATGTCTCCTTCTTTGAGTTTTGTCGGGCGAACTTTCTTATTGTAGAACTTCTCCATCCTTCGTTGATAGATATGTCTTCGTTGGATGGACTTCTCGCAAACTTCCGTAATGTGATCGAGGTTTCCCTTCATTGGAGGAGAGGAAGCGAGGGGAAGGTAGCCCACCTTTAGAGGGAGTAGTACTTCAGAACCGAAAGTGAAATTGAATGTGGATTCTCCTGTTGGAGTTCTCTTCATGGGCATGTAGGACCAGAGACACATAGGATCTCTTCAACCCATATTTCATTGGGGGCTTAACTGAGCCTTTTCTTGAGGCCATTAATGATATGTCGGTTGGCATTCTTGACTTGGCCGTTGGTCTGGGGGTGCGAGACGGAAGAGAAACAGTATTCAGTCCCCAGTTCAGCGCAGAATTTTTGGAATCCCTTGACGGAAAAATGGGTTCCATTATCGGTGATAAGAATTCAGGGGATCCCAAACCTGCAGCCGATGTTCTTCCAGAAGAATTGTTGTATCTTATGTTTGGTGATGGAGGCTAACGGTCCTGCCTCGACCCACTTGGTAAAATAGTCTATAGCTACCACTAAAAAAGTTCCTCTATCCAGTTGCAATAAGAAACTGTTAGGTTTCAAATGCAATCACAGATTAAATACACAGCCGAAAATTACAAAAATATCGAAACCTAGTCATGGATCCATGAGAAAACCATAAATCATGTTTAGGAGTTATACCTTAAAGATGGATCCACTGTCTCCACAGTATGCCGATCACAGTACTGCAGTATTGCGATGTCTCTACGGTATCCAGACGAACGAAACGAAAAATGGCTCTCCCCCCGATCATGGTGCTAGCTGCGGGAAGGGGATGTTCCTCCTCACGATCTCTCTCTCTCACTTTATGTGACGGCTACGGTTTTTTTTTTCACGTCTGTCTTTTCCACCAATACACATCAAATATATAGGTGTAGAAAACCAACACTAAGAGAGTAATAAGGTTGTTGGGCTCACAATTTGACCTGTGTCAGATTCGTGTGTGAGATTTTGAACTTTAGTCGGCCCATTTAATCTAATTAAATGTCCAACCAACGTCAGGAGTCCAAGTCTTACTTGGATCTCTAATTAAATTCATCTTATAATTTAAATCCTAATTTTGATCCATTCTAAGTGTGTGGCCCTATAGGTTCCCATTACGTTGACAGTAATACTAAAATCATATTCGAGTATTACATACAGTGAGCGGTATCTAGCAATACATCACTGCTACTCAAGAAACGGGAATGTCAGTGATTTGACATAACCTATCCATGACCAATGTTATCATGTAGTCTAGTCCCTTTTGTCCAGATATCTTAATTGACCACAGGGCATAGAGTGTGTCACCTTGTATAGTTCAATCTTTGGGTTCTTGATGTCCGAGTATACTTACTAAAATAAATGAGATCAATATCTCATATTGACTTATTTAAGCACAGTCAAGCATTCTGCAGTCTCGCTCAATCAAGGGATCCGTAGATATCACTCCTGTTATTTAAGATGGATAAATCATATCTAAGTCACTCACATCCCTCCGCATGATTTATAGTATATCCAATAGTCGACTTTATAATAACTTTATTACAGGCAACGTTTGACGATATTAAAATATATAATTTCTCATGTAGGAAACCGTAGTAACTTCAAATCAAAGGACTACATACACCAAGGTCACTGTGAGAACCGCTTATGACACCCACGTAACGATCCATGCGGTGTTCTCATGGTGGGTCAGTCCATTACATTATTACTCTAATATGTACCCATGCGAAGACTTGATATCTCATCCATGATCCGTGAGAATGGTCATCAGTCTGCACACATACTAGTCTCTATGTATTATCGTTGTCCTAATTCACAATAATACTTGACTAGGGACATTTAAGAACAGTGTTCTGGTTTCAACCAATAGGATCTCATGCACTTGATATCCCATGGCATTGAACTTACTATTCTAAGGACTTCATTATATTCATTTAATTCACAATAAATAACATAATAAATGAAATATCTAAATATGAAATAAATGTCATGATACAATATAAACTAGTAATGTCAATACACAACTGGGCTCTAGGGCATACACCAACAGAAACAACCCAAGTCCATTCCCCCACATGACGAAGGATACCAGATTTGGCATGGTGCTAAGCTCGGCCTAGGTTGCTTGATCGAAGAGAACCTTTGGCAGGGAAAGCATCAGCGGACATGCTCTTGGGCATCGTTGATGAGTGTGGGCCAACAGTACCCATGATTGAGGATTTTTTATGCAAGGGATCTCGCACCCATACGACCACTACCTTCATGTGCTTCTCTGTAAGCATACTTGGCCTCCTCATGGGACAGGCATTGCAGTGTGGTCGGCCATCTATCAAAGTGTATGAGCGGTTGAACACTCCTTCAACTAGTGTATACCTTTCTGCTCTCACCCGGATCTTCGTTGTTTCTTTTGGATCTACTGGGAGGATTTTCTTATCGAGAAAGTCAACCAAGGGTTTCATCCAATTGTCTCTTGGTGCCCGTGGGGTGATAAACATGAGCTCTAAGGCTTCCTCTTCAATGCTTGGCTTGAGTAGGACTTCATTGAGCATTGTGTCATCGAGTCCTTCGAAAGAAGAGGATGCTAGCTTAGAGAGGACATCCGCTTACCTATTTTCTTTGTGGGGGATCTGAGTGACTTCAGCCTCTTGGAATGTAGCTAAGAGTTTCTTCACGCAAGCTAAATACTTGACCATGCAGTCATCCTTGGTATCGTATTCTCCTAAAGTCTAGTTCACCACCAGCTCAGAGTCGCTAAACACTTTTACCTTCGGACCCCTGCTTTCTGAGTTAAGAGGATGCTAAAAAATAGCGCCTTATATCTGGCCTCGTTATTGGAGGCTCGAAAGTTGAGACGGAGTGAGTACTGGATGGTGAACTCATCTGGGGAGAGCAAGATGACCTCGGCTGCATTCCCTTCGATGCAAGAGGAGCCATCAACGTAGACACTCCAGCCTGGAGGATCGTTGCCTTCCTCGGGGGATTAGAGATAGTGATCTTGATGATAAATTTGGCTAAGGCTTGGAACTTGATTGCCGTCCTCAGTCGGTAGCTGGTGTTGTGCTAGCTCAACTCAATTGACCACTTCATAAGTTGCCCAGAGCTTTATGTCTTGTGAAGCACTTGCTTGAGAGGTTGGTCGGTGAGGACCAAGATAGAGTGTGCGTGTAAGTAGGAGCAAAGTTTGCGGGCGGCCATAATCAGAGCATATGTCATATTCTCCATCTTGGAATAACGAAGCTCAACGGCATGAAAGACTTTGCTCACATAGTATATCGGATTTTGAATCTTGTCATTTTTTCTCACCAAGACGGCACAGAGACTCTGATATGGAGTGGCCAGACAGAGATAGCTAGACCACCTCTCACGGCTTAAGCTTGCTTAGGAGTGGAGGAATTACGCGATATACCTTGAGCTGTTCAAAGGTTTCTTAATGCTCTTGTCCCCACTCAAGGAGAGCTTTGAAAAATGTGAAGCACTTCTCCCCTGACTTGGAGGGAAGTATCTGATAGCGGCAAGGCCCCCTGTGAGACACTGGACTTTTTTTATGTCGGAAGAGGAAGACATGTTGATTATAGCTCGGATCTTCTCCGGTTTGACTTCAATTTCCTTCTGACTAACCATGAATCCCAAGAATTTTCTCAAGGATACCCCAAAGGCGCATTTCGATGGGTTCAATCTCGTGTTGTATTTCACAAGACGTTGAAAGCTTCTTGGATGTCAGGGACAATGTTCTCCTTCTTATCACTCTTTGGAGAGAGTTCTACGCCATCGAGGGGGAGAACCGAGACCCCCATTATGGTCGTAACATACCCAAGCTACCGCCCGACTTCCCTTAACTTCTTCTACCCCCACTGGTGTGGAGAACTTCATCTTCATGTTGAAGGCCAATGCTACAACGTGAAGAGCTACCAGGCCAGGGCGACCAAGGATGGCATTGTAGGAGCCTTTCACGTTAACTATCGTGAAGACCATGGCCTCGGTTCGGGTAGTTGGGTCTTTTCCCGCATTCATGTTGAGAGTGGCTACCCCTTCAATCTAGATCGGAACCCAAGAGAACCAGTTGAGGGTGTACCCGACAAGTTCCAGACGGTTTCTAGAGAGTTTAAGGTCTTCAAATGCTTCTAAGAAGGTAATGTTTACCGAGCTACTGTTGTCCACCAAGATGCGGTGTACTTCATGGTTTGCCATGCAGAGGCTTATTACTACTACGTCGCAATGAGGTGTTCAGATGCATTCCAGGTCTTTGTCCGAGAAAGTTACTGGAACTCCCAAACTCTTGGTGGGAGGGAAGTTGTGCAATGAGTTTACTTCTCGAACGAATGCCTTTCAAAAGGAGTTACACTCCCCACCCATGGGTCCTCCGTGGATGGAGTGGTAAACTGTCATGGGTTCCGAGTCTTGGGGCTTGGAATCTCTCTCTAGAACTTGTTAGCTCCCCCCTCTTGGGGGGTTCAACCATGTCTTTCTGAGTTTACCTGGAGCTGTGACCTCATTAGAGCCTCAATTTCTTCTTTGAGGGCTTAACAGTCATCAATGATGTGGCTATGGTCTCTATGAAATAGGCACTATAGATTCATATTCATTATCTTGCCCGACATGTTTATCCTAGGAGGGGGACAGAGCAATCCATCCCCCTCGATTTCCATGAGAACCATTGATATGTTGGCACTGGAGGAGTGAATTTGTCGAAGCGATGTGCCGGAGGAGGGTGATGCTGGCCTGACCCATCCTTCTGGGACTTCAGCATAGATTTACTTCTCACTCCGTAATAGAAGTTCGGAGAAGTACCGATGAGGCCTCTTGCTAAGGATGCTTTGAGGTCGATGTGGCGTACGTTGTGTCTGAAGGTGGCAGCCTCCACGGCCGAGTCAAGGGAGGAGATGGATCGAGACTCTGCTGTGAAGCATCTGACAAAATCTTTGAGTGGGTCCCCTTCCCTTTGCTTCAAGTCGGGCAAGGAGGCACTCGTCTTCTTAGTCATGCGGCTGCTGACGAAGTATGTAAGGAAGAGCTCCTTAAACTGGTCAAAGGAGAATGTAGACCATGGAGAGAGACAAGAATATCATTCTCATGCTGATCCCTTCAGGGTTGATGGGAACGTTCTGCAGATAAGCATGTTGAAGGCTCGGTGGATAATAATGAGAGTTTTAAAACTCTCGATGTGATATGCCGAGTCAGTTTCATCGTTGTATGAATCGAAGTTCGGCGATTTGAAGTTCTCGTGGACATGGGCTTCGAGGATTGTCTTGGCGAAAGGAGGCCGACTGGGGCGATACCCATAATTTCGATGACCTTCCTCTCGGCCAATCCGAGCAAGGTGGTCTTCTATCCCTTGAGACGGCAAAGGACCTCATCTACTTGCTCCTTGGATCGAATTGACCCGCGGGACTCCATTTCTTGTTTAGGTCTAGAGCGTGATCTACTTGTCTTGCAGCCCCTACTCGGAGCACCGTGGAGGGCTTTGAGAACCTGGTCAGTTAATCCTGAGAACTCTACCTCGTCATGGGTGCTTCCTCACCTTTGCTGTCCCTAGGAGCTTGGCAACTAACCAAAGTCAGGGTTCTCTTGCTTCTTCGACTCCGCGGTAAGGGGTTCACCGGGTGGAAGGGCTCCTTTGGCGTTCCGAGTGGGGAACTTCACCTCGGGAGCACCTATAGCGTAGGTGCTGGCGGATGTCCGTTCCTTGTTGTCTCACGTTGATGACGTCACGAAGATTTGGCTGCAGAAGGGGCACCACGAAGGGGGTCAAAGTGCGTATCGACCCTCTGTTCTCCGCAAGACGAGTCTTGAGACACGGGTGTTGGGAGCCAACCGACGCAGCCCTACCACGAGGGGGCGGCGACGGCACGCGAGTTGGCTCCTCCGGCGGAGTTGAAGGAGGAGGATCGTCGGCTCAACAGCTAGTGGTCGTCGTCTTCTTTTCTGTGGAGCCATGGCTGTAAAAGGTGGTCTTTTGTCGGTGAGATCTAATCGGAAAGGTACATAAGCGTTTTCCCACAAATTGTGTCAATCTGTTGCTGCTTTTTCGATGTGGGAGCAATCAGATGATGAGTTTGAATTTTGAGAAAAAACTAAAGATCTATACTGTCGGTCTTGATCTGAATGATTGTGGTTGAATACTCCCTGATCTGGATCTGAATGATTGAGAGCATCCAAATTTGGATTGGACGGCTGAAAATGTCCGACAAACCTGCACAAAGTCTGCACATCGGGGTTGAGGACCATCCGACTCTCATGTCAGTAATTCAGAAATGAGATTAAAGTTTCAGTGGGAATGTAGTGATTACCTATCACTGCATGAGGGGGAGTATGTATAGATCTGGGTTCAGTTGCATAAGATCGACATAAAAAATGCATTTTCTTGAGATTCTCCTGGTCAAAAGATAAAGTTGCTCTTCCACTGTTGAAGAGATAGAATCGATTGCTCTAGGAAAATTTTGACTAACAGTTTTAATAGGCTGAAAATTCTCTCTTGTTTAAGAGATAAGTAAACCGAGATTGTGGATCGGGTTGAACTGGTGGGCTGCTAAATAACCCATATGTATCTAGCAAGCCTGCTACTGAAAAAATTATCATTCTGCTTCTTAAAACTTTGAGACACGTGTCAGAATCATACAACCCAGTTTGTTACAATTATTACCCATATAACATTCTATATCAAAATTTTCAGAGTACAGAAACTGTAATGAAGGAATGGAAGATCTTGAGATGGATAACTGATTAACAAATCTTCTGTTGTGTTAACTCATTGTCCAAGGTATAAAAAGTGAGCATAAGAATGATGGAAATGAAAGACTGTTAACTGAAAAGAGAAAAAGAAAATGAAATTAATTAATTAATCCAACAATATACAGTTGCAGAGGCCCCCCCTGCCATATGGTTGAGAAAAAAAAATTACCACGGCCGAGGAGCGAGAAAGAATTTCAAGTCATGAATGAAATGAATCAAGTCAGAGGCTTTTGCCTAAATGCCTAAATGCCTAAATGTAACCGTGTCAACTAACTGCCGCATTGAATTCATCGCGCTTCTGTGTTTTTCCAGTAGTTAAAAAGTCCAGTTAGGAAGTCAGAAATGCTATGATAACTAACTGCCTTCTGGCACTCTGTGGTTCAAACTGCTTGAAGAAGGGCATCTAACTTTTAGGCGAACTCCACCAAACTCAGCTGGTGGCAGTTCCCTAGAGGATTTCTGCTTGTTATGTTGGAAATAATTCCTTGTACTATGGTCATTTGATTCCGCCATTAGCTTTGTTGTAACTGATGACTGCTTTAGTTTTAGAGAAAGTGGGGAAATCCCTTCACGAGTCCTGCTTGGAACAGAGATTGAGTGGTGGCTGTGAGCATTGTAATGTGAATTCCTTCTATTATGTTCATTTGGATCCTTCGTTAGCTTTGTGGTAACTGGTGACTGTTTAAGTTTTAGAGCGAGTGGGGAAATCACTTGACCATTCCGGTGGCTCGGAGCAGAGGCCGAATGATGGTTGCGAGCACGGTTATGTAATATAAAATGTCCGGACTTTTCATCATCATAATACTTCTTTGGTCGTTTGATCACCTGGAAGAAATATATAAAATTTGCTAATTAGTCCACAAGGGTAGAAAGAAAGAAGTAGAACGAGCATCATGGCATTATCTACTTTGGTTACTTATATATACTCAGGTAATCGGGTACAATAAGAAAATTTGGAGTATTGTATCCAACCCCAAGTCGGTAGATCAGAATCTCGTATTATTTCAGTTAGAACTTCCAACCATGAAGTTAAGTTCAGATATTATCTAATGATGATAAGTAAATTAGTTTTTTGAGCAGTATATCGGCACAAGAGGAGTCTATAAACATTTATTATGGAGATATAAAGTTCTTCAAGGAAGCTAAGTGGCTGGTTTGAATCATAACTAGGAGATGAATGCAATTCCTTGTAACAAAGTTACATCATCTCTCCTAAAGGATTTACCTACTGAGATTTTTTGATATAACAGCATGAACTCATGACCAAAAGAAGTTAGATTCCCTACTGCCTATTGGCCTCCTGTTGTCTATAGTTTTACAGCCAGGAATTTTCCATCTAAACAGGGATGCTTTTGAACAGATAGGCAGCCATACGATTTTGTTAAACATTTCATGGACACTTCTCATTATATGAGAGCTACACCTGAAGCCAACCCATTTGAATAAGGCTCAGACACTAGATGATTAGTAATGACTCCTGTTATAATCACTGACAGTCAAAACAGAGTAAGAATTAGTTATTTCTATAAAACCCCAATCCTAATCTCAAAAGAAATTTTAAAGCCAATTTCGAATATAATTTTCTCCTGGTCAGGATCAATCTTGAGCAATTTAAGGGTTTCATCTAGTTGTTCAATTGCAAACAGGTTTTCATTTCTTATATTAGTCCTCGATATAATTCATTAGCCTGCATCATACGGATTTGAACTAGACAGTAGACAGATGAATCAACACTCACTACAGCCTGACTCTTATTGAGTGTGAGAAAATTCAATGTTCAATCTATAAAAAATGACTGGGATACTAGCCAGGTCAGGCAAAGTTAATGAATTATCATATCCTTGTTTAAGTAAATGGAAGGCTGAAATTAAGTCAGAATACAATCAGGTATTCAGTCCGATTCATTTATGGATAGAGACTTGGGTTTATCGAGTATAAGGTGGGTTCTGGGAAACTAATAATTATAATTGATTAGTTTTAGGTTGGCTTCAAACCATCCTAAAGTAACATTTCGGAGTTCAGCTCATTGGGCTAAACTGACCCAGAGCACAACAACAACAGCCAAAAGAATCGCATGTTTGTAATGGTTGTAGGTATCAAACAGGCACATTTATTTTGATTCATACATAAAAAGGGTCCTTTTGTAAGAAATCTGAACATAGTAAATAGTTGAATATTTTTATCACATAGACGAGAAAGTGAGGAAAACAAAAAAAAATCAACATGTACGCAGCAACATTACTGTAAAAATTAGGCATGTCAAGCACATCATGGTTGCAATCACAGGTGCACATTTCTATCATCAGCTCAAGCACAAGTTTAACCAAATATTTAATAACTCGGAGGAGATTAAAATTTTGATCTTTCTAATAGTTTTATTAGATAAATGTCACATAAATACCCACCACCTTTGTCTGACAGACAACATCTTGCAATTACAAATATCCATATGATGGGCAAAGATAGGCCAACCCTCAAAATAAGATGTTTTGCCTGTATGAAGTACAGAACCTTACTCTCATTTCAGGAAAAATCACTATAATCCAGGTCATCTACTAGGAAGTAGAACAGACCAGCTCTTTTTATTCCTGGCGGCAAAACCAATAGCTTATAACATCAACCAAGAAATCTGTTTAGTCTTTTGACAAAGATTTGAAAATATGGATTTAGTTTAAGTTCTGTTCCCACTTCAATTATTTTGTTCAATCTCGTGTTTCTGTTTTTTTTATAATTATTAACCCATAAAAGGGGTTATCAGGATAACATTGTGGTTTATGGGACATCTCTTCCCTCTGTAATATTATTTAGGAAGGTATCAGTGGAAAACAATACTTTGTCCCTTCTCTAATTAAAGTGAATACATAGCACTTAAATTCTGAAACAAGTATGATATTTTCATTGAAGTATTAATTAGCAGAAGAGGTGATGTTTTCTTTGAAGTTAAGGGCGGGACAAATAAGTAACTAGATATTGCAGAATTTACCTATATAGAGTAATTAAAATCATTTGATGGCCACCCAATGGATGATTCCCACCATTGTTTATGACCGACACATTCCATTAAAAGTTGTGTCATAAGATGCTTAGATAAAACAACTCAAGTAATTTGGAGATCCCTACTTATTCATTAAGTGGTTGCAAATCTGAACAAACATTGCCAAATGAGTAATGAGAACTCTAACTACGTGATCTTTAATAGTCAACCATCTTATGACATGCAAAACCCTGTCAACGGTGTGGTTTTTCCATGGGGTGAACCAGAGGGTAATTATAGGCAGTTTGCACCATTCTTCGATCTTTTTATTTTGGACCTCTCTGTGGATTGCCATTTAATTGGGTAAAAGTCTTTTTATCTTTCTAGGTGCAATGTTTTTGTTTGTCCAAATCTTTGTTTCCTTTTTGTCTACATGTTTGAATGTTAGGAAAAGATTCTTTTCAGAGGAGAAGTTTGCAAGCAGGCTTGCCCATAAGTTAAAAAACCTCAATGTCTACAAAGTTTACCAACAGCTAAGGTTAAGCAGCCGAGATGCAAGTATTTAAAGACCATATATTCTTTGATCAATTTTTAATCATCGAATTGCTGAGGCATAAGAACTATACATGTACAAAGAAAATTAATTCATGCACATAATTAAGCAGCTATACATGCAGCAGAAAGAGGCATACCTTTAGCTGACAGTAATTCGAGCTCACCATGTCACATGCTCTTCTTTTCTGTAAGCTCGCATTTGACCTACGCTTAACTCTAAAATTTTCTGAGTCCGAATCATCCCACTCATGTGGGAGACTTATTTTATTGGTAGCTTGGTAGACAGGTGCACATAACAACTTCGTGGAGCGGTGATCTGGAAGAAACTTCACTTCATTTGTATTTGCACAAGCCTGCAAGAATTGTTGGACATCAGCTAACCATAATACATTTTTTCTCCATTTCCTGAGAGTCAAATAATCTCTCTCAAGACTAATATATAGCAAATGAAAATAAAAGCAAGCACGGTATCGTATTCGTACATCATTGCATACTGAATTAATTTTATCTCCACGTGCAGATAAAGGTAAATTTGAGGGATGAGATGCAAAATCGGGAGTGTCATTCTTGATGAAATCAGTGGGTAAAACAGATTCTACACCTTGTGCACAGCCCTTAGCTTGCCCAAAAGTTTTAGGACTAGGTTCAAATTGTATACTGCAATATGGAATATATCCATCTTCTTCATCACGGCGGAAAATGTATGGCCACAGAAATAAGTTATCAAGTTGTTGTGCTTGCTTTTTAGCCTCATCTAGTATCCCATCTTCTTGCTCAAATTTGCATGCTATAGCCTCCAATTCTAAGATCTCCTCCCTTAAAACGAGAACACGACTGCGACCACAGTTGCAGCCTTCTATATCTTTCTCTGAAATTGCACCAAGAATTATCACACAATCAGAGTTACATAGATTATAAAGTACAAGATCAATTGATATGTAATCAGGGGAGAAAGCGTGTAAGAAAGGCAACAAATTACTTTATTAAGAAACATGAAAACCTTTTCCAAGCCAACCTTTATTGATTATGGACTAAAAATATTTTGAAAGTGTACAGTCTTCACACCCCTTAAGGTGGGTTGGCTTCAACCTTTTCTCTTCATAATAGTACTCGAAACATTACCAGGCGATTTTTCTTTCTAGACAATTCTAAAAGGAACACGATGCATTTAATAAAATCACCAATGAGGGCTTAGGAGAAGAAAAAAAAGATGCACGTGCTATAAATTTAGTGAGAGAGATAATCACTAGACGCATATTAGCCCAGCTTCATAAATGTTATGACGGTTTCATACTCTCCTTTACGCATTACAATATTTACTAGAAATAGTAAAGCAGGATATATAAACCGTAGCAACTACAAGATAGTTGTCCATACCGTGGCGAAGACAGATAGGCTGAACTTGACAATTGCATTTAATATAGGATACATAGCAGTCACATTGACAGAGGCTACATAGGACTGTCCCAGAAACATTTGAAGATTGCATCCTTGCCCTTAATTTCATAAGCAACCACCGACTCCAGTGTTGGAAGCGCATTAATTGCACAAAAGGAACCTTGATGTTCTGCTGAGTCAGCATGTCTTTTATCAATGGAGCTGGATCATTTAAGTCTAGTTTTGATGTTCTTTCGTAAAGAAGCATTGCTTCCTTACATAGAAGTTCCTCATAAGGGAGTAATGGCATCCTTTTAAGAAGTGCATAGCACCGACTAGCCACAGCACCAAGTGGAAACCAATCACCTATAGCAAAATTCACGGCCTCACCACAGTTGAAACCTGTAGATCAAAATGAGAATAATCAGTACAGGAAAAAGAAAACGTGAGTGAAATAAACTCAATCAGTGGTTGGGTTTTTTTTTGTTCAAAAGAAAGGAAAGGAACTTAATGGAAAAATTTACTGTTACTGGTGCTCAAAAGAGGTGGGGGGGGGGGGGGGGGGGGGGGGGACTATTATTCTGTATACCATATGAGTTTTGGACTATTCTAAAGTAGACATGTCTGTTGAATTTTCCCTTAGCCAAAATAATAATAATAATAATAATAATTAACTGAAATCCTACATGAACAGCGCAACAAAGCACGAACAATTATATTTTTAAAAAAAACAAATTTAAAAGCGAGATGATTAATATGAACTATTGTTTTCTCCCATGAAAGATTGTTTCATCTTTATTTTCCACCACATCTTCCACATAAGACATTACCATATATATTGTCTCATGAAAATTATATACTTTTCCTTTTTGTTATTTGTTGTTGTTTTTTTTATTGCTTTCCATCAATTATTATATTAACACATATAACCATTTTTTGAACGTGCAGTTGAATGTGTGTGATTCACTAGTTCATATAAAACAGACTGACCACATAAGCGCCTTACCATGACTGAAACCTGCATGATATGCTCGAGGGAAAGTAATAACGAATTCTCCAGGTTTCTGTACAGCTTTATAGACAGGAACACCATGATCTAACAAAATATTTGGAGGAAACATGGTAGTCTTCCCTAAAAGCACATCAAACGCCGCATGATCTTCTTCATTAGCTAAAATATTACGAGCATATACATGATCCCTTACAACCTTCTCAAAGTCAGAAGCAGCATGGCCTGGAACGCCATACCAAGTTTTGTGGGCCCCACAGTGATGATAGTTGATACTGTCAGAAAAATTAACAAAATTGTTTAGCATACATGTTTGGATAAGAACAACACAAAAACATGAGAGGAATCATGTAGCTTGAAGAAGTAACTTTCGTACCTGTACAAGTAATGATCTTCCACATGCCAGGCAAACATACTAAATAGCATACCAATGTAAAGCATGGGATCAGTTACTCCCTGTAATGAATCAGAGGTTTAATAAGTTTTGAGTTAAAAACAACTTGAGAAATAATCAAGGAAGCTAGTAAAACAATTAATACTTACAGGAATATCTGAACCCAGGAGACGCAGAACAGAGTTGGACAGTCGGGAAAGGCCCTAAAAAGCAGTTCCATTAGACTATGTAAAACTACCAGAATAGAAAAACCATTCCACGTGAAATAAGGTACTTGCATGCGTAGAAACCAAAAAGTCCACAAATACTTGTGTAACAATGATATAAAGTGCATCACCGAGAAAATAAAAAATAAAAAGATGGAAAACATACAAATCATGACGGTAATTGACACTGTTGGCAGTCAAAATTCAGATGGACAGAAAAATGCTGTTATTTAAAATACCACAGAGAAATTAGCCAGGGATTGGTATTTGAGTCTCTTCACAATATAGGACATAAATACTACAGTTCATTCTATCATATTAGAGATGAATTTCACCAATATAGGCCAAAACTGAGAGAGATGTGGCATTCCAAGGTAGCTAGTAAAGGAATAAATTAGTAGAGGTCTATATTTTATATAGACAGTGACAATAAAATATATTTCAATATGGTGACTGGCGAATTACTCCTGAAGTGAAAGAACTAAACAAATATGGTTGCAGCATAGTGAGAACCAAATCAATGATTTAACATTTAAATGAAATTGTCTGATATAATATGAAGTATCTAATCTAAAATTTAACAATAAAACTTTTAAACCATTACAAGCTGTGTTTCAATTTTCAATTAATAAATATACCAGAACTAAGGCAATGAGAGAAGGAAAAAAAAAAGAACTACTTGACTTTCATTTTCCTTTACACGGTCACAATAGATGAGACATGGTTATTCTACAAAGAAATTCAAGTGCAAAATGAAGAATGGCAGGAGATCAACACCTTCAAGTTCCACTTGCTTTTTCCAAGTTGATCAGTAGGGGAAGTGGAGAAGGCACTGCCATCAACATCACATGCATACTCAACAGCCTCAGTCTTCCCATATAAAATTTCACGCCAGAATTCCTCTTCCATGTATTTATCAGGGAGGCATCCAGCACTAGAGTATCTATGAGCAAAGACCTTATTTGCCATCTTCTCATACTCACGAAGAGTATAGTTCCTAGAAAGGCATACCAGTGACCTTTTTATCATTAGTGACAATGATATAAAATAAAATAAAACTTATAGTTAAAAAGTAACACCAACTAACCTTCCACTCCTGTAAAAGGTCATCTTGTCATCTGCATCCCACTCAGCAAGGCGAAGAGGCTGTACTCTAGTTGTGAACTTAAATCCAGATTTTTCCTTCATCAACACAACACCAGCAGGGACGGAAGCGCTAATTGGGGAAACAATCTTGCATATACCTGATGTATGTTCGTAAAGTTATAAGAGAATATAAAGAAGAGGATTTTGACATAATGGGCACACAATGCTCTTTCCAATTGCACAGTTTAGTTCAATTACATTATTACTGTTATATTCCTCTCCAGAAAATCCTGACACTCAGAATTACGATAACGAGCATCTCAAATGAGTTAATATATAACCAAAGGCTATTCCAAACATATAATTATAGCTAGCATATAGAGATTTTGTTTAATACAAATAATTAATACAAGTAAAGCATCTCAAATGAGTACATGTGAATGCTCAAGAAGCAAAAAAATCTGTTTAGTATTATGATCCTAATTCCATGTGTGAAGCCTCTATTGAAAATGGGGAACATCATTAAATACACTATACAACCTACTCCCACAATTAAATAGCAATGAATAATTTTCTACATTCTTCAAAATGGTAAAAGTAACATCATCATATGTGCATACCAATCTAACAAGTTTTACACTTTTGGCTATGATGAGTGCACTAGCAGTGACTGCAGTTGATCATCTCTAGTTATCTTAATTATTTGCATGTAACCCTGAAATAACACTGGAACAAATGCCAAATAACTTTTTTCTTCTCTTTTTCTTTTTTTTTTTTTTTCAAGTTTCATATAGCACATGCATCAAGCATCTCTAAGTTGTAGAATTTATGGTTCAGAAACCTGGCATCAAGTTCGGAATCAACCTTCTACTTTTGGTACCGTCGGCAATCTCAGAAATGTTGAGATGTCAACTTGGTGTAACATATGTTTTGGTATTGAGTTCCTAAAATGACTAAATCAATAATTTGTTTTTAGAAGAAAAAAAAAGGTGAACATTTCAACATTAAAGAAATTGCCCAATCCGTATTTTGTTATATCATAATAATATATATTATAGTTATATCATAATGATGTATGGAGCAGATTGTTGGGCAATACAGAAACAACATGTCAAAAAAATGAGTGTAGCGGAGATGAGGATGCTAAGATGGATGTGTGGTAAAACCAGGAATGATAGAATTAGATACGAGCATATACAAGACATGCTAAAAGCAACTCCTATTCAAGATAAGTTAAGAGAGAATCATCTCAGGTGGTTTGGACATGTCACTCGTAGACTAGTAGTGCCCCGGTTAAAAAAAAGTGATTTGGTAAGTACTGAGGGTAGAGTTAGTTAGGGGTAAGGAAAGACCTAAACTTACTTGGGTGGAAACGGTGAGAAAAGATATCATAGCTTATGACCTTACATAAGATATTGCGCTAAACCGAGCAGAATGGAAAACCAGGATTCATGTAGTCGACCCCAACTAGTTGGGAAAAGGGCTTGGTTGTTGTATAATAATATATTATACTTATTGTATTTGTCTATTTTTATTTCATATACAGATTATGTTATTACAAAATTATTTTATTCTTTACTTTACTTCAATATAAACTTGAAGTTACAAAAAAGAATGTCATATTATAAAATTATTATCTTTATCAAGCTCTTTCTCGGTGCACACTCTCGATTATGCTTTCTCTATCTCGGCAAAGTCACTTTCATGTTATCCCCATTTCTCATCGCAGGCACATATATCATTAATAGGTTCAAACATGGAGTGTTAAATTGCTTACAATTGGAATGTGTTTTTTTTCCCTTGTTAACTTTTGGATCATTTGATACCCAAATGTTAGGAATGTACTAGATAAGTTAGGGCAAAAAGAAAGAAAATTTGGACCATTATCTCAGTCTCAGTCAATGTTTAAACCAATGCCTGAAAAGTTACTCAAGCAAATTAGATTATAGAGGCTATGGCAGTCATTGTGCCTACTCAGCTATGTTTGGTATGTTCTTATTACTATTATCAAGCAAATAGTTAAGAGAGAAAAACAAAACAAAACAAAACAAAAAACTGGGTAATAAAATTTTCCCAATCGCAACATTTGTTGTTCACACCAATACTAATCAAAGCTTTAATACATTAAGAGAAGAGAAAAGTTATCTGACAGAAGATTACCATATTTAGATGCAATTGGTGCAATTTTTTGGAGATAAATTAGTGGATCCTCAAATTCCTCCTTTGAGGGGCAGAAAACAGGGCAATCTGGAACCTTCTCAGTCCATTCTAGATTAGACATGTCAAACTTTTCCACCCTATGCTTTGCAAAGGGATCCTTCTCAATAACACCTGGAGGAATAGTTTCTTCTGAACTTCTATGCATTCTTGTCTTCGAAGAAGTAGAGTCATTCAAAACAACACCTCCATTACTAGGCATTGTACTTGTAGCATTAGTTTCTTCAGGCATAATACCCAACTTCTGTTGGAGCCTTTTACGCCTAATAATTTCTAGACCATTTTTAATTTCTCTAGATAAGCAAGCTCTTCTTTCAACCTGCCAAACAAATAATAAAATGAACTAAGAAAGGAGAGATAAATATTAAAGTTTATATAAAGAAAATAGCAAAGAAATTCTTGAACGATCTCCAGCTTATTCCCCATCTAAACAGAACTTGTGTGGTGGTGGAATGAGGATGTCCAAGAGGTAATGAACTAAAGCCTCCATGGAAATGTGTAAAAATAAGAATTTCGAAAAATATAAATTAACAGAAAAGTCTTAGGATCCTCCCTGTCAAAGTTCTAATCAGTTTTAGTAAAAGGAACTGAACCATGGTATGAAGTTCTGCAAATACAGATACTTGATACTCGTATCCCATTTAAATATAATCCTGATAGGTAGACTGTCAAGACTAAAGAATCAGATTAGATAGTTTGGCCTCAGAGTGTACTAGCTTATCACTATAACAACCAAAACAATAAGAGAGCCAACAGACCAGGGTTGATTTTACTTTTCATTGTAACTGATCTGTACATAGGCAGTAAATTATGCCTATGAACTGAATTATAATCTTCATTGAACCTGACCCAACTAACAAATCAACCATCTCCTATAATAGTGCAAGAGCTGACCAGCAGTAGCATAAATAGCTCATCTTACTGTCGTTAAGTTCCCAATAAATTGAACCACTTTCTCAATAGGTCATCAACTTCTTGTTCTAGGTGATGAAGAAATCGTATTTTTGACTAAGATATAAATCACCCAAAATAAGACAAGGCAAGAGTTTCTCCAACTTTCCCAATTCATCATATACACTACATCCACAGTTGTGATTAAATTTAAGGTTTCTTAACTAGCAGACACCTTATATATTTGATCTTCAACATCAACCTGAGAACAACGTCCATTAGTGACTGAACTGGGAAAACCCTTTTAACTTCATGCGCTTGAAAGTGAAGGTAAACTCCCTGAGAATATCCAAGAGCCGAAGTCCAACAGAGGATAATTTCAAATAAATTCAGCACAACTTTCACGTCGCAACATGCATTATGCCTACTACTTTCATGAAGGTCATAAGCCGTCAGCCCATAGTCAAACAGCACTTTATCAAACAATGAATACTTTAATATAGCCCAAACCCCAGTAAAATCAAATCCGATATTTCAAAGCAAAATACAATCAGAAAAGGTAACAAATCTCTAAGGAGGCTTCCCTCAAAAAATTAATTAACCCGGCGTTAGTTACGCAGTACACAATTACTTGGTCTGGGTAAACAATAGGTAATCTTGATCTTGATTCTCACCCTCGCGAATCAGCTTCCCATAAATCCTCTCATTCCTGGAAATCCTTCAAGCTGTGCATCAAACGGCCCCTAAAAGAATCCTACAATCTAGACAGCCCCATCTACAACCTCCTAAGAATATATTCTCCTGTTCCAAAATTTGACAGGAACTAATCCTCTCCTTTATACAAACAATTCTAATATTCCATAAACCCCCTTTAAACAGTTGCCCCTACTATTTATCCAAGTTAATTTTATAAATAAAAAACTAACTTAGGTGAAACTCAAACTTAAAAAAGACCTAATTTTTACCTAAATTTAACTTCCAAAAAAAATGTAGAGGAAAAATATTCAAAAACCTAACAGTCACACTACAACACGTAATCCATACCAAATTAAACGAAAAAAAATAAATAATAATTTTAAAAAATACTGCTTAACAAATTAACAACATTTCCACTGCATTTAAACAAGAAAATTCCTAATCAAAAAATTGTTAAAAACAACCACAAATTCGACAAAAACAACACCAATTCAATCAAAAAGCGAAAATCAACTTTAAAAAATTCCAAGATCCCAAATTTCTCACTCACCATTGCATACCAACCGCAGATCCGCCGATCCACCACCTTCTCCCAACCAAACCACCGCAAAAACCGGCCGAAAAGCTCGGACCGGATCAAAACTCCGCTGTTCCGATCGAGAACGAGAGCCGCATTCCCGATCGAACGGATATCGCCTTCGATCTGGACGCTCCGGCGAGAAAACGCGCGAAATTATCCGGAGAATTGGTTGGAGTCGCCGGAAATTGAAGAATTCGGCAACTATTCGGCGGGTTGAAAGGGGCGAATTTTTTGAGGCGGGAGAGAGGGGAGTTTCTTGGACAGAACGAAAAGGTGAGGTCAGAAGAGGAGGGAGGGTATTTATCGAAGGGCGTTAATTAGATGATTAAGGAGTTAATTAAAATTGGATTATGGATCAGTTAGTTAGGGGAGGTAGTTGAGGAGTGGGCCGACCAAACGTTGAGTAGATGGCAGAACCAACTTCATCTTGGTGAATTACTGGTTCTGCCCTCGTGGTTAATGTAGTTGTCGGTGTTAGTGTGTGGGTATTTGGGTAATTTAGGAGGTTAGTTCATATATTGATATTTTCATACATTTTTCTGGTCTTGCACTCTAAATACCAGTAAAATTTAATACAAAAATTATTTATAATCGTTTTGTGTCTAACAACCGTGATCAATTTGTAACTAGAATTCCAACATTTACATCAAAAACTAGAATTCTATCTATGTTTAACGTATTTTTGAAATTTTGTGAACTTTTTTATTTCTTTAAGCTTACACAAATATTCGAATTCTTGAATATTAGAACCACTCAAATTTATAAAATGCACTCAATCTTTTATTGCACTAACAAATGATTTGGCTATTTTCAATGCATCTTGCACACAGAAGTTGAGGATATTATATGCATATTTAATATGAAATATTTAAGGCATTAAAGGCATAAATGCTTGCTCTAACGAATGAACCACTATTTTATTATTTGCGAGTGTGATGCACGTCTTCATAAATATATATTTTATATTAAAAAAAAATTGACGTTGTCTGGCATCGAACCTAAGACCTCTTTATATTAATTATGCATGTGCATGCACATGTTTGTTGGGTTACAATACACGTGTTTGTTTGGTTACAAATTAAGTTTGTTTGGTGACAAACTCTCTCATTCAAATAGTTGAGATTTTCTATCGTATTATCTTTCCATACTATATATAGTATCACTAGGTTTGCCCGTTGACAAGTGCCTATGGCACGTCTTCGGAATGATGCACCTAGTTTGATTATATAAAATAGTTTTAGAGGTTCAGCAAATTAATTGAAATAGGAAACATATTATATGAGAAAGCAGCATATCTACCTTTAAGCTCAATCATCGTCTTCTTGATCATTAGTTTGAACTTACCTAGAATACATATAGTTTGTTAGAAACACTGCATATATTTTTTTTTTTAACTTTAGCATCACTTTTGTATACTTGTAATAGTTATGCAAACATGATCATATAGGTTTTATAGAGTTTACTATATTCTCATAACCACTATGAGCATGTCTAAATACAATGGTAACTCAAGTGCAGGTGCGAAGGTATCTACAATACAAATAATCTACACATTTGTTTGTCTAAGACTGAGTGTACAATTGAAAAACCTCTTATTATTATTTCAACCAAAATGCAATACATGAAGTTCTCAAAACTCTAATCTAAGCTAATTATTTCTTTTATCATCACTTTGTCTCCCCATTGCACTTTTATATAAAAAAAAACAAAATAGATCAATAACAAATTTATTTTAGCTGTCTTTCTTGAGGGGAGAGTTTGCACACTTCACTGGTAAACTCCAGTCATCTCAATCCTATATATCCAAACATACACTAAAAGTTCTTATATGTTATGTTATCCATGGTTTCTAATAACCAGTGAAGGTAACACTTCAGGATAGTATATTCTTTTGTAGTAAAGAAATTAATGTTGCATATTTGCCAAATTATTTTAGGTTGTTGATCAGCTTACATGTCCTGCTATGGTTTGGAAGCCCAAATTGAGGCCACCAAATAATCTATCTCACTTGCGTACACCTTAAATCAAAATCAATAAAAAAAACTCATTAAATAAATCACCAAATTAATTTTTTTAACCAAAAAATCAAACAAGCATACCTCTCTGAACTTAGATCTTATGCACACACAAAATTTGAGTCAGTAAAAAATTAAGTAATCTCCTGCACACAAAAAATTAAAAATTAGAAGGAGAATTTGGTTAGTGAGATGAAATTAGAGTAGCTGCATCGTATGTAGAGGCTCTCAATTCGGTGGAGGGGAGTCGCTGATACGGAGTTGTTTGATATTTGCGCTCAATTTTGTGGAGGGGTGTCGTCGATACAGAATCAGCAGCAGATTAGATATCGGCGACGACCTCTTGATTGGGGTTCGACAATGGATATGAATTTTGGATTTTCCTTGGGATTTGCACTTGAGATGACAATGGAGGCTTCGCCAATGGAATGTAAGCAAAGGTTTAAGAAAATGATTTTAGGGATTTGGAGTTAGTGGCTTAAAACCCCTAGGGGAGATAGAGATAAATTTGAGCTATCTAGTTTGGGGAATAGAGGGAGCAAACTGATCTGAATATGATATATATATATATATATATATATATATATATATATATATATATATATACTAGGTTTGCCTGTTGACACATGCCTATGGCACGTCTTCGGAACGGTGCACCTTGTTTGATCATATAAAATAGTTTTGGAGGTCCAGTAAAATAATTGAAGTAGCAAATATATTGTATGAGAAACTTTTGGGGGCCCAGCAAAAAACATATTATATGATTTTTTTTTTTGAATTATTTTTAAAGTTTTTAAATTTTAAATTTTTTATTTTAAAAAAAATTAAAAAATTTTATTTTCTTAATTTTTTGAATAGAAGAGGGAGGGAAAGAGGAAGAAAAAAAATTTAAATAAATATAGGAGTTGTTTTGGGTGGGGAATTTGAATTTGAGTTTTTGGGGGAAACTTTTGGGGGGGAAATATGTTTTGTGAGGTTAGATCTAGACCTTTGATTTTTTAGGGGATTGAAGGAGAGCCACTTGATAGCTTTCTTTGTATTTTATTATATAGATATATATATAATAAATTACAAAGAAAGCTATCAAGTGGCTCACAATCAATCCCCCCCAAAATCAAAGGCCCATATCAAATCTCATAAAACACATTTTTCCTCCAAAATTTCAAACACCAAAATCAAATTCTTCCCCCTAAAAAACTCATTACTTTATTACTATCTCTCTCTTCTCTATTTACTTTTTCATATTTCTCTCTTTCTCTCTCTTTCTATCTCTCTCTCCCATTCTTTCTTTATTTACTTACAAATTTAGATTTTTAGATTTCGATTTTGTAATTTTTCAAAATTTTTAATAGCAAATATCTCTTCAACAATTAAATTTCATTATTTTTCACACTTAAAGTTCTAAGAAGTTAGATTTTATACCCCCATTTATAATTATTTTTCAGCATATACTAATGGAAACATAGACTTTTATTTATAACTAATTATTGTCATGCTATTTAAACTTGAGCTACATAATTATTGTTTTATCGTTTACATGACTTTTCGTGTTTTGTATAGTTTCGAAGACGTGCTGTAGGCACGTGCCCACGGGCAAATCTAGTCCATATAATAAAGCACAAAGAAAGCTATCAAGTGGCTTTCCTTCAATCTCCCCAAAAATCAAAGGCTCAGATCTAACCTCACAAAACATATTTTTCCCCCCAAAACTCAAATTCAAATCCCCCACCCCAAAACCACTCATATATTTATTTATTTATTTATTTATTTATTTATTTATTTTTTTTCTCTCTCTCTCTCCCTCCTTCTATTCAAAAAATTAAGAAAATAAAAATTTAAAACATTAAAAATAATTCAAAAAAATTTAAAAATAATCATATAATATGTTATTTGCTCTGTGTTTGCTACTTCAATTAATTTGCTGGACCTCCAAAATTATTTGATATGATCAAACAAGGTGCACCGTTCCGAAGACGTGCTGTAGGCACGTGTCAACGGGCAAACCTAGTATAATAATAAAACACAAAGAAAACTATCAAGTGGTTCTCCTTCAATCCCCCCAAAATCAAAGGCCCAGATCTAACCTCACAAAACATATTTTCCCTCCCAAAATTTTTCCCCAAAATTCAAATTCAAACCCCCCCCCCCCAAAAAAAAAACAAAAAAAAACAATTCCTTAATTTATTTAATTCTCTCTCTCTCTCTCTCTCTCTCTCTCTTTCTTTCTTTCGCTATATATATATATATATATATATATATATATGCTTATGGAAACAAGGACTTTTATTTACAACTAATTATTGTCATACTATTCAAACTTGAGCTATATGATTGTTGATTTTTACAAGGCTTTTCATGTGCTATATCGTTCTGAAGACGTGCCTACGGCACGTGCCCACGGGCAAATCTGGTGTGTGTGTGTGTGTGTGTGTGTGTGTGTGTGTAATTAATTAATTAATTAAATAAATAAAGGAGTTGCTTGGAGGGCTGAATTTGAATTTGAGTTTTGGGATGAAAATGTCTTTTGAGAGCTTAAATCTAGACCACTGATTTCCTTAATATTGAAGGAGAGCCACTTGATAGCTTTTCTTTGTGTTTTATTATATATATGATAAATATCATTTTTTTTTCCCCATACAAGCAAAACACAGAGAATGAAAATGATTTTTCTCGAATTTTTACCAGTGAAATGACACTACAACACGGATCGTCTTCGTCGGCATTTTTTATTGGATTCCCCGGCGTTTATAAATGCCGGTGTAGAATACACCGACATTTTTGAAAATGCCGGTAGAAATGCCGGGGAAGCGAGCATCGCTGTAGAGTGGGGTTCTATACTGGCATTTTTAACAAATGCCAGTATAGATCGAAACATATGCCGGCGTTTGTACAAACGCCACAGTAGGGGGCTTTTCAACTGAAAGGAATTGCTTCTACCCCGGCGCTTTACAAATGTCGGGGTAGGTGTAAATAAAAATTTTTTAAAAGATGCCAGGGTTACTTAGTAACTCCAGGCCAGTTCTTCTCATCTGGAGTTCCACTTCCACACAGTTCAAATATTGAAGAGAGAAGTAATGATAGACATGCATCAAGAAATGCAGCCAACTAGCAAAACAAATAATGTAGGATATATAAACCGATAACTAAATCATAACCACTCATATTTCATCTGTTATAACGAAGAGATCAACCACTGCCATCAAGAGTTGTCGAGACCTTCACTCTACGAATCAAGAACTCAAGTTCACAAAGGACATGAGTGACATCTACACCAAATCATAAAACCTGTGAGAAACCCATCTTCACAACACAAAACCACAAACAATATAAAATAAGTTGCAAGCATTTTACCATGCAATAGTCCCTTGCGATCCACTGAAAAGAGCTTCAAGAAATACTCCTGAGATATTGCAGGTCGAGTGGAAACATCATAATAAAATGGAATCGGGTTCGACGGGCATAAAGATAAAAGCCGATTCTTCAAACTCGTCCACTGAATGTGGTTAAACCAAATGAACATGAAGGCAATTTAAATGTGGTTAAACCAACTGAACATGAGGCAACTAAACATGAAGCTAAAACTAAAAGCACTGCAAAACATATATTAAATGAGTGAACGTGAACATAGAGCTTCCTATATATTTCATTCTAGGTATATGTAGTTCAAGCATGTTCTCTGTAAATTTGAGAGGACAACATAGAAAACAACAGAATATGGAATCTGTGTATAACCAAAATTAAGATAAGGTTGAAACGACCAAGTAGTCTGCTAAAACTATTATCTTCAGTTTCCAAAAAGTTATTAAGGAAGTTCTGTACACTAAGAATATATATACACTAGTCAATAACATTAACCTGTAGTTGGGGGGTTCAAACATGCATATTCCAAACCAAAACAAACTCAGCCGATGTTCCGTAATGAACCAAAAATCAGTAGTAAGTAGAGCCAAAATTTTGGCTCCTTGAAATTAAAATTCAAACAAGATGGGTAATATATGGTCATTTTCGAGCTCATCAAGAAAGAAATATGTACAAGATGAAAGTCACTACACTGATGTCAAGTGGATAAAGATAATAATCATTTCATGGCATATACTAACAAGGACTTATATCTCTAAACGAACAAGAAATACTGACCAACCAATATTAGAGTAACATATTTATATATTATGCAACTTATTATTCCTAAAGCCATGTATTACTACATTAAATCATACTATGGCATAAAAGATCAATTATACCATTGAGGTATCTTACTTCTAGTCCATAAAGATAGTTCAGACAAACCACAAATTAAAGTTACAACTATATGTGAAATGTAGCACAAGTGAAATTTTGTACTTAGGCAACTTGACTCCAAATTATCCCTATTAACAACCCAGCTCAGAAATATACAATCTTAACTACTATAGTTGAAGAACGGTGTCTATATCATACATGCCTTTCAGTGTGTAGCTTATCCACAAGATAGATTTAATTGAATTCTAAGAAACCTTTTACCCATTTCCAATGAGACCCTACACTTATAAGGGAGTTCTTTGTATCCTTAAAAAGGCAAAAGTTGTTTTAACTATTACTAAAAATTAGTCTTAATTTCATGTGTATTGCATATGCAAAATGTCATACATCTAATAGAGCTTAACCAAGCATCTTTTTGCCAGATGATACAGATTAATTTTTCTGTTAGGCATGGATTGGAAACTATGAAACTAAACCTATAATAAATGAACCAAAAAACTCCTTAATTTCATTTGACACTCGTATTAGAATAAAACATATGCATGAGATCTGTTTAGTTGCATCAAACTGAAAATAACTCTATTGCTGTCATTTTAGCTATAAAACGATGTCCTGAAGCATAATTGTGATGCGATGACATACATAACTTCCTTAATAAATTACACAAGCCACTAGAAACACTTAACTGAAGTTGATTCTATATAACAGACAGTTCTCAATTTAATTATTGGACACCTATCTTAATCCTGTCTTTGTTTTTTTTAATAATCACAGTCGTTGTAGGTTGTTAGTGTTTGTTTAGAAAGGCTAGTTTTGATATAGGTTTAATTAGTAAACCCCACACACCCACCACCTGGGAGTAATAAGCCTACTTAAGATCCCTTGCAATATCATAACAAATACAACAATGCCACAAATTCAACCACAGTGTAATCAAGTTTTACATGCCAAAAAAAAATATAAAATAACTTCAGAAGGTACGTTCCCTCACCTTGGTCTCATCGTCAACAACTTCAATTTCCCTAGAAACACACAATTCAATTAAAATTCTCTACATTGATACTTCAAATAATATTCAAAAAAGCACAAGATTGATCCAGACCTGCAACCTCTCCGAAAGCAAAGATCGCATTCTTCTCTTTCAAACCCAAATTGTTCCATGGTCCAATTGCACTACTTTACTTCCATAACCTAATTTCATGGCCCAATTGTTCTACTTTCAAACCTAAAACACACGAATTCAATTCTTGCTACCGCCTAACTAAACTAGATCTCAAACACAAAATAAATCTTGCAATCCATTCATTCCTTCATTTAACGCCTAATTCCAACACCAATTTGTACAACATCCGAAACCCTAGTTTGCATCAGATCGGGATCGAGGTGCGGAATCCATACCTTGTACTGGGAATTGAGCTCCTCTTTGAGTTCGGGGATCTTCCCCTTCTTGGTCGTCAAGAAGTACTTCTAATCGTGACCGCTCATCTCACCGTCGTCTTCAACTTCCTCTCCTTCGTCTCCGTCTTCGCAGAAGAGAGAAAGAAGGAGAAAGAAGGGGGATGACGATTGTCTTCGTCTTCGACGACGGCCAGGGCGGCGGCGGAGATGACAGTCGTCGATGGAGAGCGCGGGAGAGAGCGAGAGAATAAAAAAAAATTGGGGAATGAGTGATATGTTAGGGCTTCGGTTTTTTATTTATCGCAGACACATACGCCAACTCTGAAGAACGCAGCACCCTTGCTTCAGAGACAACGAACTGTTGTCTGTGTTGTACTCTCAGTTGACACTGACGCAGAGGAGAAGAAGAAGAAGAATAAAAAACGAAAAATTATGTATCTGTATAGAAGACTCTGTCTGGATTTATAGAGGAAATTGGAGATTGATCAGATAAATAAAAAACCGAAGCCCTAACATAGTAGTGATCATAAATGGCGAGCCATTACTCTGCTGTTGGGTACCAGTTACTGAAGCTGAAAAGTTTTTTCAGTTCAGTAGGGGAAGAGTTTTTGTCTGGGCAAAAAAAAAATTAAGCCAGACCAGAACAGCCGAAGCTGGGCCGGGCGCGCACGCGTGTTTGTCATTTTGGCTAAGTCCTCTCTCTACTACACGTTAGTGGTAACCCCGGGGCCACGCTCTTTAGTCTAGTTTTCTAGTATATATACTAGAAAAAATCCTTTCCAATTTTCGATATGGGACTATCCATTTGCCAAGTTAGCACCTTTCAAGTACCCAACTTTGGATCAACATTTCTCATTCATATGGAATTCGTTTTTGGCAAATGAGTATACTACAGAATAGTACTCATCGAGAGGATCGCAATCCACTCATTTTCCGTCACCACCGGTGGCCGAAGCCTGCCAGAATCCGGCCCAGAAAACTTCCAAAATTAATTCCAACAGCTATGGGTCTGAAGCCAATAGTCAACCTTATAATCACACGTACCAATGTCTTATACATGCTTAACAAAATGAAAAATCACGTACAATGTACCTACAAATAAATCTTTATTAATACTTAAAAAAATACTTAATAATCTTAATCTTGTTAAAATTGCAAGTACAATTTATATTTAGTTTTTTTGATTAAGGGGATAGAGTCATGAGATTCCGGCCAAATAATTAAATAACGGTAGAGTTAATATAATTACACAAAAACACACGAACCAATATTTTACTTGCAATTTATGAAAGCATAAAAAAAGTGTTACACTTGAAAGATAGAACAAAGGGGTGACTCATGTAGTTATGTCCCTTCCATTTGTTGGTTACTTTTCGTACATGTTTTTATTATTATCTTAACCATGAATATGATACGTGGAAGCTGGTCCAATATGTACGATGGACTCCTTCCAAACCGAGTTAATTAGTGGGCCACTGAACTCGGGTCGCTGTCACTGCCCACCCAACCCGACCCACTTAGCCTCACATCCTTTCGGGTAATTGGTAATTGCGTCGTTGGGCGCTAAATTGATAAATTTGGGATTAAAGCACATGTCATAAGAGAAAAAGGGTAAATTTAAAAAAACCTCTTTAAACTATCTTATTTATACAGAAAACCTCACTGAAATTTTTTTACACAGAAAACCATACTCATGTATAGTTGTAAAAAATTCACTCCAACAACGTGAGTTTTCTTCTAAAATTGAGTGAGGTTTTTTAACGATAATGAGAAATATGTATGTTATTTTCTGAACCAATTTGCAAAGATAAATGAGATTATCTAATACATGCAGAAAAGTTAGATATGGTTTTTAACAGTATACTTCAGAGCAATTTTTTACAACCATACTTGAGTGTGATTTTCTGCTTTAAAAAAATACAGAAAGATTTTCTGCATAAAAGGGATAGTTCAAGGAGGTTTCAAATTTAGGCAAAGAAAAATGGAAGCAACTAATTTTAACTGCTTTTAGTGACTTATATATTTTATTTCTAATTTTAGTTTGCCACTATTTTTAACTAACAATCTGTACGGATGTACGTCCTAAGAATTTTGTTTTTAAAAAAAAAGACTATGATATTGTCTGGTATGGAACCTGAGAACTTCTTTTACCCATCTAAAATTCTTACCATACTCTTTACAATTACTGCTAGTGGTATCAACTTTTATTTTATACTAGTATTATACACGTGCTGTGCACGTGGAGAAAATTGGGGGAGAATGAAAAAGGCAAAAAAATAAAAAAATCTACCAGCACGTGCGTTGCACGGGTTGGGTTATGGACAAATTACACTAAGGCCTTCTCCCATTATAGTAGTAGAGATGAGTGACACTTTTGTAAATAATTATGTCATAAATAAATTTGAATTTTGAAGATATTATGATAGCTGACAATATTTGACTAAATGGATAGTTAATATAACTTACACTCTAAATGAGTGGTTGAAATTAGATGATTAATTATCTACAAATTAAAGTTTGTCTATAAATGAAACAACTACAGCTCTCCCCTTATAATATCAGAAATTAGATATTAGAGATAAAATAATTTGGGTCAAATTCTGGTTTGTTATGTAACTTGAGCAAATTAATGTGAGGAAATCATACTCGAATGTAAGTTGGGAATATTAAATTTTGAAATCACGCAATACTATTATTTTTTTTATAAGGCATTTGGATGTGTGTAGAAATTAAAAACTTCCGGTTGCTTGTACTGAAAAATATTTCAGAAAAAAATAATTTCACAAAAAATCTCTAGTTGATAGTACTGAAAAAATAAATTCAGTTAAAATTTTTGTTTAGATGAAATAAAAAGTTTGTTGTGAAAAGAAAAGAGAATATAAGGTTAGACAAAACTATATATATTTAATATTAAATGAGTTTTTTTTAACAGTATTTTCATATTTTGCACTTTTTAATAAAAGAAAAGTTTGAGCATAAAAAAGGATTATCAGTGATGGAATCTATTCAAACATTAAAAAATGCATGAAAAATGGGAACTTAAACAAAAGAAAAGAATTTCCGATATGACTTTTTGAGGTTCATATAAGCTTAGAAAATATTATATTAGACTAATTGATATTAATCATTTTAGCTTATGATCAAGGCAGGTCCCCACCTTTAGCCCGGTGAGGCGGCCGCCTCAGGTCTTCGATTTTTTTATAATTTTAGGAACCTCAAATTTGTATTTTTCTTGTAAATGTAGGCACGTATTTTGAGTGTAAAAAATTATATTGTAATTAGGGGCTCTAAAGAATAATTATTGAGTAATGCTTTAGCCACTACCAATTTCACTACCATTTCCTTCACTATTTGAGGTGTCATACTTTTATTGGAGAGTTTTCCCATCTACTCTATCTTTTCCTACCTACTGGAGAGTGCCACCTAAGATAGTGAAGAGAAATGTAGTGAAATTGATAGAGGATGTAGCATTACTCATAATTATTTGGGTTTTACGTCTTCGGTCCCTGCCTGCTTATGATTAGCATATGTGGAAATAAATATACAACACCCAGAGCATCTTGGCCACCAGAACACCACCACCACCACTACCTAACTACATTAATGCCAAAAAAACTAAATACTAAAAGATGAGTGGACTATACAAATGGCAAATATGTTTGGGGAAGAAATTGTAATCATAGATGCCTTTTTGATATCAAAGTAGATAGTTTTTTTAATATAATTATTTTAAGAAAATGAAAGTAGAAAGTTGCAATTATCATGAACTAAGTTGCGAGTCTTGGAGTGTACTTGACATGAGGGTCAAGGTCCTAGTCATGCAAATTATTTTTACTATTTTAATGGGAGAGTTGGAATTTGTAATCAAACAAATTCTAACTTTGTAATTAGACAAACACGCATAATACACGTTCAAACTAAATTCAACAAATACAAATATTTGTAGACAAACAAACTAGTGTATTGCCTGTGCATACCTAAAATAAAAGAGGTCTCAGCTTCAAAGCCAAAACACGCTGAAGTTTTTTACTTTTAAAAAATATATATTTATTAATATGTGCATGACACGTGTAAATTACTAGTCTCTGTGATGGAAAGTTTTTGGTGGAAATGCTCTCAAATCCGGATTTATAAGATTTTCTTCTATGAACCCGACTTTATTGCCCTTCCATCAAAATAAATTTGAATCCCTTGGATGCAGTTTTTATGTGAAACACTATCAGCCATATAGCCCTAAAAGAAAAGGGAATAAATACAGGTCCAATAAAAACACTATTTGCCACCTGTTTACATAACATCCAGACACCATGTAGTAGCACTAATTTTAGAGCACCCGATTCAGTATGGTTTCGGGGAAAACCCTTTTTTCTTGAATTTAAGAGGATGTGTGTGTTAACTTGTGAACTAAAGGGATTTATAGTGATACTCATTTCAAAATATTTTGGGGATAATTTTTCCTCTTTAAGTCTATAAGCAACCGGGTCGGGTCGATCTGCGATCCGCCAATAACCGCACGCATAAGACCCGAACCGATTTGACCCGGTCCGGGTTTGGGTCAAATTCACACCCATAAACGGGTCAAACCGGGTTGACAAATAGCTAAGAAAAACCCGCTCGACTTGACCCGCGTAACCTGAAACCCGACGCCAACCGACCCGCAACCCGCTGGGTTGCTACCGTTAGACCCGATGGGTGAACCTGTCAAGTCGAACGGGCGGCTCGAATGTGTATACCGTTAGAATGCATGATAGTGACACACAAACATATGAAACCGAACCCGCACAACCCATTTCTAGCAGAAAACATAGAGACGAAATTAGCGAATTACACAAATATTATGACTATATCCTCAATGAGGAGAATCCTAGTATAGGACATAAAATTTGTAAAACATGTAACAAAAGCTACAAAATAGAAGAATGGTGGGGGGATGAGTACAATTAGACGACACATTACAAGTATACACCTCGAACAAGTACAAGACCAACAAACACAACCAAAGATTAATCCTAGGATGGGATAAATAGATAGCCATAGCTATGATTCCAAAATTGTTCATCAGGAAATGGCCAGATTAGTTATTAAGGAAGAGTTAGTTTTTTTCCTATTCTGGCAGTAGAAATCTAGAGACATTTAACTAAAATGTACTAAATCCACATTTCAAAAGAATTTCTAGAAACACACTTAAGGCCGATTGTTTTAAACTTTATTCAAAAATGAAAGACGCTTTAATTGCATTTTTGTATTCTTTAACTTGTAAAGTATCATTAACTTCCGATTGTTGATAAGGTTGTAAAGATATTCCGATGATGGGCATAACTTGTCATTGAATCGATAATGATTGGCTCATTCAAAATATAATCATATCACTTACCATTTTGCAGTATCCCCATAGTGGCATGGTTATCGCAATACGTATTTTAGAAGTTTACGATTTATTTCGTATTCGCGATAAAAAAATTTCGATTAAGTTTGATAATGCCTCCAACAACAATAGTTCGATTAGTACATTAAAACAACAGTTTAGCTCCTCCATGTCCTGAAATTTTTCATGTTAGATGTGCATGTCATATTCTAAATTTATGTGTACAAGATGCTTTGAAAGTAGTTGAATCATATGTGAATGCAATTAGAAATTATATACATTTTATCACTTTGAGTGGTACTATGATTCAACAAGTTAAAGAATTGTGTAATCTTAAGGGAATACGTTTTAGAAAATTTTATAGAGATGTTAAACACCAAAGGAACTCTATTTTCGGCTTATTAAATGTTGTTACTCAATACAAAGCAGCTATAAATTATTTTTGTATTGCAAAAAAACATAATGTTTTTTTTAAATGACTCCCGAATCATGGTATTTTGCTGAATATTTGTTAAAAATTTTGAAATCTTTTAAAACTGCAACTGTGAAGTTTTCAAAATTTTATGATTCCACTCCTAGTATTATTTTTATTTCAATAATAACTATGATGCAAACTTTTCAAAAAGTGCTTTCGAACTCTTACATTAGTCATATTGTTATTCCCTCTTATGATAAATTTTCGAAGTATTTTAATCATCCTCCTATGTTGTACTTTATTGCTACTGTAATGGATCTTCGTATCAAATTAGCGGGTATGAAGAGTTTGATTGAAATATTTTTTTTAATTTACTTGATGAAGACTCTGATTATGATTGTAACGATTATTTAGCTACATTTGAGTCAACATTAGATAACTCGTATGATTTTTATGATATAACTTATGCATCTAGTAGTACAACACACCAAACTAGTATATCAACTTCTTCTTATTCTCGAGGTTAGGGTAAGAGTACATTAGAAGATGTCACTCTTAATTTACTTGCTTGTATAAATTAAACTAGTATATTTCACAAGATAGTGAGAGTTCTAGTTATAAGATTGAAGTGTTATAATAATGGAAAGAACATGATTTTTTTTCTTCTATTCTTTTATATATGGCTAGAGATCTGCTAACCCCTCGTGTGCATACAGTTGCATCATAAAAAGAAAGTCTTCAAGTGACAGGGGTTTTAACATATTACAGGAATCGTTTGAAACCGGATTCTTTGAAGATACTCGTGTGCACCGAAGATTGAATGAAAGCTGAAGATATGACTCAAGGAAAAGCGTTCAACACCTCAAAAAGTGAAAGAAACTCACCTGAAGATCAACAAGCTGAGTAGGGAATTTAGGGCGATGAGATCCTAGGTTTAGGTTAAGTAGAGGTACACGACAGTTGTCCAATGCATTTTCTTTAATTTAACTCTAGGCTATCTTGAACTCTAGATTATCTCCTAAAATAAATTTGTATGATTTTTTTAGTTTCTATTACATGTATTTGTAAGTATAAATGTTGTAAAAACTTATTACAAGTTGAAATGAATAATATATAATTTTGTTTCACTCTTATACTTGTCGTACATTTTTTTTAAAAAAATTGAATTAAAAAAATCCTAAACACGGGCCAACTCGCAACTCGGCCCGACCCAGATCGAGTTCAACCTGAAGGGGTTGGAAGGTCGGGTCGGGTCGATTTTTTGAAACTTCAACCCGGCCTGAACCAGACCGGGTTTTCACCCAAACCGACCCGAGCCCACCCCCTCCCCGGCCAAACCCAGCGGGTTAGGGCCCGCCCGCCCCGAATGTCATCTCTATGTCTATTGCTCCACACCTTGACCTCACATTAAGTGTAAAAAATTTCAAATTATAAAGAGTTATTTTCGAAGATAAAAACTCTCCAATTTCATCACAAGCAAGACCTAACATATGATAACCCCAAAAAATTGGATCATCCAGAGCTCCCTGATCCCCCCCCCTCTCCACCCTCCGACGCCATAGAGGTGTGGGGCGGTGTGTTAACGACCTCGATTCATCATATGTGAGATTTTGGAGAGGGATGGAGCGGCGAGGAGGTTCGACTCTAAGGGGACTAGGTCGACGACGGAGCGACGCCATCTGGAGAGGAGTAGCGTGTGAGGGGGTCGATGATGATGGTCGAGAAGGGGCTTCGATTTGAGACGATGACTTGTCGACAGCATCGATGGCTGTCGTTGAGGGGAATTAGAAGGGCTATAGGTGTCGTTGAGGATAGGCCCGTCGTAAGCTCAACCAGATCTTGTCGGAGTGGCGCTGTGGTCGAAAGCGCCGACAGAGGGGTGCTTCCATCGTTGAGAGTCCAAATAAGGTTGGATTGTCGATAGTTAGAGCTGGGCTTGGCTCGACGGCGGACGTAGAGAGCGTCGCGACGTTGAGGAAGCTTTTCGGGGTGAGGTTGATGGAGGCGCACAACGATAGCAACGGGGGTCGGGAGAGGGGCAGGAGAGAGACGACGACCATGGTCGTAGGTGAGTTCGATGGTGCTCAAGGTTTCTGCAGCGTCGTCAAAGGGAGGGTTGGTTGACGATGGCGTGAAGAAGGGGGAGGACGTGGAGATGGGCGATGGTGATTGGGCTTGGTTGGCCGGTGTGGTTGGGATTGGCCAGAGAAGAGGTTGGAGGAAAAGGGAAGGGGGGGGGGGGAGTGAGATTGATTGATTGCCAATTGTTTGATTGATTATGAAATTTGAATTTCAAAATAGAGTTTGAAATTCGAATTTGAATTTTGAGACAGAGGAGTGAAGTACAAATGTGAATTTTGAATTAGGGTTTTTGAAATTCAAATTTGAATTAAAAGTGTGAAAGGGGAGTTTATTTGAGATTTAAATTTCAATATAGATTTTTGAAATTCATATTTTAGTTTGGAAGCGTGAGGTGAATACGCTTGTGTAATTTAAATTTCAAACTAGTTTTGGTTGTAATTCAAAGTACATTTGGTGGAGTTATCGGCGAGTGCAAACGTTCTCTTTATCGGTTGAGAAACACGACTACTGTTGAGAGCTGAATTTGATGCAATCGAAAGAAGGCATCGCGGTGGGGTTGGTTTGGCAGATACACGACGACATCGTTGTGGGGAGAGGCATACGTATGCTAGCAAGAGATGGTAGATGTGGTTCTTGCCTGGTGAACGTTTGGGGTCAAGGAGTCTTCGGGGTGGCCGAAGAGCTAGGTCGATGAAGTTTGAATTCTAAATTTGATTTTTGTTGAAATTTAAAGTACATCTAGAAGGTTTTGGTAGGAGAACAGGGTGCAAATGCCAAGTTTATATGTTTAGTTAGGGGAGTGACTAGTTAGAAATGTAGTCTGTGCTTTATAATTGTTTTTCACTGTTCCGTTTGGAACAGATAGATGTTATTATTTGTACTACTTGTTTCGTTAATTCTTGATTAATGAAGCGGTGACGAGGTCACATTTTTATAAATAAATAAAAAACATATGATAAGGGATAATATGATTTTGATCCCTAAGCAACTAACAGAAAAATAATCAAAAAAATAAAATAAAAAATAAAGGCATCAATTTGAAAGACATGATTATTATTTTTGTGATGGAAAATGACTTTTCACTCACAACTCTTTGTCTAAGTCTATGTATGTACAGTTTTGTCAGATCTCATGGACTCATTAATTCATAGACCATCTTAATCCATTGGCTTTGACTTGTAATTTTGTTTTGAACTTAATATAATCTCCACGTAATATGTATGTATAGTTTTGTCACATCTCATGGACTCACTAATTCATTGACCATCTCAATCCATTGGCTTTGACCAGTAATTTTGTTTTGAACTTAATATAATTCATAAAAAAAAAATCTACTTTTTTGTCTGAAATTGCGCAGACTTGGATGAAGTCAAAAGTCCAAAGTTCTCATTATCAATCTTCTAGATTCTTTCTTACCAAATTTCCAAGTCAAAAGTCCAAAGTTCTCATTATCAATCTTCTAGATTCTTTCTTACCAAGTTTTTATTGGCTTAGAGAGAGCAAGTACACCTTTATATGAGACCATTTCAATAATCATCCACAGTTCATTTGTTATATTTGTCAAATTTTCATATTTTGAAAAATGTAGGTCTGTAGTCGTTTACTATTTTGCCATATTATGATAAAATCGCTACAGTCCGTTCTCATATTTGATAAATGAATTGGCGATTCTCAAATTATAGGTGACGGAATATGTTGTTCCGTATCAATTTTTTTTATTTTTTATAATAGGATTGGACAAAACAACTTGTATCATCCATGGTTCTTTTAAATATATATTTTTAATAATCAGACGGTACATGTTGTACCGTTTCAAAAAAAAAAAACCGAAAAATATATAGACGAAACAAGTTGTCTCGTCTTCAGCAAAAAATGCTTGGACGAGGACAACATGTCCCGTCCTAGAATCCCAGGGGGGCATTTTCCATATTTAATTCACAATCAACTGGTAATTAATCACTACTTAGCATAATTAATTACCTACCTATTATTTTAATAATCCAAATATACTACTAATTACTAAACTAACTTAATCTACTGTGGTATTAAGATTAAAAAAAAAATTAAAGTGAGACGGGACATGTTGTCTCGTTCGTTATAAAAAAAAATTTGACAAAATTATAGCAAATAACCGTTGTAGCGAATTTCTTAAATTGCTATTTCCATTTGCCATTTTGTTATTTTTTAGCAAACGATTGTGGTTGCTCTTCCTTAACAATAAACTTTATAGAAGTATAATTCCAAGTTTACTATTGTTGCTTAGAATTCAACCATTGGTTAGACTTCATCAACTAGTTGATGTGCGCTAAAAACATGTGTATTATATGTATGTATTTTTTTTCTAATCTATTTCTATTATAAAAGGCACAATAAAATCTGTCCAGGGCAGATATTGACCACACATTTAATTTTTATTATATCTTAGATATAATCTGGGCCATACAAATTTCTAAAACTAATTTTGTATTTAAAATCCCTAATCCCCAGCCCTATTTATTTTCTCTCCCTAACCACGCGCTGCTCTCTTTCTCCCTTCTATTTTCAATATCCAATCCCCCGCCACCGCCGCTGCTCTCCTCGTCCTCTTTCCTGCTCTTCTCCTCTTCTTTCCCTTACATCTCTTATCCTAATCAATCTACAACTGAAACCTACCCATAATCAAATTCATCTTCTTTCATATTTATTATAAACAGTAATTATAAATAACATGGAGAACATGAATTTGTTGGTTAATAGGCTTTATGAAAAGGACGAGTATCCTCGATCAGTGTTCGAACAAGAAGAAGTGAAAGAGAAGGTTTGCACCGAATCTTTTACTCTTGTTTTGCTTCCGATTCAACCCATTTTCCCAGTAATAGAATATAAATCAATCGAGATAGTATTTTCTTCTTGGAAAATACTGAATTTGCTAAAGATTTATGTGTGGGGTTTTTTTTTTATGACACTAGTGTTATTTAGATATCAGATAAGATAAGTCAATGACCTTAACTTGTTCGAGGGAATGCTTCATCGCAATTCACCCAAAAAAGAGAAATGAATGAAAATCAGTGGTTAGATTAGGTCTTGTTAAATACAAAGGCAAAATATATATTAGTATTTTTTAAGTGAAATTAGACGGTATACATATAGTTTGTATGTTAAAAAAAATGTATATGTCATCTTAACTCTATATTATGTTACTATAGAAAAATTCTATTATTTTCTTCAATCTATAGCAACAGTTCAATTTGTTGAAATATAGTAATTGCTAATGTGTATATTCTATTTCCTATTCTATAGGAAATATATTTCCCAAATCTCTCTTCTCCTCAATCTTCTCTCAGTCTCCTTTATTCTTTTCCAAGAATGTAATTCTTATATATAGATGTATGCAGTAGAAGAACAATGAATAAGAAAAAATTATTATTTCCCCAAATTTGATTTCAATATTTCAATATGGTATCAGAGCCTAAAAAGATCTAGGCTAAGTGAAGAAGAAGAAGAAGAACCTTTTTCTCTGTCTTCCCCGAACTTTGATCTTGATCCTTTTCGATCCTCGAAACCCCGAACCCCGAACTCCCATCGCCTTCATCCATCATCTTCATCGACATCCAAACCCCAAAATTCGAACCCCCAATCAACAGTCGCCTTCATAAATCAACCGTCGCCACCACCGAAACCATGATCACGTTGCCCTCACCGCCACCTGAAGCCATCACACCGATCCCAAAGTCTCCTGATCCGTTGTCGACCCCGATCTCTCGTCATCACAGATCTGCAAGCGACCCTGATCCCGTCGAATCTGACCCCGTCGTCCCTGATCCCAATCCCGTCGTCGTCCCTGATCCTAATCCCTTCGTCAACCCCGATCCCCCTTCTCCATCGCTCATCGTGGTCACCGCTCACCGTCATGGTCGTGGTCATCGCTTTTTGATGATTCAGATATATTCATATCTGATTTTTGATTGAAGAATTGCTCTGTGAGTTGCTGTTATTGTTTGGTGTTCGGGCTCTTGGATTTGATTCACATCAGATCTAAAAGGAGCTATTCTATCAGAGGGTGCTGCTTGTTGTGTTGCTATTTACTGTTCTTCACCATGGAACCAAAACTACCGTATGAGTCAAGGAAGAGTATTGATTGTGACAAGATCGGCCACACAAAAGCTCGTTGTTATAAGATTATCGGCTATCTGGAGTACTGAGATCATAGTAGAGATACTTGGAAGAAGAACTGCAACCGATCCACTGGCACTATATCCTCTACATTAGTTACTGCTGCAGGTAATAATGGTAAGGTTTTTAATATTTCTGCCTCTGTTAAGAATAATGCATGGATAATTGATTAGGGTGCTACTGATCATATGACTTTTGATTTTAGACTAGTCCAAACTTTACAACCATCCACCAAATCTAAAGTGTCAACTGCCAATGGAGAACCTGCCACCGTTACTGGTGAGGGTTCCATATCTCTCACAAAAAACCTAACCTTAGATAATGTGTTAGTTGTGCTCTCCTTGTATTTTGACCTATTATCTGTTGTTCAAATAACTACTGCCTTATATTGTATTGTGATTTCTTGGCCCTCCCATTGTGAGTTTAAGGATATTCAGACTCGCAAGACGGTTGGTTATGGGGTTAGACACGGAAAACTCTATTACCTAGATTTGGAATCTAAAAGTTCAAGCACATTGACTCAAGCTTTATCTGTGGAAGGATCTGAGGGAGAGAAGAAGAAATCAGAGATTTAGCTATGACATCGATGTCTAGGGCATGCTTCTTTTGATTATTTGAATTTTCACGCAACACTTCCAAAAAATATGGAATACGAGTACATGACATTGGCCCAGCGAATGACTAACATCATCCATAAGTTGTTTATCTGATTAACTCAACAATATAATCAATACAGAATAAATGCGCAAGCACTAATAATCTCATGAACAATAAGACTTGGAATGAAACAATATAAAATATCCAAATACAATAAACCAACGTCTGGAAACAATAATAAAATCCGGGACATAAGCCCAATACAATAATAATCCAATCACAAATAATAATAAGTCTCGATACAATAAGTTCATTAAAACAATAAGCAATAGAAAGCATTAAATCTTCAGAATCTTTGTTCTCCAATCCCATCAGGCAATTCTCCTTGATTACCTGTGAACACTTCATCTAAAAAGAGGAGAAAAATTGTCCTTAGATCAAGTCATAGACAGCAAGTAGAGAAAGTAGGGAACAATAGAATAACGATATAACAATGAATCAATGGATCAATAGCGATCAATAACATGGCACGATAACAATAATCAATATCATGACAATCGATGCAATGACTATAAACAATGATTCAATATTCAGTAACAATAATCAATAATCAATAATCAATAACAATAACACTTAGCTAATATTCGATATCAATAGGAACAATGATGTACAATATGCAGTGTCAATGTGGTGTGATCCTTAAGTCTATTAATTATTTTAATCCTAACTATTGTAGCATTTCATGCGTCCTATTTATTTACCACATGATTACTACATACAAACAAGTTACGTTTATAATTAGTGGTGGATTTTATAGTTCATGTACCCGGCAATGATAATCAATATTTAATAGTCACGACTGAATATGCAATGCACGATACGATAATTTGGCCGCGATACAATACACGATAGATTGGGGTGCCGTAGTCAGCACTCCACAATCAATAAATAAGACAATAGCTGATACAATATTCAGGAAAACACGGGCCCCTCTTCCGAGTACAGTTTCTATATTGTCCACTACTAGAGTCAGCCCTTAAACCCTAGCTTATTAATTATTTCTTAAATGCAACAATACAATATACAACTTGGGACACGAGACAAACAATAGTATCAATAGGGGAATTAACAGGATGATAACATGAAGTAAGACAATTGGAATGGTGAAAATAACTCATTAGGATCATGCAATGCAACATAAACACTTTGATTCATACAATACAATGATATAGGATTAATTAAACTACTAAAAAACTGGAATATAAAATTCTGGACAGAAAGAATAGTCTGTACAGAAATGCAGTTTTCCACTGTTCCAGAACTAGAAAACTGAATCCATAAAAAATTCTAGAAACTAGACTTCCACACGGTTCCAACGTATATTTAAAGTTCAAAATCCGACAACGGTAGCTAGGTCAAACAAACAATTCTTCACAGGTTTCATGTTCAGGCAGAAATTCGACATTATGTTATTTTATTTTTAGAAACAGCAAAAACTCAATATTAAATTCATTAAAAAAAATTTATAGACTCCTAAACATAATTACTAACAATCTGGAAATTATCAGAGCAAGATTTTATTATTTGATCAGCCTTTTTACTGTTTAAACATAAAAGATATAAGAATCTGAAAATCTGGAAATAAAAATACAGCTGTAGTAAAACGGGCATAACTTTTGCTACACAATTTGGAATTCAAAAATCCAAGATGTTATGGAAACTAGAAAGATAAGGTTACAATTCATATTCAGAAAGTAATTCATTTTAAGATCATTTACTGGTTAAAAAATAGCAGTTAACATACAGGCTAGCAAGCAATGTACAGGTTTTAGGGTATTATTCATAAAATAATTTAATTAAACATGATGCGTATCAATTCCATTAGTCA